>JANDEH010000010.1:13003348-13620581 GCA_024610705.1 Tetragnatha versicolor | reverse complement strand
ATTCGATTACTCAGCATTCGAAAGATCGGAACGAATGATCTCCTCTATGATCGGAATAATAGGAAAGAGAAGCCCTATCACATGATATAAAAGTTTCTTTGAATCAAACCCACTAAAATACCAAATCTACATGATTGGCTCAAACATATCATGTGATAGGGCTTCTCTTTCCTATTATTCCGATCATAGAGGAGATCATTCGTTCCGATCTTTCGAATGCTGAGTAATCGAATGATTCTTTCTGGAATTGAAAAATTTGTTTACATTTTGTGGTCGTGTTTTGATAACTTTTCTTGGACTTAAATAATATGGCTCAGAATTTTTAGTTATCTTAGCTGAATTTGACATAAGGATAACTAGTTTCATGGCTTAATTGATCTCTAATTAGGTTAAAAGTTGAATGTTTGCAAACTAATGCCTTAGGATTACTGGTCATAAAATTCAAATTTTTTGGTACTATTAAGTAACAGATTTCAGAAATTTCACACTTTAAATAATGAAATTTAGTAATTGTTTTTAAGACATTTCAACTACCTTTAGTCTTTGAGAAGTAATTAAATTAAAATAACAGTTGAAAATATTACTAAGCCCCGTAGTATTAATATTGTATAGTGTACATTACTAATTATTGTAACAAAACCATGAATTGAAATATTTAAACCTTCAATAATAGAAATTCTTAAAATGTCTGCAGTGTTCTATTTGTGTTTGATGTATGTTTATCTTCATATTTCTGGCACATGATTGAAAGATTTCTGGAAAGCTGATAGATGTGGTTTTATATCACACATTTTATATTTTTTACAGCACAACCAATCAAATTACAACTGGGAAAAATATAGTGGAGACTGGGGATGGATGGGACATTGGGTAGGATGGGACACCTTCAATAAATCTTAAAATTATAAATAACATTAGTTTTTGAGTGTTCCACCAGGTAAAGCCACCATGGCTTCATATTTTTATACAAATTTCTGAATGAAAAAGATGGTTTCACTAGCAAAAGTAACTAAGTATTATACTTTTCAAAGTGAATTTTCAATCTGATTCTTGGTTGCTTTCTTAATGGTTTATATTGTTTTCTAAACAGAATAATGTATTCTTTATGAATATATAGTTGAGTTAAGCCTAAAAGCTACAGTTCTTTTGAAAGAACCTCTTTTTTAAAACTGTTGCTACCGGAGTGGGATGGGACACCATGACCAATTCCTCTCAATACCTAAATACAAGCTATTGCATACAATTCTTTAGATACCATTGTTTTGAAACTGATTAGTATTGCAGTTGAAAACATATTTTTTTATATTAAAGAAGAATTTTAACTATTTTGTATTTTTCACTTTAAGTTAGATTTTTCGAAGTAAATATAGGGTAAAATAACTGATGTTTTTGTAATAAATCTTTAAAATGTGTAAAATACTTCCATCTTTGTGGTTTTTAATCATATACGTATTTAAAAAGTAATCCTAAATTTTAATTTAAAAAGATAGGACCCACCCCTGCCCGGGGTGGGATGGGACACTTTTAGAGGTTTCTTTAATTCGTTCATAAATCCTAAGTTTTGTTTGCTATCACTTTGGTTATATTATTTAAACATGTTAAAATGTTCTAAGATGTTAGTTTGAAAGTTTCAAATTTATACCATGAAAATTAAATTTTTTAAAAATATTCTTGGAAAAAGTGTCCCATCCCTCCCCGGTCTCCCCTAATCTTCCCTCACAAGTAAAATGTCCTGCCTTTTTACATTGCAAAACCTCATCCCATTAAATAATTGTAAAATCAAAAATTCTACCTCTTCTATTCATGGGCGGATTTAGATGGTGAACCCTGGGGGTGCGTACTGGGAAACTTGGGGGTGCAAGCTGCCCCTGATGACTTTGAAAACATGATTTTCCCCAATAAAAATGGAATTTTCTCAAAAAGTAGAGGGTGCGTTGCACCCCCTTAAATCCGCCCATGCTTCTATTTGACTTTTTTGTCATTATTGTTTAATTGAAACAGGCTAGTTAGTATAGAATTGCATTCCCATTATAAAATTGAGTTCTGTGAGCTGTGACTAAACTTCAACATCTTAAATTTTATTTTCTGTATTTACATGATGAAATTGTAGCAATGAAAAGAGGTTAGATTTATTTTTATTTTTTATTTCCTTAAAATACTTTTTCAACTTGGTGCTGCTGGAGCAGCACCTCCAAAAGTCTTTGCTACTAGCGTCTTGCACTAATTACTTAATATTCAAGAAGTTTAAAAGTTTTAGCCCCATTTGTGCTTGTAGATTCTATTTGCAATTTAAAGGATTCAATGATCTTCAGCCCCTATGTAGCATTATTCCCTTCCATGATCAGCCCCTACGAAGCTTTAGGCAGTGTTTGAAATTAGCGGTGGTCTGCTTGTCAGAGGCATAGGCCACAGAAAAACTACTCGGACCTACTTTTGTAATTATTTTTATGGTTACAAAATTAACTAATAAGAACTGTATATATTTAACCCATAGCAGGGGACGTGGGGTCTCCCAGACTGCAACGATAATTCAATAACATCGATAATTTTAAGTCTATTGGAAAATTGTCTGGAAAAAATTTTATTTCATCATGAAGTTAAAGACAATATTTTCCTTTCAAGAGATAAATGTTCAAATTACGATGTACTGAAATATCAGAATCGTATCTTAATAAAATGATTTTTAAAAAATATAGAAAGTTGCGGAGTCTCTGAGATATGTTCTAATTTTTCACCTCCCCTGTTACGGGTTAAATATGTATTATAAAAAACATTGAAAGGAAACTCTTTGGGTTTTTTTTATTAAAACACCTGTATGTTTAATTTATTAAGAACAAGATTTTTGAATGCATCTTAAAAACCAATTTGGTTTTTTTTCACTCAATAAGCACCATATATTAAATATAAGTATTGGAAAAACTACTTGGTTTTTATGCTTTAAAAAAACCTTTGAGTTTTTTTTATAAAAAAAACATGTTTTTCAATTTATTAGGCACTGATGGATATTTAAATATGCATTATAAAAACCATTTGGTTTTTATGCTTTGAAAAGAAATTCTTCAGGTTTTTTAAATTATATAAACACCAGATATTTGAATCCATTATAAAACCACCGTTGGCTTTTATTTATAAATAAATTAAAATCTTATTAAAAATGCATATAACAACTATTTCTTTTTCATGATAGAAAAAACAGTTAGTTTTTAATGCAGCAAAAACACCCTGTTGGTTTATATACATAATTTTAACTTTTTTTAAAATTAATTTTATTAAATAAATGAATGAAATCACTGTTTAAATAATAGCTGAATCGATAAAATCTTCATTCAATGCATTCATTATGGAAAATAGTCAGGAATAGTTATAATATTTATGAGGAAGGCAAAAAAAAGTTTCAAAAACTGGTTTAAACAAAAACAAAAAAAGACCTGATTAAAAACACTTTTTTTTCTACCCTGGAGTTAGATATTCTCTAAAATTTGTAATTAAATCATACATAGATTCATATAATTAAAAAGTTGACCTAATTGTGATTGTTATAGTGGTAATATCCAGAGACAGTATGGAAAAGACAATCTAAATTATTTACTACACAGTTTATTAAATTTCAAATTACTTTTTCCTAAATATTTCTTGATTATAATCTCCGTAATTACTGTCCTCACAATGAATCACCTGAAAAAAAGCAATATTTTTATTGTTGGAAAAATAAGAACTCTTAGACCTTAAACACCTGATATGGAAATAATAAATTCTAAAAGGTTCTATAATAGTAAAAACATTAGAATCATTGAAATAGGTTGAAATAAATTATGGAAAATAAATTTTTATGAAGGTAAAACATTTCATTAGTTTTGGATAAACTAGTACTACATAGGGCAGAGTGGGGCACTTTTTAATAAATAATTTTTATACAAGGATCTAATATTAGGGTGGTCACAAGTAACATGGGGAACAAATTTTTTCGACTTTTTTTAGGTCTCACCCCCCTAAAGAAGAGTGCCCTAAACAAGAGTCACAAAAATTTGATATTTTTAGCCCCATAAAACTAAAAGCGTTTGTCCCAGAAACCTGGTTAGGGTGTCATTAATTAGGTAATTTTCTTAACTTTGATATAATCAGATTTTATTTTCTAAAACTATTTTCTATTCTATGAAATTGCACTATTTAGCAATTTCATAGTGAAGGTCCTCGAAAGCGAATTTCCTTGCAAGAACTCTAGAACATTACGAAGTCACAAAAAACTTTCTTCCCGGTCTTTCCCTGTTGATTTTGGCCCGAATAGATAGTAAATGAGTTTTTAGACCCCCTAAGAGAATTCTAGGGTATGATTTCTACCCCCCTTGGTTTAAAAAAAGAAAAAACATTTTTTTTATTGTTAAGTTAATGTGATAAAATTGGTTCAAATACATTATTAAGAGTTTAATAAGGTAAAAGACCAATGATAAAGGGGATTAACCTTTCGATATGACCCCTATAATCTAAACGATAGAAGCTGTGAGAGGTTTAGCTAAAAAAAAAGGCTTTAATATCCATTAAAGTGATAAAAAGGTCTATTATATACAAATTTTTTCAGCTAAAACCTCTAAAGATGTGTCACATTTGGACCGAGCTAGTTAACCAGCTAAGTTGTCAGCTAGTTAACCTAAAAGTATATTAGAAAAATGTATAAATTGATTTAATTTTAATAAATATAGCTCAGATATTTCATTTGCCTACCATTCGAGGAAAATTAATTTATTTAGGTATGAAAAGGTTTCATTACATGTTATGTTTGATCTATAACAGGGGTGGCCAACCCAAATGTTGTTGAGGGCCACTTTGGAAAACCACAATACTCTCGCGGGCCGCATATAAAATTTTAGGATATTAGGTGCACAGAATGACAGTGAAGTAAATTGAATAAATTAGGTATATAAATTAGGGAGTTTCTTAGATCCTTTGCTTAGTTTGACAGATCCCTTAATAAAATATTCTTTACATTAACCTTAAGGAGCAACCCCAAGAATACCTTCTGTAGTATATCCATAGGAATTAAACAGGTGCCGTTAAAAAACACTTGGAATCACTCAGTGGCGAATCCAGGATTTTTGTCTGGGGGGGGGGGCTGAGTTTCACAAATAACTAAATTGCTATTATGGGTATACTGTTCAAATATAAATGTAAGCAACTGAAAGGGGGAGGGGGGTTGCCAGTGCCCTAGCCATACTTTTGTTTAGGGGGTTACTCAACATCTTTTCTGAGGTATAATCTTAGGAATACTAAGTTTTAGGTGAGATGACTTCGTAAGGTTTTAATTTTGGTGCACGAAGTTTCAAAATTGTGTAAAAATGTCAACTCCAAGGAAAAGGGGGGTATGGGGGTCCTCCCCCAGAAAATTTGCCCCTCAAAATAGTGTTTTAGCTCATTTTGAAGCCTTTTAGATTCCACCCAAAGAGCACCACTCATTGTAAGCGGCAGTATTTCAAGGAAAAAGTTTATAGTATATTATGAATTCGAAAATTTCTAGGGGGTTTAGGGGTTCCTATTCCAGAAAATTTTTTGAATTTTGCCCCTAAAAGTGGCATTTTAACTCATGTTGAGACACTTTAGGTTACATTAAAGAGGATCACTCCTTGTAAATCCCTAAAGTTTCAAGGAAAAACCGTACTTATTAGATTCCAAAATTTTGAGGGGGTTTGGGGGTCTTCCCCCAGAAAATTTTTGAAATTTTTACCCTTAAAAGTAGGGTTCCGATTCATTTTGAGACCCTTTGGGTAACACCACCGAATGTCCGCAACGAGTTGAAATTTCTTTTTTGGCTTTATTGCTATTACCAAAACTTGAATGTCTTATTCCTGGGGGGGGCTGCAGCCCCACAGCCCCCCTACTGGATTCGCCACTGGAATCACTCGAAACTATAAGGAGCCTGTGGCGCTTATAGAAATTTATTTCCGGAGGACCCAAATTTTCTCTAAAAATTGCAGCTAGATTTTTGCATCGGGAAAAAGTACACCCAAATTTTCCTCTCATGTCCCCATGCATATTTAATCGGTTCAATGCATAAATTAAAAAATATTTTTAGCTAGGATTTGCACCTGACTGAACTAATATCCTAAGTAATATAATAAGAGCTAGGACCTAATGTCGTACGAGCGTGTTTCAAAAGGCCGTTTTTAGAAGGCCCGTGTGACGAAACAAAACATAATACAATGAACAAATCTGTTGCATGCGGTAAGGAAGTATCCCTACTACTTACACCATGAATTCGATATAATTTGAACCACTTTCTAAACCGTGGAGTGAGTTTCAAAAGTGCAATATTAATATTTTAGTCAAAAATGAAGGTATCTTAATGGTATTCAGAAAAATGATGATCGGGGAAGGAATTTTCAATCATCGTAACATTGATTATTGAAACTGTTTGATCATTGAAAATTTCTTCCCCGATCATCATTTTTCTGAATGCCATTAAGGGAACTCCATTGTTTGAATATTGCACGTTTTAAGTCTCACCCCACGGTTTAGCAAGTGGTCCAATTTCTATCACATTGAGGATTTAAGTAGTAGGGATACTTCCTTACCTCAGGCAATAGATTTTTTCATTTTATTATGTTTTGTTTCGTCACACGGGCCTTCTAAAAACGGATTTTTGAAACGCACTCGCACTACATTAGGTCCTAGCTCTTAAACGGTAAGGCTGCGCCCCACCATCCCTATTCGAAATATGCTTGTCTAGGGCCCTTCTACCTCCCCCCCAATTATTGATGATTATTTCTGAATCACCCTGTATATAGATGATTTCCAACTATAAGTGATTGTAACTTTGCAACACGCAAAACAAGAAAACCAATATAAATAATTGAATCGTCAGTTTGAAGAAGGGAATAAGTCCAAAAATCAAGTTTTGAGAAAATCGAAAAAAAGAAATGGAATTTTCATTGTATGGATATCGATTTCACAACTTCAAGGGGCGATATCTCCCTATAGGGGTTAGTAATTTCCCCCTCTTTTCACCCATGTGTAGGGTAAAAGCTTGGAGATTGTTTTGAGCACAAAAAGTCAATTTTTCATTTTTTGGACTTATTCCCTTCTTCAAACTGACGATTCAATTATCCACACGCACCAAGTAGAGTAGATTTTAGGGTCATTCATAAAAACCTATAAGGGTCCTTCCAATTCGTAAGTACCTACAAATTCATAACCAGAATAAAATTGCTTCTGAAAAGTGGAGTGTCCAAAGGTGCCCCACTCTCTCTCTCTCTCTCTCTCTCTCTCTCTCTCTCTCTCTCTCTCTCTCTCTCTCTCTCTCTCTCTCTCTCTCTCTCTCTCCTACTTTTTATGAAAAATTCCTTAAATTTAGATTGACACATTTAAAAAAGTCAATCCTTCAAATGGAGAAACACAGAATTAAGAATTTTGTTACAATCATTTGAAACATTTAGTAAGACTCCAGGCTATTTTTAGAGACCTGTTTCGTAATTTTATCTTACTCGGTTCGGGAGCTACGAATTTTCAAAGTTTCAGAACCAAAATGCTGGTTTTCTAGGAGATTCGCATTCGCTGGTTCTTTTAAAATACTAAACCTTTTAATTAATTATTTAAAGGGTGCGTTAATTTTCTACATCCGTTTGGCTATTATTTTCTGGAGTTTCGTTGAGATAAGGGCGTTATTAAAGATTGTATTAGGAATTTCCGGAACACTGTAGAGGTGTGCATAGCAAACGAAGGGATTTATAGATTTTTAAGTAATTTAACGGAATTTTCATCCCTGGTTTCTAGTAATAGGCCTCTCGATGAGCAACGTATTCAATTTTCATGAAATTCTGACGGTAATTTTAATTTTCCGGCGCCTTTTAAAGTCCGATTTTGAAATGTACCTGAAACATAGAAAAAAACACTTTAAAGAATTTCTACCGGGTCGAATACCTGTAACTTTTCGAGTGTGATGTCATAGCTTCCAGAATCTGGAATTTTAAAAAAATGGGATGAAAATTCAGCCCTCCGCGATTTTGCGTTCTGGTTCCGAGAAATGTCGGTTTTTCGCGTTTTGAGCACAATAGATATTAAAATTTCGTCTTTTCGGCCAATGAAACTTAAAGTTGACCTCTAGATGTCCATCATATCCAATTTTTATACCAATCGAAAAATAATTTAGGTATTTATTAGAGTTTGAAAAAAAGTCGATGCTACCCTCAAAAAACACAAGTCCGCAAATCCTTAATAAATCGAAAATTATTATTTAAAAATTTTCTTTGATTTTACTTATGAGTAAGGGACCGTCATGGCAAAGTTTTTCCAGAATTACGGGTTTCCATGGGGATTTTGACGTCAACCAGGATTTTCTGAAGCAGAATGGAGCTTACTTGTCCTGAGCGCGAATGACTCTAGTTAATTTCCCAAATTCGAGATCACCATTTAAATTCTAATAATTTCCCAGAATAATGCTTTATATATTCTGGAAGCTCATTAAAAATGCTAATAAGAACTTGAAAATTTTGGGGGATCATGTAAAAATTGCGCTCTACAATCTGGTTTGAACGAATATATTGAAATCTCAAACTTTTTCCCAAATGGACCAAAAATCTTTTAATTAATTTATGAAAAAAATATATGTTGTAGCTTATGATTAGAGGAGTAAAAGTACGTGTCGCACTAAGGAATCGGTCCGTTAGAATTTGAATGAGAATTTTTTCCGACTTTTTGACTATTGAAATTCGTATACGGCCCCCTAATTAACTTTAACCCTCGAAACTTTAATAGGTTTTAGAAATCACCTCCAGTAACAACATATTAAAATTTCGTGTTGATCGGTTAATATTAAGGCTTTCATTAAGCCTATAATAGGCGATTTCCGGTGTCTTGTAAATTTTCAAAAAATCGCAGTTTGAATTCATACCAACGGATTTTAATGAAGTTTCAGTATGTTGTACAACTTTTACAGACCTTTCAGAATTTTATCGCACTAGTCGGTGTCTATTATTTTTCCCGCCATTTCGCTCTTGGAAAGCTGTTTTAATTTGTATACGACCCCCTAACAGTAGCACATACCCGAAAAGTTAATAGAATCTCTAGGGTCGCACATTTAATGACATATTAAAATTTCAGAGTCTTTCCTCAATTAGAACCCCTTCAATTAGCGCATAACCGACCGGGCGCCATTCGGTCCAACGAACTTTTCCATTGTCTGGATCCTTTGTTGCTAGGGGTAAACGGAAACGAGGAATTCGACCCCTTGTTCTTAATCGATCTTTCTGAAATTTTAATATGTTGTCACATGTAACTTGAGGAAACTTTAGACACCTAGAACTAAGTTATTAGTTAATCAGATGATTTTTAATTAATTAATTACGATTTTAGCTGTTTTTGATTTCTGGAAGGCCCCCTAATTTAGATTATGCTCCGAAACTTTAATAGAAATTAATTTAATAGAATTCGACCCCTTGTTCTTAATCGATCTTTCTGGAATTTTAATATGTTGTCACATGTAACTTGAGGAAACTTTAGACACCTAGAACTAAGTTATTAGTTAATCAGATGATTTTTAATTAATTAATTACGATTTTATCTGTTTTTAATTTCTGGAAGGCCCCCTAATTTAGATTATGCTCCGAAACTTTAATAGAAATTAGTCCACTGTTGCCCTCACAACATATTAAAATTTCAAAGTCTTATCATTAAGGGAAGTTGGTCTAATAAGCCGATTATGCAATTTTCCCCCTTGGAGTGAAAAATAAATCTTATCGGTTTATTCCAAATTCCATATGTTGTGCAGAAAAAAATACCTTTCGAACTGGGTGGGCAGTGGCGGATCCAGCCTGGACCTAAGGGGGGGGCAACCACATTTTAAGAAGGTTGGAGGTTCTTCCCCAGAAAAATTTTGAAAATGTGAGCCCCAGGGAAAAAGGGGGTCTGGGGGTCCTCCCCCAGAATTTTTTTTGAAATTTTACCATGAGAAGTAGTCTTTTGACTCATTTTTTAGTCTCATTGAGAGTAGTCTTTTGACTCATCAAAAAATATTTTTCAAAAACCGCTACTGGGTTCACCCGGATATAAATATGCGACATTAAACCATTTAAAGGAAAATTTTGCCTGGGTGCAAACGCAAAAATACCTAATAAACGCGTTCTTCAAATAAACTTTTTCTATCAAAGAATCACAAAAAAATCGTGCTTTCTATTATGATTTTCTAACAACATTTTAGCCACTTAACTTCAAGTTTAAAAACAAGCATCCCTTATCTTTTGTATTAGAAAAAAATGATTAAAATACAATTTTTCTGGTTAGAAATTACCTTTCAAATAAGTATTTTCTAGACAAACCTTTACTTACTGCGTTAAAAAATGAAAAATCAATGAGATTCATTATATATTAGAATATGTGTTATATACATTTAAACTTACCGAACACTTTTTAACAAGTAGTAATCGTTGTGTATTTGAAAATACATCTAATAATTTCCTATGTGGTAATACATAACACCATTTAAACTTTAAGTTTTTAATCAGTATGTATATAAAATAAATTGAGACTGTATGCGTCCTGCTAGTATGCTTCAAGACTACTTAAATTACACCAGCCATATAATGAATAATAGTAGGGAGATCAGGCTAATATGACATACCACTTTTTCAAAGCATCCGTGAGAGACTATTTGATTACATTTCCTGTAGTTTTCTAAGCCAATGAAATGTTTATATAATGCTCTAACACCCCCTAATTGAATAATATCATAATCTTTCTTTTTTTTCAAAAACTTACTTTTCGAAAAAAGTAGAAACTTTGTCATTTTACCCGATATAAGGATAAAATGACATAGTAAACCTTAAGAAGAAAGAAGTGATTTCTTCAGCAAACATAATTTTATTTGATTCCATACAATAACTATATTAGTTGTTAAGCACTTTTACATAGTCTATAATTAATTTTTTGTGAGAAAGATCGGGAAATAATATCGGGAAAGTAAAATGCATCCAAATAATTCATTAATAAGTACTGTACACATATTTGGATTTGATAAGTACATTAATAAGTAAGGCTTTTTTCTTATTTTAAGTGATAGTCGTAGAGACAACAAATTTTTCCTGTAAAAACCATATTAAATGTGTACCATGATTTTCAAATCAAATCAATTTTATTGTTATACACACAAACACATATATTACACAAAGAATGAGAAAAACAAATTATGATTCGCCTGAAGGAAACTAAGACCTGTATAGGCGAAAGAAAAATTACAATTTTTACAGAAAAAATAAAAAGTAACATAATATGAAGATAAATAATTAAGTAAGTTTAGTAGGGAAAACATTATGTATAATAACAGAATTAGAATAACTACAATATATACACTTCAATTGAATTAAGTAAAGAAAATAAAGGCACAGCAAGGCTTAAAAATTTTATGCTTCTGGATTTAGACGGAAAAAAACATCCAAATTATCAATGTTACAAATAAAATTAAATAATGATCGCTTGAAAATATTAGGAGATGGAAAACTGAAATTCTATAGGCAGAAAATAATATAATTTAGGAGCAAGATAAAAAAAATGTTTTTTGAAAATTTCTTTATTAAAACGGGGAATATTAAATATTATTGTGGGTCTTCTATTTGAAGTATGAATTTTTAAGTCGCAAATATTTTTATGGTGATGTAAAAAAAGTAACATTCGATAAAATGAAAAATGGCGAATAGGTAAAATTTTTAAATTTATTATTAAGTTACAGGGATGATCAAATTTATAGTTTAATAATTTGAAAATTTTGTTTTGAATTGATATTAAAGGAGACAAATTAGATTTATATTCACCTCCCCAAACTATAATGCCATAATTTATTAACGATTGAGCCCAAGAATGATACACTTTATTTTTACTTTTTTTAAGAAAATGCAATTTGATTAAAACGAAGCGTAGTTTTTTTAAATAATTCAGTGATGTGAGTTTTCCATTTAAGGTTTGAATCAATAAAAAGACCTAAATATTTTATGCTATTTACTTGTTGCAGCAAATGACAGTTGCAATGAAGAAGACCATTACATGATGAAGAGTGAAATTTAATATTAAGGGTAGAACTTGATTGAAATAAATTGAAATGAATTAGTTTAGTCTTATTTAAATTTAAAGAAAGGTCATTAAAAGCAAACCATTTCCCGATCGCAATCATATCAGATTCAATTTGAGATTTTAGGTCACCCTGTATATCATTACCAAATACGACTAAAATATCATACTTCACAAATAAAAAGCATAATTTGAAATTTTTAAAAAATTTTAAATTCTAAGGGATATTTTGATGGGCCCTAAATGAGGCTATTGGGGGTGCTGGTTTTTTTTTGGGGGGGGGAGCTCAGAATTTTTAAAATCAAATTGAATCTTCTCGACGAACATAATATAAAAAAGATTGTGAGTAATTGTGTTCTTACTACCTACAGGAGGTCTGGGGTCCCCCGAAGAATAGCCTCAAATGCAGGTTTTCAACTCGTTTTAGTACAACTTACCCCAATTTCAGACATTTTCAAGAACTTATTTTTTGGTAGGATTTTTGAATCTTGGCGAACGTTCAACTTCAAAATTTGTTTAAAATTTTAATTTTTTGAAAGATTTTTCTCTGTTTTAAATTTAATTAATTTTTACATGATTTAGTACCATAAATTGTCAAAATATTTTATGTTTTACATGATTGGTGTATTTAACCTGTATATTTTAAAGTTCAACTTAACAAATTATTTAACTGATGATTTAATCAACAATTGTGTTTTTTTTATGTTAAACAGGGTGTCCCATAAATAATGGGTCACACTTCTAGGGGGGGATAGTAGACACCTAGACGAGTCAGAATCACATAGGATTTGGGGATCCCAGACCAAATCCCAGGGAGTTAAAAATGGAGGGACACCCCAAAAAATTATTGAAAAATTCAATTTGTAGAACTACTATTGATAAAAATTTAATTATGGTCTCAAAAATTGTGGTTTAATATGATTTTTAAAATTACCTCAAAAGTCTTCACTTTAAAATTTGTTTTATTATGAAAAAAGTTAAAAAATAACAAAAATGTAAAAATTCTGCCAAAACCTCATTTTGTATTTTGAAATCCTTTCTTTTGATTTTATAATATGAAAGATCATAGTCGAAAACACTTAAGTCCATAGTGTCATGTAAAAACCATCAATATTAAATGCTTGAGAGCCTGTTAAAGCATTGTTTAAGTCAGTTTTTTGGGTCCGCAAACTGCCGTTTTGGAAACAGCTATAGGAAACCACATTGCGCACCCAAAAAACGAACTTTAACTAACAGGATCTCAAGCGTTTAATATTGATGGTTTGTACATGAAACTTTGGACTTAATGGTTTACAACTATGATCTTTCAGATTTTTCATATAAACATAAATGCATAAAATATATAGATATAAATGCCATCTTTCGCAATTATTTTGTGGTTTTGAGCGATGTTTAAATTTTTTCGACTTTCCAAATTTTCAATTAATTTTTAAAAATTGATATTTTAATTTAAAAAAAATTAAATGGAATATTTGTATTCAGCACTGTCTATAGCAACTTATCAAATCCCAAAATTTTCTAAATCAATTTTTTGTAAACATTTATTTTACCTCGCACCAAAATTATATAATAGTTTACCTTTTAATCTATAAATCCATTAACAGTATTTAAATGCCATCTTTCGCAATTATTTTGTAGAATCTTGGGACTGTTTGGGACTCAGCCGAGAGGACTTATGTTCAAGACCGCTTTTTGTCATGGACCATGCAAATATTCAGTTTTCAAAAGAAATTTATTTGAGTTCTTAATTAATATCGACGACCTTGATCTATATTTTTCACTTCAATGAAGCATGTTTTTAGTTAATAGCTTACCAGCTTGCTGCCATTATTATTTAATTATTAGGTTATCATTCTTGTTCAGTTTTGTATCTGTTGTTGTAATTTGTTTACATAATTTTTCGCCTGTATGGAATTTTCTTTCCCCTTGGCGAATCATGTGTTTTCTGAATTTTCTTTGTTTACTATGTGTATAATAAAGTTCTTCTTCAGAAGGATCTTCACTGGACACTCTTCTGATGATGAGACAATCCGTTAACTGAGAAAAGTTTGTAATTGATGTTCCAAAGAATCATTCAAAAACAAACTTCACCCAGTTTTATGCTGCTTTCCTTCTTCTGAAACGAACATAATACACAAAAAATATTCCCTAAGTAATTAATTATACTGTTTAAAAAACTTTGAATTCAAATTTAACCAAGAGTTAAAATTAACAGAACTTATCACTTGAAATGTTTTTTTCCAGTTTTGGGCATCGTCGGTTTGAAGAAGGGAATAAGTCCAAAAAATGACAAATTGACTTTTTGTGCTCAAAACAATCTCCAAGCTTTGCCCTACAGATGGGTGAAAAGAGGGGGAAAATAACTAACCCCTATAGGGAGATATCGCCCCTTGAAGTTGTTAATGTAGACTAAAAATATAGCAGAGCAAAATTAAATGTTATTTAAATCAAAAAGAAAAATATAGAATTTGTTTCAATGAGAAATTTTAATAATAGCATAGACGACAACCAAAAACAAGAAGAGTAAAGTATTAAATTAATAACATCAAGATCAAATCTATCAATTGAGACTCAAGACTTATTTAAGGGGGTATTCTAGTGTAGAGACATGAATTTTAGGTAATTTTTAAAGTGTCGTAAAAAAAAATCAATCAATATTTTTGTATCCATTTTTTTATCAGTTATTTATTAATGTTTGAAGAGTACAGAAAAAAATTAAAAAAAAAAAGTCAAAAATTTAAAAAACTGGCAGCCGAAGAAGTGGGGGGCGTCAAAAAATTGGCAGATGAGTTTTGACATGATTTCAACCCTCCTAGTCATCTGAAATGAAAAAATAAAAAAGATTATTAATCTGCAATGATGTCGCAAGAATCAGAACTAGCGATGAGTGAAAAAAATTTTTTTTGACAAAATGGCGACTGTTTGAAAAAAAAACGATTTTTTTTACCACTTTTTTGAGTTTCTCGAATTTTTTAAAAATAGTCAAAATTGAAATTTGGGGATGAGGCTAGTTCCAATTCTTGAGAGGTCTATAAAGAAGATTCTCTGAAAATTTCAAGTGAATCGGTCCAGTAGAACTCGAAAAATCGTGACAAATATATTGAAAAAGTCTGTTCTGAGAAAAACGCATTTAAAGTTTCGCGTAAAGTTTTTCGCTGTCAAAGTCATGAAATGATATATTATACTTACTTTTATTCAATCTGCCATTCCTGCTTCATACATCAGACCTTCTTTCCTGTTAATACAGATCACTTCCGGTTAGAGATGGACCATTTCCGGTTAAATACGGACCACTTCCGGTTAAATACAGACCACTTTCGGTTAAGTATGAAGCATTTCTGGTTAAATACGGGCCACTTCCGGTTAAATGCGGACCACTTCCGGTAAGTTGCAGAACATTTCCTGTTAATACGGATCACTTCCGGTTAAAGATGAACCATTTCCGGTTAAATACGGGTCATTTCCGTTTAAATACGGACCACTTCCGGTGACTTACGAACCACTTCCGGTATGTTGCGGACCACTTCCGGTTACTTACGAACCACTTCCGGTTTGTTGCGGACCACTTCCGGTAACTTACGAGCCACTTCCGGTAAGTTGTGGAACATTTCATGTTAATACGGATCACTTCCGGTTAAAGATGGACCATTTCCGGTTAAATTTAGACCACTTCCGGTTGAATTCGGGCAACTTCCGGTCACTTACGAACCACTTCCGTAAATTTACGGACCACTCCGGTAAACTTGTGGACCCTTCCGTACCAACCCTGAGAATTTTTTTGCACCCCTATATGTACCTTCTGTAATTAATTTATTTGTCTGGTGAAATTATTCGCAATTGAATAATTATTCGTCATCCACGAATAAAGTTAGTTGCGAATGAATTTTCAATTGCGAATAAAAATTCAATCGCCGGTGACAGATAACTTTATTCGCAATTGATTTATTCGAAGCTGAATTTATTCGTACGATTGACGAATAAATTTTCATTCGCGTGAGTGCCCAACTCTGCAACCGAACCAGTTTGGAGGCCGGGTCAGTAAAATGTCTATAGCTCCGAAAATAATTTAAATTTTCAAAAATCCTCTCGTAGACATATTCTTAAATAGTTAAACTTTGAAAATATAAAATAAAAAAAAAATAGATTTTTTTGAAATTCTACACTAGAATACCCCCTTAAACAAGCATTGCCAACTTACATAGTAGATAAAAAATTATGACAATGCAATACTGGTAAACAGGAAAATATATTACTGTTTTCAACACTTTCCCTCATTAAATAATTTTTAAAAAACATACATTTAAAACAACTTAAAAAACTGTCCTAATGTCCTAATAAGAACCCATATATTTACAAATAGTCAAAAGTCTAGGTTTGTGAAGGGGCTTAGTCATTATATCTGCAACCTGGACTTCTGTCGACACTCTTTTGATCTTAATATCACCAGATGTCACAAGTTCTCGAACAAAGAAATGTCTGGTTTTAATATGCTTTGTTCTTCTGTGGTACTCAGGATTTTGTGCTAGTCTTGTTGCAGCCTCATTGTCAATCTGGAGTTCAGGTACTAGAGGTTGATCCAATAGTTCCTCCAATAGACACTTTAGCCACACTATTTCCCGAGCTGCCTCACTTGCTGCCACTATCTCTGCTTCAGTTGTTGAGATGGCAACTGATGTTTGCCTTTGCGATAGCCAGGAAATTGCACCTCCTGAATATATGCAAACTACACCAGACGTTGATCTTCCTGTAGTTTCATCACCTGCGTGATCAGCGTCACTATAGCATTCTAGAATGCCTCTTTTATATGGCTTGTAGGTTATACCTTGAGTTGTAGTACCTTTTAAGTAGCGAAAAATTCGCTTCACAACCTGCCAGTCATTAGCAGTTGGATTTTCTAAACTTCTGGATGCAACTCCAACAGCATAAGCGATGTCAGGTCTAGTACCATTCATGAGGGACATTAAGGATCCCACTGCTTCTCTATAGGGAAATGTTTTTTCTTGTTCCTCCACTTTCCCTGATTGTTGATCCTTGATGATTGGAGTTGAAACAGGTTTACATTCACTCATGCCGAAGCGCTGAAGTACTTTGTTTGTGTAAGCAGTCTGGCTTATCTTTATTTCTTCACCATCTTTATGTTCAATTTCAAATCCCAAATAATATGATGCAGGTTTAGTTGTTATCTTGAATTCCTTCTGGAGCTCTTCACAGAAATCATCAAGTAGACTTTTGCTCGTCGCTGCAACTAATCCATCATCAATGTAAAGGGCTATCATGATCAATTGGGAGTTTTTCCTCTTTATATATAAGCATGGATCTGCTTCACTTTCTTTAAAATCTAATTTCATCAGATATTCTCCAAAACGCTTATTCCAGTCATCTTGGTGCCTGTTTTAATCCGTATAAGCTTTTCTTTAGATGACAAACTCTGTTAGTGCCATCTTCAAAGCCTTCTGGCTGACGCATAAATATATCCTCTTCTAACTCTCCATATAGGAATGCTGTTGTAACGTCAAATTGCATGAGAGACATTTTTTCACTTGCTGCGACACTTACTAAACTTCTGATGGTTCCCATCTTGGCTACTGGACTGAACGTTTGATCAAAGTCAACTCCTGGCTTCTGGGAGAATCCTTTGACAAGTCGAGCTTTATACCTTTTCTATGGAGCCATCAGGGTTTGTTTTTACTCTAAAAACCCATCTGCAACCAATTGGTTTCTTCCCTTTGGGCAATTCTTCAAGTGTCCAAGTTTTATTCTCTTCTAGGGATTTCATTTCTTTTTCCATAGCTTTTTGCCAAAAATGTTTATCTTGACTTTCTGTTGCTTGTCTGTAGGAATTTGGTTCATGGCAAGAGGTAATATTTGAAACAGTAGACATAATATAGTCGTTGAGGGGGTATCTTAGAGGGGGTCTGATTTTGGAGCGATCTCTCAGCTTCCTACCTTCCTCATCTTCTGTTTCGGAAACTGTTTCTTCATCCTCACTGTCTTCAATTTCAAAATTCCTTGTTTCATCTACAATTTCTTCACTGTTTTCTGGCTCTATTTTCCTTACTTTGACTTCAGAAATGGGTTCCATTTTTTCTTCTTCACTCGAAGGCACTTGACCATCTTTTTCTTCTAGAAGGTCTTCATGGAACACCACATCTCGTGACCTAACTAGCTTCTTTTCATCGGTCCAAATACGATATCCATCGTCATTATCGTAGCCTAGTAAGATGCCCTTAACAGCTTTTCTATCCATCTTTTTCCTATTAGGTTTCAGAATGTGAGCATAACAAGTGCAGCCAATAATCCTCAAATGCCTTATGTTAGGCCTTTTCCTTGACCATAACTCTTGAGGTGACTTTCCACTAACACTTGAGGGTCCTGTACGATTTAAAACGTAGGTGGCTGTGTTAATCATTTCTGCCCAAAGTTCCTGTGGGATGTTTCCATGTGCATGCATCATTGAACGTGCAGTTTCTACAACAGTTGTTTTCCCGTTCACAGGAGCCATTTTGCTCTGGCGTGTAAGGCATGATTAACCTTTGCTTTATACCATTCTTGGAAAGAATTTTTCGAACAGCTTCATTGTCGAATTCTCCACCATTGTCACTTAACAACTCTTTAATGGTATATCCAGCAACCTTGACCTCAGCAATCACTTGTGCAATTTTTTCTGAAACCTCAGATTTCTCTTTGATAAAATACAGAAATCTGTACCTTGTAAAGTCATCCTTAAACAGTACAAAATACCTGTACCCTCGTTTGGAATGTTGAAAAGGACCACAAACATCTGTGTAGAAAAGCTGACCAGGCTCAGTTGCTCGTTCTCTAGTGCCAAACTTTAACCTGTGTGCTTTTCCGTAAATACATCCTTCACATAACTCACTATTCATTTTAACATCGATTCCAAACTCTTGTAGAATTTTCGACTTTACATAGCGCTTGTTCTGGTGACCTAATCTTTCATGGTACAGTTGTAGCAAGTTTTCTTTTGCCACCATATTTATATCAGCAGACGTCTTCGGAGATACAGTTCTTAGTGCAAGCTTGAAGAGTCCTCCACCTCGATTTCTAATGCCTATTAGCCTTACTTTTTTTATCGACAATTAGCTTACATGTGTCAGTTGTTGAAGTAAAAGTGCTTCCCGGATGTTTGTCATGAGTAGACAACACAGAAAATAAATTTTTCTTAATGGAAGGAACATACCACACTTCAGTTAATGATAACTTGTTCCATTTTCCATTCACAGCAGCTTCAAATTCAATTGTTCCTTTACCAAGTGCTTCAATGCACCCATTTGCGGTCATCACTTTATGTGACTCCAAAAAGGGCTCGAAATTTTGGTACACATCTTTTCGATTCGTTACATGATTCGTTGCTCCATTATCGACATACCAGCTTAGGTCATTACATTCGGTAGCTTGAATCTCAATATTCTCCGACATCAGGCCATTACATTCAGTAGTTTTAATCTCAGAATTCTCCGACATCAGGGCCATATTTACATCCTGTTTAGCTTCTTTTGGAGGTCTTCCATCAGCTTTCCACTTGAAACAGGCTTTCACCTTGTGCCCAGGCTTCTTACAGTAATGGCACACTATGCTACTCTTCTTTTGGTTGTCCTTATTTCTTGGTTTAGATGACTTAACGAATAAAACTTCTTGGGCTGAACATTCCCTTTCTTTCGATGACAATGCTCGTTCATACGCACATAGCTGGTTTGTTAAACTGTCAATCGTTCTTTCCTTCTTTTCTAACAACAGCCAGCTAGATCTGAATGAAAAGTAATCATCAGAAAGTGTCCCCAAAACTTTACAAATCAACAAAACCTCTGGAAGCTGACACTTGTTTTCCGTGTCTCTGGAAATCTCATTTTTCAGACTGTTCCATAAGTTTTTTAACTTTGAAAGATGACTGGCCATGTCATCACTTGTTTGACGTTTGTAATTGAAAAACTCTAAACATAAGTCATAAACCTTATCTTGGGAAACACCATCATATAGTCTATGCAGTTCATCCCATACTTCTTTTGAAGAATTATATCTCATAACGTTTTCCAACACATCTTCTCTCATGTTAGATGTCAACACCAATAACGCATTAGAATCAGCCTTCTCAAAAGCATTCACTTCTTTGTTGAAAGCTGCTCGCTGTTCTTGAGTAGCTCCAGTTCCGAGAGCTTCCGGCTTACGCAAAATTCCGTTTACCGCATCAGTAGCCCCAGGAAAACTCCGCAACAAAATAGAAACTTTATACTTCCAAGTTGACCAATTGGATTTGCCTTCCAAAAAAAACCAATCGTTACTTTGCTGAGTTCCATCTTTGAGAAAGTGTTCGTTACTGATTTAGCGCAGTGGAAGCGTGCTGGGCCCATAACCTGTTAATGTAGATTAAAAATATAGCAGAGCAAAATTAAATGTTATTTAAATCAAAAAGAAAAATATAGAATTTGTTTCAATGAGAAATTTTAATAATAGCATAGACGACAACCAAAAACAAGAAGAGTAAAGTATTAAATTAATAACATCGAGATCAAATCTATCAATTGAGACTCGAGACTTATTTAAACAAGCATTGCCAACTTACATAGTAGATAAAAAATTATGACAATGCAATACTGGTAAACAGGAACATATATTACTGTTTTCAACAGAAGTTGTGAAATCGATATCCTTACAATGAAAATTCCATTTCTTTTTTCAATTTTCTCAAAACTTGACCACAGTTTAAGAACCACCGCCTTCAGGTATTATGGATAGCAAGCTAAAATATATTTTGGTAAATGAAGCGAATCCGGCCCACAAGCTGAATTTGGGGATTTTTTTTTGTCGCCAAGGGCAAAACCCAGGCCCGTAGCCAGGAATTTCCCTTTGGAGGGGCGCCCACTTTTTCAGGGGGGGCAAGGGAGTTTTCAGTTTTCAGGAGGTTCATATAGGCATAGGTTTAACTATTTGACACGGGGACAAAACCCATGAGACCCTCAGGCCTAAGGAGCTATTACAAGACTTTTGTTTCAGGAGGAAGTTAGGTTCTAAATTTTTCTAGTTTTACCTTTTCTGTTTTCTGAAGTTTTCCTTTTTTAAATTTTAGAAATTTTCAGCTTAAAGTAGTTTTAGCCCATTTTTAGATCCTTTGGGTGGGTTAAAGTGTAGAAGGATCTGCTCCATGTAAGCTCTAGAATTAAAAAGGAAAACTGGAAAATCGAGTTTGATCACTCCTTGTTAATCTTTAAATAGACATAATTTTATAAAGGGTGTCAACCTAACCTCCCTTTTCAGTCAGTGCTTGGGTATATGGAAGTTTATTTCGGTAGGGGCCTAAAATATTAGTCAGCCCCTCCCATGCATATTTAATAGATTTAATGTAGTTTGTTACACATTTTCGGGTTGAATTTTCGTCTATGAGAACTTCATTAATTCGTGTAATCTGTTCTTATATTAATACAAGAACAGTTTTTTTGTAATAATGGGGGTACATGTATCAAAAGGGGGTTTGGGGGACCTCCCCCAGAAAATTTTTGGAAACTTGACCCTAAAAACAGGGTTTTAAGCTGCTTTTGATATTGTAGACCAAAATTCAGACATATATTTTTAAGTAGAATTTTGATTTTCATTGTTATTTTTAAAAAATTGTGAATAGTAAAGATTTAAATACAAATGGGGGGTATGGGGGCCCTCCCCCAGAAAAATTTTGAAAATTTGACCCTAAAAAACTGGGTTTTAACTTAACTAGAAGGAAATAAAGAAGAAGGGGGCAGCTGCCCCGCCTTGCCCCCCCCCATGGCTGTGCTTGTGGATAGAATTTGTGAAAATTTTCTAGGGGGGGCAAATGAAGATGCTAGGGGGGGCTCAGCCCCCCTGGCCCCCCCGTAGCTACGGGCCTGGCAAAACCGATGGCATCCAAGCATTGAATTGTTATCGCCAAATTTGGCGCTGAAAATCTACGGGCCGGATTCGCTTCATTAACCTATATTTTTGTTTTTAGTCCTTTATATATTTTGTGAGATTTCCACATATATCTTGTTAACCATTTTGTCAACTTTTTAGAATGAAATGGTTCAAGTCTAAAAGTTAATTTATACAACTTTCAGTTCAGTTTTGACAAAAGGGATCTCGCCAAAAATGGATATTATGGTGAAAGACAAATTTACCACACTAATGTAAAATATACACAATCCCAGGTTTTACTTGGGGGAAATAAACCAACTTATAATAATAATTTTAAATCATTCATATTTTCTCTGTGAAGTTAAACATAGCAATAAAAGAAATAGTGAATACTTGAAATTTCCTTTTAAATTAGTGTATTTAGTGATACTACAATTAAAGGCCATTTACTTGGCTTTAACATAAAAAGAATGCAACGAATTATCTTTGGTTTTCAGGACTAATACTTCACTGTGCCACTGTCCCAAGTAGCACAGAAGCGTCCGTTAACCGTTGAATATTGGTCGTATAGTTCGAAAAGCGTTTTGTCTTATCTAAGCAACGTTAAAAAACTGTTTATATAGATCGAATAATGAAACGTTTCCCTTTCCGTTCGGAGTCGACGTTCTTCTAAAGGCCGATCCTGGATGTTTTACTATACTATTCAGACTTTCGGTCCAGTCGGTCGTGTTTTTAAATAAATTTGACGGACCGTTTCCCTTTCAGTTTGGAGCTGACGTTCTTCTAAAGGCCGATCCTGGATGTTTTAATATACTATTCAGACTTTCGGTCCAGTCGGCCGTGTTTTTAAATGAATTTGACGGACCGTTTCCCTTTCCGTTTGGAGCTGACGTTCTTCTAAAGGCCGATCCTGGATGTTTTACTATACTATTCAGACTTTCGGTCCAGTCGGTCGTGTTTTTAAATATATTTGACGGACCGTTTCCCTTTCCGTTTGGAGCTGACGTTCTTCTAAAGGCCGATCCGAACGCTTTATTCTGTTTTTCTCATTTATTGGGGCGAGGGGGGACCCATCAGACTAAAGGGAGGGAGAGGAAATACCAGAGAGCCGAACCTCTGACTCATACTCCACAAAACTTGTACTACATGTGCTCAGAGAGAAGGAGGTGATTTTTTTCTCTTCCTGAAAATTTCCAGCATCCTCAGTGATTGCCTTTATTTGTTCTTTCAAAAATTATACCACGATTTATCTGTAGATACCAGGAATTCCAGTTTGCCGTTGAATTAATTACTTTCATACAAATTCAAATCCGTTCTTAAAATCCATATTTCTTTCAAGAATTACCTTTTTCATTTTTTAAATTATTAGAAATGATATTTTTTATTTTAAAGTTCATTTTTATTTCCTCCTGTAATCAATGGTCGAAATGTATAGAATTCATAGGTTCATTTGATCGATATGATTACTTTAGGTAAAATTTAAATCAAAGACATTTTTAAAGTAAAGTCTTTTACATTCAACAAAACAGAAGCTACCTCTTTGAAATACGCACACAGGATAAATGCCAGGTAATGCAATTACACAAGCACTGTGTTAAGGCCTTTAAGGGATCAGTGTGTTTACAAGTAGAATTGTTCCTGATATACTCCAGACAAAATTACTAGTAATACCTCAATTTCCTTACAAGAAGAAAAAATTTATATATAAAGTATTTTTACAGAAGATGAGACGGGTTCTCAACGGGTTCTGTGATGATTATTTTAGCGTAAAATGCGAATAGATTTAAAACTGAAATTTTAAATGAAGTGTTTTCAGCTGTCATTTTGAATCGGATTCCCATGATTGTCATTTTTGTCCCTTCAAATGTAGTTAAAATCAAAAGGAAAGTGATTATTTTTTAAGACTTAAAACTGCGATAAAAACCATGTTTTTTTATACAGGGCGTTTCAAAAGTCCGTTTCGCGGCTTTTATTTGGAACCAACGTGTCCTAGGGTCACGGAAGTAAGGTCTACTCCTAGATAAGTGACCCTTAATTCATTGAGATGACTTACAGCAGCCCTAGCGGCGAAATAAATAAGTTAAAAAATTAATTTAAAAACTAACTGCCATATAAGAACCACCATCATCCAGATTGATCTCCATATGGACGTCCATTGAATGAGTAATGGACCTCTGCTGGGTCAAAAAAACGGACATCTGGATGTTTTTTGGAAGTGTCATGGATCATTATTAGACTAGCTATGGATTTTTGCGTGGATGAATCTGGACGACTGCTGGACCTTTTTGTGCTATGAGGGATTATGGAAAAAAGGATATAGGTATTGATTTTAACTCTAAAGAAATATATAATGATCTTCTGAACTTTAAATTTCATGCAAAAACTCCAATTTCCACAGTTTAACTTGTTTTTTTTTCTAATGGAAAAAAGATGAAGAATATTTTCTGTATTTATACGATTAAGTCACTCAATAATTTTAATCCATAGCAAAATATTTGATAAATTATTTCTCAGATTTTATTTAGAATCCTTACGCTTTGAACTATTACCCCACAACTTAGGGCAATAGAATGAATTTCATAAATATTGTCGATTTTTCTTTGGATATTTCAATCGTAATTTTTGATGGAAAAAATTAGCTGTTCAAGCTATGAGGGTAACTCTAGAAATGTGAAAAAAGGGGAACACAAATTTTGGAAAATTAAATTTCTTTCATAACTTCTTTTTTTAATATTAAATGCCCATATCGGTTGGTAACCAATATGGAACAATAAATTTTAAAATCAATTTAGATAGTAAAAATCCCAAATAAGTAAATCCCAAAAAATCAAGAAAAAAATATCAAAGAAAAGTAAATCTTTTGCCGTTTTTGTTTTCTCACATTAAGGTTTCAAATTTTCATATTCACTATAAAATCATGAACGTTCCTACATACACGTATACCTAAGTTTAACAATATAATTAGTTTGGTTTAGGAGATATGGATGCCAGGAGAATGACGCCTTAAAAGCATACGTTCTGTTATGAACAGTTCCTTAGTAAAGCATTGAATAATTCCACGAAAAGTTAAAAATATTGTGATTGTACCTAATTGATTAAAAACTAGAATTACTTAGTCAATTTTATATGGCTGATAATGAACTAAAATGTGAGGGCAGGAGAAAAGAACGCTATCTCGTGACCAAAACATTTCAATTCTAAAAACTAGTTTTAAAAATTAAAATATTATTTACTATCCACTAAGGAATGTTCTTGTACCATAAAGTATTACTAATAATAGTAGGTAACAAAATCTAAAAAAAAATGCTTTTTGTATAGGCTAAAAATCCTTTTATTTGAGTTTAATGTCAGTAGTAAAACAATCTAAAATGATGAAATTTTGAACTTATGTTTTTTAGATCTTTAGCATTCAATTTCAAATTGTTATACCTATGTCGTAGTAAATATTTATCATAAGACTATTTATCAGAATGTTGGAAATAAAATTAGTTTTATGGCATTTCAAGAATTTGTGGGCCGTATGTACAATTTTTCGCATTTCTAGAGAATCACTCATAAACGTCGTATATAAGTATATTTAATAAAATATTTCCGTCTTTTCGAAATTTCGAATAATCCTCGGAAGGGGCGACTTTTTTACCCCTCATGAAATTGATTTCAGTTTTCATTTAATTTTATGCAACTCACATTGATTTCGTAAGGACGCAACGGTGGCGTAGTCTCTGTTGTTTGCCCAAAAAGCTTTGAAAAGGAAAATGCATAAATGAGGCGTTTGCTATCAAAACCAGCTCATTGCATTTTTGGAAATTTACAGGAGAGACAAAAAACTTCTCACTTCCACAGTTCTAAAGCTAAATTTTTTTAAAATTTAATTGTAGGTATAACCGCCTAGAATTTGATTAGTTTTTCATGATTTTGATGGAAAAACACGATTTTTCATACTTTTTTCAGTTTTTTTTGGTTCAATTAAGTTGTGTGAAATTGTTTTTTTTTCCAGTTTACCAATTAAATTTGAGTCTTTACGAGTTGAAAATAAATGACATCCACTTAACTTTTTCAAATGATCTGAAATTTCAAAGTTGAGATCACAGTTCTCACCTTTTCATCTATTTTGGGTTGGAATGAGCTGGATTTGAGGTTTATCCCTTCGTCAGGTTATGAAGGACCCTCTAAACTGTCAAAATATGCAAAAAAAGTGTATTCCAGAAAAATATGGAATTAACTGGTTTTGACAGCGAACGCCTCAAATATCGGGTTTAAAATTTTAAGTTATTATCCGGTTTTTAGTAAATGTTTTTATAAGAGTTTTGGGCCGTATTCAGTTTAATAAAACATGATTGAGATTATGCTATTATATAAAAGATACTTTAGCCAAGTAACTTTGCCTTCATCATGGCATGAAAAATGTCTAAAACTATATTTTGGTACTCAGAATTTTCAGCCTGACAGCATAATATTTTCTGTTAACTGATTAAATGAAACTGAAACATGCTAGACCACGATAATCGTCTCTAAATATCCTGCTTCAATATTGTTTCTGGATAAAGGATTTTGAAATTTAATTCCATGTTTCAATTCCAATTCAATGTTTGATAAAATAATTTTAAAAGATCCATAATTACAATGTTGGAATTGCCTTTACACTTTAGAGTTGAGACTTCAATTATTAGGAAACCACAAGTAGTAATTAATATTACCTATTAGAAGGAAGTTCGTATTACCTAATACCTATTAGAAGGAAGTTCCTGAGGGTTTGTTATTGTGAAGGAGGGTACCTTGTATATAGTACCTTGAGGGCTTAGAAAAAATTCATAGTGGGGGGAAGCTTTACCCAAATGTTAAAATAATATGTTGGTTTTATACAGACAGTATTTTTAGCTTTAAAAATTGAATAAATTGAAACTGCACTATATACGAATTTAATGTGCGTATGTATTTTTCCAAATCTTTATGTAAAAAATTTAAACAACTTCAAGAAGTATTTATTTATTTTAAGAAACTTCAAAGTTCAGTAGTTGTTTTTATTTGCACTTTTCCGAAAACAGTTTAAAACATGTAAATGAAATATAAAATAAAATTTCAGGGTTTTTGTTCGTATTTTACGAAAAAAACTATAGTGGAACCCATGTAATAATCTAGTCCTGATTGATTCCAGGGGATCAGAAACAATGACACAATGTTTTTAATGCTAGAATAATGCCCATTTATGACAGAGAGTAATGCTGAGTTTGAGTTTTATATTTTTATAAATAGCATGAATAGAAAGCATAACTAATTATTTAATTTCGTAACAATTAATTTGATAAGGAGAGCGCCGTAAAACTCCCTCCCGGCGCTCCGGAAAATTTCCCGGCTCCCTCTAAAAGGCAGTCAGCCTCTCGTAGAGCCCTTGACAACAAAGTCCACCAATCGCCATCGTCCCCTCTCCCGAGAGAAAACATATCTCCCCCATCTCCCCGGCGTCTCTAGTCGGCGCGAGACAGTGGACAGTGGCACGAGGAGGAAGGCAGCAGGACCATCCAACGTGCGCGCGAGTCTAAATAGAAAGAATGAAGTTATTCATAAGTACAATTTTCCTTGTTTTATAATGAAATTTATTCTATTTTGCAATAATCTAACGTGTGTCTGACTTTCAGGAATTATAGATTTTCTGATGCTTAGAAGATCCATGGAGTGGTATATCCTTTTCTGCAATGGTTTATTTGAAATATTTTGATCATAACATTTTGGGGTTGTGCTTTTTAATTCCTCTTAAAAAAGCAATGGTTTTTTTTAGAGTTTTCAGTTTTTAATGTATCCTTTGGAAAGTTTGGTGGTGTATCCTTTTCTTAATTCCGTATTTCTTCAACTCACAAATTTTTAAAGATACTTCTTTGCAATTAATTAACGATTACATCATTCAAGGAAAGTTAGTATATCAAATTGAGCATTCCTCAAATTTCACATCAAATTGAACATTCAATTTTTTATTGATTAAAATTCAGGTACAATTTAAAGAGTTTCAGGTGCAATTTTAGAGTTTTCAGTTTTTAATGTATCCTTTGGAAAGTTTGGTGGTGTATCCTTTTCTTAATTCCGTATTACTTCAACTCACAAATTTTTAAAGATACTTCTTTGCAATTAATTAACGATTACATCATTCAAGGAAAATAAGCACATCAAATTGAACATTTCTCAAATTGAACTTTCATTTTCTTTATTGATGAACATTCAGGTGCAATTTAAAGTAAAATAATTAAAAAAGTAAACACCTAATTAAAAATTTCTTTCGTAATAAATTTATCATTTCAAATATTTCTTTTAAAGGAATTTTATCAAAATACTCACATTTAATTTTCTTAAACTTTTAATTTTAATTCCTTTAATAAGAAGTTAAAATTATAAGTTTAGGAAAAACAAATGTGAGTATTTTGATAAAATTCCTTCAAACATTTCTTTTGAAGGAATTTTATCAAAATACTCATATTTGTTTTTCTTAAACTTAGAATTTTAACTTTTTATTAAAGAAGTTAAAATTATAAGTTTAAAACAAATGAGTATTTTTAAAAAATTCCTTTAAAAGAAATGTTTTATATCAGTTTTCTTATGTTTCAGATTAGAAGCAAGCTTCAAACTGAATGAAGTACCTAATTAGAAAGCGGAAGAAAAACAGGAATAAAGCGTTGATGAAATAGAAGTCCATAAGAAACTAAAGAAGATATATAGCTGACTGACAACAGATTTATGTACAATATACACTAAGTTGCTTTGAAGATTTTACACCAAATAAAGTTTAACTAAACGAGTACCTTGACCCCACCAAGGTCAAGGGAAAGAAAATAAAAAAAGAAGAAAAGGGTCGAGGCGGGAGCATCCAGCATCCTCCCTCAGGGGGGGGATTGCGATGCTCCCGAGGGAGGGGGGATTCCGTCACCTCATCTAAATAAAACGACGTTCATCGGTCGGATATCAATACCGAGTTGAGCGTCTGCAAAACGTATCCAATCGTTTGGTTCGCCACCCCAACACGTTCATTCCGGATCTTTAGATCGAGTTTAACGGTCGCTAAACGCTCGGATTGTTACCCTTTCCGTCACAACAAAACGTCCCACTCATTCAAGATTTGCCGGACACATTTTCATCATTTTTGATCGAGTTGCTCACGCTCAGCGAACCGTCTTTAGATCCACTTTAACGTCCACAGGACAGATTGTGCTACTTGGGGTGCGATGGAGGGTTAAACGTCTCCGATTTAAACTAAAAAAGGAATTGCAAAACTTACTGTATGTGGAGGAAAATCCTATTATCTAAAAAGATGTTATTTCTTGAAGTTAATTTAACAATATGTTAAACGAAACATAATGAAATTTCTCATATTCAAGAGAATGAAAATTAAAAACAATCACAGCAGGCCTAATGTGATGTGATGGAGTGAGGGATGAGAGGATTCGATTCGTTCTTCGATCCGATATAAATCGATTCATTCAAACAACACAAGTTTTCAAACAAGAGGAAAGGTGGTGATCACGTGGTATATTTTCAGCCAATCATATAACTCTGGTATTTTTGTGGGTTTGATACGAAGACGCTTGTACATGATATGTTTGAGCCAATCATGTAGGTTTGGTATTTTAGTGGGTTTGATTCAAAGAAACTTTTGTGAAAGGATAAGTTGGGATGTGTAAGTGCAGAAAAAGCAGATTTTATTAATATTGTTATTGACCTTGGACATTAAAGATACAACTCAGCTCCAATGAAATGGACTCTGCATCCAGGTATTATGTAGGAAAACGGGAAAGTGCCCTCAGATTGTAACTACTTTAACTGAAGCCGTTGCATGAACTTTCACTGAGTGAGAGTGTTTCGATATCCCCTATCCCCATCCCCGCCACTTTCAAATAGAAAATATACTCTTCCAATAAACGACTATTCATAGTGTTTCTGTAATTTTAAGTTACATAATGTGATGCTGCCAATCGTGTTATTAAACTATTTCCGAAATATCTCAAAAAATAAAAAGTTTGGAAGATTTGGATAGATCTTCCTATTGCGGTTCTGCCTTCACTTTTTACTTGTGAAAGGGCACCTCTGTCGCTGTTACTTCCATGCTTCTACCTCATTTCGAAGAAAGTGAAAGAAAGTAAACAGAACAGACCGATAGGCCCAAGGTTAGTAGAGAGAGAAGGTTGGCTCATCCGATGTAAACAAAGAATGTCCGTGACGTCGATAGGTGGCAGTGAAAGGCGCGCGAAATCATTTCCATAGCGACATTGTGCAGGTTTTGTAAGATTGTTGTTTATCTGGTTATTTCTCTCATAATCCGTTGTTATCATTATACATTTTTGTATTTTGCTTGATTTAAGCATATCGATTAAGTTTCTTCAAATGTTCTTTAACTGAACATAATTCAATTCTGAATATTTTGTTAACTTTTGGATTCAATGTTGATCAATGATTTGTTGTGATATTGTGTGTGAGTGTGTTTACTCCTGAAGTCAAACATTTATAAATTCTGCTTATTGAATGAACATTAACTTGGTCAACTTTAATATATCTATTCCCCTATTAATTTTGATCATTGGTGTAAACTGAAATACTTAGCTATGTATTTTTTTTAAACTTTTACTTTTGTTTTCAAAAAACTTGCTGAATGTTGCTAAATCACTTGAACAAAATAGCATTGCCATTGGGCTGTATGTAGAGCTAATTTTAATTATTTCTTTTATATTATTTAAATATTCATTTGTTATTAATTCTTACTATGGAGTAACTCTCGATAAAATTATTTGTGTTGTTTGAAAGATATGACAATTGACCATTCATTTAAATTTACAAATGAATTTTATTTTAAAAATTATTTATTAAATGTTATGATTGTGATAGTTTGAGGAAAGCTAGATTTGATGCACCTTGAATTATTAGAATTATTTTATTAAAAAAGATTCCTAAGACTTAAATTTTGTAATCAAACCAGACACTTAATTTAAAAAGAAAATATTCCCTTATAGCCAAACAAAATAAACTAAGAAAATGCATTTTATAAGAACTAATAAATGTTTTTTGTGTACTTATGTTTGTTTTACTAGCTAAAAATTACCTTCAATCAGGTAAGGGAACGTACCCATACTACGTGACCCATTCAGGGGAGGGAGGGGGTCTTCAAAATACCACGCTCGGTCACGGGGGAGGGGGGGCTTAGGTTTTCGTCACGTAGTCACTTTCTTCTAGTCAATAAGACAAAATTAAGCCAAATTAATTATTGATATTTGCCAAATTAAGACTAATTAAGCCAAATTTATTAAAAATTAGACAAATTAAGCAAAATAAATTTTTTAAACTTTCTGTTTGCAAAAAATGATGGCAAACAATATTTATGAATTACTACGTGAAAACTAGAGGGGGAGGGGGGGTCTTGGTGGATAGATAACTTGGTGGTTTACTACGGATAGTCACCAAGGGGGGGAGGGGGTTAAAAATGGGTCACGTAGTATGGGTGCAAAATGCTAAGTTTGGTGCAAAATGCCCTAGAGTGGGCCATGTGCCATAAAAAGTCAATTAACCAACCAATCAATTGGGTAAGTAAATTTATCACTAGTCAGGGAAGTGTAATATTCTCACGTCAACTAAATTCTAATGTTCTAAAAGATATTGCCTTCTTGAATCGGTTAACTTCATAGTTTTGCTGAACTGTAGATTTTAATCGTTAAGGATTTTCAGCAAAATGTACATGCCAGTGTACTGATGCCTCTTCCAAGGTAAATTGATCAATAGTCTGTATAGTGCAATATAATTTCATGTCTATTATTAAATTCTGTCTTAATCTGTTTCTTGAATATTAGATTTTTTTGTTAAGTTTTCAAATTTTATTAAGGAATATTGTTGATGTTTTAATTTTTAATAAAAAATATATTCACTAAATGCTTCTTTCATTATTTCTCAAAGTAAATTTTTTCACTTTTTACACCAGGTTCTTTTTTTGTTCAGTATAAATAACAGTTGTATATCCAGTTTTAATAATTAAACAGTGAGTGGAAAACCAAAAAAAGCAAAATAATATGAACTTCAATTCTAAAATGTAATATTGATTGCATTGGAAGTTAGAGGGACCCAGAAAAATCTTACACATGTCCAAGTAATAAAAACAAAAGTTTTAATGCTTTATTATAACACCCAACCAAAGGGTTACTAATTATTATGCATAAAGGAATTAAAAAATACTATAGTGATTTGTTGCATAACATTATTTAAAACTTTTAAGAATGATTATTGGAATATGTAACATTCCTCAGTTCTATTAATTTTTTTATTGATTGGGATGGCATGTGGATAATGTATAGGGTATTTTCACATCTTGATAAAAACTATTATATCAAATTTATTTAAGTCAGCAGGACAGAAAAGTTGTACTGGTAATTAGGGATAATTAAAAAATGTAAATAAAAAGGTTTCATCCAAATTTGTCTGAAAAGTTTCATTCATGGGGAAAAAAGTGCAAAATGATTTGTGTTTTTTGCCTCATTTTTTTAATAGACTGATTTAATTTTACTTTAATATTTTTCTTAGTATTTCTTCAATATGTTACAAAATTAAATAATAATTATACAACATTTTTGTACTTAGAAGTATAGTGACTAGAATAAGCAGGCTCGGACTGGCCATGCGGGCATTTGGGCAAATGCCCGGTGGGCCGCTACTCATCGAGGGCTGTTCGTGGGCTGCCTACAACCAAAATATTTTACAGTGGTATGAATGGAAAAGATCCTGTAAAAATGAAGCCACACTCCGCAGGAATTTCCATCTAGCGGCCCACGAATTCTTTTTGTGCGGCCACCAAACCATCAATTTCCCAGTAATTAAATTCATTAATGATGGCCACAAATTACTGAATTCAAAAACACATTATATTATTTAAAATATTTTTATGAAAGAATTTTCCTGGTGTCATCTTCAAAAATTCTACGGCATAAAAGAAGCGAACCTTTTCGGATGTCACCCAAAAGGGTTCCAAATGATTTAAAACAGTACTTTTAGGAGTAAAATTTCCAAAATTTTTCTAGGGGAGGACCCCCAGACCCCCCATTCTATTTAGAGCTACATTATTCACAAATTCTTTTAATATTAAGTTCGTCAAGATGGAAATTATTTCTACCCACTGAATTTACCAACAAAGAATTAAAAGTCTATATTTGAGTGTATTACGTATCAAATTAGAAACTTCAAGGTGGATTTTAGACTATTTCTTAGGGGTCAATTTTCAAAAGAATTTCTTGGGGAGGTACTAAGCCCCCCCCCCCGAGATTTTTAATTCTATGAAGTTATATTTGCTGTGAAAATTATGCGGTGGGCCGGTTCAGTCTTAAAATGCCCGGGCCGAAATTTCTTCCCAGTCCGGCCCTGAGAATAAGTCACTATATTGTATACTTAGAAGCTGTACAATTTCAAGAGGAGTGATGATAAGTATGAGAACTAATGCAATGAGAACTAAGTACAAAGCGAGATTAATAATATCCAAAAACGTTTAAATTGCCAAAAAACAGTTATAACGGAAGAAAAATGTGTGGTATATTATAACAGGGTATTTTGACTCAGGTAGCAGAAGCAATATAACCGGAAAAATAAGCAAAAAAAAAGAAACTAAATCGATCGGATTTGCCCATTGAAAGTCATGGGTATTGAGCAGTAGAAAAGCGAGCCGCGCCTGGCCGCGCCACTTTCCTACGTCATAGATCACGTGGTTAAAGCGAATGAGCCAACCTTCTCTCTCTATGAACCTTGCGATAGGCCGGTTGTTTATTGACACTGACAGTTGATTGAGAGTAAGTCAATTGTAGTTTAATGCTTATCATACGCTAGGATATTTTCATGTTGAATTTTAAACAAAGCAAATTCCTTTTTAACCAATGATATAAAATGAACTCTTTGTTTTACCTCTGTAGTTAAATTTGTCTCCGATTTATCTATGAAGTATATTCATAATGTTTCCTTTAATATATCTATGAGCAATTGAAGTACAAATTCCGCTGTTAAATTTGTAACTTTACGTTAAATGATTGTTTTTAGAGATTTCTTTGTTTTATTGGTAAATGAGTTGAGTTTTAAAATATATTACTGTAGAGTACTAACTACATGTTCGTGACTACATGTTAGCAGTGGCGGATCTACGGGGGGGGCTTTCGGGCTGAAGCCCCCCCCCAAAACGTCTAATATTTTACTAAGTTTGTCAAAACGCAAAAAATCTATCAAAAATTTCGATGAGGTGTACCAAAACGAGTTGAAAAAGTGGGGTTTTTGACTTGTATTCCCAAAAATTTTCCGGGGGAGTACCCCAAGACCCCCTTTTAGTGGTTTGAGTTGGATAGTTCCCTACCTTTACCGTGTTACCATACCATTAACAAGAAGATTCAATTGGATTATAAAAATTCTTAGCCCCCCCCAAAACCAAATCCTGGATCCGCCACTGCATGTTAGTAACTACATGTTCGTCGTAAACTACTTTTAAGCATTTTTCATTCTTTCTGATGAAAATGCCACTTTTCTAGAAGTTATTTTCGTTCAAATGGTGATACATTTTTAATATTCCTTACTAACAAGGAAATTGATATGAATTTCAGGTCTGATAATTGTGTGATCTATCATAAGCATGATGATGTGAACAGTTATAGCTGAAACTGAAGGTATAAATTAAGCATTTTAAATTATTATGCTTCAATATGTGTTTCTAGTAAATATAAACATTTTTATTTGTTACTAAAAACATTTTTAAAATTTTCATATTTGATTTTAAGTTGGGGAGAGCGGGGAGGGATGGGGCATTTTTTACAAAAATATTTTTTAAAAGTTAAGGTTTCCTTGTACAAATGAAACATTCAAAGTAACATCGAAACATTTTAACATGTTTAAAAAATATAACCAATGTGATAGTAAATAAAACTTAAGATTTATAAACGAATTAAAGTACAGTTGAATCCGCTTAATGTGATCACGGTTATCGATCATTCCTATTTAATTTAATGTAAAATACTTCGTTTAATGTGATCAACCATGAATCATCACTCCGCTTAATATTATTAAAATTTGTCCATATCCCCTTTAAAACGACCGCTTTTGAGTTCAAATTTCATATGAAGGTCAATTTTTACAAGTAAACATCTGCCCCATGAGAGCGTCTGGGGCTTCTTTTTTCTGAAACTCAGTAGTAAGAAAAAGAAAACATTCCGCATATATTTAATGAAAACAGTTTTAGGGGGGTCCGAATTCATACTTGTGATTGGTTAAGGGTCAATCCATGTGAAATCATCCAGGCCATGTTGCTCGACATTTTTGATTTTTTTCATTCTTTGCCAGTTAGTTAACCTTACTTTAGAGATACTAAAACAAGTGTTAAAAATTTTTTAAACCTTTCCAATTTTTTTTGGCGGCCATTTTTTGCCTGGTCGAAACCTGTTTTCGGTGAAAAACACACTTTACGGAAACCCTTATTACTTTTTTTCTTTCCAACATATTTAAATGATTTCAAAGCCATTTTATTTATTAAAGAATGAACTAATTTAATGTGTTAAGTATTTTTATGATAATAGTTTAAAACATTTTTTTATATATTTTTGAAAATCTCATTTTTTGAGTGAAAAATTCGGTTTTTGACCTAAAATTTTTATAGGAAAAAACTGAAACTCACCTTCGCAAATTTTTTCCTCAATATATCCCTTTATAAACATTGTTTTAGAAGTGAAATGAAACAATTCAAGCCTGTCCCTTTTTTATAAAAAATAGTCAAACTTGGCATCTCGGCTAAAAAATGCCAAAATCAAAGTTCAATATCTAAAATTGGACAGATAGGAAAATTATGAAATTTTTACAGGATAGTCTTCTAATGTATATAAATAAGTAGTAAAAATTTCATGAGTGATATCTGGGTGGTTTAAGAAATATGAAGCTTCGAAATTGCATTGAAAGACCTATTTATTTACATTCATTTTTTAACACAAATAACTTATGAATTGCACAAAACATATTTTTCTCACTACTTAAATTAAATATAGATGTATTTTTTATTTCAAAAAATTAATATTGTAAAATATATACAAATCACTATAAATATGAAGCCTCGGAATTACCTTGAAAGTCCTTGTATTTCTTGACAAAAACAACTGATACTGTATAGAAAATTCTTAACTCAGAACCACTCTTATTGCTCCATATATTCTAGTATGAAATATGAAGCCTTGAAAATCTCTGTGTTTTGTGATGAAAAAAACTGTTGTTGTAAATTGCATAATAAATTCTTGACTAATAACTCATATTGCACATTAAGAAAAAGAAAACAATGCAGAGGTATTTCTTGACAAAATTAACTGATTTTACTAAGTTTTTGACTAACAACTCGTATTGCACAGCAAAAAAACTAGAAGAAAACAATGGAGGAGGTGTTTCTCTACAAATAAAACTGATATTGCATGGTAAATTATTGACCTAAGATTCGAATTGCACAATATAAAAACTAGAGAAAGCAAACAAAGAGGGTTCAAAAAATCTGAAATACTTCATTGGAAACTGAGGTGTATCTGTGTCAAATATATGTGCATAAAATAAAGGCTTCAGGGCAAGACCGCTAACATGCCTATTTTGTTATGTAGAGGCGGATTTTAAAAAATGGGTTGAATGGTGAAATTAGAGGTTTCAGTGGTTATTTAGACATTTAAAGGTTCCATTAACTTTTCAAAATTAATAACTACATTGTGTGCATTTATGACAATAAGTGGTGGATTTGGAAAGTTCTCGAACTAAACGGGGAAAACAGTGACCTTTTAATTCACTTTATTCATCCATTATGGTCCCAAAACATCCTTTCAATTATCCAAAAATGACACAGTTTGGGTAGAAGTATCCAATGTACTTGGGACATTAACTCCATTGAAATTAATTACTGTTACAGGGCGCAGTTATAATATTACTGAATCACTTTGTAATGAAATATCTCTAATATTTATTTCACACACTTCATAACCAGAAGAAAAACCCATTTTATTCATCAATTAAATTTCTGATATTCCAAAATTTAAATACCACATCACTTTTAGTTCACGGAATTTTGATTTGATTCAACAATTTTACCTATTTTTAATAAAGTTAATGGAACCTTTAAGTGTCTAAATAACGTCATATTTATAGTGATTTGTATATATTTTACAATATTACTTTTTTGAAATAAAAAAATACATCTATATTTATTTTAAATAGTGAGAAAAATATATTTTGTGCAATATATAAGTTGTTTGTGTTAAAAAATGAATGTAAATATATAGGTCTTTCAATGCAATTTCGAAGCTTCATATTTCTTAAACCACCCAGATATCACCCATGAAATTTTTACTACTTGTTTATATACATTAGAAGACTATCCTGTAAAAATTTCATAATTTTCCTATCTGTCCAATTTTAGATATTGAACTTTGATTTTGGCATTTTTTAGCCGAGATGCCAAGTTTGACTAATTTTTATAAAAAAGGGACAGGCTTGAATTGTTTCATTTTACTTCTAAAACATTGTTTAGAAAGGGATATATTGAGGAAAAAATTTGCAAAGGTGAGTTTCAGTTTTTTCCTATAAAATTTTTAGGTCAAAAACCGAATTTTTCACTCAAAAAATGAGATTTTCAAAAATATATAAAAAAATGTTTTAAACTATTATCATAAAAATACTTAACACATTAAATTAGTTCATTCTTTAATAAATAAAATGGCTTTGAAATCATTTAAATATGTTGGAAAGAAAAAAAGTAATAAGGGTTTCCGTAAAGTGTGTTTTTCACCGAAAACAGGTTTCGACCAGGCAAAAAATGGCCGCCAAAAAAAATTGGAAAGGTTTAAAAAATTTTAAACACTTGTTTTAGTATCTCTAAAGAAAGGTTAACTAACTAGCAAAGAATGAAAAAAATCAAAAATGTCGAGCAACAATTTTCTCTTTTTCTGGATGATTTCACATGGATTGACCCTTAAAGAAACCACCAAGATCCAAGATTTGCTGATGTCTGATAAGAGATTTGAACTTTCCCTTGTTCACTGGAATTCAGATTATGTTATAAATAAGTGGTTATTAGAGTGGAAGGATACAATGAAGTGGAAAAAAGAGAGACCTTTCTATACAAATAATTATACAAAGTAAGCGATTATTTTACTTTTATTAATTGAACTACTCTTATATTTACCCCTTAAAATTTTACCTAGGTTAAAAATAGTGTTTTGAATACATTTATTACGATTACATGATTTTGATTTTAAAGCAAACAATCTAGCTACACTGTTTGCTGCTTTTTGATATGAGATCGCTTATTGTTATCGATCGGATAATGTTATCAGTTTAGTCTCGGACAATTGCGATCACATTAAGCGGACTCTACTGTAACTCTAAAAATATCCCAACCCACCCCAGCATTGGGGTGGATTGGGAGAGCTAAACTCAACTTTTTATTCATAAAGAATATATTATTCAGTATAGAAAACAATATAAACCGTTTAAAAAGCAATGAAGAATGAGATTGAAAATTCACTTTAAAAATGAAATACTTACAATTACTTTTGATATAGTTAAACCATCTTTTTCATTTAGAAACTTGTACGAGCTTGCAACTAATATAGTAAACAGCAACAAATATGAAGCTATGGTGGCTTTACCTGGTGGAACACTCAAAAACTAATTTTGTTTTTAATTATAAGATTTATTGAAGGTGTCCCATCCTACCCCACTCTCCTCTATACTTTAATTGAAATAGTTATTTTATAAAAACATAACTTAATTTATACTTATATTATTACAGTTCAACATCTTTTTTAGTCTGTAAATATTTTAAGGAACTTAATTATGGGCCACTTGATTTTATATTGAAAGCAGTACAAGTGAAATCTTGGCAGCTCAAAAGTCGAAACAAAGTGTAGAACCACTCCACAGTGACCCCCCTCTGATATAACAAATGGAAAGTACTTTCACTTGTACTTTGGGGAAAGCAGAGTAGGATGGAACAGTTTTTATTAAAAAAGTAATTAAATTATGTTTTGCTATCACAAGTAATTTAAACTTTCAGAACAAAATTTTGAAACATTTAACTTAATTAAAAAATATAAACTAGATTATAGTTATTAATTTAAGGTTTATAATTTATTGCAAGAAAATGTCCCATCCTACCCTAGTCCCAGGGAAGGATGGAATGTTTTTTAAAACTCATTATTTATTTTCAAAAATATTGTGAAAAAATGACAGAAAATTTATTTACATTCTTATTATATATAAATCGTAAAAAACAAGTTATGTACCTTACATTATACTTAATAAAGTCAAAAGAAATATGATAGTGCTTGACTAGTTCCACCAATAATTTATATTTGTTTGAGGTAACTTAGCAATTATATTCTGTTCATCCATAAGTGAACCATCCATTTCCTGTGAGAAGAAAATTTTTTTTATTAATTTTCACCTGGAGTAATTATGTCCTATCCTACACCATATTCAAAAAATATATTTTTACAAAAAAAAAACATGGAAAGCTTAGCTCAACTGTTCATTTATAAATGATATATTATCGAGTTAACTAAACCTAAAAAGTAATTAAGTTAACAAAACAGAACAAGATAGGAAATTTAATTTAAAAGTCCGAGTAGTTATTTACTTTTGATGCAGTAAAACAGTCATTTCGTTCACTTAACTCATAAGTGCTTGCAGCTGAATGATAAACAAGAAGAATGAAACAATGATAACAACTGGTAGAAGACTCATTAAAGAAAAATAATTTTATTTTTAAGAATTATTGAAGGTGTCCCATCTTGCCCAACTCTTCCCTACTAATTGTTTTATTACAGTAGTAATTTTATTTGCTGTATAATCCTCTAATTAAAGTAGCTGTATAGTATGTAAAGTATGTTGGTCCTAGAAGGGGTTAGTTTATCAGGGTTCTATTATAATTTGCATGGATATCTTTAGTATAAACTTTGGATGCTTCTTATAATTTGAATTCTTATAATTTTTTAATTAAATTAAATTTTCCCTCTTCTAAATAAAAAATAAACAGCTTTGGACTTAATAATTGAATCGTCAGTTTGAAGAAGGGAATAAGTCCAAAAAATGACAAATTGACTTTTTGTGCTCAAAACAATCTCAAAGCTTTGCCCTACACATGAGTGAAAAGAGGGGGGAAATAACTAACCCCTATAGGGAGATATCGCCCCTTGAAGTTGTGAAATCGATATCAATACAATGAAAATTCCATTTCTTTTTTTCGATTTTCTCAAAACTTGATTTTTGGACATATTCCCTTCTTCAAACTGGCGATTCAATTTATCTGCTGTTTATTTGACAAAGTTTCAAGATAGACACTTCTAAAGCTAATGTAGTCAAATAGGTTTAAACTGTTTCTGTTTTGCAGTTTTTAATGATTTCAAACATGTGTTATGAATTAGTATTATTTTAAAATCATATGCTATGAACTGGTTTTATTTATTAAGTCACCTGAATTTCAAAATTTGAAAGATATTAGACATTTGAACCCTACTTTCAAGTTAATTCAGTCTAAGAAACCAAAATTTTATTGGGTTTAACTTTATTTTTGGAACAGCTTTATAAAGAGTCCTCCTGTTGCCTTGTATTACCACAGCTCCCACAGCAACATGACTTTAAGTATTGTCAGCATGGAGATCTAATAGTAATTAATTTTTAATAATAATCAACAAATTATATTTATTATAAATAATTATAGTATTAATAATTAGATCCCTATGGTTGTCATATAGGGACCTTGCGCCATAAAACCTAAAACAACCAACCAACCAACCCTATGGTTGTCAGTCATGATTTGAGCTGTGGGTAAACATGTCAGCTGGAGGACTCTTTCTAAAGCTGTACCCTTATTTTTTTGTTTCATTAAAGAAGGGTCTATTTTTTGTAGGTATTTGTTAAGATAATTTCCTAAAGAATGGGTGATTTGTGCATTGAAGAACCTAAAGGATCTGTATTTGAAGTTTCCAAGATGTTTGAAAATTCCTTCAACAAGCTTTTTGATTTTTTCAAAAATGAGATTCTCTGTGATGTTGTTATCAAAGCCGGAAACAAATCAATCAAATGTCATCGAAACGTTTTAGCCAGTTGTAGTCCCTATTTTCAAGCTATGTTTACGTCACCTCTTTCTGAGAGTAAACAAAATGTGATAACTATAGGTGACATTGACGGAACAACTATGGAACTTTTAATCAAATTTGCTTACACTGCTAAAGTGAGTCTGAATTCATCCAACGCTCAAGCCCTCCTATATGCCTCCTCTGTCTTACAAATGGACTCATTAGCTCATGCTTGCTGCAGCTTCATAAGTTCTCAGCTTGATTCAAGTAACTGCCTTGGAATATTTGAAATGGCCAAGAGGCTGGGACATTTAGATCTAGCCAAAAAGGCGGAGTCCTTTGCTAAGTATGATTTTAGGAAAGTCATAGTTGAAAGTGAATTCGTATCCATTAGTGCCAAGCATTTAGAAGATATTATATCATCAGACACTCTGTTTGTTCATAGTGAAGTGGAGGTAAGTTTGTTAATTTTAAAAATAATTTCTTTCAGTAACTGTTTTGAAATGATGCTTTAAAAGAACCGTTTGTGTTGTTTTCAGATAAAGCCTCTGGCTAAATGTAAAAGTTTTATTCGAATATTCACAAAGCCTGCAAGGTTTTAATACTTTGATAACAATGCGCATGCGTATGGACTTTATTTTTGCTGTTTTCTGGAAATTTTCATAAAATATTATCTGGGGATAGAACCCACAAACTGCCGCATGCTATGCAGGCAACCTACTACTGCTCCAGCGGGGATTCAATAACTTTGAAACTTATTAGTTATTAGATGTTATTTCTTTGTGACGCATGCACATTATATCAAAGTATAAAAACCTTGCTGGCTTTGTGAATAAGCGTTTTATTCAGACTTATTATGGTACTTACATGACAGATTTTCATTGAGATTTGGGAATTCTAAACAGATGTTAGCAAAAATTGAATAGAAATTTGGGGAAAATTCTGCTGACTGTTCGCAACAGTTCTTGAACAGTCTTTCTTTTTCAAAAATTTGGGAACTTTGCAGGTTGCAGGCAAATTTGTAAAATTGGGGAAAATTGTCTCAATGCTCTGAAATTTGTGGCCGTAGTTTTTATGGGAACTTATTAGAATCCTTGTTTAAACTTCCCCTTTCGCCAACTGTATCTTAATTTAAATTATCAATATGTTTTAGGTGTATGAAGCTGTCATGCTATGGGTTAAGCATGATGTTGAAAAACGAAAAGATTTACTGCCAAAGCTACTTTCCAAAGTCCATCTACCTCTATTGCCACTTTCCTACTTGCGTATGTATGTTGAGTCCGATTCACTAGTCAGAAAAAACTTAGAATGTCGGGACCTTTTAGATGAAGCTATGCACTATCAAATGTGGCAAGTCAGCAACTTACCAACTGCTCATTTACTTGTGAATGAAAGAACTCGGCCTAGGAAGAGTTATGCAGGTATAGAATATTTCAACTAATATCCTTTTCATGTAAAAGATTATTACTTAAGTATATTACAAATTCTTTAAGTAATATAAGACCTTGTGTGAATCTTTACAATCAGTCTTGTAGAAGATTTATCTAAAAAAGTATGCTAATTTAATCCTAGGAATACAAGATCATATACTAATGCAGATATTAATGCACTTTTAATTCAGTTTAAAATATGTTAAACGAAATTTAAAGTTTTATGTCAGTATCAGTGACACAGTTAATGTGCTTTGGCTATGAATTTTTGCTTTCAGTGGCACGCTTGACAGGATAATACAGAAATATCATTTTGCTTATGTTTTGTTTCTTGGGAAAAATAGTTTTCATTGAGTTTAAAATGGTTACCCTAGTAGCACAGCTCTCACTAAATATGTCAAGTTTACGTAGCTGCAACTAGAAATAAACAAAATTTGACCGTATATGACAAAAATTGGATGAATTTTGAACGTCTGTGCTGTTTGGGTATAAATGCAAATGCTTTTCTTGAGTGCTTTTAACATTTTAAATTACCTTAGGTGTTATTTTCTGTGTTGGTGGAAGAGGCATGAATGGAAATCCTTTCTCATCAAATGAACTTTATAGTTGGTTCTACAATAAATGGGTAAAACTTCAAGATATGTCAACTAGCCGTAGACATGTTGGCTGTTGTTCTGTGAAAGGTAAATTGAATGGAATTTTTTTTTATTACATTTGAAAATATTTCATAAATTAGCATATTTTTTCTAAACAACTCATGCATTTTTAAATTAGTCATCCCTAAAAATAAACTGACTGACTTATTACATTTTAATTTACCTGTAAATATTGATAAGAATTCACACAACTTGGTGATTTTTGAGATTATTTAGTACTCATTGTTTCTGATCAAAGAGCACATTACCAACTATGTCCTTGCATTCAGTTAAGATCCAGGAGTTGTTTTTTCGTATAAAAAATAGGTAAAAATAATTTTTCAGCTGAACTTAGTGGTTCTACTGTCCACCCTCTGAGTCTACACTGTAAAAAAAACTGTAGAAAAACAGAAATTTTCAAAAACAATGACTTTATGTTTACAGAGATATTCTGTCATGTAACATTCCCACCGCACTTCTACTTATTTTATGTAAAATAACAGCTTTTATCTAGTTTTTTAGCTTATCTGTACTTAAACAGAAACTTACTGCATCGAAAACCAATACAGCTATTGGCAACATTATACTGAATCTTCGTTGGTTCAGTGGTAGCGTGCGTGCTTAGCATGCGGTAGGTCGTGGGTTCTATCCCCGGATATTAATTAATTAAAATTAGAAAAAACTCTACTAAAATAAGTGCATGCGCACAAGCAGAAAATTATTGAGAGGCAACAGAAAAATCTGTAGCTCACTTGACAGAAAGTTTCTTTTTACAGCATTTACCTGTAGGTAACAGCTTTTTTCTGTTTACAGGATTTTTCGGCCTACAGAAATTTTCTGGCAACTTTTGCTGCCAGAAATTTTCTGTTTTTTTGCAGGATTATTTTTTACAGTGTAGGTGGGAGGTCCCTCCATATTGCAGTGTAACATCTCTTAATGTATGGAGGCAATTTGTTTCCACCACTCTTTTGTAAAGGGACTTTTTTACAGTGTAGCAAGTTTCCTAAGCAATGTGGAGTCGCATTATTATGATGCACAATGGTTTGATTCGCATTGAACATTGTACGTTTAATCAGAACTTATTGGTTTATATTATGGTTATGTTAAATAATGTATTTATGTTTAGAAAAACAGATTTAAAAGTAATTGTCATGCTTTTCTATACTAAAACACTTGTGAATGTTTAGGAAAGATCTATGCTGTTGGAGGATGTGAAATTGATAAACATCTTTCAAGTGCAGAAGTATATGATCCAACGCTTAATAAATGGAGTTCATTAGCTTCCACATCAAAACCTAGGTATGGTTGTCCTTTTTTTTCCCATAAATAAGACTTTGTACTCTTCTTTTTAAAACTTAAATCATACAGTCTTGTCAAATTAAACCCTAAAGCAGGGGTAGAAGTCGTCCTATATTTCCTATAAATCCTATATTCTCAAAAAACATGAAAAAAGCGTCCTTTAAATTCTATATATCCTATATTTCAAAAAATAATCCTATATTCCATCAAATGGCCCTACTTTTGAGATCAAGTATTCAAAATTTAAGCTTGATATCTTGAATATCCTTGAAAATATTTTTAATACTTACTAAATGGCCCAAAATTTTAAATTTTAGATGGCTTTATAGTTAATAATTATTACAGGATGTTTTTGTAGATCATATAGTAGTCCTAAAATCATATAACAGTCTGGATTTCTTATAAAAGTTAATGAGTTTTCAATTATTTTTTGGGTTTTTTCCTATAAAGTTGTTTTTTTAGATGCAATGAGGGCAGAAAAACAAGTTTATGTTATCTCACGATTGCGATTTTCGTCTCTGATGTCGATATTCTTGTCTTCAAAACTTAATTTTGGAGAAGTGTTTACATGTGTCCCAAATATGGACAGGTTTAACAGGCATATTAAAAGATCAACCACTTAAATTGGTTGCTATTATGTAAGAAAGCAAAGTAGTTTGATTTTATTGTTCAAAATTTTTTTTCATCAGGAAAACAATTCTCTTGGTGTTTTTTTGTTTTAAAATTACTGGGAATTTTTAAAAACAAAAATGTAAGAATTTTTTTAGATTTACCATTTTTGCTTGTCGTGTTATATAGATTTAATTGACTACAAATCACTAAAAGTATTTTTAAATTAAGTACCTTAGGTTTTGTTTCGAAAGTTCGTGAAAGTATTTAGTTGCAATGTATAGTGTGACTCTTATTCTAGCCAATTTTTGTAGCTAAGTACAAGTAAATTTGTAGTTGTAAGCCTAAATACCAAACACTTAAAACTGATACAAAAATGTTATTAGCCCTGTTACCAAACTATTAAAAATTTATTTTTGTCCTATATATTTTTTTGAAAAATCCTATATTTTTTCATTTGGTCACTTCTACCCCTGCTAAAGTCAAAAACAAGCTTCATAGATAATGGAGAACCTGGAATCCTAACCATTCAATTTATCAATTCCAACACTGTTTTTTATGTGCTAAGCACATTAATAATGTGGGGTGTCCTTAAGAAAAAAAATTTAACTTTGACCATATCCATGAGAGCTCTATTGTTTAAATAATCTGTATCGCATATACAGTACCTTAAAATTAATTTAAATTTGTGATAAACTTCCAAGGATGTTCCAATATCCTTGGAGTTTCTTTTTGACCACCTGGGTATTTACAATTTTTTATCTGACTGATTTGATATATTCACAGAAGTCTTTATAAGACCTACATGTTGTCCCTTATTTCTTTGATGTAGATTTGGGCATGAAATTAGTTAATATGTTACAAATAACTTTATCCTGTCTGTGTGTGGTGTTTTCAATCGTAACTTACATACTCAGGTTTCTTAATTGTGTTTTTATTTCCAGGCGAGGTTTAGCACTCTGTTCTATTGCTGATGCTATTTATGCAGTTGGGGGATTAGACAATTCTATGTATTATTCTATTGTTGAAAGGTATGATATTAAATCAAATGTGTGGAGTGTTGTGGCTCCAATGAATAGTGCCAGAGGAGGTGTTGCTGTTGTTGAACTGAAAGTAAGCCTTATAATTTTAAAAAAACTTCTTATTTAACTTAATTTAAATTTGACTCTTATTTGTAGGCTATGTAAAATTCTAAATGCATTTAAAAATATTTGCAGGGTTTCATATATGCATTAGGAGGTAATAGTGGAACAGTTTCCCTGGAAACCTGTGAAAAGTATGATCCAAATTTGGATAAATGGACACCAATTGCTTCTATGAATCAATGTAGAGCTGGATCAGGGGCAGTAGTTGTGGATGGATTCATATATGTTATTGGTAAAATTATTTTAAGAATTTAAATTAGTGTTAAAATTCAGGGTGGTTGTATTTAAAGTTACACTATTGAATAGCTGTTAAAAAAAAGAAAGTGTGTATGCTTAAAGTTGGGTTTCAATGATTTGTGACTAATCATTGAAACCCTAGTGACTAATCATCGAAACATTTGACTTCAAATTATTCTGTTTTTTAGGGAGGTTCTTTTTTGAAGTCTTTTGAGAGTAAAACTTAATTTTAAACAGTTTTCTAAAACAAAACTTCTTTCATGAAATTGGATGATAATCTGGCATAATTACTGTCTTATACATCTTGATAACTCATATCACAGAAAGATAAGGATATATCTATGAGCTATAAGAGCACTTTAGCTTCATATTAGAAGACAATTAATAAAGTAAAGTTAAAGTTAGGAAACTCTATCTATTAGTAAACCCTCATGAAACAAAAACATTCATTTCTAGTAATTTCAATTGAAATATGAATAGAAGAAATAAATTTTCTTGATTGTAAATTATTTACATGTTTTTTACCTTAAAAAATTTTGCTTGTGCTGTAAATTATTATTCTGCTTGTCACATTTCCTGATCTTTTTGTAAAATGTTTTTAGGTGGTTTTTTAAATAATGCAACAATAAGTTCAGTAGAGAAGTATGATCCTGATCATGATAAATGGACTCTTGTTAGTCCAATGAAAATAGGCCGTGGTGGAGTTGGAACTGCAGCTTTAGGTGGTTATATTTATGCAATTGGTGGACACAATTCAACACATTACCTAAATACTGTGGAAATCTACGATGTCCAAAATGATAGGTATTTATTTTTATCATTTTTTGAAAATTTATCTCTAAACAAATATATAAATAATATTATTATAGGTATTAAAGTATTTTACTTTTAACTATCATTTAATGGTCTTAAAATTTATTTAAATAATGTATTTTTACTTAACTATTATACTAACTTGATTGGACTTAGTTTTGCATGGTCTTGTAGTAGTTATTATTACCAGGGATATTCCTAAATATCAAGTGTCTGGGTAAAATTGAGGAAACTTTCCTTTTAATGTTTGAAAAAACTATTTAAATAAGTTTTAAAAAATCCTTGCATTGGGTATAAATGATATTTTTAGAGATAAATTCTTCATTTACTGTTAAATGGGTGTTAACACCAAGAAACCTAATATTTAAAATTGCTTTCTAAAAATTTAAGCTATTTGGCTTGAGTTTTAAAATCTTTTTACCAAGTTTTAGGTATTTTCTTCTATTTCTTTTCATTTAGTGTCAAAACTCTTAGTGCGACTAAAAAATTCCTACAGTAATAAACAAATTAATATACTTGAGGGTTATTTTTTACACTATGTCATACTTTTCAGTTTGGGTTTTCATATATTTTCTGTGATTTTTTGGCATATTTTTGTATATAAAGCTTTTTATATCTTATGTTTCTGAAATTTGTATGCATAAGATTACTCATTGATATCAGAGCATACATGTGATTCTTCCGCCAATTGGCGGAAATCCGCCAATTTGCTTGCAAAATTAAAAGTCCGACAATTCGATTTGCAAAACTCAAATTCCACTTTCTGATTTTCCAATTCTTTTTTTACTAAAAACTCTGGCCGCGAAGGTTGCCCAGTAATAAATTTAAAATAAAATCAAAAAAATTATCGAAAATATATGAAAAGCAGTTAGTATTTAAGATAAAAAATATGATGCTAGCATCTTGAATCGTAGATCTCGGGAAGTAGAAGCCAATGCACTACCTCTATTTAAAATGGAAAATCTAGGTGCCATCAAATTTTTTTTTGATATTTTCAGCCAATTTATTGTCAGAGTAATCACATATATGTATCAGAGATCATTACAGTAGGTTTTTTCTTCTTTTAACAATTGATTATATACTTCTAAATTTTACTTCCAAGTTTTCTCCACTTAAAGTATTTGGAATGGAATTAATAAAGAACAATAATTAGGAAGTGTACTAGAATAAACTTTTTTATATTGAAAAAGTCATTTGTAAAGAGCTTAGATTATTATCGACCAATCCTCCTGGTTAACCCATGAGTTAAACAGTTTTTCAATCATATCCCGATTTTACAGCTTGAAACCAGTTTCTCCCTATTTTTCAGGAAAATTATCTGTTTTTGTGAAAGTTCTCCCTGCTCTTTGCTCAATTTAGCCTCGTTAAAGTTTGCATTTTTTTACATACTGATCTAGGGTGTGTGATTATGGCAAAATTGTATAAATCAATGAAAAATCAAAAAATTATAGGGATGAATGATATTGAGCATTTTATAGTAAACATTAAAATTTTCCCCATTTCAGCTTGTAAAAGTCCAATTTTTAAAAAATATCAATGTGTACATGTGTATTTAAAGTCTTCCATTTTTTTAGCAATCTCAGTAGGCAGCTATGTACTCAAGGAGTTTTGGCAATTGCCAAAATTGTACCCCTAAGCCTTGTTAGCTTTTGATTTACTTAAGTTGATTTTTATTAATAAGAAAATCCATTTAAATTTGCCTAATGAGCACATTTTTATTTTCTTCTGTTTTATTGGAATATTTGTGAGTAATTTTTTAAACTTCTACAGGTGGGAAATGGGACCCAAAATAAGTGACTATCGAGCTGGTGCAGGCGTTTCATGGTGTTCGGTGAGTGCGGATTACCAGAAGGAACTGTTTGAAAATGAACTTAGTGAAAGGAAAAAGGAACTTTTAATTAATTAAGTTATCTTAATTGCCAAGTTATTTGTGTGGCTTTTAAAGAGCTTCAGGGCTGCTTATTATGATTGAAAATTTATAACAGGACAAGTTTTTTTACATCTTTGCTGCACATTTGTAAAACGGCATCAAAGAGAACGTTCCTATACATTAATATTACCCAAGCCTGCCAATTCTCTTGGCTTAAGGTGGAACCTCCAGCTTTTTCAACTAATCCCTCTGTCTCTTTGAAAATATTAGCAGAATTGAAACTTCATCTATTTTTAGAATATGGATAGTTTTCGGTATTTGCATGCATTTATATCAACCCCTTTTAATGCCAAAAACTTTTGTCCAATTAATCTGTAAATTTGATTTATAACAAAATCTGACTTTGGATGAGAAAAAAATTTATTTCATCAGTTTAAAGATAAAGAAAAAAGCTAAAGGTATAAGGGTCATGTTGCTGTAACTTTGTAAAACTTTGTATTCTGCAATAAATTAAATTCAAATTTTAAATGAAAATTACAAGAAACTTAACAAGCAAAATTTTTATTTCTTTAACCTAGATTTATATTTTGATAGACTTAACATTCTTTCACTCATTCACAGCAATTAAAATTCTCAATTTTAAGTAATGAAGGGTGTTAGAGAAAGAAAGAATAAAAAGAAGTTAGAAAAAATCAATTGTAAATGTTATCAGTACACAACATTTTTGAAACAAAATTGGTTGTAATGAAAATTAGTTCATGATGCTTAAATTCTGTAATATTTTACAACAATGACTAATATAACTATTTAAAAAGCATGAGATAAAGTAATAGGGAATTGATTCTATGAAGATGTTTACGTATGGGCAAATAAAGTATATTTTTTAATCTTCTCAAGATCTATCTATTTTGCTCATTGCACATAAATGATACTTAATGAATATATATAGGTTATGAGGAATAGTATAAAATGTATTAAAATGTAGTATTTTATATCTTATGGACTGTAGGCTATTTATATTTGAACTTGAAGCTTTTTAGGCAAAAATTTTTTCTACTGGAAGAAACTTTTTAGAAAACAATTTTTAACAACATAAGAGGCACACTTTCTGGAGCGACTTATTTCTAAATTTATATCCAGTGGCAGCCCTGAACTAAAAATTTTGGTGCAATATTTATTGTAGTTTGCATTGTAAGACCCTAGTTGAACCAATTTTGGAGGGAAGCTCAACAGGAAGTCCCCCAACTCCCAAGTAAACTTAAGGGCTAAAATGGTTTCTGATGGTTCATACACAGAAAGCAGTGTTCCTGAACATTTGAGGGGCAATTAAAAGTCACCTTAGTATTTTTCCCTCCCAAGAATTCAGATGAGCTGGGTTAATATTTTAGTTTGTTGGAGCCATGTGCAGTCAATCAAGTCAATGTTTAAACACAAGGATCCAAATTCTAACACAAAGGATCCATCTTATAGAAGGTCAAAGTGTGTGTTCTGGCAAGAACAAGTTTCCCCTTTCCAAGAACCTGCAGAAAAGGTTTTAAAGGGATGCTCAAGTCATAAGACCCAAAAGTATAATCATAATTGTTTCTGTTGGTTTACATACCGCAGGATGGAGTTGCTCAGCTTTTGAATAGTGATAATGTTCTCTTTAACATATGCTTGTCCCCAATATTTTATTAAGAAGTTTTACCTTTTTTTAAAATGAATTGCTGATGTATAATTTTTATGGTTGAATTAATTAGCAATCTCTGCTTAATTAATCATTCATACTAATGTTGTAAATTCATGATCCATTATGTTAAAGCTTTTGTGATTATTATCATCTTCTAGTGTGTGAATAGTGTCTTAAAAGTCATACCAAATAAATTTATGGTCAGTTCACCATACATCCTTCTTTCTTCATACGTGGTACAACTAAAAGTTTTGAATTTGCCATTCTATAGTTTTTATTCTAGTCCATATATATTCCTTAACTTTTTAATGGTAACAACTCTTGAGGATCGGTGTATCTGCTTTTTCAAAGTATTTTATATTAAAATTGAACATCTTAAATTTTGAAGAATCATCAGCCACTTTATTATAGTTTTTATCTACTTAGAGTTTGTTGCAGATAGCATTTCTGGAATTCATCTTAGAGTGCTATATTAAAAACATTTGTGGCTACATGAACCATGCATAAGAATTATTTTTAAGAGATTTAAAGAGAACGAAAATCAATGAAATCATATACTTATTTTATTAACTAATTCATTATTTTTATTACTTTCTTTTGAAAGAATAAATACGCATGAGTTTCCACGAGTGTTAATTGTATTTGAAGAAATCTTTATTGTTAGACATAACTTTACAGTACACAATAGCATTTCTTTAATTTCCATATTAGTATTATATGTATAGAGAATTTTAAAAAAATATTTAAAATTCATATTTGAATCTCAGAGTGTTTTTTAGCTTCTAACAACTGAAGCAAATTTTACTTAGTTGATTTTTTGTATGTGCATGAAAAAAATCTTTTTTGATAGTTTTTATTGCTGTTTTTTACCATTTTTAATTACAATTACGATTTCTGAAATTTAAATTGTAGGTTATTTGGTCTAAACCTAATATAATCCAGGGCAAATTTACTTCCACTTTTATTGGAATCTTAATGTTTTAAGATTTAAGGGATTAGTCATTTGTAGTGTCTCTTATCCAAAAAATAATCTGCATAACTCTAGTCTGGTTTTATTTATGTTGCAATCAGCATTTAAACAATAACAATTTGATAAGTATTGCATCATTTTTTCAAACAATCCTTTATTGAAGAAATTATTTTTTTTCTTTTTGAACCAAAGATGTTTTATCAAAGTTAAGCTATTTATGTATGTTATTAAATTGCGTGATATATTTTTTAACTGAAGAATATAATGGTAAATCCTAGCAGTATTTGTTTTTGTTATATTTTTGTATGTGTATTTTGAACCCCCCATGAAAGAGCTTTTATTTTATATTGAATATTTTTTATTAATTATGTAAAAGACTTAATCATTATTTATTGATATATATATGTTGTAAATATCAATCATACAATAAATATGTACCTGGGATGAATATAATTATTCTAAACACTAATTTACATAGATTTTATTACCATAATAACCAGGGCTCGATTTCAGCCGGAACGGCGTTCCGGAATCTCTTTTTCGGAAAAAAAATTAATATTCTATTTTATCTTTGCATTTTTTGTACATAAGCTTTTAGAATTTCACTTTTGTTTTAAAACGTCTACTTAAATTACAATTAAGACTCAATTAAATTCTACCATTCTATTAAACTTAAGTTCTACCATTAAAGGACTTAAACTGCGGATTCTATTCCTTAAATTTGACAAAATATACAACACTAATGGTTCATTGATGATAAGCCGTCCCGCTTCCTTCAAGATGCACCCTGTTGGAAAAAAATACAACCCACTGTACAAATAAGGTGTTTTACAAAAAAATTGTATAAAAAGTTCATCTTCTTATACAATAATTAAGTTAGAAAACTCTTCTTAATCTAGTGTTACACATTTGAGTTTATTTTGTAATTTTAAATTTAAAAATAAATGCTTAAGTTTTTATGTTAAAATGTTTTTGGTTTTTAGACCAATATTTTTACCGTTCATGTACCACTTTTTTTAGAAATCGAGCCCTGATAATAACAATAAGTGCTTTTAACTATGAGGATTTGTGGAGTTATTTTTTAAAATTAATGCAATTTGATTAAGATATGGCACTGCTGCACAATTGGGCATGTGGTGTAGACAAAGGAAATTACTGTAAATTGAAAATATTTTCGCATTAAAATGCTAAGCTAGTTACGTATGAATTTGTTGATAATATAGTCTCTAAAAGATAATACCTTAGAAAATTCTTTAGTTCTTTGTCATTTAAAAAAATTAAATGAAGAATCTCCTACTGCTCATATACTGATATTCCTGCTCAATATGGTTCTAGTACCGTTGTTAAAGCTGTGTTTTTACTCTGCTTGCCCTTTTGTAACTATGCCCGTGTCAGGATACAGCTTTTTTATGTTCAAATGCTGAAGAATGTTAATTGTTTAACTCTTTCAGACTTTGGCACCCCAAATTTCCCATTGGATTCAATGGTAATCTTGGGTGGCTAGGATATAAAGGGTTAATACTACTGAGTTTATCAGTTTACACAATTTTAAACATGATCTTTTGTGAAGGCTTTGTTTTTAAAGTATTTGTCATCATGCCTATTCTAATTAAAAGTTTGTTTTAAAACTCTTGTCTTTTATTTGCTTAAAACAGGCCTGCATAACATATAACTTACAGAATGAATTTGGTCCTCAGCTTATGCCTAGATTAGTTGTGGATGATTGAAAAATGAAACGAAATTAATTTTTTTAAATCTAGTTTTTGTAAAATTCCTGAGATTTAGAAAATAATTGTCTGTGTTAAACAGTTCAGTTAAAGGATTTAAAAATGCAAAAAACTAAAAAGTCAGTAGATTTAAAGCATCAAAGGTATAGAAATTTTTACTGAAAATATTTAAAGTATATTTGAAACATTTATACTTATTGTGTGATCTATGTGTGTATACGGTTATTAATTTCTAATGAACAGGTTATAGCAAATTTCAGCTTTTCTGGCCTGTGAAAATGGCTTAGATGGAATATTAGGCATAATATGACTTGCATTACACTCAAAGTGGCCTGACTTAAAACTAAAAATTTGAGTTAATGGACTTCGGTTTAACTTTTAGAGCTCTTCTACACTAGCAGACAATCTTTTCGTTGACCTGTTTTTTTTATCTATGAAGAATGTATGAAAATAAACTCTTGTAGTGTAAGTTTTACTATTTTCAAAGCTATCTAAAGAATATTTAGTATGACTTTATAAATTCCCTATGTTAATATTTATTACTACTATAAAGGTACGTAGGCCGTGGGGAGCCTATTAAGGCATCGGCTTCGGGATCGGAGGATCCCGGGTTCGATTCCCGACATCAATAAAGACCCACCGAGTATATGCGGAGTACGTGCTCGTTAAATATGTGGGTCCGAAAGTCCTGTGGTCGGTCATGGCGCAGGTTACCATGGGTCCAGGTGCCTGGAGACTATTTCCCTCCCCTTCAGAAACATGGCAAGATTGTGGAGGTGGCTATCCCCTTTGCCTTGAATTCTTATGGAGCTTCTTTCAAGTTGCACACAACATCATAAAGGTACGTAGTACTAAATTACGGTTCGAACATTGTTATTTAAGAGTTCTGTGAGACTTCTGAAGATATTTTGATTGTCATTTTAGAAAATCGCAAAAAATATTTTCTCTCTTGATTCTACCCAATCATTGTCACCCATGGCTGTTTTTTGAGACATCCATCTGAATGGTAAAATCAAGGGGCGAGTTTTCCATACTCATACCTATTGAGTGCTTTTTGATTTGACCTCTTTTTCTGAAGATGGTAAATTTGCGTTTTTAGAACAGTTTCGATACGAAAGATTTAAAAAGCAAGATCTTGGCATTTTAACTCTGCACCAGAAGGATTTCGTGCGCGAAGTACGTAAAAATTCCTAAAGAATTATACCTCTATAAAGACTTTTTTTTCGAAAACTGACGTACCTGATAAAAAATTTATTTCATTTCATGCGCAGCGGATATTTTTAGCATTTTAGTCACCAAACATCAAAATAACTACTATTATATTCACATTTTCCCAATACCTTTTCAGCATATAACGGATTTACTGTCATTTAGCGATTTTTCACGATAAGATAAATTAGTTACTATTAATTGAATCGCTTATTTCAAAAACATGTTTTGAAATAAGCGCTTCATATAATAAAAAATGATAATAAAAACACCACTTTAAAAAAAATTGGTATTGGTGTCATGGGATTCTGTATGGGTTAAAGCGCATTTTAGTTTAGGAATAATGAAAATAAAGTGGTTTTAAAATAATTTTCCAACATGTTAAATTTTGGCTTTAGTGCAGAAACAAGTCAAACAACGTTATTTCTCCAAGCTGCGCTGCGTGGAATTTTGTTCAATTCCGGCTAATTTCCAAGGTGCTTGGGACTGCTGTTTCAACAGTATCCGCAATTGGAAAAGTTTATTCTTTTGAGGTTTGGTGCATAGGCCACAAAAAACCCAATTTTTTAAACAGGTTTCTTACGAATCTCAAGACTAAGGACGTTTTAATAGTATAATATATTCAACACCATTTATTACATCCATGTAATACTGAACTAATTTTGAGGCCTTTAAAGCAAAATCGTTTTACTGTCCTCAAAGGTACATCTAAACACTGTCTGACTTCGAAGATTTCTATATTAACATTTTGCTGACTTCTATTTTTGAGTCGAGTTGAAATCATTTATAAAAATTAGTATTTATACATCTACTTATAAAAAGAGAAACATAAGAACTCGATATATAGTAATTTTATCGGTTACGGTTAGTATTTAATAAGGAAATGTTATTTTAAATTAATTTTCCTATTTTTATCACCAAATCCTTAAAAAATTTAGAGTTAAGGTACGAAAATAGGCTTGAACACTCTATTTATTGTAAAAAAGAAAACTTTTTGTTTGTAAGATATCCAAATGAGGTCTACTTTATGAAAAAAATTACCTCTACTTTAATTACCTACTACCTTAAAAATTACTTCATAAAAATGTAGTGAGATTCTACAATTTTTCGTTATACTCAAAACAAAGAAAAGTGGCGTCCAACATGTTTCTGAAATAAGTGATAACGCACCCGACCGGTATTAATTAACGTTTGAGAGGACCGAATTTTAATTTCATCAGTTGTACTCTAATTCCAAATTTACAGATTTAAGTTTTTCCCGGCTGAGTTTGCAAGTATCGAGCTCTCGGTCTAATATGTTTGAACTTAGTAATTTTTCCGAGAAAACTTGTTAAAACCCTCTATGAAAAAAAGGAACAGAAGCATGGAGCATTTAGAAACGATATCTTTAAATAGTAATTTTTTTAATAAGATTAAATAATGGAGCAGGGATTCCTAAAAAAAGAGGGTCATCACAAAGAGATTCGGTTGGGTAACAATGGCTCCCTTTTAAATCCCCCATGTTTTATTTGGGTGGTGGTAATCCACTGTCCTTTTCTAATGTGCAACAGCATCTGGGTGTCAATTTGTCATGGTGGGTAATTGACTGTCCTGTGTTAATTACATACTTGTAAATATAACTTAAACTACTCATTTAAAGCCTTACTAGTCACCGGTCAGAAAATTAGGAAAATTGGTTTGAGTTCAGCATCCTTCCTTCCAATGTAATAAATGGTACAGGTTCGGGTTCTGGGAGGGCACCAAAATTTTTAAAACATCATTACTAACATCAGTAGTAGTAAAACGCAGTAAAAATTGCGATATTTTAAAAGAAAAATATTGTATGATAAGTAGGGCTAGGATTTATATGTAATTACATATTTGTTCAGGAATCTGATATTAAAGTGTGCTCTATGCGTTTTAAAAGATTTTGAATCGATTGAGACCATGTTTATTTTTACATATTTCGGTTTATTTACATATTTTTACATATTCAACCTATAACTACATATTTATCCATTTTCAAGTTTTTCAAAAATAATCACACGTTTGACCGATTTTCAAATGGGCAATACCAGAATACCACCATTTATTTTTTATTTTTTTATTCGATAGAGGTGCCCTAGAGCGGAATATACGCGCAAAAATTTTTTTATTACGATGATTATTTATTTTTTATGTGATTTCAAAGTTTAAATTTAAAAAAGGGCGTTAAATCGTCAAATTTCCCAATGTGATATACTTTGTAAACAATGCTTTAATTGTTTAAACAAATCAAAGTCATTGTTGGGTTTCTCGTTAAAGTCTGTATGAATCAGTTGTGACGTACTTCTATCCTAAACAAAGACAAAGGGCTTGGCGATTTTAATTTTAGATATTTAATTAACTAAATTTTTTTTAAACTTTTCATGCGGATTTTGGATTTAGATCTATTTCCTTTACTGGAAAAATGCATTTTTTTCTGTTTTCAAAAAATGATGGTATTGCCTATTAAAGTAACCCCTAAACTAAAATACGCATTCAAGTTGTAGTTAAAATTAGTGCACCCAATGCTGAATTTAATTTTTAAAAGGTTGTGAATTTGGGATTGTCAGATAAAATATGACACATGGTTTTCTTTTTTTTCGCGATAAGACAGCAAAAGAAAAAAACATAAGCCCATGACGAAATGTGCCTGCTTCTGTTCTTGGTAGTGATGGGGGGTCTGGGTGGTCTAGGGCAGAGGTCTCCAAACTTCGGCCCGCGGGCCCCTGAGTTAAAACCCTGTTTTTTAGGGTTAAATTTGTAAATTTAATTCTGGGAATAACCCCCAGACCCCCTTTTTTGTTCTTTGAACTCACTTATTCACATCTATTGTCATATTAGGTTCATTAAATGACGATTTAATTTTCTTAGAGGATATTTGGGCCTCTCCTGATATAAATTTCCATACAAGCCACTGAGATTAAAAATGTTGAAAAGCTATTAACTGATTTCTTTTTTAAACCAGGAGCGTCTATAAGGGGGTCGAGGAAGCCCCGGCCCTTCCGGAAATTCGAACTTGTTTTACCAAAACAAGATAAAAACCTGTTTTTGAAGGTTAAACTTCCAAACATTTTCTGGAGGAGGACCCCCAACTCCCTTTTGTGTTTGAAATTTTACTATTCAAAAATTTTTTTACAAGAAGCTTTTCAAATTCCTACATAAAAATGTTTGTCCAAAATTTGGACTAAGTGTACCAAAATCAAGTTAAAGCCCTGTTTTTAGGGACAAATTTCCAAAAAATTTTGGGGGATGACCCCTAAATCCCCTTCCGTACTTTTTATATTAAGTCTGTCAAAATGCAAATCCTACCTGAAAATGTATATACAAAATTCAGACTGCGCGTACCAAAAATAGCTAAAATCCTGTTTTTTAAAGTGAGGTTTCCAAAGATTTTTGAAGGAGGACCCCCCAGACCATCCCTTAGTACTTGAAACTTCTTTACTCACAACTTCTCAACTTAATTTCTTACCTAAGAATCCTTCACTCCTCTCTCTGTCGGCAAATAGCGAAAACCACCCTTCCCTACTATGTGCTTGCGTAATGTCTAAAGATCTAAAAAAATTGCTTATCATTTTCTTTTATTATTACATACTATTTGGCATTTTTAATACATATTTGCTAAAATAAACACATATTATCTGTACATATTTTGGATTTTTAATTAAACTAGGGGGCTCTGCCCCCTGCTCGCTATCGCTCACCAACCCCCGGAACTGCTTCGCAGTTCTTTGAAGATCGCTTCGCGATCTTAGCGATTTAGTCCACTGAAAATAGAGTTGAACCTCGGACAAATTGCAATAAAAGGTTTCTCAACGGTTTTCACTTAGGAATGACCTCAATAATAACATACTAAAAATCGGCCAAAATCGGACGGGGGGAAATATAATTTTTTTTAAATTTTTAAAAAATGGCCAAAAAAAAATTTCAAAAAATCAAATTATAAAAATAGAGACTTATAGGCTATTTTTCAGTGCTGAATATGAATATACCATTTAAATTTTTTTTAAATTAAAATTTCAATTTTGAAAAATTAATTAAAAATTTGGAATGTCGAAAAAATTAAAACATCGCTCAAAACCACAAAATAATTGAAAAAGAAATAATTTAAACGGTTTTCAATTAGAAATGACTTAAATAATAACATACTAAAAATGGAAGAAAATCGGACAGTAAAAAATTTAATTTTTTTCAAATTTTCAATTTTTTTGGCCTCAAAAATCGACCTTTTTAAAATTTTTTGTTAAAAACGTTTGAGGCATTTACCAAGGTCATTTTTCCATGGATGTTGTAGGTATATACCTCTATAACATAAAAAACCACAATTGGTGATCAAATCAATAGTTAATTAATTAATTTATAAAAATTAACGTTAAAAATACAGGTAAATTCTTTTAATCAAGTAATAAAGAAAATATTTAGACAATATTTGGTAATAAATCATTTTAAAAATAATTAAATTGAAAAAAGACAAAATATCTTTCAAAAAATTTAAATTTTAAATTAATTTAAAAAATTTAAGTTTTTTAAAATTTTTAAATTATGTAGTATATTCATGTGATACATGTCTCTAGGTTATATTTTAGTGCTGTTTTCGAATATCACGCCAACTTTTCAATAAAATTTAAATTAACTGTGGAAAAATTGAAGCATAAAAAACAAAATTATTGAGAAAAATGCTTCAATTTTTCCACACTTATGCTAAATTTTATTGAAAAGTTGGCATGATATTCGTATACAGCACTAAAATATAGCCTAGAGACATGTATCACATGCATATACTACAAAATTTAAAAATTTTAAAAAATTAAAATTTTTTAAATTAATTCAAAATTTAAATTTTTTGAAAGATATTTTGTCTTTTTTGAATTTAATTATTTTTAAAATGATTTATTACCAAATATTGTCTAAATATTTTCCTTATTACTTGATTAAAAGAATTTACCTGTATTTTTAACGTTAATTTTTATAAATTAATTAATTAACTATTGATTTAATCACCAATTGTGGTTTTTTTATGTTATAGAGGTATATACCTACAACATCCATGGAAAAATGACCTTGGTAAATGCCTCAAACGTTTTTAACAAGAATTTTTAAAAAGGTGGATTTTTGAGGCCAAAAAAATTGAAAATTTGAAAAAAATTAAATTTTTTACTGTCCGATTTTCTTCCATTTTTAGTATGTTATTATTTAAGTCATTTCTAATTGAAAACCGTTTAAATTATTTATTTTTCAATTATTTTGTGGTTTTGAGCGATGTTTTAATTTTTTCGACATTCCAAATTTTGAATTAATTTTTAAAAATTGAAATTTTAATTTTAAAAAAATTTAAATGGTATATTCATATTCAGCACTGAAAATTAGCCTATAAAAATGTATCATAAGTCTCTATTTTTATAATTTGATTTTTTGAAATTTTTTTTCGGCCATTTTTTAAAAATTTAAAAAAAATTAAATTTCCCCCCGTCCGATTTTGGCCGATTTTTAGTATGTTATTATTGAGGTCATTCCTAAGTGAAAACCGTTGAGAAACCTTTTATTGCAATTTGTCCGAGGTTCAGCCCTTTTTTTCGCTATTTTCAGTGGACTAATTAGAGCTCGCTTGTTTCATCTCAACTATCCAGTAAAACCTTTAACTTGTCTGCTTAGTTAGTGGTCATTTAAAATTGAAAATTTTTATCTCTCTAACTTATCAATAACTTAATTCGGACCATTACTACAAAAATATCAAAAAAAAATATTTCTAAAATATTCCTTTTTAGCTTACCCATAATTTTATCGAAATGTTTTCAAAAATTATCCAGCAAGTCTACTAATTATCATCAACCATCTCAGAGAAAAAAATGCTATTAAAAAACTTTTAAATTTATAAAATGCACGTGTGTATCTAGTGAATCATCGGGAATAAGAAATCAGATTCATAAAAATAATCGCCTGTTTCTCTAGTGAACGACCAGAAAGAGCAGAAAAAAAATGAAACTTGGTATCTTAATAATTCTAAAACTAATTCGAATTTTTTGAAAAACGAAACGCCAATCTTTCTATAAAAATAATTGTATGCGTGTTTAACATATCATAGTTCTACTGTGATCAGTTTTTCTATTATAACGAAAAAACCGAAAACGGGTAAAAAATTTCGAAACTTTAGAATTTAATAACTCCAAAAATAATTCGAAAAAAGGGCGACGAGGTGCAAAACTTCATACCTAAGAGTATGCGTCTGCAAAAAATCATGTTTCTGCTGTAAATCGATTTTGCTGGGGGCGAACTCGCAGCCGAAAAAAATAGTTTTCGACTTTGACATTAAATAACTCCAGAACTAATTATCTAATTAATTAGGTTTGGAAACTGAAATGACCCTCATACATTTGTCTACCAATGGTCAAAATTTCATAATATTCCTTCAAATAGTTTTTGGGTCTGTAGTTTTATGGAAACTTTATTCTTAATTTGGGGAGTGATGGTAACCCATATAATTGCTGAAAAACGTTTTACCATATTTTTATGACTATCACTTTTAGATTTGAACTTCTTTTTAAAGTTTTCTTTACGTCAAAGTTTTTCTCGTGGCGGTCGAATTAAAATTTTTTAGTAATTTCTAAATCAATGCGTAGTTGGGGGCATAGCTTAATAGTATAGGAAGTGCTTGCAGCAACAATGATCTTACTCCAAATGCAAAACTTCTGTAATTAGTTCAATGTACGTAGTTGTGAGCATATCTATTTAACCCCACTAACTGCCCATAATAGCAAAAATTCTACCATAAGTTTAGCATCAATTTTGAGCAGGGATTTTTAGCATATTTTTAAGTTATATTGCAGAAATAATTGCCTCTTCAGGGGCTATGATTTAAAAAGTTTTTCAGTCCCTTAAACATTTTAAAATAAAAATTTAAAAAAATTGGGGGGCATTTTAATTTTCTTTTGGCCTGGTAGAGGGAATTAGAAGTTAAAGCAATCAACAGTCACCGCTCAGAAAATTGGGAAACTTATTTTAAGTTTGTCATCTTTCTTGATAGTGGCCGATGAGATTATCTCTTATAAAATTACTGCGTGTGCATTTCTAAACAAAACACTAATTCCCTAATAAAAAATTAGGGAAATATTTTAAATTTAGCATAATGGTGCCTACCACCCTGCCTCCTTGCGATTTCTGGATGTCAGCTAACCTGAAACTTCTTAACTTAGTTTAGTTAATATCACTTAACGAGAGAGACGCATGCTTTGTAGATTTAGTTATGGTCACCATTAAAAGTCTAAGAAAAAATTTATAAGTTTAGTATCCTTCCCTCCACCCAACGGTATTTAGGCTGTCAAATATTCTGTGAATGAAATAGTGCTGTTATGTGTTTATAGCTTTGTTGTGTAGCTTTATTAGTATAGAACTGAGATGAATTTATTAATAGTAATACACAAGTATTCCATCGCTATATGAAAAACTTCGACAGAAAAATCAAATTTTGAGAGGATGTCCATAACAACGTCAACAAACTATAGTCACGTTAACGTTACCGACTTCCAAAGGCGGTCGGACTACACTGGGTGTCCCATAAATGTTGAGTCACACTTCTAGGGGATATTAGACACCTAGACGAGTCAGAATCAGTTTTCTATAGCTGTTTAATGAACAGCTGTTTTCGCACGCAAAAAACAAACTTTAACTGTATCTCAAGCGTTTAATATTGATTGTATTTACGTGAAACTTTGGACTTAAAGGTTCTCAACTGTGATCTTTCAGATTATCAAATCAAAAGAAAGGACTTCGAAATACAAAATAAAGTTTTGGCAGTTTTCACATTTTTTGTGGTTTTTTAACTTTTTTCATAATAAAACAAATTCTAAAGGGAAAACGTTTAAGATAATTTTAAAGATCATACTAAACCACAAAATTTGAGACCATACTTAAATTTTTACCAACAGTAGTTCTACAAATAGAATGTTTCAATAATTCTTTTGGGGTGTCGCTCCACTTTTAACTCCCTGGGGTTTGGTCTGGGACCCCCAAATCCTATGTGATTCTGACTCGTCGAGGTGTCTACTATCCCCTCTAGAAGTGTGACCCAACATTTATGCGGGACACCCTGTAGATACTATTAAAATGTTAGGAAGGATGCTGAACTCCTACCATTTTTTCCCTAATTTTCTAACTGGTGACTGTTGATTGCTTCATATAAAGACTTTTAAGTTATATTTAGAAGTATGTATGTAATTCAGTACAGTTATTATTGTACCCTACCGAATCAATCTAATAATCCTTTTTTTCCGGAAACCTCTGCTCTATTATTTAATCATATTAAATAATTATTAAAAGATATCGTTTCTATATATAGGGTTCTGTTTCATTTTATCCCTAGAGGTTCTCAGTAGTTTTCTCTGAAAAATTACAAGCTCAATCATATTAGACATTTTGATTATTTGGATTTAGAGATAATTCCTTGCTGGAATTAAAATTCTGTATTTGCAAATTTTAATTAATATCGGTTGGGTACGTTAATTAATAGCAACTAATTTAAAGTTAATGAATTTCTCATCTTATCTTGAAAAATCCCTAAATTCCAACATATCCGTAAAATGAAAAGGGGAGTATTTCACCACTACCTCTGGTTAGAGGAGAATATGTGAGAACTCCAGCCCTCAAGCGTCGCCTCCAGCCATGGACCGGTTTCGTCCTTGTTGAGTTCTCACATATCCGTTATATGCTGGAAAGGTATTTGTAAAATATGGATACTGTGATTTGGATATGTTTGGATAGACTAAAATGCTAAAAATATCCGCTGCGCATGATTGCATGCGCCGTGGAATGTAATAAATTTTTATCGGGTACGACAATACAGTTTAAAAAAATGAAGTCTTTGTAGAGGTATAATTCTTTGTGAAATTTGTATACTTCACGCACGAAATCCTTCTGGTGCAGAGTTTAACTATTAAGTTCTTGCTTTTTTGAACTTCTTACCTAAACTGTTCTAAAAACGCAAATTAAGTAGTATAAAATGGAATTTGACAGCTCCAATGAGCATAATCTTCAGAAAGAGAGGTAAAATAAAAAAGTACTCAATTGGTATGAGTATGGTAAACTCGCACCTTGATTTTACCATTCAGGCGTCTCAATTAATAACCATGATGACATGGCTTAAACTAAGAGAGAAAATATTTCTTGGGATTTTATTTCTTGGATTAACAACTAAAATCAGAGGTTAAAACATTTTTAAAGAAGAGAAAAAGTGTCACGAAACTTAAATATCGGGCTGCAGTGTTTGAACCATATTTTAGTACCACCTACTATTATAGTAATAATAAATATAAACTCTACAATGGTCCCTATGACGGAATCAAATCTTGAATGGTTCATTCATAAAAGTTAATAACAATCTTTTTAGAAACAAAAATAAAATTGTATGATGAATTTATCGAGCCATACTGGGTTCTTTGGATAGCTACTAAAAAGTACGTACTTGTAGTTTAACTTACAGTTTTATTAAACAGTTAACATCTATACATCCTTTTCTACCATCTAACGGTTTCTAGGCAGTCAACAGTTCTGCAAATGAAATAGTTATACTACATGGTTTTAGAGTCTTCGGTGAGTGTTTTGAATTGTAGAAATTGCCTAACAAAAGGTTTAGGCAATAATTTTACAATCACCACTAAAAGAGTTAGGAAAAATATTTTAGTATGCATTTGTGTCTCCAATCGATGCTCACGTTGATATGTCGCAGCAAGGTAACATAAGACCCAAACATCTGTGCTTGTTGCTTAAAGGAAAGAATTAATGTTATACATACTAATAATTTGTGTGCAAGAGGAATAATTTGCATAATTCACATGTATCTGTCTCTTCGACGGAAACTAAATTAGGAACATATGAATCTTAAAAAAAATTAAGAAGCCCCAAACCCTGCGGTTTCATTTAACTTCATAAATTTCTCCAAATTTTTTGAGTGGTGAGTGAGTAGAGCACATGTACTGATAAATTTAATGAACATAATGCTTGCTTGGTTATAAGTGAGAACTAATATTCCTCTCACACTTCTCCCTCAATTGTGCTCTACTCTCACCACTCAAGAAATTAGGAAAATTTTAGTAAGTAAAATGAAACCGCCAGGGCGGTGGTGGGGTTTGTGGATGGGGGAGAACCCATAACAGTTTTCATCGAAAATCCTAGATTCTTAAGTTTCCATTGAAGGCAAAAGTAATGGCCTTGAAAAAGTCCAAAATAAAAAAAAAATATTGAAAATTAGTAATATTTTCAAAGATTTTGACTGTTACGGTTACAGTTAAGCGTTTAAGGAAAGAAAATTATGTCCTCCCCTTGAATCTGCAGGAACTAAATTTATAAATGCCAATCAGCATTTATTTCCGAGTGCTATACCCGCTGAGAAGGCTCAGCCTCGAACGGATTCGATCTGAGGGCCTTTGGGATGGCATACTGGTGGGCGGAAACACCAAGCCATCCGTTCCTGCAGCTAGTCAAGTTCCATAATTAATTTGAAGTTGATACTTCACTATGTAAAATAATATTTAAGAGGACCGGAGGGTGTACTGCGGTCGATATACCTTGTACTAACCAACGAGACCATCCGTCCCTGCGGCAACGGCTTTTACTTATTAATTTAAATTTAATACAGAAATTACAAAAAGTACCACGCAGAAGTAGGTAGGGTTTGAACCTCGCTCCTGCTGATCCGTGTACCTTGAACTTACCAACCAGGCCATCCGTTCCTGCGGCATATGCTTTTACTTATTAATTTAAATTTAATACAGAAAATTCGGAAATTGCAAAAAGTACCACGCAGAAGTAGGTAGGGTTTGAACCTAGCACCTGCTGATCCGTGTACCTTGAACTTACCAACCAGGTCATCCGTTCCTGCGGCATATGCTTTTACTTATTAATTTAAATTTAATACAGAAAATTAGGAAATTACAAAAAGTACCACGCAGAGGTTGGTAGGGTTTGAACCTCGCACCTGCTGATCCGTGTACCTTGAACTTACCAACCAGGCCATCCGTTCCTGCGGCATATGCTTTTACTTATTAACTTAAATTTAATACAGAAAATTCGGAAATTGCAAAATGTACCACGCAGAAGTAGGTAGGGTTTGAAACTCGCACCTGCTGATCTGTGTACCTTGAACTTACCAACCAGGCCATCCGTTCCTGCGGCATATGCTTTTACTTATTAATCTAAATTTAATACAGAAAATTAGGAAATTACAAAAAGTATCACGCAGAAGTATGTCAGGTTTGAACCTCGTACCTGCTGATCGGGGTACCTTGCACTTACCAACCAGGCCAACCGTCCCTGCGACAACAGCTTTTATTTATTAATTTAAATTTAATTCGGAAATTACAAAAAGTACCTCGCAGAAGTAGGTAGGGTTTGAACCTCGTACCTTCGGAATGGAATCCACACGCTCCTGCTCACTAGGCCACCGAGTCACATGGTGGTATACTTAAGACAATGCATTTTTATCAATCATGGCGGATTGAAATCGAGGACATGTTTTCAACTTTTAGAAATTTTGCCGAAATATCATCCTAATTTGTTATTAAACTCACCACTTTCTTGAATACTCATACCCGCTGAGAAGGCTCAGCCTCGAACGGATTCAATCTGAGGGCCTTTGGGATGGCATACTGGTAGGCCAGGGGTCGGCAACCTGTTAAAACGGAAGAGCCAAAAGTAACAGTTTACGAAGTTTCCCAGTTTTTAAAGAGCCACTAATTTTTTTTGCTTCAATGTTATTGTATATGCTTAATATGTACATATTTGATTTCAGAATGGGAGGGTGATTTTAGTTGGGGAGCATTTTTACCCAACATTTTTCTGTTGAGTAAAAATTCTCCCCAACTAAAATCACTACTTTTTTACATCAAGTTTTAGATGACTTACGTACACATTGTAAATTAATTTTAGTGAACTTAATTTAAAAATTTTGTATAAACGATGTGAATTCCTGGAAAAATAAGAGGGTCTGGGGGTCCTCCCCCAGAAAATGTTTTGAAAATTTCCCCTTCAAAATCGCGTTTTAGCTCATTTTTGCCTTTTTCGATTGCACCCTAAGAGCACCTCTCATTATTTAACCCTTTATTTACCACATTATGAATTTATCATAAAATACGTATGAAGTATTTTTTTATAACTGATTATGCGTTAACTTAAAGATAAATGCCATCATAATAACTATTATTACAATATTAAAATATTTAATGAGGATTAAGTGAGATGGTACTTGTAAGTACCGTTGGCACTAACAGGTTTAAAAAAAATAAGGACTTGAAAATTTCACAGAATGAAATTTATTTTTATTACATTCATTTTTTAATAATATTTGCGTACGAGGGGATACCAATTACCCCGATACTAACTACTCCGATATTAGGGATTACCCCGATACTAATTTTACGTACAAAAAAATCCTAAAACCGAAAATAAATTCAGTTGTTAAAAAAGCAAATTTAAATTGATAAATTAAGGTAATTATAGTTGAAGTACACAATTTAAAATTGACTTGCAATATATAAATATATAAGTAAAAAATAGATATATAAACAAAAAAGTTATCACTTGAAATACGTACAAAAAATCCTATAAAACCGAAAATAAATTCGCTTGTTAAAAAGCAAATCTAATTCATAAATTAAGGTAATTATAGTTGAAGTACGCAATTTTAAATTAACTTGCAAGATATAAGTGAAAATTATATAGAAAAAAACAAAGTAGTCATCACTTGAAATTCACACTGGTAAGAACCAACGGTACTTGTAAGTACCGCTGTATAAAAACAGTCGTAAAATTTACGAACAAAATGGGACTGATTTCAGATTTTTAAGTTGTATAGTTCTAGAGTTATTACTGTTTAAAAATGCAGGAAAACAACTTTACAAAATTTGTATGAACATTAAAAAATTTTATCTAACGAAACAAGAGTGATAGAAGAATGGAACCTGAAAGATTATGTCTATAACTATATTAGTTCCACATAAAAAATCATGAACAGTACTTGATAGTTAAATCTTTGATTTGGTTAAAAAAATAATCCCAAAAATGAAGTTTTTTCATATTTTGTCAAACTTTGGGGCCTATGCGCGATTGGAAGATATTAACCGATTTTGAAAATTTTTTTCTTTTTCTTTGTCTATACAGGGTGTATCTGAAATGGTGCAACAAACTTTCAGGGATGATAGTACTCATCAAGACGAACAAGAATTGGTATAGAAAGGGGGTCGCAAATGAGTTTTAAGGGGTGAAACCCCGGGGTGAAAATCAGCAAAAAAACTTGCATATTTGTGCAGGAAGAGACACAATTGTTCGATTCCGTAATTTTTTACACCAAAAAAATAGAACCCGTACTTGCAAAAAGAAATTTTAACTGTAACTTTTCAGGAAGTTATCTTTTAGTAGCGAAAGATTTATTCGATCGGTCTCTTTTTTAATGCATGTTCAACCAAATTTGGCAACTTATTAGCCATTTGGCGCAATTTTTTCGTTTCCTATTTTATCTTTAAAACGGTAGCTCAACTTGGTAGAGTAATGAGCCGGAATCTTTTAACTCACAATCGTAAGATTGTAGATTCTGTCATGTCAATAATTTTTGGGCAATACACGGAAAGAGTACTATTAAAGGATGTGGGTTGGGGTCTTATGGCTTGAGGTTCAAAAATCGGACAAAATTAAAGGATATGTAACAGTATTTTGAGAATTTTTATTGATTTTTCTAAATTTTAGTGTTTTTCTTTACGGTAATTTTTTTTCAGGTAATTAAAATGCTTTAAATTGCATTTTGTCTCAACGCAAAACTTTGACAGGTGTTTAAAATTTTTTACACGAATTTTTGAAAATTGATAGTTCAAAAAAATTTGTCAACACAAAATTTTGTGAAATGAAGGAAAAGCAATCCTTGAAATCCCTTTTTTTAAATCAACGATCAATTAATTAGATTACAAAGTATTTGATTCTCATTTTATTCGGAAATCGTTTCTTCCGTAAATTTTATTTCCCTACAATGTATGATAAGGATTTTGAGGACTGCTTTTCCTTCGTTTCACAAAATCTTGTTCTGCCATGTATTAATTTTTTTAATATACCGATTTAAAATAAATTGTGTTAAGAATTTCTTTAGTCTAAAAAAAGACATTTCAGCTCACGGGGTATTTTTATCTTGTTTTGTCTATTTTTTATTAGTTTTTAAACTAGGGAGCTCTTTGTGAAACACCCTTTATGAACATGTAATGATGACTCAAATTTTGTATGAAACATATGTGTTAATAGAAAAAAAAGAGTTTAAAAACCTAAGCATTTTATACAGTTTTATACTTAAATTCTCTTATTCTAGATGTGACTACATAATTATAACTGTTATTTTCATGACGAGACAAAGCTAAAAAAATTACAAGTTCTAGCAATACACGGTCGAGATGGGTTGCGAGCTCGGCCATTTTAGTATTTCTTTGTGCTGAAGGAGGGGATGGTAGTTTATGAAGCTTAGGGTTTCGTCTCGTAGTCAATTTCCTCTTGTCAATACGACAAAATTAAGCCAAATTAATTATTAGGATTAGACAAATTAAGCCGAATTAATTTTTAAAATTTCCTGTTTGCAAAAAATATAATTGAAAACCGTATTTATGAATTACTACGTGAAAACTAGAAGGGGATGGGAGGTTCTTGGCCTGTACTGTACTACGGGTGGACACCAAAATGAGGTAGGGAGTCAAAAATAGAAAATAAATGGGTAACGTAGTACGGGCACTTTCCCTAAGGGGTTTACGTTATCCGCCTTCGAGGACAGACAAATTGTTTTAACCTATGAGCCTCATACTCACCGACACCCTAGGAGCGGATTGTACAGCCCATCCTCAGTACACAGACTAAGTCATTTAAAATTAATTAACAGAGTGGTGACTTAATTAAAACTAGTTTCTAGTAAAATTAATACTATTTTAGTGATGTTTCACCCCCTCCTCCAATTTTTGTGTTTAAATTTATTTTTCCTTTAAAACTTCAGCTTTCAGTTTTTGGCATAAATCCTTCTTCCTCCTACCTAACAAATCATGGCTTTTCCAATCACTCCATCATTTCCTAAATTATTCAATCAAAATTATTCGATTTCGCTTGGCCGTCAGTCTGTTAATCTTTCCCCACTTCTCCAAATCTCTTGTAGAAATCAATTTCTTTATTCAATTCTTATTTAGACTGTAGGCATTATCTTCAAAATGCTAAATTTCTTCACGTTAAAAAACGAGCCAGCTGGATGGCTCAGCGGCAATCTACCACTTTTAAAATAATTTTCTCTTGTTTATTATCGCTATGAGTCCTTACGGTGTCACAGCAGCTAGCTCGATAGCAGTACTCATGCATTGCTTATTGGAGTTAGCTACCAATCCCTTAGGGTTTGTGCGAGTGCTACGCTTGTTCCATCCAGGGCTTTAACTGACCCCTGGGTGCGAAACTGCGGGCAATTGCACAGCTGAGAAGGGAGTGCTGCTTTCACAGATTAAGGCTTAAAGGACGTGTTTGTCTTTAAAAGCTGTGCATTGTCCTGAATTGCATAAATAGTACTAATAATGAATTAAAAATGCAGGGATCTCTAATTCTACATTTTGTGTTAGTACTTTACTTCTAAAGGTACGATATTAATTAATCAATATGTTTCTACACTGCTCACAACAATTAAAGGATATTGGTGGTTTTGGTACGTATTGGGAAGCAAATAAAAAATTTGCAGGGGTTCAAGCATTTTTCATAAACTTTGTGCCATTTCAAAGCTAAATCCATGCAGTTATCAAAATAAAAATTTTATTTTTACTTTTTTTTATCAAAATTGGAAAATGCACATTTTGTGTAGTTAAGCAAAAAAACTGAAAAATCTATCAATACTTAATTTAAACCCCATTTCGCTTGGGGTATGCTTTCTCCTGACTTAAAACAACGTTGTGGGACTGTTTGCCACCAGGTTTGTTTGTTTATTTTTGAGGGGATGGGGTGTTTTCTCCATTTTCCCCTTTTGGAGTATTTTTCAGCACCTGAGCTGTTTGGGAGGTATTTTATGGGCAAAAATTGGTTTCTCAAGCATGTGCTAGACTTGTTCTATTGGATTCCTGTAGAGAAAACGTGCTGGTCGATCCCTTTCTAACGATTTCCTCATCCTGAAGAAAATCCTTAACTAAGATAGCACAATGTTTTCTGTAATTATCATTCCTGAAAGTTAAATTATCACCGATATCTCCTGCATGAGGGGCAACCAGATGTGTAAGGATATTGACCTTATTATCCTGAACCACCAGAAACGGCCCCTTTAGCTGGGGGGGGTCTTTATTCCATAGATAGAGATGGTGCTCTATTTCATCACTCCACATCTTCAAATCTGACTCTCAGTTCATCCTGATAACTTCTGATTTTTGTCTGGTGGGTACAAGGAACACAAAATAACCCCTTTTTTGTACATGAAGAAGTCAGATTTGAAGATGTGGAGTGATGAAATAGAGCACCATCTCTATCTATGGAATAAAGACCCCCCCAGCTAAAGGGGCCGTTTCTGGTGGTTCAGGATAATAAGGTCAATATCATATACATCTGGTTGCCCCTCATGCAGGAGAAATCGGTGATAATTTAACTTTCAGGGATGGTAATTGCAGAAAACATTGTGCTACCTTAGTTATTGATTTTCTTCAGGATGAAGAAATCGCTATAAAGGGATTGACCAGCACGTTTTCTCTACAGGAATCCAATAGAACAAGTCTAGCACATGCTTGAGGAACCAATTTCTGCCCATCCAATACCTCCCAAACAGCTTAGGTGCTGAAAAATGCTCTAAAAGGGGAAAATGGAGAAAACACCCCAGCCCCTCAAAAATAAACAAACAAACACGGTGGCAAACAGTCCCACAACGTTGTTTTAAGTCAGGAGAAAGCATACCCCAAGCGAAATGGGGTTTCAATTAAGTATTGATAGATTTTTCAGTTTTTTTGCTTAACTACACAAAATGTGCATTTTCCAATTTTGATAAAAAAAAGTAAAAATAAAATTTTTATTTTGATAACTGCATGGATTTAGCTTTGAAATGGCCCAAAGTTTATGAAAAATGCTTGAACCACTGCAAATTTTTTATTTGCTTGCCAATATGTACCAAAACCACCAATATCCTTTAATTGTTGTGAGCAGTGTATTTAAAAAAACACTTATTTAGTATAGCTAAAAAATTTATTTAAAAGGGACCAAATGAAATCTTAATACTTTAAAACATGTTGCTATGTCTTTCAAACTATAGCTTTCAAAAAAATTATATGAATTTAAAAACGAACAACTTCATACAGTAGGACAGAACTCGCAATCTTACAATTGCAAGACTGTTACGCTACCAACTAAGCTATAATTTAATCATTAATGGTACTACTACATAGAAATTTGAGTTTCCGTAAGAATCACAAAAAAAGTATTTGGCGATCACGGATTGGCGAAGTTTTTTTTCCTGTCGACTGCAAAAGTGTTACTGGTGGGAAAACTAGCTTAGTAATATTTGAAGTTGTTTTACAAAATAACTACCGGAATCGAACCATTGTGTCTCTTCCTACACAAATATGCAAGTTTTTTAGCAGATTTTCACCCCGGGGTTTCACCCCTTAAAACTCATTTGCGACCCCCCTTTCTATACCAATTCTTGTTCGTCTTGATGAGTACTATCATCCCTGAAAGTTTGTTGCACCATTTCAGATACACCCTGTATAATTCGCAACTTTTCCGTGCTATTACAACTTCGAAATAAAAAAATGAGTTTTTTCGGCCCACCCTAGTATACATAAATAGTGGTTCCCTATTGGAAAATTTTTTTCTGGTATTCCATAAACCAGTATGAATTATACTGGATCCTGTATCATTTATACTGGTTCCAGTATCCTTTATACTGATTCCAGTATCATTTATACTGGATCCAGTATAATCCATACTGGTTTATGGAATACCAGAACATTTTTTTCCAATAGGGTTAACATTATTAGAAGCTATTAACATCATGCTTTTGAATTAGCTTACAATCATAAAAAAATATTAATACAGTCCAAAATTTAAAATAAAAAAACCGTTTAATAAAAACCGATTTATTACAGTCAAATGATTTATTGTAGTTTATCATAGCCAATTTGACCTTATGGGCGCCCATAAATACAGGGGAAAGAACGGGTGCAGGAAAATCAGAATGTTCCCAAATTGAAAAACAAGTGGGCCCAAAGTAAAACCTTTAAGAACCGCTGCACTTTATTCATAAGGGCGTTGCAAAAGTCTACGAGAAATTCATTCCCCTCTCATGTTGTTAAAAATACTAAAACATTATTACATGCAAATTTTCAGGTCTGTAGGACAATTTTCGACCCCCGCGCCCTTGGAAAGTAGCTTTCCCACGTTAATGTACAGGGGAAATATCGAAAATATCGAGCTTATTCAATCGAGTATTGAGTTAAAAACCTATGTATCACCTTTGGGATATCATTTTCTCAATATCCTATTGGAAAAACCATCAATTGCACATACTGGCAGGGAAGTTCTCCTAGGGTTAAAAGCGCACTCTGACCGAGAAAAGAGGTGGATCGCGGGCGCTTGCTGCCAGGAGGTGAATTAATGCCACCTGGGAGTTTTATTAAATCTTTTCCCTATTTTATTATAGCTGGTATCATTTGATAACCTTTTATAATGATCCACCTCCCCCCAAGCGCCCGCGAGCCTCTCTATGTTTTTCCTATAGAACTTGGGAAAATGATATCCCAAAGGTGATATGCTTTAAACTCAATATTGAAAGTGTTCAGGTTTATAAAATTAAAAAAAAGAGATATTTTCGATTTTTTCCCACTATACATTAACATTGGAAAACTACTTATGAGGGGCGCGGGGGTCAAAAATTGTCCTACAGACCTGAAAATTTGCAGGTAATAATGTTTCAGTATTCGTAACAATATGAGAGGGGGGAATCTGGGGTATTCCCATATTTTTTTTGCAACGCCCTAATATTCATAGCTTTATAAAGCACCTGTAAGGAGAGCGATGAAACTCATAATCATTATAACCAACTTTCTCCACTCATTCTGCGAATTTATTTCTTACGCAAGTTTATGAGTTTGTATTACCTGAATTAAGTTACCCACGCCTTGAAGGGTATATAGAGCCTGTTTTCGAAATTCATTCGAGTGTCAAGAGCAGTCATTAGAAAAGTTCTAAATTTAGGGTTCGATTTGAGTGCATAGAACGTCTGCTGCTCTGTTGCTATAGGAACGGTTTCCATAGATACGACGTTTGCTCGATTATTCTTGCATCCTTACCTGAATTTTTATATAACTGTTATGAAAAATTAGTACTTATTTTTACTTATAAAAATGGTTTGTAGTATCTAATCGTCGTCCCTCGTTTTTGTAAGTTAGAAGGCCAAAGTTTCGAAAACAACGTATTCCTCTTTTTGAATGAAACTTGCGTTAACCTGTTGATTTAATCTTTTAGTCTCTTATAAAAAACTCATTTAACCGTTCTCATTCTATTAACCAAAATTTAATGCTAAACTCTTTTCTAAGAAACGAATTCTGGTCTCTAGTGTAAAATCAGCTGAAGTGGGGAAAAAACTTCGCTTTGTTTGCATAAATATAATTGAGGAGCTGAGAGCCAGAGTGGACCAGCCTCAGCAGCTGTTATTTCGAGAAAAACGCTTTACAAAATTGTAGTAATATTTAAACTTTTTTTGAGGTTAGTATTTAATATTTAGTTTTGATCTTCTCGTGATCAATAATTAGAGGATCCTGTTGAAAGTCAGAATCAGAATGGACCAAGTGGCTTGATCCATTCTGGCATTAAATTTTTGTGCGATCGATTTTAATTACTCTATCAAACGAAAAAGTGATGCCATCTTGTGGAAACTAAAAAAATGCATTGTTTTCTAACTTAAATCAATAGATGTCTCTACAACATTCTACTGAAAAATAAAAAAAAACGCTTTTTCATTTTTTTGTGGGTTGTTCCACTCTGGCTCTCAGCTCCTCAATTGTACTTTGGCAGTTTTACAATCAAATTTTCAAAGGATTGGAAATATTCTTAATTTGACAATAAATTCGTTTCAAAATACAGAATAATGCCGAGTAAAAAGCTTCACCGGCGAAGCTTTTACAAAGCTAACAGAAAATATTAGCTTCATTTTGACTTAACGATCACACGATGACCGGCGAGTCTATGGAGTACCTGGCTGTTGAAGTTAGCCTCCGCCTCATCACATTTTCTGGTTTGTACATATACTTGTTCTTAAAATTCATTCTTTTAGTGGTGATTTTACTAAATCGAAATCCTTTTTGTGGAAGAATTTTCAAGGTAAAACAACGTCAAATTTCGTCAAAATGCAATGGAAAATGTGTAAAAATAAAGTTTATTTTACAGCGGTGTGGACTCTTTGTGGAATCCCCTTTGAAAACCTCCGTCCAAAAAAAGAAAAGAATTATAAAAGTTTTGTGTACTTTACTGGAGGATTAACTTCTTAGCCTTAGTTTGTGAAATAATTTTTCGAAACGGCATATTTAAGTCAGAGGTTTCTTTTTAGGATTTACAGTTTACACTAACTTAACAAAATAAAAAGTTTTGATTTAAGCTAACTTCCTTGTTTTTTTCTTCGTTATATTTCCTTTGCACCTTAAAGAGAGTTAAAGTAGAAAAGAAGAAACGAGAAGGAAAGTAAGGAAACGTGCGATATGGATAAATATCCAGAGAATACTTCGTTTTATATTTTTTTAGAAAAAAAATCTTTTATCATTATTTAGAGTTAACTTTCATTGCTAACAGTAACTACGACACCACACAGTTTAAGAATGCTGAATGTAACATAATTTCATGACTTTTCCCACATTTAGTTGTCTTATTTTAGGGATCTTTCTCTTATCTATCCCAATTTCAAAAATGTTAGTTTAATTGAAAAAATATCAAAACCAGAAGAAGTGACCCTGGTAGTCAAGTACGGATGACATTTTATCCGCAGCCATTCCGAATACCGGTGCTTGTAAAAGCAGTGGTTCCTGGAATAGTTCCTGGAATAGTTTGCAAAGCGATCTACTAACCGTTCTATTTCTAATACCTAATACCCAGATAGAATGGCGACCTTGATGTGTCTGTCGTCACGCAATGCTAATCATCCGTACTTGATTACACATGCTGCCACGTGTTCCATTATCTCGGAAGTCTTCTTCTCAATCGAAAAATTATGGAAATAACGGAAGATTTTGTTAAGTTATGCTCGGCTGAGCAACCCCGGATGGAAAACAAGACATTTCCAAATTTAACTCTCAATTATCTTTTCCTTTCTTAAAGTATATTAAAGGTCTTCGGGCAATCAGCAGCAACAGAAGATAATTGAACATGCCCTTCAGCTTGTTAGGCGAAAAACCTTCACATTAAGGTCCGACTAGCATCCTAACGGTCCAAGGTCTTCTTTTCAGTCTAACTCTTATTTCCAAAATATAATGAATAATTACGAAATTTAGTTTTCATACTACCCACACAAAGTGTTAACCTTCTTAAAAGCTGAGCTGATAATCTTTAAATATCTATGAAAAACAGCACCCTATTAAAATAAAAAACAGGAAAAATATGTATTACAGTGCATTTTTTTATAAAAAGAGATAGAAACCCTTACTAGTTGTATGATACATAAAAAGCCCGTCTAAACACGTATTTTTTAAGATCCATTGTAATAATAAATGTAACATTTATACATTTATATTTGTTTATTATTCCTATCATTTTCAAATGCTACAGGGTGATTCAAAACTCATGGAAAAATATAATAGGGGATATACTGATAGACCAACGATAGTAAAAGGGTCACGTGATTTTGACAAAGCTGGAACTAGTATTTCGGAAGGGAGACGGGGGAAATTGAGGGGCAGTTGATCGAAAGAGGAAGAAACATTTGCTTGTATATAGAAGAAGCAAGACCCCAACTATCATCGGTTACCCAACTATTGGCCGTGCAAAGTCTGTAAAAATCACGTGACCCTTTTACTATCGTTGGGCGAACAGTAGACTACCCTAAGACAATTCAGAACCTCCTTGGTTTGGGTAAGCGGTGAAGTAATCCTAAGGAGAGATAGAGCGCAAAAATTGTCAAAAGCAATGAAAATTCAGTTTCTCTTGGCAAACGGTTAGGGTTAGAAATAAAATTTCAATGCCAAATATCTTGATTTATAAAATCTGCGTCAAGTTTTTTTTCATTAAGGGGTTGTTTTTAAAATGCGACACCCTTCTAAATTATTATTGTTGCATTTCAAAGGTTTAACACACACAGTTATTATAAATAAATAAAATATGATAATAAAATAAATAAAATATGATAATAAAATAAATAAAATATGATAATAAAATAAATAAAATATGATAATAAAATAAATAAAATATGAATAAAACGTGATAATTGGTATTGAAATTTTATTTCTAACCTACGCCGTTGGTCTACAAAATGAGTTTTGGTCATGAGTTTTGAATCATCTGTATAATTTTTCTTGACTTCTGGGGGCCTTGTTTTTTTATGTAACACAATTTTAATATTGCTCAGAGTTTTAAATGTTACTTCAAGTCTACAGAATTATTAGTCAAATAATGTTTTTAGTCTTCCAAATTTATTTTACGTTAAAAAATATTTAATATGGAGGATTCCTAAGCAAAGAGTGTTGCCTAGTTGTCATAAACTATCCTTTTTTGTCTGTAGGAACAATATACCTCATATTCCAAAAACTACTTCGATTCTCTGTGGGTGTAAGTTCAAGCTGACAGAACCGGATTTATGATTAAGGGTCAAAAGCCTTCCAAAAAAGTCCTTGTACATCGTTAAAATAAGAACTAGAATGTTCTTTTAGACAAGTCCAGTTTCAATTGTTTGTAAACTGCATTCCAATGTAAAGTATAGGTAAACTTCGAGTTGATCTTGAAGACTAGCAAAATAGCCAGTAACCAAAGTTGTATTATGATAAATTAGTTTAAAAATATATAAATTTTATATTTGATAATAATAAATGGAGGAAAATTACATTTATACGTCCTTAGCAGGAAAATGTACATCATTAAATAAATCTTTTTAAGGTATAGATTTGATTATGTTTTGAAGCAGTGGGTTAAATTGGCTGCAATGAATGAGGCTGCTGCAAAGAGTTAATAGAAAAAAAATCACTTATTTAATAAATTATGAATAGAAGCCACAATGGAATACTGATTGTTTCAGGCTTTTATTTAGAAACACCGTCTCCTAAGGTTATGGAATTAAGGTGTACCCGTAGTAAAATAGTCGCTAAAACCATTGCGACGACTTACAGCGATTCTTAGAATCCTTAAAAAATTAAGGGGCTTAAATTAAGGATTTAAAAACATCAGTATGAAAACTTTGTAAAAAAATCACAATAAGAAAAATAAAATTTGCAAGCTTTTTAGTGTTAAATAGTTTTGTCAAAAATTAATTTAAAAATTTAAAAAAAAACCTTAGAAATTTGCGGAGTTTCTCGTTTTTGGACGTTAAAAGGACGTTTTTGGACCTCCTCGAATATTAAAAATATTTTCATGAAATTGTTTTTCATGATTTTGTTAAGATACTGCACACAATTTTCTCACTGAAATTTTCATTCTATCTCCTTTGATTTTTAAATTTATTTTTAAAGCTTTCAACGCTAGGACCGCGGTAAACCGTCTTGATAATTCAACATGGGCATATAACTACACTGGTGTTCAAAATTAAGAGAATTTGCACATATTTTCGATTTCTCCAGATAGGCCAGTCAATAACGACAAAAAAAGGGTCGAAAATTGCAAAAAATAAGGTAGTTCCAATTTTTGTCTAATGTTGTTAGGACCCATCCCAGTAGTTAGTAACCAATTTTGCAACCCTGAAAGCCCTGTGCTAACTTCACAATCATCAAAAAACCTCAAAATTTTCCGACTTTTTTCAGTTTTTGGCTTATAACTCACACAAAATGCATCCGCACGAAAAAGTTTTAAATATATTTTTAAAGTAGATAAAATTTGCAATGATTTAAGACCATTCCCAAGTTTATACGTCCCATAGATCCCGAGTTACATCTCTTCAAAAATGGGCAATTTTTTCCCAAAATTAAAAATTTTTCGTCTTAGTCGCTTTTATAACAAAAAATAGGTTATAGTACTCGTTGTAAAAGGTAAATAAGGGCAATTAAGTTGTAGTACAGTTATTTAGCTTTAATTTAAGCCCTGAATAAAGTCTCTAGGCCCCATAGTTCTTACTTTATCTAAAAAACAAAAAATTTCGGAAAACCGAAATTTCGGAAATATATAGAGCATGACGTTGTACGGGCATAGTAAATGAAAAATAAAGCTATAACACAATATGACGTTATAAAAATTAATATTTATTTATTGAATACAAAATTATTTGTCTTAATACTTGTGAATTATTGTTAATTTTTAAATTAAATTGAGTTTAATTAGTATTAATTATATAATTAAGAAATTAAAAATATGTACATTAATTTATTGCTTTTTTAAGTATTAGTTAAAAATAAAACTTTAATAAGTCTTAGATAAGTTTTATAAGACCCATAGTTCTTACTTTACCTTAAAAAATAAAAACAACGGAGAAAGATAATTTTTAACTCGGTTAGCTTCCAAGGGCGTGTCAGAACTCGCTTCCCCTACAGTTTTAGATATTTGCTATACTTTATAAAATATATTTATTCGGAACTATGAGGTTATAGAAATTAAATTAACACACTATTTAAGAAGATCTGATTACCAGGACCAGCGAAAAGATTCACGGGTTATCCTCATAAGTAAGAAGATGTGACTGCGGAGGGGGAGGGGCAATAAACTAAATTTCCTATGGAAAAGTTAGTTTTAAAAGAAAAGATAAAGTGTGAACCTTAGCATCAGTTACTATCAAATTACAAAATCAGAAGGTTCAAATAGATCCCCTCACAATTTTTCAAAGGCTGTGTATCACGAAGAAGACAGAGGGTGACTTAAAGATGTGAAGATAGGATGCGTAAAGGCAAAAAGTCCAGTTTTTTCACAGCTTTTACCCCTCTTCCTGAAAATATATCTATAGGAGCCACTACGTTTGTTGTTGTGGATGGCGGCTAGTTACTTCATAAAGTAAGGTGGCATAGGAATATCACAACCATGACAATTGTAGCCACTTATATCAGCCACACTATTAGCCATTTTGGAAAGTATGTGTCACTTGTATTTGATGAATATCCAGATAATGGGTCTTAGAGAAGCACTAAAACTGCAGAACGATTACGGTGGAAAATATTTTCTTTCAAAAAGGTGTCAAGTGGGAATCCACTTGTTTGCAGTTTTCCTCCAAATCTTTAAATAGCGGAGAGCTGGCCTGTCCCCCGGATTTAAATTGTTCCTGCACGCTTTCTGAAAATTACCTCTGTAATTTTCAGGCAAGGGAAAATGAAGATGGTAAGCATGCTTGAAAAATCTACATCTGGTTGGTGTGGTTTCCATTTCCCTGCAGCTTGATATTAGCCACGAAGAAATAGCCTCTGCTGGAAATAAGTGTCTTGTGGTTCTGTCTCTGTATGAAGGAGGAGAATCCGACACTCTTCACGCTCTCCGTTACGAAATCTTTGTTCGTTCAGCTGCCAACACCAAGGTCCACCTGGCTCGTCTGCCTCCAAGACGAGGAGTCAGCAAAGGTCTGCTACCTATTACCTCTACAAAAGATCCAGCATCAAAAACTCTCCTGAAATTCATCTCATGCAAGTGCCAAAAAGGGTGTGCTGGAAGAGGCTGCTCATGTCAGAAAGCGGGACTTAAGTGTTCTGCACTATGTAAACCAGTAAACCCAGTGGCGTAGCCAGGATTTTCCTATGCTGGGAATCCAGTGAGAAAAATTTACTATTGGACATCAAAAGGTTTCCACAATTGGGGAAACAAATTTATAATTTTCACATTACTTTTAATTTCTTATCAATGTTAATTAATAATTTATTAGTAATTAGTGTAATAATCAAGATTAAGTATTACTTCGATTGAGAGAGTTCTCATCCACTTAATTTTTTATTAGGTACAGCTCCCGTCAAAAAAAACGTTACATTGCTCCATCGATGGAACGGGTGGGGTTGCTGGATTTGGCAATCAATTCATAGTTTGGCGCATCTCGCATTTTTTCCGTAAGAAATGAAACTTTTACATTTACATTCACCAGTTATTTGGAACAAGAGTTGGGCGCAATCAAACTACATTTTTAATCTGATTGAAAGTATAATCTGATTACTTTTGTAGTTTGATAACATTTGGAATTTTCAATCTAACTACATATGTAATTGGATTGAAAGTTATCTGATTACTTTTTTGGGAAGTTTTGCGGATTGATTTTATCTTAGTTGGCAAAAGGGAAGGGAGGGGGTCAGAAATGACCAAAAACAAGGTTACGTAATAGTCTTATAGTGATCACGGTTAATAATATCAATTGGATTGTGTTTAGAAAAACACTGGTCCCGATCACTAATATTTAACTTAACGTATAATGTATCGTTTTATGTGATCAATATATCTCTTAATGTTTTTAAAATCTGGTGACATAACTAAAACACTTACTTACTTAACACTTAGGTTAATTTAAAAAGTTTAAGTAGAATAATTTATTGATTTTAAAATTACAACAATAACAACTATGTGATAGACAGACCTGTCCTCATTTTGTGACAATCACATTGGAGTCGGATGTGATCACATTGTCACTGGGACTATGATAGACGTGTGTCCGCTATTTTTGATCAACAAATGTGATAAGTTTGTTAAAATAACGAGACCAAGTGATGCATATGACATCGCATGATGATCACGATTTGCCAAATCACTTTTTAACTCACAAGTTTTTTTCTCATAATTTTCGGAAATGAAATAAAAACGTTTTTTTCAACAAAACCTCAAAGTTTAGGGCCAAGTTGGTGGCAACCCAAAATTTGGAAAATTGTAAAAGAAAAATATGTATTTGTCGATCAATGGTTTTACAAGACCCTGATTAAAAATTCGAAATATTAAATATGAGAGACGATATTTTTTTAACCAAATAACACAACTAATGATAAACGAGGATAAATGAAACGAGGATAAATAAAAACGAGGATAAATTAAATTTTTTTTACAAAAAGTTTATTTTTAATCCTTTAATATCTAATCTACCTCACATAAAATCCCCTATGATTTGAAAGGGGAAATCGGATTCTTAATTTTTTTATAAAGCCCTTTGTGTTTGGTAAAATACCTTAAGAAAATTATCCTTTGAATATTTAGTCATCACGCAAATAATTTTTCAAAGGAAACTTCACCGATCGTTTATTTTATTGAAATTCCAAAATAAATAGAAAATGTCTGATATATAAAAAACTAAACATTAAGAAATGTGCTCTGCTTTTTAAAATCAGCAAAATTTTGAAAGTGGAAAGGCCTCATATCTTTTTAATTCAATTCAAAAACATTCAAATCCTTTCTGTTGTTGTGGTCGAAAAAGGCAGAATGAGGAGCGAGGGTTGCTACTAGTTTCGCCTTGGCGGTTGGATGATGGCGACCGTTTTCAGGCTTTTACCTCTAAATTTTCAAACTTCAACTTTGAGCCATGGCTTTATTTAATGACACAATTAAATGAAACTTGGTATTTAGGGTTTAAATGGTATGGTCTTTCATATACGGGTATAAAAATTGGGGGTCACCATGAAAAAAGTTGCACTTTATTTTGCGTTTCGCATGAAGACGGCCTCTGAGAGAAAAATAGTCAATTAGTTATTTCAAGCTTACAATAAATCCTAAAAAATGACACCAAAAGCATCTTTCTAACCCCACCCGTTCACCCGCACATTCTACTGTAACGTTTTTTTTGACGGGAGCTGTACCATCAAAAACAAATTAAGAGGTTTCAGTAGCTCGAGCGTTATAACCTAGGAGCACGTCAAAATATCTGAGGCAGTGGTTGATCTAGGATTTGGTTTTGGGGGGGCTAAAAATTTCGAAAATCAAATTGAATCTTCTCAACGAATATAATATTAAAAAGTTTAAAAATTATCGTGTTCGAATTACCGTAACGGGGGTTTGGGGGACCTCCCCCAGAATTTTTTTGGAAATTCAAGTCTAAAAAGCAGGTTTTCAACTCGCTTTGGTACACCTCATTCGAATTTCAAACATTATATTTTCAGAAATTTATTATTTGCTGTAGGAGTTGAGTATTTTGACGAACTCATCATAAAAAAAAGTTGTTTATTATAAAGTTCCAATTCCCAAAGGGGCTCTGGGGGTGCTTCCCAAAAATGTTTTTGGAAATTTGACCCCAAAAACAGGGTTTATTCGTTTGGTACCCTATGCCGCCTCCCCTTTATCGCCCCTCAATTAATACGTTTTTGTTATGGGCGAACCGGGGGTTTCCCGGGAAAATTTTAGATTTTAGTACGCAAAAAAGTGGATTTTAGGCACTTTTAAGGAATATAAAAGCCCTCTTTTGAGTAGCCACTGGAATATTTTACGTCTAAAAAAGGGTCAAAACATTTTGGGTCGGGCCCATGGGTCGGGCCCATGGGGGGGGACCCCCCCCTTGGCTACGCCACTGAGTAAACCATGTCAAGGCAAGTCATGCCTCAACATCCCTACAATTGAGATAGACGAGTCTGACAACGAGGAAGACAGTCCTGAATCCTTGGAAGAGACATGATCTTTGGTACCTCATAAAGTCGTATTTTATAAACTAATACTTAAAGAAGCAATAAATTAATATACATTTTTTAATTTATTAATTATAATTCATACTAATTAATCTCAATTTAATTTAAAAATTAACATTAATTAACAAGTATTAAGACAAATAATTTTGTATTCAATAAATAAATATTCATTTTTATAACGTCATATTGTGTTATATCTTTATTTTTCATTTACTATGCCCGTACAACGTCATGCTCTATTTTTTCGAAATTTCGGTTTTCCGAAATTTTTTGTTTTTTAAGATAAAGTAAGAACTATGGGGCCTAGAGACTTTATTCAGGGCTTAAATTAAAGCTTAATAACTATACTACAACATAATTGCTCTTATTTACCTTTTACAACGAGTACTATAACCTATTTTTTGCTATAAAAGCGACTAAGACGCAAAATTTTGAATTTTGGGAAAAAATTGCCAATTTTTGAAGAGATGTAACTCGGGATCTATGGGACGTATAAACTTGGAGTTGGTCTTAAATTATTGAAAATTTTATCTACTTTAAAAGATATATTTGAAACTTTTTCGTTCGGATGTATTTTGTATGAGTTATAAGCAAAAAACTGAAAAAAGTCGGAAAATTTTGAGGTTTTTTGTGGATTGCGAAGTTAGCACAGGGCTTTCAGGGTTGCAAAATTGGTTACTAACTACTGGGATGGGTCCTAACAACATAAGACAAAAATTGGAACTACCTTATTTTTTGCAATTTTCGATGTCGTTATTGACTGGCCTAACAAACCAAACAACCAATCCGTACCGCTAGCTAACGATTCTAAAGGAGCTGTTTGTTCGAGTCCCACTAGAATTTTTTCAATTTCTTTTTAAAAATGGTTTTCTTGTAGTTAAAGTACATATAGTGTCAGTATAATTAGACTTTTCTGGTGCTATTTCTTTTACTACAAGTATAATTAACAATTAAAATTCTGTATCAAAAATTTAAAAAGGGCAAACCTCCGAGAATTTTTAAGTTGATCGCTTTTGGCGACAAACTCACGAGGAAATCAAATTTCAGATGGTTTTATCAATAGTTTTTAAACTATGAATTTGTCTATTTTCCATTTTTTAAGCTCCTGCTTTCAGCAGGTAATCTCAATTTTAAAACTGGCGCCAATCCTTAATCGCCAAAGATATGACTTGCAAATACTGTGGCAACCTTAACCCGCAATACTTGATCCCTTTTTTCGGATTTAACTCAGAAATTCCTTTCAAATGTTTTAACTTAAATAAATGTGTTAGATATATTTTCTTTTTGAATCAAGTTTATCAATCCTTTCATCAATTCAATGCAGTTCAATGTTAGATTTTACATTAGGATACGGCCTAAAAGCTAGATCATAATTTTAAAATATCTTGAAACTATAGAACCAGGCTGGCTCAACGGTTAGAGTGCATGATTACCAAAACATGGAACCAGGTTCAAATCGAGCTCTCCCCAACGTGACTGAAAAATCAGCTTTTTTATACTAATCTATGTAAATTTAGCCCCAATATTTTCCAACTTCTTTAGTTATAAATGTTTTAAATCTAAAATTTTCACTTACGCTAAAGAAATAAAATCTCATTATATCAATTTTGTTTTAGCTTACTTAAAGAGTTTTTGAGCCAAAGAAATCCTCGGAAAATCCGAAAGTAAAAATATTTATTATTGTCGCATTTTGGAGAGGACCTCTTTTGGGACCAAAGCCTTAAGCTTTTATGCAGACCAAATTAATTGTAACTTAACTTCGAATTTGCTCCCAACCGTTAACGCACAATACTTCTTTTCCATTGCTTTTTCTAACTTTTGATAATTCATAAGCTTCTTTACGTTTCTTTTGGAACCCCATTCTGGAAAACTTAGAAATGTTTCAGATTATATCTACCCTCCGCACCATTTCCGACCTAATTTGATTCCCCTGTACCAGCATTCAGACCTTTGAATATCACAAGGTCGGGAGCTGTACTACATCCCAGACTTTGCAGTGAATATTCAAAGATATTTTGGGTAACCCCAGAACAGGTACGTAAACCTGGAAAGCGATAGATATCATCAAATTAATATTAAATATTATAATGGTGACCAGTATTCAAAATATACAAGTATATAAATAAAACTTGACCACTACTTTTAAAAACGTTTTTGTATAGTTAATTCAACCCTCGTGTTCACCCAGTCACATTTCCCTTCAGTGATGAGTCCCCTTAAACACATTTAAGAGGCTTGCGCTGTTGGGAGAATATCCTTTAACCTACCACTTCCTTTTCGTTTATTTTGAATTAGCCAAATTACAGATAAGTCGCCAAATTTTGAATACATTACCTTTACGACTAGAATTCAAACCAGCATGATCGTTTGATTCCAGCCTTTATTTCAGATAGCTACCTAAAAGGCTAAAGTTTCAGCAAAGTCTTACAATCAACCAAACAACTAACTCGAAGGATCGTATTCTCGGGCTTAGAGAGAGAAGAGACACTTATTCAAAGCGCAGAAGTAGAAAATGTGAATAACCAATGAGATAGTTTCGCAATCCCATATTAGGAATGACAGTCTGCCGGTAAACCAATCAAGATTTCCTAAAGCAATCTGTATTACTTCAGCGAGTAGTACTATAGGAAAACTTGCCCCTTACTGTAGGAAAACCTGCCCCGCATACGGGGCACATTTTCCAACCTGACATGGTCGCCTTTAATCCTATTTTGTAAAAAACTAATTATCGTAATGAAATTTGAATGCTACATTTTGTAGAGAACAGTCCGAGGATCATAATGAAATCTTGTTTATCCAAAAATAAGCAAAAATAAAATGTATGGAAAGAAAATTCATTTAGGTTGGAAAACTAGCCCCGGTCTCCCCTATAATAAGTTGTGTGTAGGTAATAATAAGTCGTTTTTATTTATTTTTAATATTTTAAAAAGTTGATAACTACTTTTATAACAGCAAAGGCAAGAAATGGTATTGTTTTTTTTAAATCTTTTATTGCCAAGCTTCTGTAAAAATGTATCAGTTAAATTATTAAAGCAATGTTATACTTACAATTTAATATGACATGAAGAATGAAACACAAAATATGAATAAATGACTCAGCTGATAGTCGTTAAAATTATTTAATGACTCATTTTGGAATTCAATTGGTCTTACTTGTCTTTATAATCTTTGTATAACTCAGTTTTATTCCATTGGTTAACTTTTTACGAAAGAACAGTGAATCCACAACATCTGCATTACTTGCAATCTATGCAACTACTTGTTATATAATAAGAATTAAATTAGGTATGTTTTTTTACCCCTTCATCCTCTTTTTAACCAGTGAAACGTTCGCAGTACCTACTATTATAAATTTTAACTTTTTTATCTTTCTTATGAAGCCACTATGTACCAATTAATTTGATAAAGTTACATAAAAATAAGTAAAAACAATTTCTGAATATTCGTTATCTGCACAAATAAGTGAAACATTCCAAATATAAAATTAGCTAGAAAATGTATCGATGTCGAATAAAAAGTTTAAAGTCAAAATATTTTTTTACAAGAATAAATTATAATTTATATAAACTGTTACTATATTACGACTTATTAATCAGTTTAATTAAAAATACAAAAAAAGAGCTGATAACAACAAGGGGACCATAAGGTTTTAAGGCTTTAATAGGATATTAAAGATCAATGTAGTTAAATGAAACATGAAAGATGATAAAAAGGAAAATATTTATTTAAAGAATTTATCATAATGTTTCAAATTTTATGGTTTCAGTTTAGCTCTGTAACCAAAGTCGTGTAGTATTATGATTTCTGCTTTGAATTTTATGATGGATCTTTTCTTAGTACTATAATGAGATAGGATTCATGTTCAAGGATGTTCAAATCGAATATCATTGATGGAAGATCCTTTCAAAGATAAATTTACGATAAATCACCTCTTTCATTGCAAAATAGTATAAATGAATAAAGTTTGATTTCAAGATTTCCTGTTTATAATTTAAATACTAATTTATCCTTTCTCATTAAAATAGTTTAAATATTAGAATGATAAATTTTAATTCACTCTAATTTTGTGCAACTTTGTCAAATCCTTTTACATTCAATCAAAATAATAACAATTTGAGGGAGGGCATCTGGGAAATTCTAAAAAAAATTTCTCATAGACTTTCGAAACACCCTAATGTGAGCGATTTATTCTGATACTAAATCTTTAAGATCCTGAATAAGTTTTTCGTGTTTATAGAATTAATGCAAATATAAAATTATATAGGAATTTAAGAAGCTGAAATACTAAAATATTGATTTCTAAAACATTTGAAAAAAAAACAGAAAATACATTGTGTTTTGAAATAAGTTTTTGTTTAAAATTTGGAAGGTGGGAAATACAATAATATGGGAGAATCTTTTAAGCGAAATTAGGATTCAAATTTAAGTATTTGTGTCGATTCACCTGCTCTTCCATTTGATCAATTTAAAATGAAATAAAGAACCAATTTTTTTTACAAAAAAAGGAACCGTATTTTTGTAGAGCAGTAATTTCTCTCCTTTCTGTTTTTCTTCAATTACTATAATATCCCATAAGTTGCCCATATGGGTTACTGACCCCTGGGCAACTAATGTTCCCGTTTTCTCATATATTTTGTTCCTTCTTTTGTATTCCTAGTTTTAAATGTGGATATTGTGAGAATATTGTGTGTAAAAACAAAAGTTCTTCTTTTACCGGGAATAAGCAGTAGGTATATGAAACTGCAATATCTTGTAATCAATATGTATAAAAAATCCATCCTCAAGTTTAAAATGTATTTAAAATAAATATTGACATTTTTATGAAATGAAAGTAGTAATATAATAAAAAATATTTCAATAATAAAAAGTTACACTTTTGGAATAAATCTACATTTAGTACAATCAATTTTTAATTAATTTTTTACCCAGGAGGAGAGACGTTTAAAGACAACTAGGTTTAAGACTACAACGAGTAAAAATAACTGTTAGTAAGGGAAAGAAGGGTGAGTGCGTAGCTTTTTTTCCTGTAGGCAACATTAAGGTACGTGCCTACGTTGGAGAACTTTTTCTTTAAAAATGTAAAATATACTGATATTTCTAGTTTTTTAGATGCATTTATATCAGAAAACAGTTATTTAAATATAAAAGTTAAAAAAATATTAATCTAATTCATAAAATTTAATAAAAATAGCTTAAATTTGATCATTTTTTAAGTTTACGATAAAAATCATAATTAAAAATCTAGCTAACTTAAAGTGATTTTTTAACCTGTAACATAATTTTAGGACAATTATCTAGGGAATGACCTAAGAAGTGCTAGATATAAAAATTTTTATAGAAGTTACAGCCTTTTAATTAGGAATACATTAAATTTTCAGTTTTTTTCCTTTCTTTCCTATATAAACAAGCTCCTACACTCACTTATAATCAACTTAACAAGATTTCCATAGGTCATTCCCTAGATAATTCTATCAAAAACATTCATGCCAAACTTCATAACAATACAAGCAATAGATTTTGAGAAATCATTTTTACCGTGACTAAATTTATTAGAAAAACTGTTCGGAGAAAAACGCATTTGAAATGACATTTTGCATATGACCGGCATGTGACATTCTTTCTTTAACTAGCTATAACTTTTTTTCTAGTTGCTATAGAATCAAAAGTGAGATAGTTTTGGAAAGCTTAAAAGCTGTACTAAATTATAAAATCAAAAACAAAAATTACTAGTTTTGGTCGAAATTGACGTTTTCAACGTAGGCACGTACCTTAAAGTGGAGGGGAAGCAAGTATGATCATATGAACACAAATGGATACATGATCATAAGCTTTTCTAAAAGACTGTCTTTATTATTTTCACACATTCTGTGTTTTATATATCAGGTATGGTAAAGTATAGTTTCTTTGAGTTAGCATCTAATTTTTCTGCGAAATAATCTTAATTTTTTTGAAAATAAAGACCCAATGATTTCTTTCAAAGTAAATACCACTGTGAGGTATACCTCCTTCTGTACAATTTTAAATCGTAGGAATTAAACTGTAGTGAATTCTAGAGTCAATTCAAGGCCGACTCAGAGAATTAATACATTGCTTCCTATAAGAGTACGACGCAAAGACAAGATAGTTGAAATTTTTGAAGATAGTATCATAAAACTCATCTTAATCTTCACCACATGAGAGTTATGTGCTAAAGCAGCTGAATAAAGGTTTAGTTTTCCCTTTAAAGGCTTAAAACCCATTCAAAGCTTAAAACTAGCTCATTTAAAATACTGAAAAAGTAACAATGTATGATTTGCATGGATTTTTCATGAAGAATGAATCCTGTGCGGATTATACTTAAAGAATGGTGACAGGAGGAAGGAATATTCATTCCATTTATTCACATTTTTGCGATTTCTGCCAAGCTTCAGAAGGGCGCGTACTTTTGGCCTCACAACCTGCGTACTTTTCCCCGCCACGTCGGGTAAAAGTACACTTACTTTGTTAAAGCTAAGAATTTCCTTTTTTTCGGTTGGTATTTGCGTGTTTCAATAAACTTACGTTTATTAAAATTTTGATGATCTTGATTTTAAATTCTCAATTTTTAAAGCCCTAAATCCTTTTTGAGCGTACTTATACCTTCCTTTCTCCCTATAGCGTATTTAAAAACTGATAAATTGACGTTTATACACGACGATTTTTACAAGATACTAATAAAAACTTACATCCTTTTGATTAAAATAAAAAGAAGAAAAGAATAGAAAGAAAACATGTTATTTACTAAAAGAACATAATGAATATAAATTAATATATGTATTAAAATTGTGAATTCTTATATCAACTACGAATTAGTTTTCATCATGAACATAGACAAAGAGCGTCCCTGTACATGAAGAAAATCTAAAACTTAATTAAAATGCTAAAAAAACCCATAGAGTTATGGGGGAGTTTTCAATAAGAGTCAAAATTGAGCTCAGAGTTGAGTCTACCATCTTCCACGAGAACAAAAAATATTATAATTAGACAGTAATATACAGAATTTTGCTTGTTCACGTTTTTTGACGTATGTTATTTAACCGTATTCATTTATCACGCCTAACATTAAAATATATGAATTTAATAAGTTAAAAGATTAGCTTAATTAAGAGGGCTGAACTAAATTTTAACAATGTATATAATCGTTAATGGTTTTTTTATTTCTAAGTGGCTAATTCAGTTTTTTTATTTCTTCGTACATGACCCCCATCTCCATGGGGCATATTGGTTTTTAGGATAAAATCTTCACTTTTAATAGTGAAAGGTAATTAGTGAAACTAACAGGTAATAAAAAGTTCAACGTATAAAATTATTTGTTACGCATTTATAGGCTTAAAATCATGTTGTAAAAACAAATTTCTAAGTTTTCACGATTTTCAAATCGTATTAAACACTTAAAAATATAAATAAGCAGGACCTTTTTTTGCGTTTTGTGGAGAATGACCCATATTAAGATAAAAATGTCATTATTAATGAGTGTTTTATTAAAAGAAATAGTCTAAACTGTAATTTTGCTGGTGAAATTTAATATCTTAAGGATAAAGTGTTGAGTGAATCTCTTCATATGCGTTTTAAAATTAGGGAAGTTATTGAAATAGTAGAACGTATCTTGTAGCCTTATAATAATAAAATTTAAAATAAGAAAAGTATAATTAGTATTTAGTAAAAAGAGAGAGAGAATTATGGATAAAATAAATAAAAATATGCATCATAAAAAATTCGTTATAGTGAATCAACGAAAGTTTATTTTTTACTGAATGTTTATATCATTGTCAGCTTTCCTTGAAAAAATAAGGCACTTGCTAAGTAAAAGCTGAAAGAAATTATTTACTTTTATCTTATTACACCAAGCGTAACTTTATTTAAATTGTCGGCAACGTAAATATAAAAAAAATAATAGTTTACTTTACTCACCATAACTTAAATTAAAACGCATATTATAGATGCAAATTTTATTAAAATTGCTTGAAAAAAAGTGTTTCATACCATCCCATCGTTTTTAGGAAACTGAAGTAATGATGAACTTAATTGAATTTAACTTTTTAGCAATAAAATATTGAAATATAAAGAGAAAATATAATAAATAAATTTCCAACGACAAAATGCTAGTGTTTCTTAATACACCATAATTTTGTTTAAATTAAGTAATTAGAAACTGGCCATTTTAAAGAGTGATCCACAACCCTAAATTGAATAACAAAAAGTGAATTTTATAGCCCTTTAAACCTCTTAAAAACTTCAGTAAAAAATTTCAAAATAATTTAATTACAAAAAAGATAAATTGCAATATTGATAAAGCATGAAGAGGTGGATGATTTCTCTGGGGACATCAACTTCAAACAGGAATTTTTCACTGAAACAATAATTATTCTAAACAAATAAAATTTTTATGGTATATAAAGTATGCCTTAAAGCTATTTTGTGATTTTCATCCCCTCACACAAAGCAGCAAATAAAAATGTTTCTCATTACCCAATTCTCCCCTAAATTATTCAAATTCAACTATGACAAGTAAAATAACAGTCTTATTGTTTTGAAAACTCACTGCTAATAAAAGAATTGATTTAAACGGCAAAATTTAAATCAATTTTTAAAGTTGACAGGATCATCAGCATTTTACTCATAATTTAATCGCTGAAAACTTTTCTTATTTTCACACAATTTGACGTCGCGTTTGCGAGTGTTTCTTTTCATCAGATGGCATTACAAATTACAAATTTAAAAGTTGAAATTTAGAAAATCTCCATACATTACTAAAAACAAGGTTTTTTGCAACTAAGTAGTTTTTTGGGGGAAAACTCATTTAAACCCACAGTTAAATTCTTTAAAGCGAAGCAGCAGGCCTCCCCGTGGCAACCCTGTGGCCAATGGGGATAGAGATTTGGCGCTCACTCCTTCCTAGGCTGTTGCTGGGGTAGGTCGCATCTTTCGAACCGGCATCTCCTCATCGATCGTAATGTCGACTGACAAGACTCAGGTACACATTCTCTATGAAACATCCTCAAACAATCCCTATAGAGTTAGAGCTCGGGCTGGGAAAAGCAAAGGGTTATCTTGTCTTTTCCGTGTTCCCCGGTGTTCGGCGAAAAAGGTTATTTCATATAATGACCCTCTCGAGCTTTTGTTTACGTGAGCGGGCGGTGTCGGCTTTGATTGTCAACTCTTTAGTTGACAAACATTTTGTGATTCTTGACCTAGTAACCGATATTGATCTGGAGTCGTGATTTGATTTTTAAAGGGCTTTAGAACCGCTTGGGAATTTTCAATGGATTTAGTTCGCTTTGTATTCTTTTATCGGTCAAAAAGCCGGTAAAGTGCAATTTAGATTAATTTTTTTAGCTTTTTCTAGGAGAAATTTTGAATAAATATTTAATTAATAATGATAAACTCCTTTTCACTCATTATTTTTTTAGAAGTTTTAAGCCTTTTCATTTCTTTGTTACTTTACTTACAGTAATAATTCTAGGGATTATTAAAAGTAACAATTTTAATGAAATGTATTTTTTCTATTTGAATTTACGTTCAAATGTTTAAAGGAGTTCTTATAACAGTTTTCTTTTTTTTAAATGGAATATGTGTATAAAACCTGCTTTTTAGTTTTAATATTTTAGCGGTAAACTCTTGATTTTTTATTTAATTGGATAGTTTTCTTTAGTTTTTGTAATTTACAGTAATTTTATCATTTGTTCGGAAATAAAAATTAAAAGTTTCAATACTTAAAATTTAAGGTTAAATATTTATTTTTCACATTATTTGTCAATTCAATGTCATAAACATAATTTTAAGAATATTTTACTTGACTTATTTATGTAAAACTTATATAAATAATAAGCTGATTCTGATCTGAACGTCTTTGTAAGATTCCCTTCACGATTTCTTAAAAATATTTAAAAAGTTAAGCGCCTAATACACCTAATATTATTGAATGCCCGTTTTCTCTCATCAAAATTCTGACAAATCCACCACTGACAATGACACCACTAGTCCTCAAAATATCGCCAAGCAACAGACGCCAACTTGGCTTATTTTTTTAAACTACTAAACCATCTTTTGTTTAAAATATTTCATTATTTACAATTCTTTTCCTTTCTTAGTTTTTATATATTAATAAATTTATTTAATAATAATCAGAATTTTACCTTCAGATTTTTGAATTATTAAGCAAACTAATTTTAGGATTAAGCAACTAAATCGTGCATCATGAAGCATTTACGAATATACTTCACAAGTTCACTTATCAGGCTTTGGAATCACTGTTTTAACTGAACAACAGTTTTACATTTATAAAAAAATTATTTCATTATTTTAATTTTTGGGGTTATTTATAATTGGTAGTTATAATGATTAATTTTTTAATGTTTTTATGAATGAAATTTTCATAATTTTTTAAAGTAAATTTATCACACATATTCAATAACTGGATATAGTTCATTAGGGGTCATCCATAAATTACGTGAGGTGTTTTTTTTCAAAATCTGGACCCCCCCTCCCCCCTTGGGGAGATTTTTCTTGACCCCCCTCCCCCCCAAGTGAGATTTACCTACAAATTTTAAAAATTATTTGCATTTTGTGCTTCATAGCACCTAATTAAGTTATAATTAAGTTAAAAAAAGTTGACGTGAGATTTTAACCGCCCCCCCTCCCCCCTTGGTGAGATTTTTCCAAACCCCTCCCCCCCCTTTTTGACCTCACGTAATTTATGGATGACCCCTTGAAAATATCATTCATTGAGTTAAAATATCAATTAAACGAATTCTTTAAGAAGTTTAGGATGTAAAAAATTTTGACTTGTGAAAACATTTCCCCTTTAAAAATAGCGTAATTATTCTTTACAAAAGTTAATTTAAAGAAAAATATATAATATTAAGAACTTGGTGATAAAGTTATACATATGGATACGTTTTCAAGCAGTTCTTAGCTGCGTTAAGGTATTGTGTAACGTTTTGTAGAAAATCTCGTTGAACAAAAATACTTAAAATAAAAGAAATAGAAAACAAGTTCATTCATATAAAGGGCGAGAAACAATAGAATATTCTGAAAAGAGTCCCACTTCCAAAGAGAAAGGTTTGTTTTCTTTTGCATAAACAGGAGTTATTTTCCAATTTTCTGAGGAACCATTTCTATTGTTTTCAGGCTTCACTGCAAGGCAAACGGCGTGTGTTGACCTCATATACAAATAGCAATAATTTCAGGATTTCACTTAAACTCCAACAATAATATATTTTACTCAAAATGGATACTGGATACTTTTAGTTTTATTTATTTGGCTTCCACACAAAATATCTCTAAATCCCCGTGTGAAATATGGCACAGAGCTCTGAATATTTATCTTAATTCTTGCAAATTAACTTACCAACATATAAATATTAAAAAATGGAAGGATTCCTTTTTTTAATGTTACAACTGTGTTTAAGTTCCTTCCTTTACTTTCAGGTATTACATTTTTTTAAACTCGCATTAAATGCTATTTCAATTTTCAACTGTAAGCATAAATTACTGTCTACAAGTCTGCATGTTTAATTGGAAGTTTTTTAAATGAAAACTTTTCTTTTACATGTTAGGTGTTTATTAGGGTGTCCCTTATATCACAGAAATTTTTTTGTGAATATGAAACCGGTTTATCCTCTACTTTTTTATAAATGCTTTGACCTATTCCGATATAAAATATTATCCCTCTACGATAATATTAACCCGTGCAGAATCTCAATTGAAAATGGTCAATGTGTCTCTTTTTGTCTATTTTATGACAGAATGTTTTTTCCTTTTGCGAATTTGAAAACGGAAACCCTCTACTTTTTTTTATAAATGCCTTGACCTATTCAGATATAAAATTTTATCTCTCTGCGATAATATTAACCCGTGCCGAATCTCAATTGAAAATGGTCAAAAAAGCTAAATTACCGGCACCCGCCCGCTAATACTCACCACTTTTTTCTTTTCTCTTACTTTTTTCAGGATTTTTTTGTTTTTGCTCATAGAAATGTAGTATTAATAGGTCTGAAATGTCGTCTACCGCTTTTAAAAGAAGTTAGGGAAGTGAAAGTAAACCAATTTACTTAGTTGGCGGTCTAGTCACCGGAAAACTGGATCTAATTTACAAAGAAATCGACTAATTCTTGTGGTGCTGCTTTTAAAATTCGTGAATTAAATTTTAGCGGTAGACGACATTTAAGATTGATTAATATTACATTTCTATGCCCAAAAATATAAAAAAGCCGGAAAAAAGTAGGTAAAAAGAAAAAAGTGGTGAGTATTAGCGGGCGTGTGCTGGACCATCCTCAATTGAGATTCGGCCCGGATTAATATTATCGTAGAGAGATAAAATTTTATGTCTGAATAGGTCAAGGAATTTATAAAAAAGTAGGGGCTATCCGTTTTCAAATTCACAAAGAGAAAAATTTCTGTCATAAAATAGACACAATGAGACACATTGACCATTTTCAATTGAGATTCTGCACGGGGTCGTAGAGGGATAAAGTTTTATATATGAATATGTCGAGGTATTTATAAAAAAACCGTTTAATAATATAACCGTTTTCAAATTCTCAAAAAAAAATCTGTCATATAAGGGACACCCTAGTGTTTATAATATAAATGTTGTTTTTTAAAACTGGTGTTGTAGATTAATACACAAAATTCTACTATTGGGCTTAGGAATAATACCATTATAGATAGATATTCAACTAAAAATACCTAATTGATAGATATTCACACAAATAATATTAAAAAAAACTCGGTGAATTAAGAAGCAATTTTTTGCATTGAACGTCTTGATCTACAGTAGTATTTGTTGCTAATTTCACAGAATTGAATACATACTCGAAGTTATTTAATAAAATAGAAGTTCTGGTAAAATAAAGGGATAATATTGAGGGATAAATATTCCAATATTTCAAGGATAAGGGGACATCCATAAATTACGCGTGAGGTGTTTTTTTCTAAAATCTGGACCCCCCTCCCCCTTGGTGAGATTTTGCTGGACCCCCCTCTCCCCACGTGAGATTTATCCACAACCTTTAAAAATAATTTTCTATCCTATTCGTTTGCATTTTGTGCTTCATAGCACCTAAAACTTTTACATTATTAATGATGTGGGGGGAAAGGACATTATGTTATCATCAGGTTTTCTTTATTATAAAAATCACACAAAACTTTTTAAAATTTTACAATATCTAGCTTAAAATGATACATATTTACTTATTCCATAGACATTCATTTACACCAGAAAAACTGCCAATGATCTACTGAATTTTAAATGGGTTACAACAAAGTATTTTTATCTCTACAATTAATTTAAAATATTGGCTATTAAAATATTATACGTTGGATGGAAAAGCTATGACTAGTCAGGCGACAGAGAGGAGGAATCGAATAGTACAAGAATGGTTACGAGCTAGGGAGCGTTGAAAAATGAACAGACAAACGGCCGCGCAAAACTGCATAATTTTGATTGAAAAAATTTATGACATGTAAAAGAGATTGAAAAAGCCAACGGTTCGCTCAAACTGAGAAAGAAGGAATTCCGCCTAAAAATCACCACAGTTTCTTATCTGTGTGTATTCATTTCTCATACTTAAAAAAAGAAAATCGTATAATTTCTAACTTAAAAAGTTGACATGAGATTTTAATCAACCCCCCTCCCCCTTGGTGAGATTTGGTGAGGTTTTTCCAAGCCCCTCCCCCCATTTGACCTCACGTAATTTATGGATGTTCCCTAACTGATTTAATTTTCTTTTACAAATTATTTTTACAATTCTTTTTTATCATCATCATTATCATATTGTTGTTGTTTTTAATAATGATGTTACTATCCAAGATTTTGCTCCAAGATTGAATCCTGAAGTCGATATAATAAACTCGTGAATTCCAAATTAGTAACATACTTCATTGAATATCCAATAAAGATCCGCATTTTTTTATTCATTATGTTAATGATTTTTCTTCTTGCCTTACTATAATAATCTACCCTTGAACTAGTGTTATGCATTGTAAACTCTAGTAATCATGTAGTCATCGCATTTTGAAAAAAAGTATGCGCTTAATTTTTGATGCGTAATTCTTATCTTTTTGATTACGCTATTAGCAAACAAAGAATACATATAGAATAGGCTTGAAAATCGGCTAAATATTTCTTAATGAAGTACGAAAGGTTTTCTGAACGAAATAAAAAAAACTTTACTTTTAATAAATAACTTATTTTATGTATAAGGACTTATATCTACCAAAATTTTTTTTAAATAATGATTCGTATTTTTTATTTTTCAAACACGGCTTTCAGAACGATAATAAAACAATTTGATCTTTACATCAATTCTCTATTAGTTAACAGTTTTAATATTTTTTCTAAGTATTTTTGATCACCTCCAGTTTTATTCCACCAACTGCGTAAAGGAATCCGGCGCTTGTTATTTCCGTAGCATAATAGAGCGAAACGGGAAGTATTTATGGAATGTGTAAGATATTCATATTGGTACTGTACTATTCATATACATATTGTTTTTGCTTGGAAAGGAACGCAACTCAGACTAAAGCTTATAATTTATACAACACTTAACTTTTACAAGATTTACATTATTTTCGCTCTTACGTAAATAAGATAGTAGTTTATTAAAATTAAACGACTTGATGATAAAGGGTGAAGGGATGATGGGTGAAGATAAAATTAGCACAGCATATCAATCTTTCAATCTAGAATTGTTCATCTTGCAAGTTTATTTTTTTAAATTAAATAATAATGCCCGCATGGTCATTTACTTATTTCTTAGTCTTAGGAAATGAAACAATGGCACAGCTTCGATAAGAGTCTACCAGAGTTGGGAAATTTGGTAATATTCGGCACCGTTGGCAATATTTTAAGGGTCAGCGAATGTGATCATATGAGAACGCGTAATTTAAGCTATCTTAAAAGACTGTTGTTATATTAATTTTCTCCTTTCTGTGTTTTATTTATATAAGTTAAAATATAGTTTTTTTTGTGTTAGTATTTTATTTTTTGGCGCGGAACCTTAATTTGTTTTGATTATCAAGAACTAATGATTTCTCTCAAAGTAGACATCATTGTGGGGTATGTTTCCTTCCGAACCACGTGCAACCATAAGAGTTTCACTGAAGTATATTATAAGGGAATTCATTGATGATTAAGATAATTAATACACATCGGCGGCTTATACATAGGGAAGATAGTAGTTGAGAGTATTATGGAGAGAATCATAACTTATCTTTATACCCAAAATTCATTTTTATGGGTACTTCTACCCTTCTTCTCCCTATCCTTTGTTTTTAAAGCAAGAATAATTTTGTTTTCCTTTTTGTTAATTTCCTCCAATATTTTAGGATACTACTGCATCTTTGCTTTCCGATGCTTCTGTCAAACCATCTGTGTGTGTGCCTTTACCATTACCAGATGATGCCTCTTCTACAGTCTGCGGCAGTAACCTAAGCGTGTCCGATCCACGGGCCACATGGGGGCGCCAACTGGATTTCTTTTTATCCTGTGTAGGTTATGCTGTAGGACTGGGAAATATATGGAGGTTTCCTTACCTTTGCTACCAAAGTGGAGGAGGTCAGTATATTTCATATCATAAAATAATAGGCTGATCGTTAACTGACCGAGTTTATTTCAAATAGTTTGATGGTAAAATTCCATACTATAATATTAAACTTTAAACTTAATACTGAATATATAAGTTGCTATAATCTGTAAGTTAATTTTAAAATTTAGCAATATTATTGGGAGTATTAATTTTTTAAATTTCATTACAAGACAGTGATAGTTCATAAAATTTTTCACATTTTTAAATACGACTCAGCGAGTGGTAATTTCTACTATTTAACTACTTTCGGCTGTAAGTTGTATGAACATTCAGCAAAATCTGTTTTTCAGGAGCTTTTTTGATACCCTATTTACTTTTCCTGTTCATATGTGGAATGCCGCTGTTTTTCTTAGAAATGAGCTTTGGACAATTTGCTAGCTTAGGTCCAATTTCAATATGGAAGGTATCTCCAATTTTTAAAGGTTGGTTTATGATTTTTATCTAAAATTTTACTAAAATTTAAACAGGATGGTAAGTACAAAGAATGAAATATTATGTTTTTTCCTTACAGGTTTAGGATATGGAATGGTGTTGATATCCGGAATAGTGTGTATATACTATAATGTGATAATAGCTTGGACACTGTATTATATTTACCAGTCTTCAAGTGTTTCTTGGGCTACTTGTGGAAACAGGTGGAATACACCCAAATGTGTTGAGTCTTCGAATGCTGTGCATTTAAATATTAGTGATTCCAATTTGACAAGTTCGAGCTCTCAAGTTATAAATAGTAGTTTTATAAATAATAGTTCAGTAGGCTTGAGAACATCCAGTGAGGAATTTTGGTTGTAAGTATAAAATAGTTATCTTTAACACATTTGTTGATTTAATGATGCAACAATCCCGTTTAAAGACATTGGAGCAAAGGCATAGTGCTACAGAATTTTCCCCGACAAGATTTCTTCTAATAACAGTGAGAATATTTGAAACAGTTTTTTTTATTTAGAGGAAATTTCAGGTTGCATATTTAAACGTCTCTTTAATTGTAAACTTGAAAGTGGAAAAATAAATTTTGATTAACTTTTGAAATTATTTTTCTTTTAAAAAGAGCAAAAAAGTTTGATAAAAAACCTCAGGCCCCCCAAAAAAAGCTATTAATTTCGAGATTTGTCACTGCATTCCTTATGATACAAAATATAAACTGTATAAATTTAGCCTTCAAGTAAGAAAAATTTAACTATAAAGACATTAAAACAAAAATTTAAAGGCCCTTTAAATTTCTCACTTTGGGAGTTCATTTTGAAGGAATTATTCAAAGTGAAAAGTGTGAACTATCACTTCATTCCTCCAATTTTCAATTCAAGCGAGTGACTTCACAGGAGTAAATGATTTATGATGAACATAATAAGTGAAACAGAGTAAATGAGCCTTAAAGAAGGAAGTAATATAAAACATAAATACACTCACCTTTGAAGATTTGATTCAACTTAGTCTTGGAAAATCAAGAATGGCACGATTTGCAGTTTCAAAAAAGTAAAAAAAGAAAAATGTCCAGATAATACAACACCGACATGAGGAGTATTATTATATGTCCCTTAAACCTTAATATAACAATCATTTATACTGGTGGTCTTATAATTTGATTATAGGGCAATCTATTTGAGTAGGGCAATCTATTTAACGTAAGCGATATGCAGTTATACAAATTGACGTATCTAAGTTGCGAAGTTTAATAGGCGAGGGATATTTAGCAGAGATGGTCATTTTGCTCTTTCATGTATGCAAAACTGCTCACTCATGAATTAAATATGGTTTTAAAAGAAATAAAATAAATTTCTATTGTTATCATTCCAATCCTTTATCACCTCTAAAAATAAACTCATATAAATACAAAAAACAACAAAGGTAAATTTGTACAAAAAATGAAAACTTTTAGATTCCATGTTTTGCATCAGAGCTCTGGCATAGACAATCTTGGAGAAGTTCAAAAGCCCCTAGCCTTGACTCTCTTCATTGCTTGGCTGTGTGTCTTTCTTTGCCTACAGAAAGGAATCAAATCATCTGGAAAGGTAACATTAAAATCCTTTTTTTTTTCGTTCCCCCATTTCACTGCTCTTCACATCAGAAACTATTTCTAGACAGATTGGATTTTAATTTTAGGTCGTGTATGTGTCTGCTACATTTCCTTACGTCGTCCTTGTTTGCTTTCTAATTCGAGGAGTGACGCTGCCAGGCGCCTGGGATGGAATTTTATTTTACTTGACTCCCAGATGGGAATCATTACTGTCTTTCAAGGTATGTCATGACTAACGCTGAGTGTGTGTAATAATACTACATTCACACATGAAAAGTTAATCTAGTTTAACTGCTGATCTAGCTTAAATATAGCATTGTTACAACGCTATGTTTAAGCTAGATTAGCACTTAAACTAGATTAACTTTTCATGTGTAAATGTAGTATTGCGCCGTAGAGTTGAAAGATGTGAATGATAGATATTATAGGCAACATATTTCTTACCTTTTTAAGTTTATGAAGGGATTAACTTTTATGGTCATTCAGCGTTTCAGTAGAAATTACACATAGACAGCTGCATTTATCAGACCAGCTGTTAACCATTAGAAAAAGTCAGTGACAGTATTATGAAACGATGAACTATTATCGTCGGAATAAATGCAGCGCTTAATTTACGGTAAAACCCTAAAGTTTATTTTGCGTACCTTCTTAATGAACCTAAATAAAAAAATTTATATCCAACTCAAACTTTTACATAAAACCCTTTTTACAGGGTATCTTTTCTCAAGGTCATGGGACATTTTTATAAAACCCTTAATTTGGTATATACTGAAAGAGTAGGCTTTGGTAATAAATGAATCAGTTTTCTTATTTCATAAACATACAAAAACAAAATTCTTGATATTTTGGTTTCGGTTTTTTTATATAGTTTTTTCGACAACATTAAAGCTAAACTCTAACTTTATTTAATTTAAAATTCCAAAACACTGCGATCAAAAACCCTTTGTAATAAAATTAGTTCTTTTTACTTTGCTAATATGGTAAAATATTCATAGTTGAACTTTCATTACTATCCTTCATCATCAGGAACGAGTGATGGTCAGAACATTAACAGGGGATAAACAGGGTAAAATAAATAAGCAAATCAAAAAGTTTGAAAACTTTGTAATAAATGTAAATCAAAGTTAAGTATAAATAAGTTAAGTATAAAAGTTACATTTCTAATAAAGAGAAAGGGAAAAATGAGGCACTGAAAAACTACTGAAAATAAACTCTAACTTTAAATAAATCTAGTGACTTCCTTTTGTTAGGTCATAGCGTGAGCGTGACTCTGACGAAAACAAAAATCTTGTGATAAAAACAACGAAAATTTAAATTGTTTGGTGGAATCGTTGGGGCATGAGTAAAATCGATCGATAAAAGATGGCACGTGGATATGGTCTGATAATCCAATGAGTCGGTTTGACATGGGAGATTCTACTGTACAGCTTCTTTTAAGGTAAAAAAAGGGTTACGTGGATTCATCTCAGATTTCGGTGTGGAACAATACTTCTTTAATTGAGCGACGGACGCTTCTGTGCATTGGGGCTCAGCTTCAGAAACATCGAACGTATTTTAAAAAACAGGACATTTAAAACGAATGTAACAAATAAAAGTATTTGATTGTTAAACATGGTTGATACTTCAAACCAAATGGTGTCTTCCATAACTACTGCAAGCAATTTAAACGTACTTACTTAAACTTAATATATATTTAAATTTTGCAAAAAATCTCTTTCTGTAGGTCTGGGGAGATGCTGCCACTCAGATATTTTATTCTGTTGGTGCTGCCTGGGGTGCTGTTTTGACGATGTCAAGTTACAACAAATTCAGTAATAATGTTTACAGGTTAGTTTACTCGCTATTCATTTTATAGTCTTTATTACTTAGACTTCATATTTTATTACTTTAACTTCATATTCCAACAATACTAAACAACTATATTTATAGGGATGCCATGCTTATACCTCTAATTAATTGTGGGACGAGTATATTTGCGGGTTTTGTGGTGTTTTCCATCATTGGCTTCATGGCTTACGAAACTGGAAATAAGATTGAAGATGTTGTTTCCGAAGGTAAAATTGGTATTAAATTTTAACAATTTTAAAATTAAATATTTCTTATTTGGGTTACATGCGTGTTCTGTTTATATTTCAGGTCCTGGTTTGGCCTTTGTGGTTTATCCTGAGGCAATTTCTAGGTTGCCCATTTCGCCCTTATGGGCTTTTCTTTTTTTCATAATGCTTTTTGCCATTGGTCTAGATAGCCAGGTAATAAAAATATCTTGGAAGTTTTTTAGTTGAGGATGACGAATTTGAATCTCGAATTTTCATTTGGAACATGTTTTACTTCGTAAAAAAACTTCCCGATCTGTTGCAGAAAATCAATAATAAATTTAAGATAAGTGAAAGAACATGGTCTTATTTTACATGCAAAAAAATAAAAATTCCTTTTTTTACTTCATATGAATAATAATTCATTCAATCGGTGTGTGGACACAAATTATTAATTTGTTTTTTCTTTAAACTCCTTTTAGAAGTAAAAAAAGTTGTATGATTTTTTTACTAGCGTAAAGTGTTTTTCTAAATTTAAAGTTTAAAAAGAGGTATCAAATTTCTTTACTTTTACGTTCTTTTTGAAACTATCGTCGAATAAATAGTTATGAATGAACTATTCGCTTATTATCCATAACAATCATTATTGAAGTTATAATACTTGGTTACAAGGAGGAAAAAGTATTTTTTCTTTCCTGAACATTATCACCAAAGTGAATCCATGTTCCATTAATAGAATCGAGATTCATGATCGTGATTCTAGGTTTACAATATTTCTATGAATTGCATTTTTACTGATGTTTGTCTCCTGTTTCGCAAAGAAGCTGAAACTTTTTCAATTATTTGTTATGTGAAGTATTTAAAAGTAAAAAAATGTGAATTTCAACGAAAGTGATTTTACGATTTCAAGCTATTATCTATCGTTACGAAGATAAAAGAAGAATCAAGAGAAGATATTCCTGCTTTTGCAACTACAGTTCTTCCTTTTTACTACAGAGTATGCTGATGAAGGAAAAACATCATCTATCTGAATTATATCTCTAAACTAAAAGATATCATCATATAATTTCTCCTCATATCATTCATTTTCATCACAATTTCAAAAGAAATTTAGCTAGAATTTTTGCTATACATTATAGCCTTTAAAACAACGAGTTTTATTATTTAGTTACATATATTTTTGCAATTCTCAATTTTCCTCAAGTTTGAAATTTTGGATTTAACATCGAACGAATCTAGTTTAATTCAATTTAATAATTCTACATTATCATCATCATCATCATCAAAAAAAATTCTTCTTGAAAATCCTCTCCTTGGTACTGGAATGCTTCAAATCTTTATTGCCAAAATTATTACGTTGATTTGTTTTGATTTTCTACAGATATTCTTTACTTTCTGAAGACAAAAAACAGACTGTGTTTTCCAGAATTCTTTCAACTTTTTTCTGTTTTCAATTTCATTAGCTTTAAGAATGCAGATTTGTATTTCAGTTTCGTTTTTGACTGGAGAACACAGTCAGGCGGGGCTAATATGGTTCCTGTGAACTTCTGCTGCTGCAGCTAAAGAGGTACATGGTAAATATTACTATGGGTAGAGTCAAAATTTTCTTCCCTTTGGAAATGGAAGATTTCAATATTTTATGCCACAAAAAAATATTGTAAGAGGAAAACACCATGGCAAAAATATCTGCGAGTCATTCTCATTTTGATTTCCAAAAAATTTGGCACAGTTTTTGTTGAGTGCTTTAATGGTTCTGTCAGTAAAAATATCATCGTTTAAATAAAACTAGCTGTGTAACATTGGTGGCATGTTACTTTCAAAAAAATATATTTGCTGATAAATCTTTAGAATTTATTGAAAAACAAAACTGACAAAACTGAGTCATCTAATTCTAAACACTATTACAGTAGGGATAAAATTTCAATAGAAATTCAATTAAAAAGAATTAAAAAATAACGTATTGAAGTTTTAGGAACTGATAAGTATTGAAGTATATTCCACTAAAATAAATATTAAAACCAAAGGAAGTATCTATCTTTATTACTTTATATTAATCAATACTTATTTTTTGAAATCGCTGGGGTTATCTTTTAGTTTTTTAACTAAAATTTATAAAATTACCGAACGAGAAAAAGAAAGAAATTATCAAAGAAAATTTGAAAGAAAACGAAGAAAATATCTTGGCTTACCTGGATCTCCATTTGATTAGAAAGCTACAAGAGAAATATTATATTATTTGTATTTAATTAAATTCATTTAACTTATTTTAAAGTTACCAAATTTAATATCGCTTTATTGATCTTATATGAACCTAAAATCTCGATTCAAGATATCCTCTTATTTTAATCTACTTTTAAGTATATTAAATGAGGGAAAAAAATCATCGAGATGTTGTGAAAATGAATTTAGTGCCTGTTGAAAGTGGAAAATAATTTGTTTTATGTATCTTCATTATTCATTTATTATTTTATTTATTGTGTTATTGTTTTAAAATGTTCATTACTCAGCAAAGATTAATCCACCATAACCTTCTTTGTTAAAAGATATCGTAAATATATTAATTGGAAACATAGAAGTTAATATTTTAATTTAAATTATAGTATACATAATAAAGCAATCACTATAATTCGCATTGCTTTCAATCCAAGAAAATTGAATTGCTTATTACTTTATTTTGTTTATATTTTTTACTTAATTTTCTCATTCTATTTCTCTACGAAATCAATATTATACTATTACTACCTACCACTGTGTACTTTTGATATACTTTAATTATTGAATACTACTGACTATATAAAGTAATAATATATTGTAGGTTGGGGGTATACAAGGAACATCCACTTTCTCTTAAATTTGTGTGAGGTGAGTTTTTTTTTAGATAGACTGATTGATTTTGGTTCTATGGACTTCTTGTTTTAAGGACTTGAGATCAGTGAACTGGATATAGTGAGATAGAGAAGGCCTTAATAAAGATATTAGCTCTTTTAAACCACAAGCGGGTTTTCCTTTCACGATATCTATAAAAAGTTTTTTCTACTCCTCCTTTAAAAGTACTTTTAATATAACTTAAAAAGGGAGCACACGAATTTTAAAACATCCTTAAAGAGAAGAGGATCAATCTTTGATGAGGTCATTGTTCTTTGATATGTGCTAGTTTTATTTTTGTTGTAGCATTAGGAATTTTTTGAAAATATTTTGTTTTGAAAAGTGCTATTTATTTTTAATATGTGCAGTATGGGAGCAGCACGTAAAATATCTTGTGCCCTTAATTCAAAATATTAAGCGTATCAATTAAATAAGTAACACTATTAATTTCTCATGCGAACTTTTTTATAGGTTTAAAGAACCTTAAATTTCAAATCAATAATAATTCCAAACAAAAGAAGTAAAAATCGGTGGTAAATTTAAAGTAGTATATTATTTTAACATTAAATTTAGAAGAAAAATGGATGTATTAAAATTTTAGATGATAGAATTATAAAAATAAACGAATTTACTAGTTCATCCTTAAAGCTTAAAAGTTTACATTCCCTTCATCATTTCTCAAAAGAACTGAACACTAAGTTTTGTTTGTAGCACCCACACGCATATGTTAAACTACTTTTAGTAATAGGAAACTTCTTGATAAACATTATAAACTGCACTACCGTAATGAAATGAGATGAAGTATAAGTTTTATATAACTAACATCATGGAATTTTTCTAGATGGGGGATGACAAGAACACAAATATCAATGAGGATCTCAATCCAATTCAATTAATTATGTGCTGAAAAGTATTCTTTAAAATAATTACATAAAAACACATAGTAAACACAATAACTTAGGTATCATGTTTTTGAAATATCAAAGCACTAATTCATGGCACTCTTTTTTAAAAATTAGCGATTAAATCGGTACCACACATATATGTATTAATAATTAATACCAGTCCCCAAAAAACACAATTAAATTTTATAAGATTTCAAAATCCAATGTTTATTTTGATGATTTTACGTGCTGTGTCATAAACTCATTGTACATTTTGAAAACATGAATGCAGAAGGGCTTTTCTGTAACATGTGTGTTTTTATGATAATAGTATTAGGTTTCCCTATGGAGTGGATGGAAGGTCAAGCTGCAAGCCAACGCATCATTGCGTCAGTGTAATTTTTTTCTACTCCTAGTATTTGTCATAACATACATTTTTTTGAGCGCAAGTGGTCAGTTCACGAGTGACCGTACACTTCCTGTGATACTCCATAAATGGTCCACAAAACCTTGATTGGTATCTAGGAATTTTGAGTAAAACCATTGATGGAGGATCGAAAAATGTAATTCATTTCTTGAAATTACATTTTATGTAAGGTTGATTCAAAAAAGATGTCTGATCAGTTCATGAAATCTGCAATTTTCCATCTTTTCAATCTATCTAGAGATGGTAAAATAATTTAATCACTGTTTTTCTAGAAGTAATTTAAATGCTTTCTATATAAATACCATTGCGCCTTTTTTATTGGGAAAATCGTATTGAAAGAATAAATCCTCCCCTTTCGAAAGGCAATATCCGTATTTTGAAAAATAAATGACAAAAATGTATTTGAAGGTACAAAATTTTATAGATACAAAAGGTATTTAATACAAAACACCAATTTTTAAAACACTGAAAGGAACTGAAACGTTTGAAAACATAAAATTATTACCAATTTATTCTTCGTAATACTTTTCACGATAAACTTTGAACTTGACCAATATAAGCAAAAAAATATTTAAAGAAATTGCAAAGAATCTTGAAATGTTTTTTTTTCCGAAAACTGTAATATGTTACTTCTTTAAATTACAATGCCAGCTTAAAGTTTGCTATGCTTCACATATTTATTTGAAAATTATTTTACCATGATTTTAAAATAGACATTAAAGACGTATCTTTTTAAAATAATGAAATAAATTTTAACTTAAATATTTAGAGAAATTTGGAACTTATGGTTTTTTTTGTGTTTTTAAATAAATCACCTTTTTTCCATAAGTAAAATTGAAAAACATATTTTAGATTATAGGTGTGGAAGAATCGGATACCTTAAATTAGGTAGACCCTTATTTCTATGTTAGTTATAGTTAACAATTTAATACTATATTCGAAATGTTTCTACTAAATTTATTTTACAAAATTTAAAAATTGAACTACTTTTCTGGTTGAAAAAATCGAATCTGAATTCAGACATCTATTAATTAAGTTAACGACTCTTAACTGACCACTTTGCCATTAAATTATCTTGCTGTTATTAAAACCTGAAAAAGTGAACACACCGGCCTGCCTTATCTAGAATCGATCTTATCCCCACTGACACAATTATTGCCCCTTTTAAAACGACGTAACTTAAATATAGCGTTTTATATTTTTGTGTTCACTGCTCTGAGTAGTAGTCTTAAAGTTTTATGCATGTTTGCCTTAGTTGTGGTCAGCATCTAATAGAGCTTATCTAAATTGCCTTCCTAAGCTTTTTCATTCATTAAATAGCATAAAGGCTGTTTATTTTGCTCCAAACTAACATTAAAGCACTGCAAAGCTGATATACTTTGAGATTTTGGTTGCCGACCACATACTATGGTAGTTTTCCCTATCTATTTTAAATGTGGTATTATAGCAATCGCTTTATGTATTTACAGTTTGGAATGTTTGAAACAACCATCAGCGCTTTCGTTGACGAATTCCCTAACGTACTGCAGAAGAGGAAGAAGTTGTTCACTGCAGCATTGTGCGCTGTCATGTTCCTTTTGGGTCTACCATGCGTAACAGAGGTAGGGTCTATTTTATGAGACGTTGAGTGTATTTTAATATTCAGAGTGTATTAATTAATAAATTATATTTACTTAGGGAGGCATGTATGTGCTTCAACTCATGGATTGGTATAGTGCTGCATTTTCACTTATGATCATTTCACTATTGGAGCTAATTTGTATTTCATGGGTCTATGGTAAGTATTATAATAGTACTTAATATCAATACTTATAATCACCATCATATTATTTTAAAATGTTTTTTTTCAATAACTGAAGCAATTTTCATCTGAAATATTCAAGCTTCTCCTCATCTATCCTAAGATTTTTTAGTCGCTGTTATATAGGGAAACAGGGCGAAAAATGTTTATTTTACAACTTTTAACATACCGTTGATATTAACGTTGGACTTAGTCCCAAAGTGTGAAAATTTCTTTGATACTTCGATTATAGTGAAATAGTTTGGTATATTTAAAGAGAAAATATTTGTATTTCATAAAATAAAATCAAACTTTATATATAAAAACGAGAAATTTACATTCCCAATTTCGAAATGAAAGGAACAAGTTTAGTATTCTAACTTAAAGACTAAAACAGAAAGAATAAGTATAAAGAGTTTGTTTTTCATCATTTTCTCAGGTAACATTTAGAAGTGCTTTACTATCCATTTCGATTTGTAACATTTCGCAGAGCTTAAAATCCTCCTTCACCTAGGAATTGACCGCTTCATGCTCGACATTTCCTTAATGATTAAAAGGACCCCATCTATGTGGTGGAGATTATGCTGGTGCTACATTACTCCCGGTACAATCATCTGCCTACTTGGCTTCATAGTCGTCAACCATGAAGCAGTCTCTTATGGTTCCTACAAGTATCCCCGCTGGTCAGTTGTACTGGGCTGGATGATGGCAATGGCGTCTATTTTACCCATTCCTATTCTGGCTGCATTGCAAATTTGGAAGGCAGAAGGAACCTTGAAGCAGGTAAGTTGATGACCCCATCATCTACTGCTACCCACTCACTGTCTGCCATTCCAGGCGCTGCAGTTCATCCATCGGTTCATTAATAATTCATCAAATTTATTTTCGCCAGTCGATTTCGTTGATTATAGTTCCAGCTAAAGTAGGAAATTTATTTCAAGATAATTTTCACAAGCGTTATTTGACGGCTCTAACTTTAAATAAAGGTGGTCAAACAAAAAATGGTCTACGTTACAGAAATCTTCTCCAACTGTTTTTACAGCAGATCTAATAGTTTTTATAATTACAAATACATGAGAACACGAATGATATTGGTTATAAAGGTTAATCGGGCTTAGTTTTTAGTGTATTACAAAGCAAGCTAAGACTCCTCGACTATATTATTATTATTACTGCTTCTAGAAAAAAGCGATCACCTATTTTTAATGAAACGAGTTAAATTTGAGGAAATGTGCTAAATTATAATAACCAAGTAAAAGCTTTACGATTGTATTTAAACAAATTACAAAGATGTATATGCGGCGTTTATTCAGTTTTCCAAATAGTTATTATAAGGTGCTATGATGAATTAAATAGTACATTTAAGTCTTTTATATCTATATTATCATGCTTTTAGTTTACTTTATTCCTTATTAGGAAGCGTAACTAAACCAAAAATTCTTAATCACATTGTTTATATAAGGTACTGTAAAAAGTTAAAAAAAATGGAGCATGAATTTCAAATTCAATGTATTAGTTTTTCTTATTAGAAATAATTTCACCTGATTACGGTTAACTTAATCTCTTTATGATTTCAGAGACTCATTTCTTGCCTGCAACCAGCTGCTGATTGGGGACCAGCTTTGGAAGAGAACAGAATCCTTTACAAGAAAAGTCTATGTTCAGTAACCAGTCGCTTTCCACAGAAAACGGAAATTTTGTACCAAAGCAACGGAGAATCTGTGTGTATGGTGCGTGCAGAGAATGACATTGAACTGCCTGTAACGGATAAAAAAGGTTACGCAAAAGTTGAACTTGATCAACTACCGTGATAGCTTTGTTTTACAAGGCATTTTAATTAAGAACTTTGTGAAGGCAGAATTTGTATGCTTATAATATTAGAGGGTATGGGGGTGTACTGGCTTGTTAAATTAAGGTAATATATTTTTAAAGGTGAAAAATCAAGGTTTTTAAACTCCTGATCAGTATTATATTTATTCTAATTTACTGTCCAATAAAGGTTTCACTTATACGCACACTTGAAAGACAGGTCAATAAAAAACATCTCCATGGTTCTAACGGTTAAATTTTAAAAGGTTTGCCTAAATAATGGAAATACTGAAGTGTTACCCCCTTTAGTCTAAAATTAAATTTTTTAATTTAAATATTGCTAGCCAGTTCACTCCTCATAGAATATGGTGATCGTACTTTCTCAGAAAAACAGGATAGATCCTAAAAAAACTCTTGTTCAAGGTATGCCAAATAATTCGTGATTAAAAAACACTGTGCGTCAATAAGAGTTATTTAGGTATACAAGATCCATGAATAAGGCTATTAAAGTAAATAATGAATTAAGAGAAAATACTTTTGCCATCTTAGTAGATGGATAAATACAAAATAAGAAACATCTTTGTCATTACGAACCTACATAGTGTCTAACAAACACTTACTGTTATTACTTACTAATGCTAAATTATTTTTCAATTAGCTAATGCTTTCTTATCATTTACTAATACCGTGTTATTTCGTACTAATACTATAACTATATACATATTGATATTTATTTATTAACTAATTAAATGTAAAGGTACTCTAACTATTCAATGCTAATAATATTTGAAAAAAAATGATAATTTTCACTCATAGAAATACGATCACCGTATTTGTATAGATGACACTGTATTTATAGAAATGCATTTGTTTAGGATCAGTATTGATTGGTAAGTTCACTTGGTAAGAATGTCACGTTTTTATTGAGGAATTCAAAAATTATTTTATTAGTACACTGTATGGAGAAGACTTTTATCTCATCGCCAATGTTTGTGGAATGTATGTGGAAACATAACTCCAATAAACCTTTACCATTTAATTTCTTGTCTTTACTCTCAAATACGACAAACACAGATTAAATATTTCCTCATTCGTCTTTAAAATATAATATGCTTTGATTAAATTTAAGTTCGAAAAGTCAAAGAAAATTTTAAAACTGTTGAGAAGTTTATAAAACAGAAAGAATTTAATGTTTTCCAAACGAGATGATTTTGTAAGCTTTTTCTTATCTTATGAGGCACGACGCGCCTACTGCAATTTTGTCTGGGTAATTTTCTATTAATATTTCCCCCTTTATCAGTGTACAAATACACAATTTATTGCAAGTCACTATTTAAAACACTTCAATGACTAATAATGACTAATTGAAAACAATTCTAGACAAACTAATGACAAAAAAGTGTAAATAACACTTAATAGTGATGAATCATAGAGCTTTATGTTTCAAACGTTAGAAAATATTTAATCAAAATATAAATCGGAAGATTTTCATTGTGTAATTATTCGCTTTCGTGTATTGCTTGCTATTTTCATTGAATGTCAATAATATCAATCAATAATATTGATTTTCACATTAATCTAAAAGAAATGTTTAAGGAAAAAAGACCATTCTCTCTCTAACTTTGTCCACTTGTTCAATGGAACGTATGAATAAAAATTGCAGAATTTTTAACAACTAAAAGAATAATCAAACAAGCGTTAAACACAAAACGCATTTTTGTTCATATACACAGGAAGAGCTATAACCACTCCCTGTAGTTAGATACATCAAAAGAAAGTAATGTAAAAATTCCGACAGTTCTCGATCATGCTGTTTTCGTAATTTTAAAATAATACTATAATGAACCCCCTTTTAATAACTCACGAGCCTCCACTGCTAGGGATAAATGAAATGCAGATAAATGAAAATGGGAGAAAACACGTGCCACGACATTTAAAGTGTGTCACTGGACCTCATTTTACGCTCCATGGTCACAATACTTTCTCACAATAATATCTAAGTGAACTACTGCAGGTCGAGCGAGTGGGGGAAAATGATCAAAGCACTATGGCTAATAAAAACTATGTTGAAAACTTACTCAATAAGAGAACAAAACAAAGGTGAAACATTGCATAATGAAAGGAAAAGGGAACCAATGTTCACCATTGCTTTTGCAGAAAGTAGGAAAGAGTTCAAAGTGACAAGTAAGGATGCATTTTACCTACTGAAAAGAAGACCTTAGATCAATAAAGAGCGCTCTACTTATTCAAGTAAGTAATTAGTTCAAGTAAATCAATGTGTCAAGATAATTTTTTTGTAATTATAAGATTAAACCGGAGTTCACATTTAAGAAAATTCAAAGGATCTATTTGGGCCTAAAAGAGGTCAGGGCACAATAATTTTTAACGACGAAATAACTTTAATGGTTTAAAGTGCAAAAATTCTTCATTTTAATTTTAACTCAAATATTCCATGATGTTTCAATAAAAATTTGATCACTTAAAATGTATGCATGTATAAATAAAACTTTATTTTAACTTATCTTTCCAAGTTTAGTTAAAAATTTATTATTCCGAAATTTATATATCTAAAACAACCGCCTTCAATTACATTTAACACAATCAATACTTATTCTTAAATATTTTACTTTAATTTTTTAACATTAAAATTTGAAAAAATATCTGTAGAACGCTAGTAATATTTTTGAACAACTTTTCTACATAATTTGTGACTTTAAAAATTTTATAGTAATATTGATGTTTATTGGATGATGTAATACTGACACTAGCATACTTTTCTGTTGTCCTGTGTATCTGATGATTTTCAAGGTCTGCAGCCGAGTATAATTTAAACTCCATTTTTGAATACTTTTAATTGTGGAGATATTATTTGAATTAATTTTTTATTTCATAAATATAAGTTTTAAAATATCTTTAATATTGATATCTAACGACTATAATAACTCGTCTCTATAAATAAATTGTACTATTTCCTTTCTGATTGAATTGAGTTAAATTACACATCACGCAGTTATTTCAAGTTTTTTTTACAAAAAATATTATAAATGTTTCAAACTCAGTTTTAGTTTAAAATTTTTATATTCAAAGAAAGATTGTAAGTTTATTAGTTTAAAATACTTGTATAAATACGTTTGATAAATGTTTGCAGCAGAGATAATAGTTTAATACCCAAGCCAATAAATTATTTAGGGGAGAGCGGGGAGGGATGGGACATTTTTTACAAGAATATTTTTAAAAAATTTAGATTTCCTTGTACAAATTTGAAACATTTTAACATGTTTAAAAATGTAACAAATGTGATAGCAAACAAAACTTAAGATTTATAAATTAATTAAAGATAACTCTTAAAATGTCCCATCCCACCCCGGCACCGGGGTGAGATGGGACATTTCTTCAAAATTAAAATTTATGATTAATTTTCAAATATATGGTTAAAAATCACAAAGACAGAAGTATTTTACACATTCTTAATATTTATTGCAAAAACAACAGTTATTTTATCTTATATTTACTTCGAAAAATCTAACTTAAGTGAAAAATACAAAATAGTTAAAATTCCTCTTTAATCTAAAAATATAAGTTTCCAACTGTAATACTAAAAAGTTCCAAAAACAAAGGTATCTAAAGAATTCTATGCAATAGCTTGTATTTAGGTATTGAGAGGAATCGGGCATGTCCCATCCCACCCCAAGTCATGGTGTCCCATCCCACCCTGGTAGCAACAGTTTTAAAAAATAGGTTCTTTCAAAAAAACTGTGGCTTTTAGGCTTAACTCAACTATTTATTCATTAAGAACACATTATTCCGTTTAGAAAACAATATAAACCATTAAGAAAGCAACCAAGAATGAGATTGAAAATTCAATTTTAAAAGTGTAATACTACTTAGTTACTTTTGCTATTATGAAACCATCTTTTTCATTCATAAACTTGTAGGAGCTTGCAACTAAAATAGTAAACAGCAACAAATATGAAGCTATGGTGGTTTTACCTGGTGGAATTTTTAAAAAACTAATTTTGTTTTTAATTATAAGATTTATTGAAAGCGTCCCATCCCACCCAATGTCCCATCATACCCCAATCTCCCCTATAATTAATTTTTTTATTCTAAAGTAAGGCCTATAATTTTCAGATATAATGAAAAGGCAAATCCTCGTCATAGGAGCTGGTTTCAGTGGTTTAGCTTCCATGAAGTGTATTAAGGAAGAAGGTTTGGATGCTGTCTGCTATGAGAAAACCGACAGTTTTGGTGGCCGTTGGCGTTTTAGAGAAGAATCTATACCAGGAGTTGCGTCTGTTATGAAATCTTCAACTTCCCTTTATAGCAAAGAATTAGTAGCATTCAGTGACTTTCCACCTCCTCCTGATTTTCCAAATTATCTTCACCACAAGAAAATGATTGAATATTTGTATTTATATTCTAAAAAATTCCATCTGCTTCAGAATATTAGGTATCATCATGAAGTGGTAAGAATTTTGCACTATTGAATTTTTGGGGAGATGTTTGATAGCCTTATTTATTTATATCATAAAGGAGTTCAGAAAAAATCCGAGTATTGTGTTAAATAATATTAATTAAAATTGTTATGGATTATTAATAAGGAGAATTAGAGAGACATATTCTGGATTCGAACTGAAACAAATCATTTAAAAACGTAAGGAAAAATCATAAAAAGACGAAACTAAACCCAGAAATTAACCGGCAGTACTGATGTTGGTATATCGAACCGAGATCAATCCGGTTATTTCCTTAATTTCTGTACTTTCTCTCGGGAAGTCTTTTTTTCGGTCTAAATATAAAAACTTTGCGCTCTTTATGGGTTGTAGTCAACAGTTACTTGACTAGCGGTTAACCGGGTCCTAATTGATGGAAAAAGAATTTTCATTCTTTAAAAACTGGCCAATCAGAAGCTTGAATGCCTATTAACCGCCGGTCAAGTTACCGGTGTCTACGGCAGTTAGATTATTAGAAGAGGCGATCCTTTTTTGCAATCAATATATATTCATAACAAATATCATAATACCGTATGACATTAACTTACTTTTGAACTTTTAACACACAATAGCTATTAGCACATTGGTCTCGAACATTGGAATCATCGAATTTTGAATAATCGAATCATCGAAATTGGAACATCGAAATTTGCCTTGAACATACTTATTAAATCTAATTTATCTCTTTGTGTAAAAAGTCACGGAAAGGCAGGTTTTCTGGGCATATGGAAAAATTTCCTCCAAAAGAATAGAAAATTTAGAGTAAAAAGACGAAATTTTTTACAGTTTACATTTTTAATAAAATGCAAAATTTCTAGCAATCTTAAATCTTTTAACATTCTAAAATTTTTTCAGTTTAAAGTAGAGTATTTTAGATGTCTAGCCAAAATTAAGCAATATAAAAGGTAGAAAAGGTAATGCTTTTTACATACAATCTCAATATGTTATGCGGTTGCACCCCTAGAATCAAATATTTTTCCAAATTTAATAAAACATTCTTTGCTAATTTTCATTTATCGTTATACTTGTGTGAATAAAATAATAAACAAGAAATTTATAGTATCATTTTAAGAATAAAAAAACTTCGTTACCGCTATAAAAATTTTAAAAGTCATGGCATTACAACCGTACTCGTTCCGTATATTATGTACACTGTATTCTTATTTATGTTTCTTTTAGATGCCATTGCAGTGGCTACTATTGGAAAATCTAAGATTCTGTGCTGGTAAAGTGGCCACCCCCATAAATCCTCGTAAAGTCAAAATTTTCAAATATATTTTATTCAGTATCATTTTATACACTCGTCGTTATCTAGTTATAAATTTAAAAGTCAATCGAACGGTAATAAATACAAAAAATCAGTTCCGAAATACCCGTTTCCTTACGTGATTCAATAAGCAAAATCAAATTTCAGTCACTCGACTGATGTTTTTATTTTCAAATATTTAAATATCCCTGCCATGCTGATCTGTGGTATCGGTGGTAATTTACCAGCTTACCTGATTGTACAATACTATGCCTATGAATTTTGACGCTGTTTGATGCCTCTAATTCGTTCTGTTTAAAATTAATCAGCTAGGTGGCCACTATTGGTACAGTGTCCACTATACCCACATTTACCTTAGTAGTTGGGGCTGATGTAATTTTATAAAATTTTTTAGGTTCAAGTTATTCCATCGGAAGATTTCCAGCAAACTGGAAAATGGTTGGTTACAACGATTGTTTATGGTTTGGAAATGAAGGAAACTTTCGATGGAGTTATCATATGCTCAGGACGTTTGTCTTACCCTCACATTCCAGAATTGTGTAACCAAAAATCATTTACAGAAAAAATTATTCATTCAATTGACTTGAAAAGGCCGTATGATTATGAGAATTTAAATGTTCTAATAATTGGCAGTGGAAATTCCGCCATGGATGCAGCAGTTGAAATAAGCACATTAGCAAACCAGGTAAATATAAACAATTCTATTTATTAATGTTAAATACATTTAATTTAGCTTTACTGTTCTTATTTTTGGAGTATTATAAATATCCAAAGAACTAATGTTTTGAAGAAAAACAATATCAAGGTGCACCCAGAATCTCATAAAATATACAACTATCAATGTAGAAAAAATTTTTTAAAGTTCTTAAATCTGAAAATATTAAACCAAAATGTTTCCAGGGCTTATTTCTCTGATTTTCTAAATCTCTTCTAAATAACGTTTATTTATATCAAAAGCTTTTTAAAGAATTTACGTGCGATTAAATATTTGATACTAGTAAAATAAATTATTTTTTAATTATAGGAAAACTGTTTTCAAATAATTTCTCCCCCTGATAATTTATTATTATTTTGGGTACATATTCTACTTTTAAATGTCCTTAATCAGTAGCGGATTTCTAAATAGGCTAGCTAGGCTATAGCCTAGGCGGCAAATTTTAGTAGGCGGAAAATTTTTGAAGGCAGAAATTTTTTCTGAATAAAAAGGAGAGGAGAATTGAAACACTAAACATAAGCTCAGACGAGAACGTTCTTTCAAAAAAGCAATTCTGTGGTTTACAAGGAACTGTTCTATTTGTTACCCGAAGGGTCTCAAAATGAGCTAAAACACTACTTTAATGGGCAATTTTTAAAAAAATGTCTGGGTAGGAACCCCTACACTCCTCTCTCAAATTTTGATATCTGTTATACAGTGTTTTCCCCTTGAAAATTATGCTACCTACAAGAAGCTTTTCCCTTTTGGTGTTTCTCTCCCCTCCATAGAGTTTAAAAGTAGATAAACACAAGTTTGGGGGAAATTTCTAAAAATATTTTCTGGGGGAAGACCTCTATCCCCCGTTTGACGCTTTTTAAAACTTTTCCCCCAGAAAATTTGTGATTTTCAAGGAACTGTAAGGGCAGGGCCGTAACCAAGGGGGGGGTTTAGGGGTTCAAACCCTTCATTTCGAAATTTTTACATACATTTTTTACTTACTGTTTTTCCTTAAAAAGTAGTCTTAAAATGCCTAAAACTCTTACTTGTAAGGTTCAAAATTCAAATTTTTCTTGGGGAGAACCTCCAACCCCCCTTGAAATTTCGATATCTATTTTAACAGTTGTTCCTTGAAAATATTGGGACTTACAAGTTGTGGTCCTCTTCGGGTTAGTCTAAAAATGAGTGAAATCATAAAGGGGCCGTGAGTTAGGAGTTCTACTCATCAAACTAGCGGATCCAGGGGAGCTAGGGGCTTTAGCCGCCCTCCCCAAACGGAATATGAAATAAGAGAAGGAGGGGAAGTGGGAACTCAGAGGTGTAAAATAAGGAAAAGCGACTCTAAAACGAGTTAAAATCCTGTTTTTAGGATCACATTTCCAGAAATTTTCTGGGGAGGACCCCCAGACCCTCCTATGGAATGTCTAACCCTATTATTTAACACTTTTCTGTAAAAAGTTCGTCGCAATGCAAAAATCCTACCAAAATGTAAATTAAATTCTTGAAAATGTATGTCTGAAATCCGGATTAGGTGTACCAAAACGTGTTGAAAATCTGCTTTTTTTTACTTAAATTTCCAAAAATTTTCTGGGGGGACCCCTTGACCCCCTCCCCTTCTATGGTATCAGAAGATGAATTTGATATTGAACATTTTCAAACCCCCCCCCAATTCCAAATCCTGGATCCGCCGCTGTCTTCTACCTAGGTCACCTACAAAATCGAAGTAAAATTTCAAGAAATTTTTTTTGCCACACCCCCTCCCCCCCAAAAAAAAAGTCTAGTTACGGTCCTGTTTAAGGGTCTCAAAATGAGCTAAAACACTTCTTTAAGAAGCAAGTTTTCAAAAATTTTCTGGGGGTGACCCCAGACCCCCTATTTTTACTTCGAGCTTACATTGTAAAAAATTGTAATATTTCGTGTAAAACATTACTTTTAAGTGATCCAACACTCCAGGTATAAAATACACTCGGGACCTTAAGAACACGTTCAGACGTTTAGTTAGACCGCAATAAAAGAAAAGAACAAGAAAAAAAAATAAGAAACCACGATAAGTCACGGCATGTTCAAAACCCACTTAAAATCTATGACCTCCCCAATCAAAAACTGAAATGACACCCCTGTTTAGTTTTGTAAGATGTATAGCATATAGGCTGCAAATTTTGGTTCAGCCTATAGGCGGCACATTTGGAAATCCGCCACTGTCCTTAATGCTCTATCTGAAAATTTCTTTACATAACTAACTCCTGACTGTTAGCTAAAATGAAAAACCTCACATTTTTCAAAAACATAATAAATAAGTTCTTAGAGCTACGAATATCTCAAAAACTTTTCTGCATTGTATGATTATTATTTTTTAGGTTTATATCAGTACTCGAAATGGAGCATGGATATTTCCTAAGTTAGGCCCAAAAGGACTTCCTTATGATTTGGTTTTATTCCGAAGATATAATCATATTTTAAAGCACTATTTTGCTGGAATCATGAATCACACAACAGAGATGTTTTTAGATTCTAAGTTCCAACACAGTACATACAAATTAAAACCAGCTTATAGAGCTCTCGATAGTAATCTTGTAGTGAATGATATCCTCCCAGACAAGGTTTTAACTGGAAGGCAAGTATCATAACCTTATTCATTAACCTATCATAATAGAGAAAATAAGCGTTAATAATGATCGAAATATCTTTTTTATTGAAGTCTCGTTACAGCACAAGGTTGTTTCAATTAATGTTCGCATCATAGAAAATGGTACAAAAAAGGAATATGATCTTTAGAGAGAATAGAAGTTAACAATAAAATGATTTGCTATGTATCACAATTAAGCATCAAATAACACTGGGCAACATAGACAATGTAAAATTGATAAAATGTCAAAATATACAGGTTGTTTCAAAAGTCCATTTCATGGCTTTTATTTGGAGTCACGGGGTCATGGAAGTAAGGTCTACGCTTTGGTAAGTGACCCTGGAGAATCCATTGAGATGACTTAAATCACCCCTAGCGGCGAAAGAAAAAATTTAAAAAATTAATTAAAAAACTAAAAGAGATAGAGCAAAAACATCTCTGATAGTATTGTTGCCAACGTTATAAAAACTGAAAAAATTCATGAAAATCTCGTGAATATGTAATATTGTAAATCAGTATCAATTTAATGTCTAACTTATTAATTTATTCTCAGCAATGCTATTAAAATTGCAATGTTTCAGCATATAAACATAGTATATGTTTGATGACCCATCTGTATTTCTGAAACGCGAACCAAACCAGAATTTTCATGGGTTATATTCTTCAAATTCTTCTTTCATGGTGATATTTAATACGTCAAAATCAAAAGGAAATGGCAATTTTTATTATTTTTACACGAACTTCGTCAAAAATTATTGCCCAGTGTAATTCAATTTTGAGTGTAATAGGAGAAAAAAGACAGTTGTGCATACTTACTTTAAACTAAAATAGAAATAGAAGAGTAAATTGTTTTAAAGTCAAAGAGAGTTATCTTAATCAGGTAAAATAACCCTATAACTGTTGATATATTCATATTTGTATTATTTTAGGTCAAATGAATCGAGTATTCGCAGTTTTTCTCTATAGGTTATGTAAAAACAAAAGTTACGTACTGACTAAATTGTTAAAAAATTTTATTACAGAGTTTGTATCAAAGGCCCAGTCGATATGATAAACGAAAAAACCGTTGCCTTTGAAGACGAAAACTCCGAAACTGCCATTGATGTCATTGTACTCGCAACAGGCTACGAAGTCAAGATTCCGTTTCTTCAAGAAGAGTTTTATAAAAATCAAGGAGAAAATAAAAGACTAATCAAAGGAATTTTCCCTACCAACATGAAACACAACACATTGGCTCTGGTTGGATTTGAAAATATCCAAGGTCCTCAAGGCCCAATTTCAGAATGCCAAGCTCGTGTTGTGGCTAGGGTTCTAAGCAAAAACCTTCAACTTCCTTCCCATGGTACTGAACCTTTAAAATCTAGAAGTTGTAGTGAGACTTCGGAACAGTGTTATATAGAATATATGGACGAATTAGCAGATACGATTGGAGCCAAGCAAAGTATGCCAAACCTGATTTTCAAAGATCCTTCTCTGTTCTGGACATGCTTAACTGGTCCTTTCCTTTCTTACCAATACAGATTAACTGGACCTCATTCTTGGAAGGATGCTCGTAAAACCCTTATGGAATGTCATGACAGAGTTACTCATTCATTGACATAAAATTTTGAGCAGAATTTAGTTTATTCAAACTCGAAATATCATTTTTTTTCATTTTAGATTAATTTATAAAATTTTTAAAAGATTATTCTAACCGTTGCGTAAAAAGGTTAATATTCGCCAGCTCTTTTCGAAAATAGTACTGATTCTCTCTGTTTCCAAAACGTCTATTGAAAACATTGCAAAATAGCAAAAATGACTCTTATTTGTAATATTCCAAGAATCTGTTCATAATATCGGATGGTGTTATTTACAGAAGAAAATTCCATAACTGAAATAATCCTAAAAAAAGTTTCTCGTCCATTATCCTGATGTTTCTTAGCGATGAATTTTAGTAAGATAACTCAATATAATTTGTCAATCAAAAACAAAAATTACTCAATAACTTCATTATTGAAATTACCTAATAAATTAAGTTACCCATGATTTGGAAGAAATATTTAATAATAAAGTTGTTTTTATCGTTATTCAAAACTCCTTTCTTTAATTGATTTTTGGATAGAAAATTATTTTAATTTTTAAACTTAAAGACTTGATGAAGAACTACTGATAAAGAAATTTAACATATATAAGAAATAAAATTGTTACAAATATGGCTCTTGTGTTATAAAACCTCACCAACCAACTATTTTTTAATTTATTTGCATGTATAATATACTACATCCCACTCAAGTGATTAAAAATTATTTTCATTGAAATGTAAGATGTTACTTATCTGAAATTAATGTGGTCTTTTTAAAAGCAAAATGTCAGTAAACAATTTTTTCTTTGGAAAGTATGATAAGGATTTTTTGTGGTTTTTCTCATTCATTTGTTTTATGAATATCAATCCTAGTAGCACAGCTCATACCAAATATGTCAAGTTTACATACACTGTAAAAAATTGTGGAACGATACTTTAAAAAAACTGGGCAGTTATTTTTCATAAGTAATGTTACAAATACCAGGAACGTTACTGTAAAATACTGAAACGTTCCGCAGAAAAACCAGAAAGCTATGCATATCTCAGCTATGACTTGCTTTTTTATGGTTTTACAAGTACGTAGTTCAAAAAGTGTCATAATTATGATCCACAGCAGGTTCCAGAACTCCTGATCACAGAGTATGATCTCCCGGGTTTTGGTATCATCAATCGGTTCTTAGACCGTATCTAAATATTATAATTTGTCCCTTTTAGTGGTGAGCGTGAAAACAAAACCAAACAATGGTTGCCTGTCGGGCAAGATTCAGAAATGTTTTAGAAATGAAAACGTTTTAGAAATTAAATGAATTTTCCAGGAAAGTGTTAAACTGCTGTAAAAATTCATAAAAAGCAGGGACGTAACTGGAATTAATGCGGAATGTTACTAATATTTTTTACTGTGTACCTCTAACTAGAAGTAAACGAAATTTGACCATAGTACATGACAAAAATTGGTCGAATCTTTCTCCTGATACTAATAAGATCAATTCCATGCCAAAAATAGTCCCCCTCCTTTTCGATTTTAGATTAAACTTATTAGTTAAAAAAATCCATAGACTTACATGACATCAACTAGAACTGAGAAAAACTAGTATTTTAATCTTAGATAAAGATCTTAATGATTTGAAGCTAACAATTAGATGGAATAGAGATTATGAAGATGCAGTTAGTACACTCTTACCTGTTTTTAAGCGGTCCTTTTTTGTGCGATTTTAATTTGTGCGGTTTTTTACTGCGATTCCTTATATACCGCACAAAATACCACAGAAAATAGACCGCACAAATGAAAAATTGCACTAAAAAGGACCACACAAAAACAGGTTTGTGTGTATTTAATAGGGAAAAATAATTTTGAGGAGTGGTGGATCTTGGGTTGATAAACAGAGGGTTAATACCAATTATTTAAAAATTACAAAAATAAAATTAACATTACTGGTTAAAGATAAATCACTGAATTTAATCTGTGCTGCAAAACGATCGGAAATTCTCAAACTTTCACTGGGCAGAGGCCGGTGGAGTTTCAAATCCAAGTAATTTTCCTTTCTTTTTGTGATTAAATAAATACAGAAACCATTAATTTTGTTACAAACTTTCATATATTCGCGTATTGTTAGTTCTGAACATGAGGACAAAGTTGGAAAGATTTTATATTATATTTTACTTATTATTTTATTTATTTTAGTTCAATTTAACAATAAATGAAGGTATTTAATATGAATTATTAAAAAATTGAATTAATTAACTTCTTGTATTAGACTTTCAATGCTTGATAGATACTTTTATGCAAAAGGACATCTTATAATGATTAGATTAAATTGAGATATCAGAATATTATAGTTCATTGGAATATTTTGTTGTATAAGCAAATGTGTTTTAAGTTATTTATAATTTGGAAAAAAATGTTTTTATTTTAAGTGAAAACTAATATTTATGACCCTTAAATTCATATGTGAAGTTGAGGTATCAGTTAAGCATTTTAGAACATATAGCTTATATACATACAGGGTGTTTCAAAATTGCGTTGCACGGCTTTTATTCGGAACCAACGCCTCCTAGGGTCATGGATGTAAGGTCTACCCCTAGGTAAATGAGCCTGGAGAGGAGAATGCACTGAAATGACTTACAGTGCCCCTAGAGGCGAAATTAAAAAGTTAAAAATATAAATTTAAAAAGTAAAGGAGTTAGAGCAAAAACTTCAGTGAGAGTATTGTTGCCAACGTCATAAAAAACTCACTGAAAAAAAATTGATCAAAATATCTTGAATATTCGCGGAGATATTTGCATGTCTTTTTCAGGGGTCAAAAAATAAAAAGTTCGCATATTTGCAAATTGTTTTGATTTTTTGATTAAATTTTGTGTTCTTTCAACTAAAAAACACAAAACTACACAATAATACTTTATTAATATAACTGTTTTTTAAATTAACCAAATGCTGGGAGCAAATTTTCTACACTTAATTTCTCTTAATATGTTTTTGTTCACATTAGTTTAACTTGTAAGTTAAAAAGCAGATCAGATAAGTAACCATGATGTTTTAATATCGCTGGTTACATAAAAAAGAAACTATAACAAAGATTACTTTACTGAAAGCTTCTCATCATAATTAAAATTTAAATCAGTGGTAAAAATTAAATACTTAAAAGATAACAAAAGTTATAGGAAACTTAACATTTCTGCGTCGAGGTACAGAAGTGTAAAAAATATCACTTCTTTACAGATGATCCTGGCCTTTTTAAATAAAAAACAAGTCATTAAGTTATTTCGTATGACCACGTACACAAACTACGGCAAAAATGCGAGTCAAGTTTTGGCATTTCTATTTCCTACCTCGACAACTAAATCAGCAATTTTCTCCCAAAAATACTTGTTTAACGAATCAGAATTGACTCAGATCGAATAAGGAGGGTTCATAATATGTAATTTGAACGTTTTTTTAATTCCCCCGCAACACATTTTAAAATGCAATTTTACCGCGGAACTTTAAAAATCACTCATAAAAAATAATAGATAATAAATAGATAGAATAAAAATGTGTTTCTTCACTGAAGGATTCGCCATTGTTTTCTATCCAGTAGAAAATTGTCGGTATCTTTTCTGATCATTTTTTGGGAGAAAGAGCAGTTTTTATACCCCAAAATTTACCCGCATATCGCATATGGAACTTTCCAAATATTTTCTTTCTACCACCCCGGAGAACAGCAAGCTGCCTCTATATATGTATTAGCTCTATGAAGTTTCTTCTATCACTTCACTGTGAGGGGGGCAAGGGAGCACACGAAAAAGAGAGAGTTTGAATGCGAATGATTCAGAGAAAAAACAGAATAATCTTTTTAAGTGCATATTTTTCGGTTCTGTGATTCATTAGTTGATATTTCGAGCTTAAAAATTAGTGGTATCTCAGTATTCTAGATGGCAGCACAAAATTATTAATTCGTGAAAGGAAATGTTTATATATATACAGTAGATTCTCCTATAACGCGCATTCTTACAACGCGAATTCCTATAACGCGAGAGAAAATTTGCTACCTTTTTTCCTATAGCGCGATAAAACTCGCGTTATACGAGAACCATGCCGTCCAGTTATTCTAAAGTTAAACATAAACGGTATACATTGGAATCGAACAGTTACCGCCACATCCGGAAATTTTTATAAGATCTTGAAGAATCGTGAATTCAACTGTTTTGGGGCTGTTTTTAGGGACCTAAAATCACATGGTTGCCTTGACTTGATTCAGGGTAATAAAAAACGCATTGCTTTTATTGGATTGCTTTTTTTTCAATAAAACCTTGAAAAACCCATGGAAACCATTTTTTTTTTCAGAAATAGTGTGTTTTTTTTCAAAATTTAGGGGTATTTTTTTAATTAAGAGAATTTATTCTAAGAAAAGAGGTTTTATACAAGTTTTAGCAATTTCTTTCAAATTAAATGTTTCTTTTAAGAACACAAAATGTGCGTTTATGTTTTTTTTATTTTCATGGGTTTATTTTACCAGATTTAACTAAATTTTTTGAGAATTTTTTTAGTAAAATGACTTGCTTAAATCTCCATGAGTTGTCTAAAAATTAATGTTTTTTTTTAAAGCTGTGTGAATTATTTAAAGTTCATGAAGGTGTTTTTCAAGCTCTTTAGGTTGTTTAAGATTTTTTTTCCAATCTCCATGGGTATTTTAAAATAGTTGTTTTTTTTAAAGCTCAGTGAAATGTTTTCAAATGTCTGTGGAATATTTTACTTTAATTGCTTTTGATCCATGGGTTATTTAAAAATTAATTTTGCTTTTTCAAAGCTCTGAATGGGTTTTGTTAAAACTCTGTGGGTTTTTGTTAAGAATAAAGTGGATATTTCAATTTTAACTTTTATCGTCAAATTTCAGAGTGTGGTTTGTTTATATATCAAGTAGAATGTAACATAAGTTCCAAATAGCTAAATTGGAGTTCTAAGTTTAACTCTGACTTACCTTATATATTTAGGGTTTATCACAACTATAACCTTAGACACGTCGTGTCTTAAATAGTTTTCTTTACATTTGAAAATTAGGGAAGTCGTGATTATTCTTGAAAAAAAGTGGGTCCAGAAAGTAAATTTTTTCATGTAGGTTTTTGGGGGGGAAAAGCATTGAGTTCAATCCGGTCAACCCTGACTTGATTTGATATTGGCGTCGATCAGGGTATCTTTTAGTAAGAACGCTATGGTATATTAAGAGACATTTTAAACTGTACCCAATAAAACCATATGTTTTATCTTTTGTTTGCGGTGAAATTTATCTCTGAAATTTCCAAAGAGAAAATATTATATCGTATCGTATTATATTATAAAAACAAACAAAATATATAAATTTATAATGTAGGAGTCTACAAGGTAAATTCACTTAATTAAAATAATAGTGGGGTTATATGGAATTTTAGACAGGCTTATTAATGTGATCTCTATGGACCTAGTAAAATGTAGTAGTAGTCATGTTACGAAAGTATAAAATTATTTGCTTTGCAGACTACTGTAATTGTACTAATCAGTCTCGGGGGAGGGGGTAAACGAACTACATTTCTACTATACAAATATTTGATAACGATAGTAAGGAAATAAGGGAGGAATAAGAAGGGCGAGATGAGGAGCTTTGCTCTAGATTTGTGGGAACTAGAAGAAGGAATGACAATCGTTTCCCCATTCTACAAAACTGTCCCTTCCTTCAACCTCTTCCCGATTTCATTTGATTTGTCCGGTCTCTAAACTATCTAGAAAGCAACAAACATTCTACATACTTTTAACTATAACATTTTGTTTACCGCTGTCCAACAGTTCACAGCGCTTACGAGCCGTTTAAATCAAGCCATTCCCGGCACCATGCTTTTGCCAAAGGTGGAATAGCGATTGCTTAATCAAGCCGTTGAATGGGTAGGTTTATTGCTTTATCTATGAAAGAAAGTTTAATTCAAATATCGGTGATTTAATTTAAAGATCGGCGATTTAATTTAATAATAGTTTTAATGTTGAAGTCACCACTAAATTATTAAGTATTATTTTAATGATTTCGGTCTATAACCCACACCCCAGCATGCATCCTCACTCATGGCTAATGTTGCATTCAAGTGTAGGAGCCTGCCTTCCCTCCCTGTCCAATAGTGACAGGGGCGGAATCATGGGGTAGTGAAGTTATCGGCCTGTGCAAAACTATTAATGCCCTCATTTTTAGGTTCTTTTGTTCACTTCTTGACCCTCAAAGAAAGCAGGACCTTAAAATTGTCCATTGTAAAACTCTAACACCAGCTAAACCATTAGGGACTGCACTCCCCCAGGGTTCTCCACCTAAATCCGCCCATGGTTGTATAGCATGATTAGTCGGTTTATAAGTATAACTGCCCTGTTCACAATTGAAGGGCTTGGAAGATGAAGGGGTTATGTTACAAAATCCTAGTTTGGAGTAATTTAGGTTCAAAGTTTTCATGTTGCAACTTTTTCGTTTTTTGGTTTTGTCGTTAAGTGAGGGTATGAAATTAGTCTAATGACATCTATTATTTAATGTGCCAAGTTTTATTTACGTACCTGTATCCATACTATGTATTTTTATATATTTTGTGTACATAACCCCTTCATCCACAAACTTTTTTAAATCTGTAAATTATCTAACGAATGAATGAAGCAAGATGTAAATAAAAACATTCGAAACATTTTCTATATCTATAACAAAAACCTTGACATCTTCACTAGTTTTGTTGGGTCTTACATTATGTCTACTCATTTGATCAGGTTGAGGAGCACTTGTACCAGATTTCATTTTATTTTGTATGGTTTCAATTTTTTCAGACATAAGTTTACCAAAGCTAAACTCTAGTTCGGCCATGTAGTTACCATGTAGTTTTGATTTACAGGACCATGTAGTTACTTGTATGAAGTTAAGTTATGATTTACAGGAGTTAAGGGCACATAGCCCTTTCATCCTTTATGAATTTAGCATAAAAATGTTACACAGCCCCTTTATCCTCTATGGATTTAGCATGAAAATTTTACATAGCCCCTTCATCCTCTATGGATTTAGCACGAAAATGTTAGATAGCCCCTTCATCCTCTATGACTTTAGCATGAAAATGTTACATAGCCCCTTCATCTTTTTCATATTTTTGTTTCTAGCTGTTCTGAAATATTCAGATTTTGCTACGTAACACTTCTGCGCCTAACTATTTCATCCATTGAATTAGATCGTATTTTCAAAAAATGTCACATAACCCCTTCATCCACCAAAACCCTTCAATTGTTTTGAGATTGAAGGGAATGTGGGGAATTAAGATGATCCACTTGGAATTAATTTATTTCAAAGCTAAGGAATTAATAGCTTTGCTCTATGTAATTTTTTTCTTTTCAAGCTGTTCATCAGAATCATTTCCACCAGCAAATGTATGTGTATTTGTGTTGCAATACTTATTTATTCATGGTAAAAAAATTTCTCCTACAAGCATGATGAATGTTTCTAGAGAATTTAATTACTAATTAAAATTTATTACTTACAACGTAAGAATTAAAATTTGGGATCGAATTAGAAACAAATAAAATATATTACTAAAAAACCTACACTAAATGGATCCAGTCATCAAACTATAAAAAACAAAAAAACCTAAAATTTGCACATAAATATTTACTAAATTTTTTAAAAAATTCTACTCGAATAAAAGATCTCCTAATGTCAAAATTTGTTGGAGAATTGTAATGGAAAAAAGTTATCCCAATATAGAACAAGATCAAGCAAAAAGCGTTTAAAAATACCATATAAAAACTATACATAATTTATTATGTATTTAATACACATATTAGAAATATATTGATTTGAATCCATATTTTACTTTAGCAGACTTTAAATTTTCCCATGGTAACAATTATTCTAGCCCTTAACCCTAAGAATCTGCGACTGAGTAATCAAACGGAACGCTAGCTTTTTAAATGTAAAAAGGTCGTACTCGAACACTTGCGTTGCTTTAGTAGTGTACTTGAGGGTGATCATTTTTACCTAGAATTCGCGTTGTAGGAGAGCTCCCTTCATACAACGCGAATTCCTATAACGCGATTTTCTTATAGCGCGGTACGCATTCATCGCGTTATAGGAGAACTTACTGTATATATATATATATATATATATATATATATATATATATATATATATATATATATATATATATATATATATATATATATATATATATATATATATATATATATATATATATATATAGATTTTGAATACTCATCACGAAAAATACATCGCGATTATATGGAGAGACCCGCCACTGTGGAGATCAGATGAAACATGCTGGTTCGGATTTCACGTGATTGCTGAGTCCCTTTAAAACTAGACAAACTTGCGATACATGCTCCAGTCATTTAGGGTATTTTCAAGAACTTTCCACGATTAAAGAACTCTCCATTAATTTTATTAGTCGGATTTAGCCAAAAATTTTGTTTAATTATATTTTCATTAAGATATTTTTGGAGGATTTGTAACCTACACTTTGTAGACTAAATAGAGTGATGGACTACAATACACTATATAAAATTTAAAAGAAATACTTGGTATCTGTATCTACATATTCTTAATGTCCCCCGCAGAAATTTTCTTTAATGTGCGCTACTGTCTTTCACCATAAGTACAACTATTTATGATTCAACTTTTTTTTGCCTTGTATGCAAAATATTCTATAAAAATATTTAGTCTAGATTTTCTATAGATTGTAATTAAGATTACGTCAGTGCTTTGAATATGTGTGGCTGCATAATATTTGTGCTCCGCGTATCTCAGTTTATAAAATAGTGTATCGGAGAAGGAGGTAGATCAGAAGATTATCGACTAAAGCTAAGCAGAATTTCGGATGTTGTGACTACCAAAACCAAGTGCTGCATCATACAGGTACAGTCTCTATAACATTTGAGATCCATTAATTCGGGAAAAACGTCGGCGAAGTATTTTTTTTGAAAAACAGAAAAATTTAAACTTAGAAAGAACTTCAGAACGAAACGAAAATAAAAATTGGGAAAACCAAAATAAGCTTATTAAGAAATACTTGGCCTTAAAAACTATAGGTAGTTAAAGCAATGATACATTTTTTTCTACTTACTACTTTACTTAGTTTTGAAAATTGTAATAAAATGTTTTCTTTCTCACTCAAAAATTTTGTTGTTGGAATACATGGTTACTGATTAAAAAAAGAAGAAATTAATAAATTTTTATGTATTTAGATGCTATATCATGAAGCAGATAAGTGAGACACTGATATGGCTACATTGAGTATTTACAAATTGTATTACCTAATATTTACAGAATAAATGTAAGTTTGTAACTGTATATAAAAATGTCACCCGTATCCTTTCTCATATCAAGTAGTTGTAAATATACAAACATTATTCTGCGATATAGATATTTAGATTCTAGATATTCATTGATTTATGTTAAAAATTCCGTTAAAATTTGATTACAATAATAATAAATAAATAAAAAACATCTGGAGTTATATAACTTCCAATTACCTACATTCCTCTCAGAGTATTATTTTCAAGATTTAACTAACTCCTATTTAACACGCTTACAGCGGACTCCCTAAAATTTTTTTGGAGAAAGCGACTTAAAATTTTAAATCAATTTTCAGACAAATTCAACCTCTGACAATTTTCTAGGTTTCCTCGCTTTTAGAGACTTATTTGACTTTGTTTCGCTTATAATACGTTGTACACTTGGTGACAATGGAGCAGCACTCCCTATAAATTTAGCTACGAGCCGCCACTGCATATAATAATAGACGTCAATTCCTTGTTAGATATAATTTTTCGAATATAATTTCGATCCTTCTCAGTCAAATGAAAACATTTAATTAAAACGAGTGGAATTGGTAATCGCTCAGCTTAACAGAGAAAATAAAGTGGATTAGGATCTACACGGGTCATTCCACGCCAAATCACCCAGCGAGAACTCTATTTTACTACCTAGGTTCTAAGAATCTCTCTTCTCTCTATTCTAACGGTTTCCAGAGAAAAACTTTTTAATTACTGAACCGAATGACACATATCTGGTATCAAAATGTCTGGATTCTTTCCGGATTTCCGAGTAGGCTACTGGATTTTTTTTTAAATTCTCAATTTTAAAATATTTCCATTTTCTTAGATTTCGGATAAGGTCACAGTTACAAAGCAAGAAACTATGAATTTTAAAACAATTGAAAACATATAAAACTGGTTTTTTAAATATTCAAATAGATTAAATAATCATCTTTCTATTTATAACACGAATTTAAAAAATATATTTTGGGTTATTTTTACCAATATTTACATTTTTGTTGTTCAAACGGTTTTAATTATATTTAAAACTAATGTATAATTAATTTATATTTTATTTTTTAAATAATAAATTGATATTTTATATTTATCTTTGTCGTTGTGCAACCTAATCATTACTATATTTACAATAAAATATAAACTCGCTTTCGGAAATTTCGAACTTTTTCATTTATTTTTTACAATAAATATTACTTTTTTATCCTTTTGCAAGTATGTTTTTTAAGGTAGTAAAATGTAACTTTTTATTTCATAATGCCAAAACGCAAAAAACTAGATAACACAATAGTCCGGGAGCCCGCGACAAAATCAATGTGTGATTTTATTCAGTTGGAGACTTTCAGATTCCATTGATTACATAATTCTAATGCGGAAAAGTCAATTCTTACACCTGGCTGGCGGGACATGTGTGTTCCACGCTATGTCGAACATATCAATTTTACGAGGGGGGTGTTTAATTTTATTCAACGTAAAATTTTTATGAGGTATAGTTTGAAGTATAAATAACCAGAAAACCAATTCTTACACCTGGGGAGTGGGACAAATGCGTTCTTACACCTGGTCGAAAATGGCTCATTCCATTGGTAAGCTAATTGTTAAGCTTACATCACGGAATTTTTTATCCAAAATTTTACTACAGATAGGTATCTATGAGAAGTGTCACCTGGAAAAATTTCAGATTTTTATCTTACATAGGGACCGAAGGAAAATTTTTAAAAATTAGAAAGGTCCGTTAAGGAAGCCTACATCAGTAAACAATGAGCAATAACACTGGTCAACACTCATTTTGATGGCGGGAATATTAAAGCTGTTTTTGTATATATTTGACCTCCTGATTACGAATATGACATCCGTTTTTGCTCATCAGCTCTAGTTTTTAAGATATTCGAAAATTAAGTTTTTCACTTTTGACCTGCCTTTTATACAATATGGTGCTATAAAAATGACTTAAAAATAAAAAACCTAACCACCCAAGGCTTTTCCTATTCCTTAGGCTCTCAATAGATAGTGTATAAAGTTTCAGCCCCCGAAGTTAATTTTAAGGGGTACCTATAGGGCCCTAAAGTTGAAAAAAAGTCGTAAAATTGGTCTTTTTTTCAGAATTTTTAAAAAAATATTTTTGAGTTTTCTAATTTGATAAAACTGGCTAATATATGTTTTTTAAAACTTATTTAGACCGCTAAAAACATTTTTACTTTAAAACTTCACCTCTTTAGAGCGATTTTTTAGTTTTAAGGCGAGAATTAGGGTCATTTCGCTCAAAAACGCTTGGTACCAATAATGGTGGTTGAAACGAATAAATTAAAAAATTTTCAGAGGTAAGTCATCAAAAAAGATGTCCTTTAATGTAAAACTGAATTTCACATGATAAAGATCAGTAAAACAGTAGAAGCTCCTCTCGAGCTTTCAAGCCCTAAAATTTGAAAAAATTGGAAAAATGCTTTTTTTTTCACTGATCTGTATCATATGAAATTTCAGTTTTATATCAAAGGACATCTTTTTTGATGACTTACTTCTGAAAAATTCGAAATTTATTCGTTTCAACCACCATTATTGGTAACAAGCGTGTTTGAGTGAAATGACCCTTATTCTCGCCTTAAAACTAAAAAATCGCTCTAAAGAGGTGCAGTTTTAAAGTAAAAATATTTTTAGCGGTCTAAATAAGTTCTAAAAAACATATATTAGCCAGTTTTATCAAATTAGAAAACTCAAAAATATTTTTTTTTAAATTCTGAAAAAAAGACCAATTTTTCGACTTTTTTTTAACTTTAGGGCCCTATAGGTACCCTTTAAAATTAACTTGGGGGGCTGAAACTTTATACACTATCTATTGGGAGCCTAAGGAATAGTAAAATCCTTGGGTGGTTAGGTTTTTTATTTTTAAGTCATTTTTATAGCACCATATTGTATAAAAGGTAGGTCAAAAGTGAAAAAAACTTAATTTTCGAATATCTTAAAAACTAGAGCTGATGAGCAAAAACGGATGCCATATTCGGAATCAGGAGGTCAAATATATACAAAAACAGCTTTAATATTCCAGCCATCAGAAAAAAAGTTTTTTTTGTAGACCAGTGTAATTGATTGTTGTTTTGCGATCACCAACTTTCCCCCCAAAAAAATATAATACATCGTATTTTCTATTGTAAAAAATTGGAATTGTGTTTATGGTTAGTGAAAACTAAATATTTGTCTTCGTTCTTTGTTAATTTGAATACTTCATAACATGTTTAAATTATTTTACTTTTCTGGAAGTTTCTGTTGATATGTAAGAAAAGTAAAATTTATAAAAACAAGTTATTCAATGAATTGCCATTTATTTAATTTTAATTTGACCGATAATCTTGAGAAACACTAGTTTCATAAAATTTTGTATCCTCAATGTATGCATACAGATAAGGAAAACCCCAATTCTATCAAGTAGTTTCGGAGTTAAGGCTGTTTGCAGTTATGCCCATTTTGACTTTGAGCGGACGACTCTGGTTGGTGTTCAATTGCGTTTTAAGTTACCAAACTTTTACTTTTATAGATAGAAGCTTACAGTTTTTTACTTATTTACAGCCAAGAGTCTACAGAATCTAATGGAAGAATAAAATATAAGATTGAAACACGTTATCATGGTAAAGATGTCATTGATACACAAAAACGTGTTTTTGAGAGTGTCTTAAAAAACGCATGAAGCAAAAATATGTATGAATATTTTTCTATATATTATATATTACTAGAATGAAGAGAACATTTGCTTTCAAGTAATGAAAAAAATCGGTGGGGTTTGGGGTTTAAGAGGTCTTTTTCGATCGTAAAAAACAGAAAGCGGCTCTGATTAAAAACCACCTTCCTACAGATGTTTTTACAAAATGGGGTTTATTTGTATGGTTGGATTCGAGGTGATAATTTGCAAACTATATTCGTATTCTCCAAGTCATTAAATAAAAGTATTCTCAAAAAATGTTCCATTACATTTTTAAGTTATCAGTCTCAGAGTAGTTTTTGCAGTAATTTCGGTATTGATGCATTGTGTTGATAAAATTATGCAAAATTCATCCTTTTGAAAGGGAAATCTATTCGTTTGAACATTATTCTGTTTTGCAACTTTCAATATTTATGAAAAGGTTTAAAAATATCGTTCTTGATGTTTGATTCAATGCATCGCAAAAATCTTCAATTTTATTAATAACATCCGGCCACCCTTAAGTTTTCATTTTAAAACTGCGAGGCTTCCTTTTAAAATTATCGATTTAAAAGATATTAGTAAATTTGTTAACAGTCGTGTAACAGGGAAATTCAGTTTCTTAAATAATAAAAAAAAGTATTCTTTGAACATGATATTTTATTATGATGCCTTTTTAATTAAAAAAAACGCTGTTTTTTTGCACTTCACTAGGACAAACTAAAGTTTCTTATGCCATAAACGAAACCATACAATATCGATATTTGAACTTAAATTAGCATTAAGAAAGGTTAGGAGTTAACACACCTATACCCGACCAATACCGCCTTTATGTACCTGAAATGATCCTTAACAATACGTATGATCTCAAAAATAATTTAAAAAGCATTTTTGACATTAAATTTACTGTACAAGTACCCGTCCATCTTACACAAATTACCTTACCAGTACACCTTACTAGTTTGAAAATCTATTTTGCAATTTGAAAGATTCTTATCAAAGAAGACAAATCTTACCTTTTTTGGACGAAGAAGACTTTGTACCTTTTTTCTTTTCATTTTTTAAAACTTTTTTCAATTAAAAGGTTTGTTCTAGATGACAAATTTGTTTACATTTTTAGGTCCAATTTATAGGATGTCAATGAGTGTTCGAATAAAACTTTTGAGTCATGAAACTCCAACAAAACTAAAAACCAGTTAATGTTATAATAATATTATATATTAAAATAATAAGTTAAAATTTTAAAACGAGTGTCTAAATTCACGACAGTTGACCCATGCTAAAGTATTAGCGAAATTCGTTAGAGTTGAGTTGTTACTTTCGAGAAGCTAGACAGTGCCATAGGTTTTAATAGCAAAATTCGCTAGAGTTGAGTTATTACTTTCGTGGATTTAGACAGTGCCTTCTTTTTAAATGACTAAATTAACAATTAACGAAGAACAAGTACTAAATAAACGAAGTGTATATTTGGACGGCCAAAACGGCCAGTGGCGCATGCGCTGTAGGTCTCGTGATGACGTAGCAGTCTCGGCGCTTAGTGATGGAACCAATGGTACGCCTAGCCGTGGAAGTTAGAGTAGAGTTTAGTTGAAAAATGGCCGTGCAAATATACAGTGCCTACTATAAATAATGTTAAGAATCTGTGTCCGTGATAATAGCAAACGATTCAGAATGAGGTATTTGCATGAGTGAGGGATTTGCTTTATTTTATACTTTTTTGATACATTATATGGTTTAAAACTCTCGAATTTCTGATTTTTAAGTTCAAAAATATGTTTCAAATAACTTATAATCCAATTTAATTTTTGCCAAAACGTCAGAAAAGTCACGTTATCAGAAAACGGGCTTCTATTGGATGTGACATCAAAGCGCATGAAAACCATTGTGTTAACTGGTTTCACGTGATCAGAAAACGGGCTTCTATTGGATGTGACCTCACAGCGCATGATTTGTGATTCGAAAGTGTTTTCGCGCCAAAACGAAAAACGAAATTTCAAAAATTTATATCTCAGAAACTTGACTACGAAAATACTTGATGTAAACGTCATTCTTCATGGTTTTTTATCTACTATTTTAATAAAATTTAATCTCAAAACGTGAGAATACCTCATTGTAAAAAAATTTCGTCAAATTTCAAGTGAAAATAAAGTAAACGAAATGGACTGAAAAAGACAAGGAATTGTAATATTTTAATTTTTATTAAATATCGCTCGCTAATGCATATATTTGAACCTGATTTTTTGACGTTCCAAATGTTTTATGAGTACTTTTTTGTAAATTTATTCCTTGCATTTTTATTTTTGTGCAATGGTCGTATTGGTATTGATTTTTAAAACAGCGTTCCAATAGCTATACAAGACAATCTGAAAAACGCTTTTAAAAAAGAAATTACAGTTTTTTGGAAAGATACGGCCGTATCGCTAAAACGTAAAAAGTAAGAAAATTTAGAGATGTCGTAACATTTTCTCTTTCGTATCTGTTTTGCGAATTTTAGATCATTTTACGAAAGGTTATATTTTAATCCCTATTGCTAATGGCCAGAATTTCTCTAAGTTCTTTAAAATTCTTCCTATGATTTATTAGTAAACTCAATCTGAACGGAAACTGAGAAGGGAATTTAAAAGATTTCATTAATTAATGTTTAAGATTTTAAAAGAAAGTTATTTAATCTCAAGTAAAAAAATTAATTGCGTTTTATAATGCTACTATTTTTTAACTTAAAATCATTCCGCGATGTAATAATGGTTTGAAATTAAAACTTCAGTTTATTATGAAGTTTTATTAAATATATTTTTATAGATGGTAAATCGGAGAAAATCGGAGTTGTGTGAAACTAAACCATGTCGACAAATTAAGCGATGAACTCAAGGGGTGAAGACAAGGAATTGCAACAAAGTAGTTCTTTGAATAAACAACAAATCTACAGGAGGTGATTGCCAATATGCTAGCTTTAGAATTCAAAATCATTCAGGTTATTAGAGCATTTCATACTTTTTGAATGTGTACCAATACCTATCAGTTAAGGTCTCACTGACACATGATAAGGATTTTTCCACACTTTAATTCCTCATTAACACGGTTGGGAGAGCTCTTTAAAAATTGAAAGGCATTGTGTCTTTTAAATGTAAACTTTTAGAGTAAAAATGTTTCTCAAATTTGATTAAATAACCGCTATTTATAACCACCTCATTTTTCATCATCAGTATTTTTATTCCTTTGATTTTCATCTCATATTTCTTACCCATAAAATTAATGCAGTTCCCCTTTAAAAGCTTTTCGCACATTATATGTGGGTTTTGTCATATGTAACCTTCAGAGGCTTGATGATTAAAAGCTTCATATATCTATCACATATCTATAGATATGTGATTTCACCTACCCTTAAAATAAAGCCTCCACATAAATAAAATAATTCATCCTCTATCTAACCGTATATGAATGGACGTCCCCTATAAACTAAGAGTGTTTGTTTGTTCATATCGATTATAAAATCATTTTCAAAACATTTTAAAGTTTATTTGAAACACATTATCTTTAAAACCTAAAAATCTTTTTAAGATAACTAAAACAAGAGATTGAAAATGATGCAATAAAGACATCGAGGGAGATAAAATTTTTCTGAAAGTTAGACTAGCATCGTGGATAAGCTCCGTTTGAAAATCAGAGCTTTATAAAAACTTAAAAAAAGAGCTTCAGGAATGTCGAAACTTTTTAACATTTAACTCATGGTAAAACAACTAGAGGGGATGGTGCAGAAGGAAAAAACATTTTAGGAAATTAATGCAAGATTTCTTTACATATCAAGTTCAAAAACCGTAATTTACCGGTTCCAGGAACTTTAAAACTGATATTTTAAACTGATACATAGAGCAGAAAAATTAATGCTTCAAACGTTTTCCTTATTCACAAATATTTACATGATAAGGAATTCAGAATTCAACTGACTTATAAATATCTAGAAACATTTAGCACATTGAACTTCAATTTCAAGTTTTGTGTGCGCTACCTAAAACCTTTTGATACCTTAATTGTTTCCTTTTCAAAATCTAGCAACCTATTGTCCTTACTTATACGTTAACTCGTAAGTACCGACTCAATCTATACCTGAGGCATATCAGGTAACATGTTTTTAAAATAATTATTTTGGAAATATAATCTTCAAAAAATTACCAGAGTTTCAATTAAATAAGAAAACATTATCGAAAATATAAACAATCGAACTGTTCAGAAATCTCTATGTCAAATACAAACTTTATTCGTGTTTATGGGTTAGTATATTCATATATCGCGTCGTCCTTATCAAAGAAGATTAGAAATCAACTTGAAGAATTCATTTGTAAGTACTTACACACTCATATTCTAACCCGATATTCTCATTATTAATCAACAAAAATTTATAAAATTTTTTGATGCAAATAAACTAAATACTTAATCGATTAAAATATAATAAGGGGCTCAGAAAGGTAAGCTTTTAAATTTGAAATAATCTTCATTTTCACTTAGTTCTCCCTTGCAAAACATTCAAGGGCCCCTGGCATGGAGGAGTAAAATTTCCTTTTTCAAACACTACTATAATTTATTGTCAATCAATAAAGTACTAAACCGATCAATGAAAATTGTAAGTGAAAAATTAAGAGTTTTCATTGAAACAACTTTTGAGTACTTTCCTTAAGGTTATCAATATGGCATCAGTCCTTTGAATAATGTTGCAGCTTATCATTTACAGATCTTTTAACAAAACTGAATTTCCTTGAGCGACTTAGTTAAGATCTAGGAGGCTTCCTCTTTCCCAACAAAATTTACAAAAAGAAAGTGCGCAAATTCTCTGATGTGTTTAGTATTTATTTTGAACTTATGTAGTTTAGAATTTTTGTTTAAAATCCCTAGTGTGTGTGCGGTGGGGTAGGGTAACAAATTGTCAAATTTATAAAAATTTAATTGCACATTTTTTATACAGGGTGTCCCATAAATAATGGGTCACACTTCTAGGGTGGATAGTAGACACCTAGACGAGTCAGAATCACATAGGGTTTGGGGGTCCCAGACCAAATCCCAAAGAGTTAAAAGTGGAGCGACACCCTAAAACAATTATTGAAAAATTCAATTTGTAGAAGAACTACTATTGGTAAAAATTTAATCATGGTCTAAAATTTTGTGGTTTAATATGATTTTTAAAATTATGCTGAAAGTTTTCACTTTAAAATTTTTTTCTACGAAAAAAAGTCAAAAAACCACAAAAAAATTTGAAAAATATGCCAAAACTTTATTTTGTATTTGGAAATCCTTTCTTTTGATTTGATTATCTGAAAGATCATATTTTAAAACCCTTAAGTCCAAAGTTTCACGTAAATACCATCAATATTAAACGCTTGAGATCCTGTTAAAGTTTGTTTTTTGAGTGCGAAAACAGCTCCAGAAAACGAACGTTCAGGGAGAATCTACGAGTTACGGATAGATAATCGCTAACTTTCTTTCTTTCCCAGTTTGGCGAAACATACCAAGCTCCTACAGATCGCCAAGACAGCTTGGGCGATTTGTTGTTGGCGAAAGTTGGCGAGGAATCTCGTATCGAAAATAATGGCGAGAAATGTAGCGAGCATCAATCCGTAATTCGTAGATTTTCCCTCAACGTTTCTTTTCTGGATCTGTTTTCGCAAGCAAAAATCAAACTTTAATTAGATCTCAAGCGTTTAATATTGATGGTATTTACGTGAAACTTTGGACTTAAGGTTTTCAACTATGATCTTTCAGATTATCAAAGCAAAAGAAAGGATTTCTAAATACAAAATAAAGTTTTGGCAGATTTTTCACATATTTTTGTGGTTTTTGACTTTATTTCGTAGTAAAAAAATTTTTAAAATGAAAACTTTTACAATTATTTTAAAGATCATGTTAAACCACAAAATTTGAGACCATGATTAAGTTTTTACCAATAGTAGTTCTTCTACAGATTGAATTTTTCAATAATTGTTTTGTGGTGTCGCTCCATTTTTAACTCCCTGGGATTTGGTCTGGGACCCCCGATTCCTATGTGATTCTGACTCGTCTAGGTGTCTACTATCCCCTCTAGAAGTGTGGCCCACTATTTATGGGACACCCTGTATACATATAATTGGTGTTTGGATACTTTTTATAACTTCAATAGAACACGAGATGAAAGATAGGTTTGTGGTAGAAAAGGACACTTTTAAGTTATTAAAAATTTTTTTTTGAAAATGTTGTCAAAAAAATTAATACTTTTTAAAACGGTGAAACATGTTGTTTCGTTTACTTGAAAGGTTTGTTACCACTAGGGTTACTTGTGGTAAGTGGGTCACCCCCTAACACTATAATATGCACAGGGAATTTCACACTTACTCGCATTGATTATGTTACAGCTTGTCACACCGATGAGTTTTGCATATATTTGAGATTTGTTTAATTTATTTTTAAGATTTTAGAACTAATTTAAAATAGATTCCCGGAATGGATTTTTTGAAGAGTTCAAGACGCATTTTTCAAAGAAGTATTTCCAGGTAAGTTTTCATTACATTTTAATGTTTATTGAACTGTTTTGCAGAGTTTAACCTAAAATACATACTACAATTTGAAATTTTTCAAAATTTTTAATTTTGAAGTGTTTAAGAGGGGTGTCCCACTTACTCCATAGTTTTAGTATGGTTGGGGTAAGTGGTACCCCTCAGTGTGGGGTAAGTGGGACCCCTCTTTATTTAGTATGTGAGACCCCTTATTATGATATAAGTGGTTCTAGAGGGTCCCTTATGATATAGGAACTATTACTGAAGACATGGGTGGATTTCAGGGGGGTTATTGGGACAATTTCCCCCAATATTTTCAGAAAATTTTGATTTATAGTAGCTCACCTTTTACTCACCACTTTAAAATTTATAAATAATTTGATCAACATTTTATATCAAATTTGCGTTTTAATTTAAGTTATGGTGAGTAAAGTGAAATATTTCATCAACAGTGTTCATTCTCATTTAGTGTGTCCGATTTCTTTTTTATCTTACAATGTGTATTAAAGTGCCAAAATAAATCTTAATCAACCTTATTATGTTTTTTCAACACCATTTTATATGCTAAAGTAAAACATAACCCTTTGGCCTTTCGAAACATTCTTTAAAATACTTATTTTGCTTTTCATTCTATTCTTACCTTGTCATATTGATTTTGATGTGAGTATATTTCTCACTCATGGATACAGTTACAATAAAATATTTTATATTGAAATTTACTGTACTTTATCAAGTAAGACCCACTTACTTCCATTTAAGTTTTTCTTGCTTTAAATATAAATAAAGAGGGGGTGACCCACCTACCCCATCTCTTGGGGTAAGTGGGTCACCCATCTCATTATTGATAAAAAGACCAGTTAAGAAAAATTTAAAGCTTTATTTTAGAAACTACTGATAAATTTTTGTTTATCGATAGACTCTTTAACGAAATTAGTCAACAAGTACAAAATAAAGCCTTTCAAATTTTTTCTATAAAGCTCCAAAAATGTACTAGGCCAAAAAGGGGTCCCACTTACCCCAAGTGACCCTAGTTATCTTTATTGGGTTTGTTTGAAAAATATGCTAGGCAAATATCACCAGTTCATTTAATTTCTTTTGAACTGTCAAACAGTTCATTTGTCAAGGATTAAAAATCCCATGTTCAAAAAAAGTAAAAAGAAGAAATCAATGGAGGATACGAAATTAAAGAACAAATTTGAGAAGCATTTTAAAAGTTTAAAATTTGTTTTGAAAGAAATTTTTGAATAGTTAATTATTAATGATTATCCTTTGGAATTCCTGAATTAAGACTCGTATAAAGAGGTTAAATAAATTCGTAATGCCTTTGAAGACTTCATTGCTACTCCTCCGATCGCACGTGTTCACGTGACGTACGATCTACTGATTATAGAACTCCTTGGATTCCCTCCTTACTTTTCTTTTTCACCCATTTTACTCCTGAGAGGAAAATTTAAATATGATTTACCTATACTCGATTATTAAAAACTTGTTCGTATGTGTAAAGGGGAGCAAACTTCTTTAACAGGAAAGATATAATATCACTGATAAAAATATGTAATTTCCTTATAGATCCTAAGTACTATCAGGCCAGGGGCGTAGCCAGAGGGGGAATTTGGGGATATCCCTCCGAAAGTCAGAAAATTTCCTTTTATGACCATAGAAAGGGACTGAATTTACCTCGTATCCGAAATTTTTTTCTTGCAGCGCCACTGTTCTAGGCTTTCATTTATAAAACGATTTATGAATTGTTAAACTCGATATTTCAGAGAGGTTTCTTTTGACAATAGGCAAATATAGACACAACATACTGGCTGGTATTTTGGTGCTATAAGGAAGGGAGAAAATGTATTTCCTCAGTATTTGTTTTTCAAATCAGCTTCACTGCTGTACAATTTTGAACTCAATTTTTGTGGGATACTTTTAAAACATAGCTTACATCAACAGTAGAGTACCTATAATATAAAGTTACAATCATACTTGAGCGTTTAAAAAGCCGCAGTTGGCCGATAACCAGGATGGTTTTTACGTATTACAAATGACTACCAGTAACATAGGAAAAACACTACCATACATATAATAGTACTAAGCTCCAAATATCACTAACACGCTATTCTAAGAGGTCCCTTGTGACGCATTACTCATCACCATGCATTAAATCAGGATGCAGTCTTGAGTGACATAATTCGAGGAAAACCTTTCTCAGTAATTGTACCTCTAACGGTAGGAACGCACTTTCAATTGTCAACCTGAAAAGATGGGAAGCCTTAGTCTTCATTTGCTTATCCTGAAATAGATGGGAGGAGAGATTTCGGATAATTGAGAGTTTTAGTATTCACCACAGAAAATGAGATAAGGTATAGGCGAGCAATTGAAGTGTTTCAGAAGATATTTATCTGTAACTAAGGGAAGGATAGGTACGTGATTGAGACGACGACTTTTCCTAAAGGTGACCAATGCTTCTCTTTGGAATTGCGCAAGGGACTGACCTTCAGGTGACCGGTCCGTAGGTCGTGAGACAAGTCATGGATTTAGATATGTTAGAGAGAAGTGGACACTCGTTTATTGATCTATCCAATGAATAAAGATAGCTAGACACTTGAAATCACGTAATTTTGTTTAAAGCGTCCTTTCTTCATTAGAATATCGCAATGAAGAATTTTATTTACGTGCTATAAACTGCTGTGCACGAATTCATGAATTTCCTTCCGGTCATTCATAAGTGATTTTTCTCCAGCTCGGGTTGATAAAATGTGTTTAATTGCCCCTTTTAATATTCGGCATTTTGATTTAAAGCACCAAATTTTTAAAAATTATACTTAGGTGTCTAAGTAAACGTAAAGTTTGAGAAACGCATCCGGTGTTGGTGTTCAAAAAAGTGTACCTTAATCTCTGCTAAAATCCGTACAATTGGAAAAATGTTATTAAAATTTAATAAAAATAAAAACCCAGCCTAATATGAAAGAAAAAAGACTAAAGAAAACTTAATAAAACTAACAGTTATCTATGTATTTTGGCTATGAATTTTAAACCCTTTTAGCCCTTGCCGCCCCAAATTTACCACAAAATTTAATAGCAATTTCTAGCGGTCTAAGACTTAAAGGTTTAATAATTTCTGTTACTTTCTGATTAAAATTAATTTAAATTATGATGATTATTGTTAATGGTTATTCCGAAATACAATTAGAATAACTTTCACTTGTAAGCTCTCGGTTAACACATTTCCGTAAGCTTTACAAAGAATGGAAAATGTTTTCGCCCAATTATTTTTAATACAAAACATTATTTAATGTCCAGGTGAAACTATTTTATAAAGAATAACACTGGCACTGGACAACAAATTTTATAGAGGGAAAGGTTAGATAAAAATAGCAGATTCCTAATGATTCAATGTATTAAACACAAATATGAGGACAAAAATATCTTAATTGGGTCTGGTTTTTTTTGTAATAAGTGGTTTTTAATAAGTTTTACATATATTTTTACATACATACATTGATAAAATTTTACATACTTAACATGTATCTCTGAAGTTTTAGCCACCTGAGTCAATTTCCACTGAGTCCACTCTAAGTTTACATATTAAGCCCTAAAATTTAAAAAAAGAAGAAAACACGAATTTTTGGGATAAGTAAAACAAGTATTTCAAGATTTTTAATATGATAAAATTGATTTATATGTATAACTGTGTGACATAGAACTTATTTAGAAGGTTAAAATATCTAGAGGTTTTAATTTTACCCAATAACGCCAATAATCTAAATGAGAAATAGCAAAAACTGATGAAGGTTTTTTTTAAAAAGGCCTATACTTACTAGGGCGATTCTATCATATTAAATTCCCCATTTATGAGACATAAAACCCAAAAAAGTTGTTGTGTGTAAAATTTATTTTTAATATCACGAAGATCAGTAAAATATTATTAAAAGATGTCCCCGACCTTTTGTACAAAAGTTGCTAGTTTACAACATTTCCACTTTTTACTCAAAAGAAGCTGCACGGGGCATTTGTCCATATGTAGTGCAAATACTTTATTCAGTTCCATTGATAAGGAAAACAGCAATTCTACTCTTTGTATTCCAGCTACAAACCCATCAACAGAGATACTACCTTTAGAGAAGCTCGATTTTCAGTATTTAGTCACCTCAAAAAGCTGTTTTAGATTGTGTTAAATCACCCAATAAAAACAACAAATAGAAAGGAAGCTCGTTTCTGTTATTAAATTCCCTATTAGAATAACGGAATTTTCTATTAATACTTAACAAAGAGGTATACTACCTAAATAGGTTTTACTATTTAAATACAATGAAAAAATACTAAAAAAAATATATGATTAATTGCCGTATATTTCTGCATATAAGCCGAGAATTTTTTGAAAAAAAATCTATGCAGAGATCGGCTGTCGATCGGCTTCGTGGATCTAGAGTTTGAAAATAGTATTAACAGAATCAAGTTTCGCAGAAGTCCCTCGCAATCATATTTAACTAATATATCGGTCGGGATGTTAAGCCAATACATAAAATAGGAACACATTTTAAAATTTTTGGTCAATTTTTTGAATAACATCCTACTCTCGGTCATGGAGCTAGGAGCATGTGAAGGGAACATGGTCTGAAATCATTGAAGCCAAAAAAATCTTAACTTACCTGTGGTAATGACTGGCAGCCATCTTAAGCTATGCATTGTAGATTTATCAAACTTAACAACTTTGCTCACAAACTATAACTGGTGACATCCATGTGATTGAGATTTTGGATCTATGAATCACTTTATTAACCTCCGACTGCTCAATTTGTAAACCGAAATCGCTTTAAAAATTGTGTAATTTTTTAAACACATTTTAAATCTGTATATCGTCGTGGAAGATGCAATACCGCACATGCAAACATCGGAAAAAGACACAGTTTAATGTAGTTGTCGATTGTTTCAATTGGCAGTGAAATAAATAGCCAAATATGGTTTCGTATGGTTGCTGCTTAAATCGAGTCTAAACCAACACTACTAGCACATTTATTCATCACCGAAGTTAAGTACTTCCAGGTACGGGCAATACTTGGGAGGGTGACTACTTCGGAACATCGCTTGCTAATAGAATTTCTTATTCTCTTGCCCACATAGAGCATTTTTCTGCCTTTCAGGAAAGAATATTCATCATTTCTATTAATTTTGTATCAAATCATAGCTATATAAAATACACATTATTAATATTTTTTTTGTAAATAGGCCCTTTTTCTGTTATTATCGGAATTAATTGTTTGATAACTTTATTTTCAATGCAATTCTTATGGGAAAATTTTTTTCTTGCTTCTTATCGGTGTATAAACCAAAAAAATCATAGGAATATAAAAAAATTACAAAACTGTATACATTTTACTTACATTTTAATTACAATAAGTTTGTAGCAGGTAAGGCACCACGACATAAAATAAAGCATGCTTTATTTCCATTATTCGGGAACTCTACAAAGCTAATTAAAGGAAAAATAGGTACATGTAATAAAAAAGTACCACATAATCGAAGATCCAGTAATATCTTTTTTAAATTAGTTTAATAATATTAGGAGGAATAAATAAATACTATGACAGATCATGAAAGATCGTCCACTTTTTATCTGACCAATGTGAAAATGTGTCAAATCAAGGGCTTACTAGAGCTATAAAGATGTGTGTTTTAAAAATGCTTTTAATACTTTAAGGTGCGAAACCTGATCAAGTAATCAAATATCTAAGCATCAATTTCTGAAAAAAAATTTGGTTTACAAAAAAGCAAAGCCATATTAAAACCGCCAACGAAGTCGCGAAAACTGTTTGGTGAGAAAGAGGATTGGAATACTAAAGGTGCTTCAAATGTTAGATGTGCGGTATTGCATCTTCCACGACGATATGTTGGGGAATTGAAAAATGCATTTTTTCTTGCATTTTTTAATGTGAAACTAAGTTGCCAGAAAAACCAATTTCAGATGTTGTCACCGAAAAAAATTTCTTTAATAAATTTCAATTGAATTATAGTTAATTTCTATTTAGTTTTTATCGATAAAGTTTCTTGAATCCTGATCAGATTCATCGTTAATTCGCTATATCTGATGCGATCCTCAATAAAAGAAGAAAAACACATTCCCGTGGAAATCGCGGGATGCGCAGAATTTGATACCTTTGAGATAGACGTGGAAATCGCGGGATGCTTAGTCAGTGGGTTAAAAGGGCCCATCAAATCTATACTCTAGAATCTTGATCATTAAACTAATTTTGTAGGCTTTTAAATCAAAATCGTTTTACTATCCACAAAGTTACATCTAAACACTATCTAATTGACTTCGAAGATTTTTCTATTTACATTTTAAACTGGCTGGCCACTAATTTTGAGTCTAGAGTTGAAATCATTCAAAAATAAGTATTTATACATCTACTAAACCAAAAGAGAAAAAATAATAACTCTAAAATAACTTTATCGGTTAGTATTTAACAAGGAAATGTTATTTTCAAAGTACCAATTTTTATTACCAAAGCCTTAAAAAATTAAATATAAGTTAGGAAAAAAGGCTTGAACACACTGTTAATTGCGGAAACCTGTCAAATGCAAAAATTTCAATAATTTTTTTTCACAAAGGATAAATTTTTTAAGAAATTTTTTGTCTGTAAAATATCCAAATGTGGTCTACTTTAAGTAAAAAAATTACTTAACACTTTCATAAAAATTTAGTTAGCTTCTATACAGTTTTTATCGTTTTTCTCAAAACAAGGAAAGTGGTGTTCGACATGTTTTTGAAATAAGTTACTCATATAGTCATTCATTATATTGGAGCACTTTCAAATACAAAGTACGCAAATCGTTATAGCCAATCAGCTTTTTCATTGTGATATTTGTTTTAGCACGTCAAATTCCATCAGGAAAGGGCACTTTCACATCGGAACCTTTTTTGTTGTTGTCCAGTGTATTTTTTGTGCCTTACTTTCTTGGGTGAAAAACAACCATTGTTTTACCACTCGTAAAAACAGAAAAACAATCTTCTTAGAATCCCAAGATACATTCGTATTGTCTACTGTTTCACAACTAGCATTGGATTCCTAATATTTAGATGTTTCAAGTTTATCGCTGAATATTTCCTCGTATACCTTCATTAGGGTGGAATTGAAATTTCGTGTTTAAAGTATCTAACTATACATGCATACATTCACCATGAATTGCCAGAACTTTTGTTTAGTTCTTACCATTTAATATTTTGGAAGATACATAAAGATGAAAAGAATAGCTTTGTTTTTGCATTCAAGTATTCGTGATGTTTTCAACTTAAATTACATAAGTCTAGAAATTTCGGCTCAAATTATGCCTCCACATCCTTTTCACAAAGACATTGAACTTTTAGATTATGTATTCTAGAAATTTATTAAACATAAGTCGTTGAAGTCTTTGAATTAAAAAATTTTGAAATATATTTTCTCTAAAAGAAAGTGCTTTCCTCATTTAATGAATTATAAACTTTTTTTTAGTAAATTCTAGTGTTTCAAATCAGGTGCGTTAGAAACAGTTAAAATATTTTTATTGTTACTCAAGAGAAACTCAGTAATTTTAAAACACTGTTCTGTTCCTTTCAATTTATGAGCATCGTAACTCTCTTCAGCTCATTGAATGTTTAAAACTTTAGCATCCAATTTTTTTAGTTTATTTTTGTTTTACTGTAATTCTTAAATCGGAAGAAAGAAGGAAAATAACTGATTTTGAAGAGGAATGAGAAATGAACTGAATTTTTATGAGAATAGGTGTTTAGGGTTCCTTATCAATGAACGTTTCTATCAAATCCTGTGTAATAAGGGTAATTGATAATCAAGCATAACTCCAACTAAAAATATGCTTCTCATCGTTTTTCCTTTTCACATTTTCAATTCTTATTATTTAGACATTTAGAGTAATTTTCTTCATTTTTACCAGGTTGAGTCGCAACTAAGAAGTTTGAGAAGAAAAATATTGAAGGAAATTTTTTTTGCATCTAAATGACGCACATTAAAGGATGTCACGGTCAAGTGTGATAGTCAGTGAGTATTTTCCTCTAAAACACACGTGCCGAATCAATTCAGAAAGGGTATAACCTTCCCTCAGAGGAGTCGATGTACTTAGCCACTCGTCAAACCCAAGTTCGCATATTAAGTGTATCCATATTCATGAGTACTTAAGCAAATTTCCTCTCTCTTCCGGTTGCGAACAATGAATGCTAATTTTTATAAGAGTTTTAAATGAGTGAAAGTCTGTGAGTGGTGTACCAAATCTTCGCATGTTTGTTTTAAATAGTGATTAAATATTGATTACATACCAGTTGGTAAAATTTTAAAAAGTTTGAATCAATCGTTAAACTAATGGAATTTAGAAAAATATTAGTATTAACTAAAACTCATATTAGTAAATCTTGTGAATAATTAAAAAATTAACCTTAAAATTCGCATTTTTTGTTTTATTTAATTTCTTCAAATTCGATTCTTTATTTTAATTGTAAAAAATTACTTACTTCGAGAGTTAGATTTGAAAATGTTAAAAATGTGGTTATGTGGAAATGTGGTTAAAATCTAAAAAAAATATACACAGTTATTAAAAGTATCTTCTGGACATAAAAAGGTTTTAGAGCGTTAAAATTACCGAACTTTCGTCCCATGTTTCTATAACACACTAATTTGAATATTGCTTGAGTTTCAAATGACTTTCAAAATTTTGATTAAGCATTTTAATATTTTTATCATATTGTCTACATTATTCGTTAAGATATTTTTCAAAAAATATAAAATAAACCTGTTGTTCATGAGGAGGTGTATGTTGAGTGTTGATTAGCTTCAATATTAGGGGGTATCTAGGGAAATAAAAATATCCGAGCGATGCATCAACGCTTGAGTAAATGTAGATGAAATGGGACCACGGTTAAAAATGCTTAACAACAAAAGAATGCAGAAGAGGGTTTAAGAGCAAATAGATGTTGAAGCATATAGAAATGAAGAAAAGGTAAGGAGGTACTAAATATCACTGCTTCCAAAGAGAAAAGGGAGACTGAAGAGGAAGAGCAAGTAGATGCTAAGATGCAAAGGTATGTTAACAATCAGAAATAGGCTCAAAAACAAAGGGATGCTAAAGTAACGATATAAATTGAAAAATTATTTTTTTTGTGTTAAAAAAATAATTTAAGTAAGCAAAAGTTAGCTACTGAGTATAGCTGAAATACAGACATTGAAACTATTTTACTAATACATCATACAACACTGGTGTTCAAAATTAAGAGAAATTGCACATTTTTTCGATTTCTTCAGATCTACTGGATAGATTTTGATGATATTTGGTATGAACATAGATTGATATAATACCAAATAAATAATCATTCAAAAATTGTAATACACTCGCATGCGCAGAAGTTATCACCGCCAAAGTTGAAAGGTATGAAATAGCGGTTCCAGAATAGAGCCAAATAGTGGGTTTATAAATGGTATGACACCCTCCCACTATCATGCATGCCTCCTTGAGTGATTTTATAGCGTGAATAAGGCAGATAATAAAATTTCCTGTTCATTAGGCCTACTTTCTCAGAAACCCCGTTTTGGGGATCTGAAGGGTATGTGGATGGGGGTAGCAAGATGCCATTGCCTTATATAGAGTCCCTCATACCTCCTCTAAAGGGGCGAAGTCTTTGAATCTGGCTGCCCATTCCATATGGCGAATATCTTCCGTTTTAATGAAAATTGCGAACCTAATGAGCTCCAGTAAGTGAAGGATTTCTATCGATTGAAAAGAAATTAAGACCGATAGAACCCCCCAAAAGGTGAATAAAGGTCTCCAAGATATCAACACAATATCTTCAACCATGATTTTCTCCTTTTGAAAGATGTAGGGGGTTTGGCATAGACTTAACACCATTCCTACAAAGAGCACTAAATCTCCGATTCCAAAATGGTCAGTTTCTCCTACATTAAAGACTGACACAGCATTCTGGTTCTTTCCACATGAGATTGCATCGAGAATCAATGGTTTAATTGATTTGAGACCTAATACAGAGGAAAATATTCACCCTTTGAATATTACATTATTGAAGACAATTTTTTGCATATTTTTGACAAGTTGCAGATCCCTCCCTGCCTTTGAAAGAGGAACCCTGACAGTTTTAGGTTCTGTGTTGATATCTTGGAGACCTTTGTTCACCTTTTGGGGGTTCTGTCGGTCATAATTTCTTTTCAATCGATAGAAATCCTTCACTTAATGGAGCTCATCAGGTCAGAAATTTTCATTAAAACGGAAGATATTCGCCCTTTTAGAGGAGGTATGAGTGACTCTTTATAAGGCAATTGCATCTCGCTACCCCCTCCACATACCCTTCAGAGCCCCAAAACGGGGTTTCTGAGAAAGTAGGCTTAGTGACCAGGAAATTTTATTATCTGCCTTATTCATGCTATAAAATCACTCAACGAGGCATGCATGATAGTGAGAGGGTGCCATACCCCTTATAAACCCACTATTTTGCTCTATTCTGGAACCGCTATTTCATACCTTTCAACTTTGGCGGTTATAACTTCTGCGCATGAGTGTGTATTACAAGTTTTGAATGATTATTTATTTGGTATTATATCAACCTATGTTCATACCAAATTTCATCAAAATCTATCCAGTAGAAATCGAAAAAATGTGCAATTTCTCTTAATTTTGAACACCAGTGTATTTTTGTAAAATATTTAATTTATTAATGGTGGTCCATGATTGATATTTTAACCTAAGTGGTTACCCCTTGTGTTGAGAACTTTTGATTAAAACCCAGTATAAGGACTACATTTATGGTCGCCTAACCGTTTACTTTTTATGTAAATTCACTCTTTTTTTCTAGTCCTTCTGTAAAAAGTCTAATGGCCCTTTCCATTGAAATTCAGGTAATAAAAGTCAAATGTTCTTTAAAGTGGGAATCCTAAGACATACTAATATCCTTTTATTTAAACATTTTAATCGTTTTCAAATGAAATCCTTTGAGAGCCTATATTCCTTATCTTAAAATTACCAATAAATAAAAAGAGATTTATAGTTTTGATGACTGACCTCTTCTCAAAGGATAAATAAAAAAATGTCCCATTCATGATATCGTAACAAAGTAAGGAACTTATCTAGAAGAATGAACTTGATTTTTTGATACAATCATTAAGTAAAGCGTTCACTCGGGTTCAGATAAGGACTAATCATAGGTTATTAACCGAAAAAAGTTTTTATCGTTTTTGATTTTTTAGCCCGTTAACCCTTTTATTAATTTCTTTCGATTAGATATCAGAAAATCTATCAGTGCTGCTTTTATAAAATTTTAGAAGAAAAACACTGAAGTGTTTCATTTTAGGCAATAAATAATTCATTAACTCGGAAAAATGTATATATAACGTTTAAAAAGGATAAAATTGTTTATGAAAAGCTTTGTGCCGTACAATGTAAATGTTTATATGTTTACTCTGTACAGTAGGGTGGTCCACATTCCTATGGGAAAAAATAAACTTCGTCCTAGACACAACGTCGCCCCCTCTTTTTTTTACATCTACCTATAGTATTATTCTGGCAAAGTTTCAACTTCCCACTTCAGTTTTAGGAGGGTGCTCAATGGCCCTAAAAAACTGCACTTTTTAGTTTTTTTTCGAAATTTTGGCTAAATTGGCTAAAAAATTAGTAAAAGATAAATTATTTTGACACCTACTTGATTTATACACTTAATCTTAATATATGATAATAAATTGAAAATAAAATAGTTAAAAGCATCATTTTTTTTAAGCACGAATGTTTAGAAACAATATGGACGAGTTAGTTTTTTGTTGACTAGGAAGCAACAATAGCAGGACGGTTAAAGGGAATAATTGTTCATATTGTGCAAGAGGCACCAAAATTGGTGGAAATGTAGTTTAAAACATGCTGAATCCAAAAATTGACCAGAAGCACTCTGGCGGAAGTGCCGTTTCGGACTTCCGGTCAAAAACAAAATGGCCGCCAGCGAGCCGATATTCGGTTCTTTTAATAATAGAAAGACATTTTGGGGGGTCAAATATTATGCTTTAAGGGTCAAAAATTTGATTCTGGTTACAAAATATGCAATTTGTTTTAAAAAGTAACAAAAATTCAATAAAAGCTCAAAATAGTAATATAGTCCTATGACAAGCAGTTGCTTCATAAAAAAAATTTTTTAAGTTATTTTCTTCGACGGTTTTATATGTTTTTTGAGGTGCTGATTCCGAATATCTAGTTCACTTTCACGTGGAAGGTCGGCTTCATATCAATAAAACGCAAAAATACGTGAAAAAATTGCAAAATTTTCACTTTATCTTCGGATTTTTTGTATATTTCAAAAAATATTAGTTTCTCGAAAATTACTTGAATTACAAAGTTAAAGTAAACAAAATTTCCTACAAAATTCACTGCTCAACTTTTATTTTTCAAAGAATAGTTTTGCTGTTACAACGCAATGAAAAACAGAATTTCAACACAGATGATTTTAACGCATTTTCGCGGATCCAGAGAAAAGTTTTGATAAATATAAAAATTAAACTAAATATAATATAATAAGACATATTGACACCTAGAAACATCAGGCTTTACGAAAAAAAATTGTTTTTTAAGGACATGATGTCTAAAAACAAATCCATAAAATTTTTAAAGTGTCAAAAAGAAGGGTTATTGAGCACCCCCTAAAAATAGGAGTAGAAAGCTAAAATTAAAGGATGATGATACTGTTGGTAAATGTAAAAAAATTTTGGGGCGATGTTTGGGCTGGCTTGAAAAAAGTTTTTTTGGACCACCCTACTGTACAGTTTTATTTAGATTTTTAGTTTAGTCTAAGGGAATTTTACAAGCTTAGAATTTTTCTTAATTTTAATCAATTTGTTTGATTCGAGCACATTAAAAGGCAATTTTTTCATCGTAATCTTTCTCTGTTTTACACGTCAATTATAAAAGATCATACTGCAACCACACACACACATACACACGCACACACACACGCACACACACACACACGCACGCACGCACGCACGCACGCACGCACACACACACACACACACACACACACACACACACACACACACACACACACACACACACACACACACACACACACACACACACACACACACACACACACACACACACACACACACACACACACACACGCATTTGTTTTCTGGATGAATTTACGATAATTTTCTCTGCTAAAAATCAAGAAAGTATAAACTCTGTATACGTGCGTCATCATAAAGAAAAATTATAGGATCTTTGTACGTATAGGGAGATATGGGTTTTTTAACCGTACTTACTGCAGAATAATACTATTTTCATTCCTACTGAAAAATACAATTATGGAAAATCATAAGATATTTTTATATACATCTTACTCAGGTATTCATATCAACCTAAAAATCTTATCTCCGAAAGACCACTAAGCAAAACGTGCAATGAGGCCAGAGGCGATCTAATTACAAAAGGCTTGAATATTTTTTGTGTGCAAAGAATCTCACAGAGATTTCAGTTATCTTTCTAAATGTTAGGGAACACTACATATTATCAATGGATTGCCCCTGCCTCTGATTCTATTCCTGTAAACATAAATTCATATCATATGTCCTATATTTTAACCCATTGAGAATCCATAATATGATTAAGAAAGGGAAGTTTCACAGCCGGTAAGATCCATATTTAGTAAAGAATTTTAATAAATTCGCATAATATGATTATCTGTAAGACGCTTTAACAAAAAAACGATGTCCCTAATTTTGTACTTTTGCTCTTTTTTGTAGTCTACAATAGGTTATAAAGGTTTTCTGTTATACAATTCAAAAATACGCGACTTTTAAATTTTCTATATTTTTGACATGATGACTTTTAAAAAAAGAATACAAACACGTTTTCTTTTTGAAAAGCTGATCTTATCAAATATATTAGTATAATTTTTTCATACTAACTCTTTGAACACCTTCCAATCAGCAGAAAGTGAATTTTTCACGCTCCCTTGCCCACGATTACACAATATTCATTGACCAAACCTCTATGTGTCTTTGTCAATCTTTGAACTTCTTCCTTGTTTGACTTTGCTTAAATGGAACAGGACTCACTCCATCCTTGCATTCTTGCATAAGGACTCTTCATCCTTTTTCATTGTTCTTACTTGGACCGAAGCAAGCGTAAGAGGTAGGTCCTAGCTATAAGCGTTGGGGCACAGTGCTTTTTAACTTTAACTCAGTTGGGATATAAGAATTGTATATTTTAGATTATTTCTTATCCAACCTTTTTTTAAATTTAGAAATGAGGACTGGACTTCAAAAACAATCTAAGTGCCAAAAAGTTAATTTTCTGTAATTGATCATTTACAATTTGATTCTCCATAGGAATACACATAAAAAGTCATCTTTCGAGCTAATTTTAAACTACTAATAATTGTTGTGGCGCTAAGCCGACTTTATAGGTTGTTGGCGATGGTACTTCAATTGGTTTTTCGGGTTTAACTCATATTTTTTACTTTTGGCACTTAGCTTCTTTTTGAAGTCCAGTCTTCAAATGTGTTTTAGAGCATTCAAGAAAAGTTCATGTAAATAGGATATTGTAAACACAATGACCACCTCCAAAATTACTATTTTACATTTCAAGAATGGTAGATTTCTATTTTGAAATTAGAATAAGCTATTTTGTAGGAAATTGCCACCTTTTAGAAACGTTGGTTTGGATGATAAAGCAAATTGTCATCTCTTGGAAAATATCTGGCAATCTTTCTTCTGTTTAAAAAAGTTTACTTTTTACTTTTATATTTATATTTAGGATAATAGTTCTCATACATTTCATCAGTTTACTTTCCGTAAATAAATTTAAAAAAAAATTGTAACAGCATGCAGAATTTTTGTTAACTAAAAAACTATTTTACTCGTGTGTTACTGTAACTGATATTAAAAAAATATTTTGCTCACTTGTTTCTTGATAACAACTGATGTAAATATAGATGTATAATGTTATCATTATTTCTTCCTAAGTAAAGAAACCCCCGGTCTTTATAAAATGTTGTTTTTTCTTGACCCATATTCTTAAATGAATTGATAACTTAATAACCAGTGCCCACTCGCATTTAATTTTAATCACTGAAAAGGGTTATTTCCTATACTTACATTGAAACAATCCTTTAGTTTTTGGAACAATTTGAAAAAAAATCATTTTTTAAAGCTTTAATTTATTTAAGATATTTTGTATTGTAAATTTTGTACTTTTCTCAGAGTTGTAGAACTTAATTTTGGATACATAAACAGGAATTAAATCAACAATTATCTGCCTTAAAAATCACACTCTTTCACATAACTTTTTAATTTTTTTAAGTTAGCTTTTATTGTATCTACATAATTTAGAGTTGCAGTGAGAGAATATAAAAACAGTATTCTTCTACCTTCCTTTAGTTGAAGCCCCTGGCCAGTGGTGGCTCGTGGATAATTCGAATGGGGTTCACAATAGAATTTTGAAAATAAAATTAAGTAAAAATCTCCCTTTTAGAACAGAAAGATGGTGGAAGCACATCCTGAAATATATTTGAAGTTGAAAGTTGAAATTTATTTTTATTACTTTTTCAGTTAATTTATTATTGACGTATTTCACATTCTCATTTGCTCATGTGCTCCTATGGACGAGCCACCACTGCCCCTGGCTGTATTCTAGCAAAGTAACGGAACGGGCCCTTTTTAAAACTTATTAATCGAACAAATGAGTACTCCCAGAGAACAATAGAAATTTCCCAAATCCTTTCAAAATTAACGAGCTTTACGTTACTAAAACAACTGTTACTGTTTGATAAAAAATACTGCTGATACTTTACACTAATTATGTATTTTTAATTCATTAATGCTCATATTTTAAATATTACTTACGAACGACATGCAAAAAATATTTATACATTTTTATTATGAAGATATTTGTTAAATTTTGTGTTTGTCTTCAAATCCATTTTCTGCAAAATTGTGTTTATAAAAACTTGTTGTCAGTGAACAACACCCTTAAGTGCAATTATGTTATTGGTGAAAATATATCTAAAATATTCTGAACTTTCACCTTTTCTATCAACGATAAATAAAGTACAGTTCATCAGTCTCAGGTAAAGATGACCACAGGCCATTGTACTTTTACCCATAAAACCTGTTCTCTCAAGTCAAGTGAAACAATAGTGCAAGATATCCCTTATGTTTCTATGATAATTCTCAATATTTTATCTCTCCTTTTCCTCCCTATCCGAATACTATTTGCTCAAGCAGTATTCGCAACATCTCAAATCACTCTTTATCTTTTCTTTCAAAAGAGTGGGAATCACCTCATTTTGACAATAAGCGTATAAAAATCTCACTCTATAAATAAATTTCCGCAAGGAGATCATTGACTGATTTGATTTTCACGTGTTGATCTGCATAACTCTACTGCCCCGGATTATTTAAGAGTTGATATGACAGTATAAAAGAATCAATCGAAATCGGCTATCCACATTTTAAGAAAAAAAAAACTTGTTAACAATTCGAAACCAAAGGAAATCCTGACAAAAGTCGGTCGGTTCAGATGACCTATATGTGAGAGCATGCGAGTGGTTTAGCTACCTATTCCTTCAATGCCAGTGATACGATTGGCTACTAGAAGTAATTTCATTTTCATTCAGATTCTCTGAACTCTCATCTTCAGTTACATTTGTTGATTATTACTACTTCGGCATCACTAATGGTGAGTGTGTTAAGATTTGCTTACTATAGGAATTCTTATCTTCTACCATTAAGAATGAAGTTAAAGATTAGTTATTCAAAAAGTTTATCTTTTGAGATTGTGTATTGTTTAGTATTCTCTATCATTAGCATTTTTTATTTAATATTTGTTTAGATAAACTTTACACCCTTTTTGACATAATCAATTTAGGGAGGTTTTTCGAGTTTTGGTGTAAAGTTATTAGCGTATTAAGTGGCATATATCCTTGATTATTTTAAAAATTTATTTCAGAATATTTATAAATAATATCCTATAACTAAAATTACTTAATTTTCTGACCATATGAATGTTTTCTGTTTCCTTAAAAAATGCACTTATTGATGGTTAGTGGGACACGAATTTCTTTCTTAAATTAATTCTGTAAAGCGAATTAAAAAAAGTATGTTTCCTTATTTTTATCTCATATAACTCATATAACCATACGCAGACCCAAAAGTCAGAGCTGGTTTAGGACTTTTATTGCTAACTTGAGAACCTGGGTACTGGTTTTAATGTCTTTTTGAAGATATTTTCTGAGAAGTAGCTTTTTGCTCTCATGTAGTTATCTTCTTAAATTAACAAATGGTATATTTATAAAGAGATCTTAATTTCTTCTCAAGTAGTATCAGTTTTTAAGTAATCTGAAAATCCATTTTTATTCATTTTTGGTTACATTAGATGCTTTGAATTAACCCTTATAAACATAACTATACAATCATACAGGATTTAATGATAGTTAAGCAAACAATTTACATAAAAGAAATCGATTGAAATCACTATTTATGGAAATGGGAGGGATATATTTTATACAAACCATTTTTCTTAACTATAAGTAAAACCTACCAAACCATAAAACTATGTGAATAAAGAAATTTCACAAGTTTTTATGTGTCTCTTAGTCTAAAGATGCTAATACTAAATGTCCCTTCTTCCTAAGAATAAATTTGATTAGCCTTGAAAGAAGCAAAAAGTTACAAACTAGTCAAATGTCATTCACTTTCTTTTTTTGACAGAACACATGCCTTCCCTTTTTCCTTATATTGTGTTCAGCACTTATATGTTAAGTTTAAATTGTCAAAACTCGGGTGCCATTCTAGAAAATGTTTAGTGTTAATGAAAATAACTTTAAGGTGGCAATTATGTTATTCTTACACTAAAAAATTATTTTTATTTAATTCTGAGTGATGGTATTTTTGAGCCAGGCTGTCATGTCAGGTTATCATTTGAGAAAACGTCCTTAATTATGAAAGAAGTTTCTTTTATACAATGAGGGGATTCCCTTTAACTTTTCTAAACGACGTCAGTAAAAATATGAAAAACCTGTTCCATCTTTAACAATTGATTGTTGTAATCGGCTTTTAAATTTCCTTGTTCACCTCTATAAGGTGTATAAAAGATTCAAAAGAACTTCTCAATATTTGTTCACCGGTGCTTAACTGTAGTGAGGAAAATTACATAACTTGCTTTATCCCTTTGGACCTTACCGATTTTTTCCTTACAATAATTCAGTTTATAATCAGGCAGTAATGCAAAAAAATTGAATGCTTAATTAAACTTCCCTTTTTTACCATATTTGATATAAATAGAAAATACATTCTTTCAGGTAATATAAAACTAATACAATTCTTCTTGCTTTGCTTGTCAACAACATCTGGGAATCATGAGTTACTCCGACACAATACCTGTAACATCGGATGAATTACTGAGAGTAGATGAGGTATGTTATAAATATTCTTATTTGATGTTATTACATTATGCGGGTGTCTTAAGTACCCAGTAATCCATTTTCAAAATTTTAATGGATACTTTTTATGTATTAATTTATGTACGGCTTGCAAAATGCCTTTCTAAAATTCATAGAAACTAAGAAAAAGTTAAAGAAATATCTGCTACACTCTTAACTTTAAATTGAATACAGGACTATATCGGTAGAAATAAAAATTAATTATTAAAAATAATTCGTGGGGCTAAACTTTAATTTGTTTAATTTATTTCATTTTCCGGGATGAATGGCCGTGTTTGATGAAATGTATTTCCAAACGTTTCGTTCTCTTCTTCGGAGAGCATCCTCAGCTCATCATACATTTCATCAAACACGGCCATCCATCCCGGAAAATGAAATAAATTACTCTTCAGGTCGTGGAAGTTTTCATTAATTTAATTTGTTTAATTTCATTTATTCAGTTTTAGCAACTTACTTTGAGCGTAGGTCTAAAATTCCTTATCTAAAATCATATATGATCTGAATCTTCTAAAAGATAAAATGTTTGAAACTTTCTATCACAAGACAATAGTAGAATTATAATGGGTTTTGAAAAAGTGAAAGAAATAAAAATTATTGAATTTACTTTACTTTCACACTTTAATGAATCGTCTCTAGAAAAAATTAAGAGGAATAAATGCTCGTTAGTGTATATGTTATGGGCAATGTGATAAAGCGGACATTATTAATAATGCCCGAAGGGGAAGAGGGCAATGTGATAAATTCAATGGCATTTATCAATTAAATTTATCACTTTGCCCGCCTCCCCCTCTGGGCATTATTAATAATGCCCAATTAATCACTTAGTCCGTAACATATACATTAATAGTAAAATGAGGGAAGAATGCCCGACAGAAAGATAATTTCAGCAAAACAGCGAAAAATAAGGGTTCCCCCCCAATCAACTCTTTTCTAAATTCTTAAAAATGGCGAAACTTTATTTGTAGGATTAGCTTGGTTAGTTTCAACCATTATTTCTGGACAAATTTCCTGATTCGCGTATAAACCAATCTACTTAAAATCGTTTACTTTTTAAATAAATATGGGAAATCAAAAATTAAGAAAAAAATATTCATAGGTTAAGTTATTAATTTCTAGGGTTCGACCGATGCATCTTTTGGCCGATGTATCGGCGCCGATTGTTTGAAAAAATAGCCATCGGCATTGACATCGGCTGCCGATGCTAAAATTTGAAAAAATCGGCCAATCGGCCTAAAAAAACATCTAAATGCCGATGTTTGGCCGATGGTTATCAAATTTTTAAATAAATTTGAATTGATATTCCAATCTTAAAAAATTTAAATAGAATATTCGTATCAGCAGCAGTGAAAAATAGTCTATAACATCATTCTCAAGTGAAAACCGTTAAAAACTAAATGTTGAAATTTTTACTGGTTTTACCCCTTTTTCTTTTTTTTCCGTTAGATTTACTGGACTAAATTAGTTAAATGCAATTTTTACCATCGGCCTTTAGCATCGGCCATCGGCATCGGCAATCGGCCTCGTAAAGACCCATCGGCCATCGGCTTGCCGATGGAAATTTTAGAACAATCGGCATCGGCCCATCGGCCAAAAAAGTGCCATCGGTCGAGCCCTATTAATTTCAATCCAGGCCAGAAGATACTAGGTATGCAATCGCAAAAAAGCAAATTTAAAAAAAATATTAGGTTAAATAATATATAATATGCCATATAATAACACAATTTATATGGCAAAATTGAGCTTGACAAGTTATAGGTACTATTTGAAATTTATATCCTTATATTTGCCATAAGTGCCATCGACAATTTGTATTAAGTTCTGACCAACATTTAAATGGGGTTCTTATTTTCTTTACTCAAAGTTATTACTTTGATCCAGGAAAATTTTTAAAGTTGTTTACAAGTGTCCTGGAAACATCTATTTTACTTCCCAAAGGTTAAGTACTTTTTCCCCTTGATATTTTTATGGTATTGAAAGTGTCCACTGTAAACAAAAAAGACATTACAGTAACTTCTGAGTATACAACTGACCACTTTCTAGAAAGTATCTCAGCAGATATCATAATGTGTGTTTTCTCGATAATGACGTTCGGACACACAAAGTCTCACCTGGCCTTCAAAAACATCCTTCACCTGCATCTAAAAGATAGACGAAAGACCACTCATACACGGAAAGTTCTTCACATAACAAGTTCTAATAGGAGAAAAGCTTGAGGGAAACAAAAAAAATTAAAGTGAACGAACTGAACGCTACATAGTAGCCTTAAAAATGTAGGTCAGGCAATCCATTACGAGATTTCTTTTCGATTGATTTTCTAACGATTTTTAGCTTCAATACTTTCAGACACTTTTTTACCGTTTAAGTAATCTTTTGTTATTAATTTTACATTGAAAGATTTCCAGTAGCCAATTTGAGCGGACTTTTCATTTAATGATTTTTATTCATTTCTCTAGGTGAAGTAATTTGAACTAAACGCTAGTATGTTTTTCATTGAGCCCCAATATCAGTGTTCTATTTTCTCACTAGTAAAATGAGAAATTTTTTTCACAGGTTTAAACTGATAAGAATAAGATACATTAAAAGGTCTTTTTCATATGCAATAGTTATTTCTACTTTAAAACAATACATATATTCCATAATTTTCTGAAACTGCATAAAATCAAATTAATAATCAAGGGTTAAAATTTTGGAGAACTATCCTTTTAAACTAATATTTCAATGTAAAGCAATCCTAACTTTAACACAAGCCTATATAGTTCATTTAATACTTTATATTAAAACGGGGTTATTTTTAAATAAGTACGCATGTTTTAAATTTAAAAATTAATGGAAATACTTATTTTAGATTTATTTGTTCCCTGCGTAAAATTACGTTAAAAATAGTTTTGGTTCATGTGTTTTGTAAAACAAGGACAACAGAAGAATACATAAAAACAAATCACGTAATCTTCTAGTATAATGTATTAAAGATTAGGCAAATTTATAAAAAAGTGATTATACTTTCAGGAAATAATAATCGGCTTTTCTTTTCAGCTTCGAAAAAGGGTAGAAGACATATTAAAGCCTCATCAACACAAAGATGAACTAATGTTTATTAGGTTTTTAAGAGGTAAGCTTATTTTAAGCATTTTTTCAAAGTGGAAAATAACCTGAATCAATTAGAACAAGCTTTACTAATTTACAACCCATGAATATTAAGCTTAAATGTTTTATACCTATAGTTTTTTATCGCTTTACGGTATCCGCATTTTCAGAAAACCATTTGGTTGATTCACACAAACATAATTTTAAGATTCACAATAGTAATTACTCTTATGGGATATTTTAATTCATTATGATAATCGCAGGAAGTGCACTAGAACAATGCTTAATAATTTGAAAACCAAAACTACAAAAAATTTGGAAACAAAGGAAGACGCATCCTTTAACAAGACACTAGGCTAGGGCATTGAACTTAAGAGAATAAGATTACATGGTATATTGACATACCACATAATAGGGATATATCTGGAGATTTCTTTCTTTATGAGAAAAGAATTGCTGAGAACAATGCATAGATAAGTCAAAATTCGGAAAGGGGAACTTTTAAAGTAGTTCTTAGCTTGTAGTAACAAGTGAAGTGATTCAGCTCTAGAAATAATCTTTGGGCCGGAAATTGATAGTATGTGGTAATTTAACATGATGGAAGAGCTCTTGAATGATTTAAAATCTGATGTAGTTCAATAGTTCCATGCCAAAGGTTGTTTTCAATTGTTTCCAGAAAGTATGAATCATTGAAACGAACGACTGAACATGTTAGGATAGGGTTTTTAATTACTTTTATCTACATTTTCTGAGTTAAATAAAACCCAACCAAAAATGGAAGACATTAATCAATATTTTAAAATATTATGTCTATGTGATTTTCTTACAAATACTAATTAGTTTCTTTTCTGCATTTAACCATATAATTTTAGTTCAATAAAAAAATATTTTTACAGCTCGTAACGGAAATCTTAACAAAGCTGAAGATATGCTAAGAAACGTAAGTACTCAATTCTTTATTTTATTTTACTCTAATAAAATATCTTATGGCTGTTTTACCTAATTTTTTACTGTCATTTTATAATTTAAATACAATTACTATGCATTAGTCCAACATAAAACTCCAAAGCTACGATTGCTAAATATAAGTTTTAACCATTTTCACTTCCCTTTTCCTCTTACTTTGATCTTAACAAGGAAACGTGATCGATGTCATTAGAGGTCATCTCAAAATCTGTCAGGTGTGCAGTAAAAATAATCTTTCTTTGGATTACCTAAGGAGAAATTTGAAAATCGTAATTATCTTGTACCAAACTATTGTGACATCAAGTTGAACACTTTCCTTGCGTGATCAGGAAGATCCATAAGATATTGAACGCAGCTGCATTAGTTGTATTACGTATTTGATAATTTTTGTAATTCCGTATGATTCACGGAAGTCATGTTTTTGAAGCTCGGTTTCAGATTATTTTACAATGACAATGATAAAAGGTGTTTTGGATAAACGTGACACACTTTTATTCATCTTCTAAGATAAGAATTTAGAACTTTCCGATCACTTAAACTTTAATCACTGAACCACTTTTAGAAACAATGCGCTTGTAAAAAGTTAGTTTATACACTGACTTTATTCCTAAACTCCTGATATATAGGCACCCCTGGTGGCTTCAACAGTTTCCGAAACTAAAAATAATTTGGTTAAAAGCAGCTGTTATCAACGAAGCTATGATGCCTTCATTTTTAAATTATTATTATCAAAAAGATAATCTGTACAATACCTGTAATAATCTTACATATACCTCTGCTAAGAGTACAGAAACCTTTCTTGTTAGTTGATATACATGGTTTATTTGAATTTAAAAATAAAAATTTATTCTGTGTGTATGACCCCCTGCTATAAAACATCCTTTTTAATTAGCACTTACAATGGAGGCAAAAGAACAGCATTGATGACATTCTATATTACAATCTTCCGGAGGTAAGTTATTCTTAGGAATAATATATTTTTATTCCTAATTTATATGTCTAAAATAAAAACGAAAATAAACTTTTAAAATTTTTTTAATCTCGCTTTTATGAAACTAGTAGAATATATTTGATTTCTCAAAATATTTTATATTTATCTGTATAAATTTTAAGTTTTCCCCGTTTTTAATTTTTGAGTTGATTTAAGTTGTCAGGGTTTCTTAATATGAGCTTAAATGGGTTAAAATATGGGTTTAATGGATTAAAAGAGAAAATTTTAGTTATATTGTACATTAATGTAATGTTTTTTTAATCATATTGGACATTCCCTTCAATTTTTCAAATGAATTTAAGTGCATTGATTTTTGCCGATGCTCATCAACTCTACTATATTAACACGTAAATACAAGAAAAGCTCATTTTTTAAACACAAAATAATAGTGTTATTTCTTGGCTATTTCAGGTGGTTAAATATTTTCCACTGAGCTTTGTTGGTTATAGCAAAATGGGTAACCCAGTTCGGTACATTTCTTTTGGCACGATGGACTCCAAAGGTAAGCATTCGGATGTGAATTTAAGTAGCTTAAGTCCTTCATTATAAGATAATATCAAACAAATAATAGTGATTTATTTATTCATAAAAATTAAATGTCAAAAAATTACTGAAACAGTAACTCATCACATTGCTTATAATTCTATATAAATCTATTATAAAAACAAATTTACCTCTTACGTTTATGTATTAAAGAAACTTTTATTAAATCAAACTGGATGGATTGCTTATAAATATACATATTTATCATTGTTATAAGTCTTATGCAATACGGTTTTTTAACAGGTCTCCTAAAATCAGTTAAAAAGATGGACGCTATTAAAACTGTAGTTAAAGAGTTAGAAATAGATTCAGTTAAAATGAAGGAGATAACCGAAAAGGTTTGTTAAGCATTTTTATTTTTCTTATTTTCATATTTTTCACTATTTGGGTATCTGAAATGAGCTCACCTGTTATCACCTACCTATTACTCACCTTAGTTAACTAACAATTGCCCTTTAACCGTAACCGACGAGAGGAAATCACCGGAGCATTAAAGCGACATCGATGAGGTCTAGATAACATTTGTAACACTTTTACACAAAAACGTAGTAATTGACTACTGTTATATTTGTTATGTAATATTTTCAGAGATTCATAACCTGTACTATTATATTAATTCTTTGCTTCGATTTTTTTTGAAATTTTTTTGTAAAAACATTACTTTTTTAACTATCAATAAGATTTTTTTGTTAAGGTAGTATGCTTATAATATATGGTTAAAGTGATACACCAGGTATTAATAATAATGCCTGGCCCAAAATGCCAGGCCATTATCAATATAATGGCCTATTATTAATAATTAACATCCCCAAAACATGCTTTACTAGTTTCTCTTTAAAACTTTCTATTCTAAATTTACTGATTCCATTTACACTAAGATTGCGGGACGGACTTTTGATAACCCCCTTCTAGATATTACGTTTTTTGTCGATTCTGAGTGAGTTAAATGGATATCTTGCTAATTACCTCGCTTCCGTTTTAAATCACTCAAAACATGGTAGTTACAGCATTTTTTCCACCAAGGTTAAAATTTGTTTTGCAAAAAAAATATTTAAAGCAAAAAAATACAAAAGGCATAATTACATCATCTTCAAGGGCATTTATATTCAATATACTACGTATTAATTAATAAAAGCACTTTGAATTGTTTTATACTAAATTCATTATTTCTACTTTTTGGTCATTTTATGTGGAAATTGTTTTTAAGTTTTAAGTATCTATCTATACTTTATGTTGAATCATTGATAAAAGAATTTTAAGCAATACCTATCCTTTAAATAGTTGATCAATGATATCCTTTAAATAGTTAACCAATCTAATTAATAACTCGTTATACAAAAGTACGAGAAGCATCCCATTAAGGCGTTGCAAAAGTTTATGGGAATTTTTTTTCGAATTTCCAAGATACCCCCTTCAAGTTGCTACAAATACTGAAGCATTATTACCTGCAAATTTTTAGGTCTCTTGCCCAATTTTTCCAGCCAAATATTCAGGTTTTTTGCCCCCCGCGCCCTTCAAAAGTAGGTTTCCCATGTTTAAGTACAGGGAAAATATTGAAAATATCGTCATTTTTGGTTCTTTTCAATTTTATGAGCCTGAACGCATTCAATATCAAATTAAAACCTATATATCATCTTTGGGATATCCTTGTCTCAGATCCTATCGGAAAAACATTCAATGGCACCTACATGGGGCACGGGGGTTAAAAGCGCGCTTTCACCGAGAAAAGAGGAGGCTCGCGGGAGAACTCCGATGAATGGTTGTTGAGTATAACTACTGCTCTCTCACACTGTATACTTCCCAAAGCTGAGATACAAGGCTATCAGATGATGCAAAATAGGAAAAAAATTCAATGAAACCCCCAGGTGAGGCCTTCACTTCATCTAGCTCCCGCCGCAAGCGCCCGCAACCCTCTTCTTTTCAGTATTTGTAATGTTTCAGTATTTATGACAACTTTTAAGGGGGGCATTTTTTGGGAAATTTGAAAAAAAAAATTTGCAACGCCTTAGTATCCCATTCTTTCATCCAAGCGGTGTGGGGTTAGTGTTGTGACGGTACATAGAATTCTAGACATTTCCTAGTGATGATAATTCCATAATAATCCATCTCAATCTTGTTTTAAACTTATCTTATTTTTAAAAATATCAAGGTTTAAGAAGCTATTTTTTTACAAAATAGTCATTCATTTTATAATTTTGATGAATCTTTTCAGCAGACTAACAAAGATATTTCTCAATGGATATACATTTTTGACTTTGATGATTACTCTTTCTCAAAGGCCACTCATAAGCCAAGTGAGTATAATACTAATGCATATCTTTAATATGTTATAAAGAATACATTATTTTCCTTTACCTCTATGGTATTAAAATTGGAGACATTTGTGCGTTTTAATCTAAAAATTAATTGAATTAAAAAGTAATTTTTTAATTTGGGTCATAATTAATTCAAGGAAAAATCATTACAAACAAGAAACTCATAAATATTACTATTAAGAATTAAATGAAAAAAATCTGTATTCATGAAATTTTCATGAATAGAGAAATATTTTTCATTTCATCCTTGATAGTACTTATGGGTGTGACTAATACAAAATGTAGTAACGTAATATGATGAGAAAAGGAGGAGTCATTTTTCTTTAATGAACACTCAATGATTTAAAAAAAAAGTACTACTCCAGAGAATTATATGTATAAAATTGTTCCCTTTCTTGATTAATTTGGCAATGTTTATTTCAAAACCATGCCAATCAGTCCAAACATGATAAAAAGTATGCATTAGATTAATTTTAGTTCACATTTTCTATAATTTATATGTTTCTACTATTGTACAATTTATTAAATCTTCAATTAATGAATGTTTTGTTTTTAATTTAGCTGCTGAAATGTTTGCCTATCTAATGATGACGTATGAAGCTCATTATCCAGAAAGATTGAAATATGCTTACGCTATCAATGGTATAGTATTAATTTGATGCTTATTAAACAATCATAACTTACCTACAAAAATGAATTTTATAACATAATAATAGTACATAAGTGTTTTAGCTTAATCTTACGAAATTTTGTTTGGCATACAACTAACATCAAAGATATTAGTGCCATAAAGACATTTATGCCAGAGAATAGTTAAAATTTGAAGTGTTTTACATTATGTAACAGCTAATAACTGTGTATTGTGTTCAAGATTCATAATTTTTTGCTATTATAACTGCATTTAGGTTTTAAATTTTTTGCTTGTTTCATTCATATCGCCAAGGCAGCGAAATAATTGTTAACTGAGTTTTACACCGACTTGCTTTATTCTTATTTTATGATAGTTCAAATATTTTCATGTTTCAATAAAAAAACAAACGGAACTTGTTACAGTAAATCAATGCAGTATCTAATTACTAAACCTCTTTTGTAAACTTTCTTAGGATTATTAGATTGAATACGAGATGAATTATATTCCATCTTAGAAACTGCCCTAATTTCTAAATTTATGTAGTGATATGTGTTAGGTTATTTGGTAGTAAGAAAAAAAATTATTTTTCAGCTTCTGTATACTTCACAATAATCTTCAGTGTGATCAAACCACTCTTTACTGGAGCTACACTTACTAAAATCAAGATATTTGGAAAAGGTATCACACACTTTAATTCAGTTTCCATAAATTAAAACTAATAATTGATATCTCCTTGATTACTAATCTTTTTCTAACGATACTCTTATATGTACGTTTATTCTTGCCTAAAAATGTTTGTAAATTTGTTCACATATTTAATATTATAACTTAAAACATTTTATTTTTATTCTGGAGTTAATTAAAACTTGAATTTATATGAAGTTTTGTAATGGAGATTAATATCTAAAATATTGCGTGGTGTATGGATGTTAATAGACAGTAGTTTTAAATTTCTGCTATTAATTAAAAGTTTTCTTTTATACTATGTCAAGTAATAGAGCCATGAATTTTTAATGGTTGAAATCTAGCAAAATGTTTACACGAATCTGTTTGTTTTTCTAGATGGTTGGAAAGAGGACCTTCAAAAGCACATAGATCCTGAACAGCTGCCAGTCTTTCTAGGAGGAACAAAAGTAGATCCCGACGGAGATCCTCAGTGCCCTTCATTTGTAAGTTCATTCAAATACACACCTTTGTAACACTTCGTTAGTCCACGATGTTTGTTTAGCTTCTCTTCAATCTACTAGCCCAGTGCCGTTAGAAAAGTTAAATAAAAGTCGTCGTGGAGTTATAGTTCTTAGGACATTATGTACTTACTATCCTACTATACATTAAATAATATCATCCCTTATTGATAAGATTTTGCTGACCTTTATACCATAATAAAAAAAATTTATCTCCGTTAATATCTTCTCCAGATATCAAAAGAGATAAACGGTTTAATAAACAACGCATGAACAACGTTTTTTAGTGAAACTATGATTAAATAATTTGCGTCACGCAACTAAAATAAGCTGTATACCATTAAGCACCGATTTTTGCGACATCATTGTTTTAAATTAGTTCAACTGGGTATGTTTAGTTCTCTAAATACTTTAAAAACATCCTTCAAAATAGAGCCATGTCAATTTATGAGGCCTAGGATGTTAGATATACGTGAACGTTAGATTACGTTAGATTAGAACGTGAATGTTAGATTACGTTACTTGAGTTACATATGTAAACATGTAGGTATATATATTTGCTGTAAATTTCTTTTACACAGTTAAAAATTGAGAATAAATCTAATTTTGAAAATATATAGCCACTGCATAACAAGTATCTACCTTTGAAACATAATTCTGTATAAATTCAGGAATATGAAGAAATGAAACATTATTTTTAGCATGTTTTTTTCTTAAACCATGAAAATATTGGATAAGTAATTGATTTTTAGGGTAGGGTAAATATGCGTGTATTGATAATTAAAACAAAAATTTTTTCACTATTATATCATTGTCAAAAATCCTCCCTCGATTAGTTTCATTTCAATTAATGTATTTTAACTTTCTGTTTTTAAATTTGACAGATCAATCCAGGAGGTATTGTGCCCCACTCTTATTACTTCCGAAGTGAAAATCGCAGATTGTGTTTCCAGCCAGGAGTTAAAAAACTTCAAGTTTCCCGAATGTCCAAAGTGGATTTACCTCTAGACGTAGAAATTCCAGGCTCTCACATCGAGTGGGAGTTCGAGACAGAGAGCAGAGATATTGCTTTTGGACTTTATTACAGAGAACTAGATTCCTTACAGAAAAAGCCCAAAGAACTTATTCCTAAGCAAAGAGTAGAAGCCCACACTGCATGTGAAACAGGAATGTACCAATGTGAAATTCCAGGAACATGTAAGTTAATTGAACCAGTAATATCTATAACACCCATATCCAAGACCAAGGGGAGGAATTATAGAATTCACCTCATATATGTAATCAATGTCCAAAAATGGGCTGATATAGCCATAGAGAAGATATACTGAAGTAGAGTGAGCATTTCTATTTAATCAACTGAGAAAAAGAGTACCCGACATTAGTAGGGCTTCTGGCGATGAGTTGGCCCGTTATTGCATGCTCAGCAATATCAAAACTATTACAGGCATGCGCAAAACCTTCGTGACAAAACGCGAAGCCTAGATCCTAGAATGTATTAGCAACACTACAAGACATAAACGTTCAGCAGTGAAACCAATTTCCAGTAGTAAGACCGTCAACACGTGACTGCGGTCTTGGCGGTCTTTCTGGAAATTATCTTTGACACTCTTTTGAGTTACTCACTCTACAACTGTATCACTCCTCTTTGGATAAACAACTAGTTTCGATGAAATCAAATTTCAAAAATCACCATCCACAAAATAACACAGGGTCAACCACAAAATTTAATGATTGAACATGAAGAGGTTCAGGTTTTTAATTTTTAAGTCGCAAAGATTTTTGTGTCCAAAATTATTCCCCTTCTCCGAAATATCAGTTTATTGAGACGGGCCTGGTTGGAACGCATTTTTCACCCTGAAAACATATTGAGGTGAAGAATAATTAAAATTTTTAAAGTAGAAAAATCCATGAACACTTTTAACGTATTTAAAAATAATTCTTATCGTAATCAGAGGGGTTTGAGAAGAAAAGAAAACTGTAATTGTGAAATGAAGTCATGGCGCCATCTTTCATGAGATAGACAAATAAGACTAAATAAAACTCATTTATTCTCTCTTTGAATTGATTTTCCTTAATTAACTTACCTAAGTATTACAACGACCTTAGCAGAGAATAGAAAACGTTCTCCTGAGAAGATTAAAAGCCACTAACTTTCTAAATCAAGAACCTTTGTGCACACAAGCCCTTGCTCGTTCCGTTTTATATATTTATTTGGTGTTTCTAAGCAAGCATTAAATTTAAGAATAATGCAGACTCCATCTAAATTGAGTTCAATGGGACGGGTTATAAACTCTACTATAAACCGGTTGGCAAAATTCAAATTAAAGCGGAGATGGACGAAAAAATCTCCAATAAATTGTTTCAATAACATTTTGTTCCCATGTTCAGATATTTAAGACCAGTTATGACGTTTGATAAAAGGATTATTTAAAGTCACTGTTTTCACAATGAAATAATTTTTCATGAGAGTTTTTGCTACAATCATTTATCGTCTAGTGGGAGCAGCCATCATTTAATAAATCTGAGCAAAGAATTTGATTGTAAATACATTGTTTGTGTGATATTGTTTAATGTTATTGAGTATGTATCTAAGCATAACTAGCACTATCAGATTTTGACAAGCTTTGACTTATTTTTTTTCCTGTTGCTGTTCCAAAAACTAATCGCTGTTTGAAAAATAATACTTTTCACTTATATATTTTTTCTCGGTTCTAGTTTTTTTCTTTTCATCAAAATAAATGTTAATGGGAAATTTTAACAGGACGTATATACAACATACAATAATGCATTTTAAATGTCTTTTCAGATATTCTGATGTTTGACAACTCATACAGCTGGCTACAGCAAAAAGAAGTATTTTGTAGAGCAGTTGTTGTACGACCTAACGGTGAAAGGATGTGCGACGTATCTTAAAATCATTTTCATATCGCTATCATATTTTTAACTCTTGGTGAGGTGGGGTTTTAAATCATTATGTGCATTTTACAAATGTTGGGAATCATTTTGACATTATCATATTCATGTTATGGGTGAATTATTTCATTATCAACAATGATCCGGCAAACACACTGTTTTGCCTCAGTGTTTCCCTGTTTGGAAAACTTAGAAATTTGTGACTCGTACAAAATAATTTGAGGACAATTTCATAAATTAATAAGCTTCATGGAGTAAAATATGTGCTTTGCAATTTGATGCTCAAACCATGTGTCAAATTAAAATTGCTAAATTTCTTATGCATTTACATTGTATGCTTAAAAAGTTCTACTTTGTTTTTATTAAATTTTCTGTTTATACCTGTTATAATTTTCTGTTGTTATTATTATGTTTCTGTTCAATTATTTTATATAATGAAGATTCCCTTTTAATGTCAGACCAAGCCCCCATGTTATCAATAACTTCGATGAATGCATCAGTATTGGTCGGATTAATAATTAGTTCTTGTATTGGTTTTTGACGTTATAACTTACTTTTTGACATTCTATTTATATCATTCTACGCCTTATAAAATCTGCTACTTAATTCAAAGGTGATATGAGTAGCAATGATTTATTTGTGCCTTGCTTTAGCGTCCAAGCCAATTATTTTTCTAAATATTGGGTTGTCCCATAAGTTCTGTTACTTTTTACGAAGTTTTGTCTTTGAAAATTTTTTAAGAAAAACTGGTAATAGGTGGAGATTTCAAATAAAAGGGATTTTGATATATGTATATCTTTGAACATAATTTGTGATTTTGGTAGTTCTCGAGATATTATTTCTTTTCAAAATGGCGGTTTGAAAAAAAGACCAAAAACGACGATTTTCGCGTAATTTTTTTCTTTTGTTTAAAAAACTAGGAAGAACGCATAATTCATGGCTAAAAAAAAGTTTTACTGTATATTTGAAATGTTTAGATTACGATGTCATAGTTTCAAGCTGATTCGATAAGTTTAAGGTTGGAAATTTTGGCTGTAAAACTTCATATATTGGCAATTTCACGTGTTTTTTAAAGCACGCCTATTGTTTTTCTAAGCAGCTGGTATGAAGTAATTAAAGGCAGGTGTTTTTTGAACCATAATGCTTATTAATGCATTGAATTGATGCCATTAATGCATTGAAAGTACCTTTTCATAATATCATTCAATTGATTTATTTCTAATTGCCAAGGAGTTGTTTTTATTGTAATGTTTTCGTATGAAGCGAAGAAAATTGCTTTGTTCGCTGAGCGTAAGTTCAGCGAGTGTAATTGTGATAAGCTAAAACGTTGCGCGCTTGCATTGTGCGCACTATTTTCTGAGCTTAAGTTCAGATATAATTTAATATACTGCATATTTTGAATACTTGTGTCTTTCCTAAGCTTTTTTATTGATTTTGATGCTTTTTTCGTAAAAATTTCTTTGAAATGACTAACATTATTGAGGTAAGTTTTTTGCAATAGATGTTATGTTTGGGACCAAAATTTCCTAAGTTAAACTTATCGAATTATCTTGAAACTATGACATCTTAAACTTAACATTTCAAATATATAGTAAAACTTTTTTTAGCCCTGAATTATGCGTTCTTCCTAGTTTTTTAAACAAAAGAAAAAAATTACGCGAAAATCGTCGTTTGTGGTCTTTTTTTCAAACCACCATTTTGAAAAGAAATAATATCACGAGAACTACCAAAATCCCACATTATGTTCATAAATATACATATATCAAAATCCCTGTTGTTTGAAATCTCAACCTATTACCAGTTTTTCATAAAAAATTTTCAAACACGAAACTTTGTAAAAAGTAACAGAACTTATGGGACAACCCAATAGATTTTTTCTTTACAAGGTTTATTTGGAATTATGTGTATCATTTTCAATACATGTTTTGTATTTTTGTAAAAATAAAAATAAAAGTTTTCGAATATTCTATGTTTCCTTCCCTTTTCAATGAAATTCTCATATTATTCAAACAAAACAACTTTACCTTCATTTTATTACTATATCTTCAACTGAAAGTAAAATGTAAGAAATAAAAGAACAGGATAAAGAAGTTTATCACTACTTTATAATCAGACATTTTTAAGAGTATCGGGAACACAACTGCTTGCTGCAAAACTTCCTCCATTATGCATTTTAAAGTAGTAATATTTTATTCTAAACATGCTGTTTTTATTCATACACCTAAAAAGATGGTATGAAAAATATAGAAATTCAAATCCAAAACCATTTTTAAGATGCTACACAGCATTTTCTGAAGATTTAAGATCTTTTAAGAATTTTAAAGATCATATTAAACCACAATTTTTGAGACCATAATTAAGTTTTTACCAATAGTAGTTCTTCTACAAATTGAATTTTTCAATAATTTTTTGGGGGTGTCGCTCCATTTTTAACTCCCTGGGATTTGGTGTGGGACCCCCAAATCCTTTGTGATTCTGACTCGTCTAGGTGTCTACTATCCCCCCTAGAAGTGTGACCCAACATTTATGGGACACCCTGTATATAGGTCTTCCGGTGGTTCAAATGACCCATCAATTTTTGACACAGGCCTGTAGTCTATATAGTCCGTGTAAATAAAATTGGCGGTTCGTCACCATGGCATTGCATAGAATTTTTATTGCACTTCTACGTCATTGCCATGGGTTGCCATGAGTCGTCAATTTTATTTACACGGACTATAACAACGTTTCATTGAGAATTTATCCTTGGTTTGCTTTATAACCTGACAAATTAACTCAAACACTAGTAGTCCCCCACTTAGTTGAAGGTCACGTGTGTAGAAAATCCTGTTATCTCAATTCCTGTTACCTCATTTCAAAGAGCACTTTTATGTGTTAATATTTTAAATACGTAGGAAAATCTTAATTCCACTTAAGAGTAACCTAACCACTGCGCAAAAGTGATTGTTTTGAGCCCCGCAAGTAATATATTTCCATTATCAGTGTTTTATAAACTTCCTTTAACACTTATTATAATGCATTTTCAGGTACCTGTTTTTGTTTCAGTTTTTAAACTAGTTTATTTGGTTACTTAAATTTACGTTTGAAAAAAATTATAGTTTTTAAGAAATATAAGATTTTGATGTTTGCCTCAAATGCTTTCATTTTGTAAAAAGTTTTTTTTTAAGTTGCGAATTAGTGAAACACTGGCTATGTATTCACAAAAAATTAACACTACTTTTAACCAATAGTGTTTTGATTGTATTCATGTTGTATTACGATTGAGTTGTGTGAGAAAAAGTATGGTAAAAAGTAGGCTGTAAAAGTATTGCTGAAAATTACAGCGGCAGAAAATGTGTTCTAATACAGTTCATGATCCACATTTAAGAACTATTTTCAGATTCGAAATTTTTTTACACTTTTTTAAAATACATTTCTGTTTTCAGACTTATTCAAAACGCTATCAAATTACATTATAAGGTGTTAAAGGGTTCCTACACCTACAATACAACTAAAATTATGTTTATCTAAGAACAAAAACTGTTAAAAGATGTGCTTATTTTTGAGTGGAGCGTTTGACGATGTACTTCATCGGCTAGTTCTGATTTGTCATAAAATAATACTACTTTAAAAAAAACCTGGTACCAGATAACATTCCACTATCTGCATTAATCTTATAACAATATCAATTACCCTACGATATAAATCTAAATAACACAGTTTATCTTATCAGAAGTGTGAAAGTTTGATGGAATAGATCACAGCATTTGTTCCACTTTTAAACCGAAAAGCCAGTTTAAGTGATATCCGATTTCCGGAAAACTTAAAATTTTGAAAGAAAAATAGTTCTTTAGGTAAGAAACTGGTATACATTTTTTAATTTAAATACTTATTATTATATCACTTACTAAACCAGTATTTCTCAAACTCTGTAGGGCCTCTTCTAAAAGTGAAATTTTAAAATTTTTTTAGAAGAAAAGCTTTTAAAAATGTTTGAAATACTTTGAAAGTATTGTTCTTAAATTCCAAGTTAGATGATGTACAATATTTAGAATATGAAGCTATTATATTTTAAGCACGTTTGCTTTTTCTGAATAACTTGAATCTAAATTTAATATGGGTGATCTTTCAAAATGAAAATAATAAAGAAAAGTCATTATTTATTAAAAAAATATCATTTACCGGATTGTGGTGGTGTTATTAAACTCTTCATAAAAAGTTTTTAGATTGAGGTAAAAAAATCCAAATGCAATTTTACTTAATTAAATTTTGAATCATATACTAATAATACCTAGCTTACCTGACCTTTGTTGTTTGATGGTCATTAATTTAGCCACCTCAAATATTATGATATAGAGTACCACGAATATTATTTAATACTCAATACTTAGTAATTAACTAATTTCCAACTAAGAAAATTATCAAACTTGTAGGATTCAATTTTTCAATGCACATACAACCCCCAAAAATATATATAATAGTTATAATAGCTTTTTTATCGTGAGTGGTAAATCATCGAGTGTAAAATGAGAGGTAAAACCTATTTAGTTTTTATCGCCCTTTGAAGCCTTATCTATGCGCAGCAGGACAAGAAAATTTCTTTTTTAACAAAAGAGAAACTAACAGTTTAGCTAAACATAAATTATAACAACTTTCAAGCTTTAAACACCCATTGAACTCGAATTCTCATGAAAAGAGTATCGGAGATTACATTTTAAAGTTATTGTAGTATTAATGAATATAAATGTCCTTTTTATGTAAATCTTCCACCATCTGATTTAAATCGAATATTACTCATTGTCTAAAATAAAGAATACTACTTAAAATCTAATTAAGATAAGTTGCAGTATCAGTTATAAATTAGTTCGGAGATTGTCAAAAAACTATTCAAAACCGAATATACTCGAGAAACTCTCTCAGATATTTAGAAGAGGAGTAACTTTGCCCTCCCTTAAATACCTTTTCTCTCCCTCTGTACGATCAGAGAATTCTACAAGTGCGTCGGAAAATTCGTCATCTCCATTTTCGTCTGCTCTATCCTCATTGGCTCGTAACAACCGCAAAAGATTGAGTGCGGTCATCTGATGTATTTTGAAACCCAAAACAATAACGGTGACGAAACTGAAACAGATCCAAAGGAAGTGACGGGTTGAAACACCCCCCGGATGTGACGAATTTTCCCACTCTCTCTTGAATGTTTTGATTTTTTTCTCGCTTGTCACTTAAGCCCACAAATACGGTTATTGTCAAACTGCGCGTTTCTCTGGGTATACGGAGATAGCTGAGTGTATCCAAACAACTCTGAAACTGTTATTTTTTATCTTTGGGTAAGTGGGTTTGAATGTCCTCCAGTTCTTTGAGTGAGTTAATAATAAAAGTGTAACTCTTAGTATATGCCCCTACAAATTTATAATTAAAAATGTTTTAATGAAGTTTTTCTAAAACAAAGATTTATACAAGGTTATAATTGATATGAAACTCTAAATTTATACGTATTTTATTCGTATAACAGTTAGTACTAAGCTGTTTAAATGGTTTGTTTTTTAATTAAGCAGTTTTTAGTTTTAAAATTTGTATTTCAACTTAATTTTAAAAAAAAAATGCTACTTTATTTAATTTTTAAGATATTCTTCTTTTAACTCCATAATAGAATATGGAATCATATAGGGTGTTTCAAAAGCCCCTTTCACGGCTTTTATTTTGAACCCTCGTCTCCTAGGGTCCTGAAAATAAGGTCTACTCCCAGGTAAAGGACCCTAAAAAATCCATTGAATTGACTTACAGCGCAAGTTAAGAAATTTTTATAAAATTAATTAAATATTGAAGGAGAAAAGCAAAACCCTCATAAGACTATTGTTGCAAATTTTATGAAATACTCACTGAAAAAAAATCATGGAAATATCGTGAATATTCGTGGAGATATTAGCATATGAAAATAGCACTTTTCAGGCCTCAAAAAAGAAAAGTTTGCATATGAGCGAGTTTGTTTTTTATTTTTTGATTACGTATTATTGTCTTTATTTAACTGAAAAACACAGAGTACATAACACTGAAAAATTTGCAAATTTGTGAACTTTTTCTTTTTAGAGGCACGAAAAAGTGTCATTTTCGCAAGCTCCACGAATCCTCCACAAAAATTCACCAATATCCACTACGTCTCCACGAATATTCATTATATGTTCATGAAATTTTTTATGATATTGGGAACAATATTTATACTGGAGTTTTTGCTCTATCTCCTTTATTTTTTCAATTAAATTTTTTTTAACTTTCTTATTTCACTTTTTATCTTTTTAAGGTGCTATCCTACCCCTGGAGGCTTTTTTTAATATTTAAAAAAGGATTTAAAAGTAGCATTATATGATTAAGTACATCTAGAAACTAGGATAAATGTAAAATTTAAACCAAAATTAAAAATATATATGTATATATATTATTTTTTAACCCATTTGTGCATAAAATAAGCCAAAATAGGCTATTACGCAAAACATCAAATCTCCACTTTGAATGAAGATATCGTCAATCTGTAAATTTTATTACATAGATTAAAACCTTTTTTAGGAGTTGGACCACTCTCAATAGTGTGACTGAATTTATAATATTAGAGCATTGTTTTAAACTAACAACAAATGAAAATCGCCAAATTTTATAACAACTTCTTAATTTAATCAGCATTATAAAAAATGTAATTACTTTTCATACACAGAAGTGGTTCACCTCCTATATTAAACCTATTTAAATATTGGTAGAAAATTTCAAGTCATTTGAACCATCACTTTTTGAGTTATGAGAATCTACGGTAGAAAATATGTTATAAATGTGATTTTGAGAAAAAAAGCAAAAACAAAATAAAAAATGCAATCTTACCCATAAATCGAAATAATAATAATGGTTAATAGGCTACATAATAATATGGTTTCAGAAAGCTATGAAAACATACTTTAATCTTTAATTTAACACCAGATTTGAAGTATCGATATTTTGACCCAAAATGCCGATATTAGGGGTAGGATAGCACCTTAATTCCTCTCAATGGATTCTCCAGGGGCATTTACCTAGGGACTTTTGAAACACTCTACATCAAGTTACATTATTTTTAAATTTCAACTTTCAAAATGAAGAACCCCTAAAAATTATTTATTATTTGCTCAACCATTAGGGATTTAACCTTCCTTCCAAGGTTCTTTTGTAACCTTGTTAAGCTTTTTTGCGCGTGTCTAATGGAAATATAAAAGCCGTATTTTTATTGTTTTCTTCAGTGTTTTTGTTCAGTGAGTTCATTATTAGCAATTTCAGATAGGGGGGATACATAAAATACCTCGTTTTACATAGGTTTCTTTTATCTCTTGACATATATTTGCTTCTATTCTTTTCCAGAAGGAGTTTTCTCTAGTACGAGGAAGGACCATGGACACCAATAACCAAAATAAAAAAGAAATAATTGAAAAGGTAATTCATGAACGTCATTTCTGTTATAATATTTACGTTTCATTTCGGGCGGTCTGTTTTAGAAAAAAAACTACTTTAGTTTACTTGTGGAAGAAACTTCATAACTTTAAAAAGGAAAAAGCAAATTATTTATACAAGACTTTAAAATTATTGACTTTATATTAAAATTAAACAACACGCCATGAAATAATAATATGCTCCATCGCTCTTTAAGTTAACTGCATTTGTTAGGATCTTTATTTTTCAACATTGATCAAAATTTAAATTACTCAATGAAATATTTTTTGACATAAAAATTAAAGACTTACTTGGGCAAGAAATTCATGCAATACAGAATTTTTGATTAACAACCGGTTCCATTTTACAGTTTAGGGAAAGAATTCTTGATTCCCTTGAGCCAGAAAATGATAATGAATACTATATATCATCATGGCTTTCAGGTAAGTAATAGTCTAATTATTAGTTTTGAGCAAAATTTTAGACACGATAATTAATTTTAAAAAAAGGGTAGAATAAAATCTATAATTACTATTTGAAATATGCATCTCTATTTTTATTTACTATTTACTGCAACTTTCTAAATTAAGTAATGCGGAATAATAAAAAAAATTACAGAAAGGCTTCTTATTTTCATTTATACCTCATTTCTCCGAAAGAAATCTTTAAGAACTAAGAGGCAGTTTCAGTTGCGTATTTCTTAATCCAAACAGATTAAAAAGGATCTGTTTACATTTGAAAAAACTGTTAAATTCATTGCTGGCCAAAATTTTTTTCCCAACATATCTATTATATTTACTATGTATTTAGGTACTGTTTTATAAATTGCATCCGTTATAGATTTCTGTCACAAAAACATCCAAATGGTTCTTTACGATACGATTGCAGCCAATTTAGGCGCGTAGCACAAATGAACGGAAATCAGGAAACATATTTTTGCACTTTTCATGAACCCACTCCACCCATACAATACCCATTAAAGGTACTCCAGTTATTAAACTCAAAAGATCAATAACCCGTAATTTACGTGAAGAGTTATTGAACTTGAAATTCATTGGGAAACTCCTAATTGCTCATAGTAAAGCATTCTGACGGGATAATTGCTACTTTTGACGACAATTTTATACCTTTTTTACAACTTCCTCTAAGTAACTTTCTAAAAGAAGACACTCTTATATCACTGTTACAAATTGATCCATCAAAAATCTAACTGAAGTTTTCTTTGAAACGAAAAGAAATTCCCTCCCCATCCCATTAAAGCATAAATTTTGTGGGTATACTCATGGTTATATGGTTTTTTGGTTACTATAAATAACGCTTTCAGTATTTGGATTTTCTATGAATTAATTAAACATTTTTAACCCTATTGAATTACGAATTTCATTACTTACTCATTCGAATAAAAAACTTATTTTTTAGCTCGAGATTTTGATATTGAAAAGGCGGAAATTATGTTCCGAAAGGTAAAATTTATTACATGTCTTTTCTGTATTTATTTCATTAACATACATGTCTTTTCTGTATTTCAATAGTAATATCATGTATATCCCTGTAAGGGAATAACATTTTCTGAACTCGTTGTACCTTTGGACAAAATCATGTTTTAATTTTTCAGACAGATAAAATCCCATTTCGACCATTTAAAGTGCCCAACCTATAGTCCTAATCTTAGTAAAGAGGGTAATATTTCTTATTAGCTCAAATATTCAAAATTGGATTTTTAATCAATTTATAAACTTGATGAAATTTGGGTCCATAGGTACAACAACCTGCTCTCCCTATGAACAGACCCAGTTGTACCGGTGGACACCCATGAAAACGGAAGTTTTAGTTTAAAAAATCTAAAAGAGATAATTTGTATTGATATATTTATTGCCTTTTAATAAACAATTTGAAGAAAGTAATGAATTTGAAAAAAACAACAATTCATACTGAATTAGACACAAAAAAAACAAGAGATTAATGACATTAAACACAAAAAATTTTGATATAAGAGTTGCCCAGGAGTCAGAGACCCATATGGGCAGTCTATAGAAAATTATAATGTGATTACAAATAAAAAAATAACAACATATAAATTAATAATACAATTTAATTTTAATAAATAAATTTACTTATTTTAATAAATTAATTTAATTACGAATAATTTTAACCTTAATTTACATATAAATTAAAATTAAAATAAAGAATTGAAAGTGATATCGCAGGGCAAGCTTCATATTTACTTCCATAAAATAAAGATCCGAATGAGCGTTTAATTACATTAAAAAAAATCTTCGATATTTTCCATTGTGAAAATGTAGATCTTTAATAATTTTTTAAACTTAGAAGGGGACTTCTTACATTTTAAATTTTCGGGTAAAGTTTTAAAGAATTTAGGTGATAAATATACGTAGTTTTTATGGAAAATTTCTTTTTTTGCTTTAGGCACTAGATATAAATGTTTTGAACGTAAATTATAATTAAAATTACGTAAATCAGAGCTATTATCTTGTTTAAAAAATAAATAACTGCTTTGAAGAAAAAAAAGGTGCCGAAGTGGTAATATATTTAGTTTTTTGCAGAGATCAAACAAAGGGAACTCCCTACCACTGCTTAAAAACTTAATGATCTTGTTATGAATTTTAACTATTGGATTAATATTTTCTAGGTAATCTCCTCCCCAAACAACAATTCCGTAACTCATTATTGAGTTGACCCAGGAATGATATAATTGAAGCAAAAAGCTCTTACTAATTATCTTTTAAATAAAATAAAACTATAAATTAAAATCGTTTTTTAAAGTTAAAAACTTTTAGAATGTAAATGATCAAGTAAATAAACTTGATAGACACAAATCTTGATTTCCCTCCAAAAATACATAAATCACAAGAAATTTTCAATCAAAATCAGAAATTTTTTTTATCGACACTTAGTTTGGTCTGAATTTGATGGTAGTAACCTTCGCAAATCATATTTTGTAGAAATTTTTAGCTTTAATCATCATAACGTTTTATCACATCAAGAATGTGTCGTCAGTTGGTACAACGCTTATGGTGTCTGTAGGTACAGCATAAGGTGTTTTGGCATCCAAAATTCTATTAGAAATAAAAGGGTTGAGATATTGTGACTTCTAATATCAAAAATTAAATAGTCAAAATCTCGGAGCTATTCACCATGTATATCCCATTAAATCATCTCATCAATAAAGGGGAGAAAAATATTAATGTAGTGATACCTTAAAAGTAACTTTGAGCATCTGAAAACAGTAAATTTACTATAGTATATAGAAATTAGAGAAAAACGAATTAATATCTTAAGGGGCCGTATACCGTTGCCGAATGCATACCGCAAATGCTCTTTCTCGTTCGTTTTATCAAAAACTAATCAATAAAATCGATTGAAATTTTGGTTTCCTACATAAAATTACTACCAGAATCTATTACCATAAAAATATTTCACGATTTTAAAAATAAAATGTAAATGACCATGGTGGAACACCTTACTTCCACGACCCTAGGAAACGTTGGTTCCAAAAATAGCCTTGAAATAAACTTCGAAAAACCCTAATTTATAGTTGTAATATTTGTGACTACCCTAGTCGTCCCATTTTTTCATTTCTGGGGTCATGTGGTATGTTACTATTTTTTTTTCAATTATATTCTTTTTTATATAGCACATCAATTTTTTCAAACTGAATGGATTGGATAAAATGGAAGACTACGTTCCGGATGAGGTAAGTTCTTCTAATTAAAATTATCTAAACATTAAAACCAACAGTATATCATCAACTAGCATATTTATAAAAACAAATTCAAGCAATTAGAAAATTCACTAATCATTTCAAGAAATCCTTTAAAACTTAAGTTCTATTTTATATATCGTGCGGTTTTTCTCTAAAACTCTTAAAAACTCTCCTGTTGAAAAAAGTATTTTTCTCCTCTTTTAGGTTACTGAATATTTTCATACTAAGATACTTGGTTATGATAAAGACGGTTCACTTGTACGCTTTCTGCACTTAGGTGCAACAGACATAAGAGGTAAGACTAAACCAAAAACATTGTACTTAGTAATTTATATTGGATAACAATAAACCAGATAACTAACTAGAAAATACCCCCGTTTCATTTTTAGGAGAAAAATTTCCGACTAAGATCAATTATTCTACCTTCTAATGGCTTAAGCAAAGTGCACTAACCTTTATTTTCTCACAGTTGCTTTTTTAGAAAACTAATATGCTTTTTTTTCTCAGGCCTTACGTTCTCCATATCAACGGCAGACTCGATCAAATTTGCTACAAATATGCTAAACACGGATTCTAAAACCCAAAGAGAAGAACGTAAAAATGTAAGAACCTACAAAAGTATACAATTATCTACTTGATGAAACAGAAATAGATCATTTTATTAAAAGCACAGCTGGTTTTTTGAATTATGAATGAGTTATCTTGAGTGATGAATACTTTTATACGAATATAAAATAAATGTTGAACTTTGATCATTTTAATTTTAATTTCAAAATGTATGCTGTGTTTTTAATGTAGAATCGAATTTATTCCTTAATTGTGTGTGTTTTATATTTTAAAACTAAAAGAAATTTCAAAAATTCACAATAACGAAATATAGGCATACCCTTAAAACGTGTCATTTAAAAATGACCCTTACTTTTTGTGATCCTACTTACGGGGATTCATTATTTTAATAGAAACCTATTTGCCATAAACAAGTGTACATATTCAACTTAAACGGTATGAACTGGAGATCAATCATTCATAGAACAGGTAAGTGGAATTTGTTTCTTTTAACTTTATAGCAACCCCAAGTACTCCTTCAAATTTCATATTTTTTAAAATATATCTATCCTGTGACATTTCTAAATTATTTCCTTTGTCTTTATTTTACCCTTAAATTTAGAAAATCAAAGATAAAAATATATGTTTGCAGCTACATAATTTCTGAATGACTACCTGTTTTTTTTTCAACGCAAGGAAATGACGACACAATGCAACAAGGAAATAATGTCAACTTTTCACAACACTCAATTCAATGGGAGAGAAAGACCATAATAATTTTTTTATTTTGCTTGCATTATTTCTTTGTTCAAGGAATAAAAAAGAGGACAGGCCAATACTGAGATAAGGGGCCATCCATAAATTACGTGAGGTGTTTTTTCCAAAATCTGGACCCCCCTCCCTCTTGGTGAGATTTAGTGAGATTTTTCCAAACCCCTCCCCCCCCTTTTTGACCTCACGTAATTTATGGATGTCCCCTAATGTATTTTCGAAGCTCTTCAATATACTAAGCTTAAAATTTTGCGAGTTTTATAAAGTTAATAATTTTAAAAATTGGGTCGTTATTTTTTCTTTGTTTCGTTTCTCATTAATTACTTAAATAAAAAAATATTATTTATTTATAAAACAGTACACGCTCGATAAAACGAACTTCATTTTGTCGAAAACATCTAATGTGAAAAAAATTTCCCCTAGACGTTATGATATTCCTCTAATTTAACTTGCTATGCCATAACCAGCGTTCGAAATTGTACTGGATTGCTGGTCCGGGACAACTAAAAAATGGTTCGGACCAGTGGAATAAGAAATTCACTGGTCCGCCGGACCAGTGGTGAAAATATATCCCTCCCTCCAGTTAAGTTATGTATTAATTTGTGTGCAATATCATTTATTTAAGAAAAGTTCTTATTTTTTTAATTTATCAGTTGATTTTGAATGGATTTTGTCAGTTAGTGAAATATTATTTAATCAAGAAAAGTATTTCAAAATTATTTGATTATTTAGATAGAGCTATTGCTTACTTTTCATAACTTCATTTTATTAATTATTTTATATTAACAACTGGTAACTTGTTATTGCATGTCCTTGATTGCATGTATTGATAGTCCTTTTTTATTTGTCGGACCAGTACTTTTTGTTACGGACCAGTAAGATTGGTAAAGCACTGGTCCGCAGGACCAGTGGATTTTTTTCCCAATTTCTAACGCTGGCCATAACTATCTATCAATCTTGAATCTCAATCTCCCTTGAACTTATCATATCGAGTCATATCGAGAGTATACTGTATTGTTGTTCCTTAGTTTAGTTTTAAGTTAGTTTTTGCTGCATGAAGCTATACTTCTGCGGTATTTTCTTTAGTGACAAAGAGAGCCTTCACCCTTTTGAAATTATACGAAAACAACTATCCAGAAACATTGAAAATTGTTTACCTTGTCAACGGTAAGTTTAAACAACTGGCCTGTTAAAGTGTTTGTTGAATGATATACAATTTTTTAATCACAAGATGGAAATTAATAAAACTTCACGAAGTTGTTAAACATCTGTTAAAATATTTCCTTCCCGGTTATCTTTTACAGCTCCCTCTTTCTTCAATTTTATCTACAACTGGTTGAAGTCGGTATTACCTGAAAGTATTATTGATAAAGTGCATGTTATATCCCCAGGTAATCTATATATAACTTTTTATCACTATTTCCAAAACTAAAAGCTTTAAAAGTATTCTTTTTAATTCAAGTGTTCCCCATGATTTTTAGCGCTTAGTGTAGTCCGAAGCTGAAGATAATAATCTATAAGAAAAAAGTTATTGAATGAAAAACAAATTCTTAAAAATTAGATTTCGCTTGATTCCTTACAATCATACCAAAGATACTATATAAAAACTACTTAACTTGCTCCAGCAAATGAGCTCATCCTTATAGCGGCATATAAAACTGTTGTAACCTAAAAACTAATGTAACTTTGAATTTCTAGAAAATCTTCAAGATGCAATTAAAGACACTATTGATCCTTCAATAATACCAGCTTCGGTGGGAGGAAATCTTGTGGAAAATAATGAAGATCCCGAGTGTTCAACTTTGGTGAGTTTTTCCCTGTTTCTATTAAACTTTCCCCATTATATATTAAAAAGGAAATGTCAAAAATGTTCAAGTGTTAATATAACTCTAGTTAGTGTTATTCGGAAAGAAACGATTAAGGCCGCGCTTACGTCTCAGAGTGAAAATATTTAAAACTGTAAAGAGAGAAAGAGACAAGGAAAAGAGAAATACATTTTTTAGACTTAAAATAATGCCTTTTTATTGGCATACGAAGAATACAAAAAATTAATGGACAAAAGGTCCTCTTTAGAATTAGTTCTCTTTCGATAGCCCAGTTTAATAAAGGATTGGTAAGGTTTCGGGACTATCTTCTTAATCATAATTTGCATAATTTCAAATCCGTAAATACTTCCCATTCCAATACCTCATTGATTAAAGTTAATTAAATACCCACTTTAATGTATTCGTGAAGCTTTTTTCCCACTCTTGCAGTTCAAAAAACCTCTCTACACTCCCGTTCCTGAAGAATTCCTACCCACGAAACAATTCTCTGCCCTTGAAAAAGATCCTCTAGCAAGGAAGGTGGAGATAGATAATGGCCTCTACTTCTCGATTGAAGCCAAAGTCCCAGTTGCAAATTCAACGTTGATATGGGATTTCCAAACTGTGCAATTCGACATTAGCTTTGGACTTCACTATAAAGAAAGCGAGAACTCTGAAATGAAGGAAATCATCCCGTTTCATCGCGTTGATAGTCATTTGTTTCCAGAATCTGGGACGTTCCTTTGCTCTGACGCGGGAATTTGTAAGTAACTCTTCACTATATAGGTATTACTTGATAAGTTAACTTACTTGATGAGTTAAAAATCAATTTATTTTGCGGAAAATTTCAAAAGTATTAATTATATTACTAATTTTTGAAAGGATAGGGTTTATCAGAATGACAACTAGGTAATTAAAATTTAAAATAGTAATTGTTTTGAAATGCACATAATTATTATATTCTATCGATTTTTAGTTATTATATATATATATATATATATATATATATATATATATATATATATATATATATATATATATATATATATATATATATATATATATATATATATCAACGATTTTTGTAAGCTAAATCTACTGGGTAAAATCTTAACTTTTGCAGATGACACAATTTTTTTTATATTCTGCTAGATCGTATGACCAACTAGAAAATTTAATTAATCAGGATCTATTAATAATTTACAATTGGTTCGCAAGTAATGAACTAAAAATAAATGTGAACAAAACTAGTTACATAATATTTTCCTTACAGTCCACTTTTCATGAAGATCTTAAATTATACTTTTGCGATTGTGAAAATAAACAGTGTGAAAATCATTTTATCAAATACACTCCAACAATAAAATATTTGGGTATTTTGTTTAATAAAAACTGGAAATTCAAAGATCATATAAATTCAATAGGTAGTAAGTTAAGATACATTTTGTTCAGGTTTTATCACCTAAAAAAATATATTAACTCTGATTTACTTTTGAGAATATATTTTGCTTGGGTTCAATCTCGTATACAATATGGAATTTTGATTTGGGGTGGTGACTTTTATTCAAATATCAAGCCTTTGCTTACTATACAAAAGAAATTTTTAAGTTACTTTCCTCTCAATAATCTTTTAAATGCACGTCAGTTATATGTTCTCAATTGCCTTATTTTTCTGAAGAAATATCCTGGCTATGCCACGATAAACCAAAATTTTTCCTATAACCTTCGAAATCATAACTACTATAATATACCTATTCCTCACAAAGAAATATACAAAAAACACTTCCAATATATTTCTGTCACTTTTTTTAATAAACTTCCAAGCGAAATTCAATCTCAAACTAACATTAAATACTTTAAGAAATTGTGCATTGCATATATTTTGAGTCTAAATAGCATTGAGTCCTTATTCTAATTTTGTCAGGTTTAAATATCATCATTTATTCATTTTTTCTCTATAAACATAGAAATTGCCAGCCAAGCCTTTTTGTTTTCCTTTTTTATTTTTTTGTTCTTGTATTTACAATTAATTTTTAAGTGTCTAGTGTTAAAAAAACAACTTCTTCCACCATAAACCAAATCGATTTTTTATTTTTGATCTTACCTTTAACAAAGATATTCCATGACCCCATGGACGAGCGGTAGCTCCTTTGGGAAATGTATGTATTCGATCAACTGCGTTTGTATTTTTTCTGTTCTGTTCTTCTGTTTGTCCAATAAAATTATTATTATTATTATTATTATTATTATTATTATTATTATTATTATTATTATTATTATTATTATTATTATTATTATTATTATTATTATTATTATTATTATTATTATTATTATTATTATTATTATTATTATTATTATTATTATTATTATTATTATTATTATTATTATTATTATTATTATTATTATTATTATTATTATTATTATTATTATTATTATTATTATTATTATTATTATTATTATTATTATTATTATTATTATTATTATTATTATTATTATTATTATTATTATTATTATTATTATTATTATTATTATAATTTAAATAAGACTTAAAATAAAAAAATTTACTATACCTATATATTAAATATTATTAAATGAAACTATTTCTAATTTTTAAACTATTTTTAATTTTTTGTTGTGATCAGGTCCAACAAAAAAATTCATAAAATTTTTTGAAATAGTCCAAGGGGTTCCCAAAATTTAGTAAGGATATTGAAAAATAGTTACCTTACAAAGTTGTCTTTGGTATTATGATAACTAAGAGAAGTTTCTCCGAGTTTCTTTTACGGCGTTGTATCAATGAAACGATTGAACTGGAATATTTCAGGAATTTCTTGTCAGCAAAGAATAAAAAGGTTACATAATAATTGCTTAAATGGGAATTCCTTTTGAAAAGGAAGTAGCTCTGGTTTAAATGTTTTTTTTATTGAATAATCGTTTCTAATCTAAGATTTTATTTTGAGAATTGATGGATGTGTATTAACCACGTTCCTAAGTTTATAGTTTTCAGTGATTTATTCCTGCACATATAACAAAAAGTTTCTTCAAATGTATTTTTATTATACCGGGTGTTTCAAAAGTCAGTTTAACGGCTTTTGTTTGGAACCAACGTGTCCTAAGGTCATGGAAGTAAGGTCTACCCCTAGGTAAGTTACCCAGGACAATTCATTGAGATGACTTACAACACCCCTAGCGGTGAAATGAAAAAGTTAAAAAGATTAATTTAAAAACTAAAGGAGAGATAGAGCAAAAACCTCAGTAATAGTATTGTTGCCATCTTTATGAAGAACTCACTGAAAAAAATATCATGAAAATATCGTGAATATTCGAGGATATATTAGCATGAGAAAACAGCACTTTTTCAGGCCCCAAAAATGAAAAAGTCGTAAATTTGCAGGTTTTGTTTTGGTTTTTTGATTAAATTTTGTATTTATTCAACTAAAAAACATAAAACTACACAATAACACTGAAAAATTTTGCAAATTTACAACCTTTTCTTTTTTGAGAGCTGAAAAAGTGCTATTTTCTCATGCTAATATCTCCGCGAATATTCACGATATTTTCATGAAATTTTTTTCAGTGAGTTCTTCATAATTTTGGTAACAATACTTTCACTGAGGTTTCACTGTAAGTCATCAAAATGGATTCTCTAGGTTTATACCTACCACTTACCTAGGGCTAGACCTTAGTTTCGTGATCCTAGGACTTTTGAAACACCTTGTATATAAGAAATAAATTTAGAAAATATTTTGAGGCTGAAATATCAGAGAATAAAACTATAAAAGTTTTCAGATTTTTTCAAGTAATGAGAGTAAAATTTTCATTTAAATTCATAAATACTACATTCAAAAACCAATTATTCCATTCATTACTTAAACGTTTAATCATTATTTTAGTACTAGTTATTATAATCTGTTTTTAAACCCTAAAATAAATGTATGATATTTTAAAAATTTTGCTTGTCTATATATATAAAAATCAATGTTTGTATGTATGTCTGTATGTCCTTTATAGTTTTAAACTTTTCGAACCTACATTAACTATTAAACTATACCACGTTGATCTACTCGCTCCGGGGAAGGTTTCTGAATAAAAATGATTTAAAATCGAAGCGTCCTAATAACTTTTTTGGTCCATTTTATGCTTAAAAACCGATATTTCATGCCTAACTTCATGGAAAACCCCCCATTGTTGTAAATATAATAAGAGAAGATGTAACTTTAATTGTTGTAGGCATGATATCGATTGTTGTAGATTGAAATGGATTGTTGTAGTTTAAAACCCATTGTTGTAGCATAAAGATAGAAATTGATCCTATATTTAACTATTTTCCCATTTGGACTGGCGAAGCCCATCTGTAACCCACCAGGTGATAGTTATTAAAAAACTGAAACCCAGGCGAAGCCCGGGTCTAGCGCGTCAGCGCTAGTAAGTAATAAAATAACTTATTTTTTTAATTATAAGATAATATAAAGTTAATTAATCCTTCCCACTTTAGTTGTTTTTTGAAAGCTTCATTCCTACATTGTATTTTTCATTATAAAATTCACCAGCAAATTATATAAAATTTACATGCATTTGCATGCTGATATAAAATTTGGGTATTTTTCTGATAACACTGGGTATTTGTCTGATACTTCTGGGTATTTTTCTGATAACACTGGGTATTTTTCTGATACTTCTGGGTATTTTTCTGATGTGTAACGTTAAATCACAATTAAAATTTTTTTATTTGCTTTGTTGATCACTATAGTCTATTCTTGTTTTCCCAGAACTTTTTACCACCTTCATATCAATAATTTCTTTTAATTGAAGCATTAGGAGGTAAGTTATGCAAAAAAAAATTAAGTTATATTTTTCCCTTCATTTTTTGGAGTTTCCTATACGCGGTGTTCTTTACACGCTTCAAGGCAAAGTTTTCAACATCATTGAAACTTTTAACATTCGTCATTATATGCACCGTTTTTACTATTTACCAAGCCTGTATACTTCCGTGCGTCATGAACGCGCATGAATACTATTTTTAAAAATAATTTGAATATTTTGATAGAACATTATAAAAGTATTATTTCTCCTAAACTGCTTCAAAACATTTATGATAGGATGCTTAATATAATTTCTTTTTATTTTTCAGATGTTTTAGTATTTGATAACAGATACAGTTGGTTCACAAAGAAAATTTTAACTTATAAAGTGACTGTGGAAAAACCGTACGAAAAAGAGGAGGCCTAATCAATTGAAAAAAAAACACTGCATAGTATTAAATGTACTTTTAATATTTATATGTTATTTATACAATGTGAATATTTTTAATGTGCAGATATTTTTTTACAATGTTATATAGTTTCATTTATGTTTTGTACTCATAGTGATATATTTCATCTAATAAATGTGTTTTAAGAAACATTAGCGTGTTTATTGAATTGTAACTCTTATTTACTACCCAGTTTTTATTTAATTTCTGATTTAGAGTTACCCAGCTCACATCACTGCACAAGCTACAATATTGCGTTGTATAGAAAATTAGTTTTTATAACATTGTGTATTGTCTTTGTTTTGTAGAATTTAGCAACCTAATATTTTATAAATTATCGAGAAATGGAGGTTTTACTTTATCTTTGAACTATCAGTATTTTTTTTGAAAATTCAAGGGACTAAGGACTTAAGCATAGGTTTATTTTAGGGGCAATGCTCCCCATCTTCTTGAGAAAATTCCACTTTTATAAAAGAAAAACATGCTTCCAAAGCCATCAGGGTCAGTCTGTCCCCTCAAGTTTTCCAGTGGGCTCCCCCAGGGTCCACCACCTAAATCCGCCCATGGGACTATGAAAATATATATCCATTTCTCGGGCGTTGTGTAAGTTTAGAAGAGTTAAGAAGTTTCACACTTCACAATTCTTCAGCAATTTATTTATATAAATATTGAGTAGTAGTAAAACTTAAGAATAGTAAAGGGATAAACATTAATTTAACCCGGGAGCACTCGCACTGGGTATCTCATACCCAGGCGCGCATTCTTAAGGCGACTTTAGACCAACCGGTTCGCGACAGCGATTCTGCGACATCCGGTTCGCGACAAAAAAATGACCCGCTTCCCTCAATTGAACAGCGCCATCTTTCGAGAGGTCGCTGAGTTACTGCGGTTGTCGAAATTCCCGAAAACCGCGGAATCGCTGTCGCAAACCGGGTGGTCTAAAGCCGCCTTTAGTCTCATAGCGTTCCCCCCTTTTTTCCAAAACGTGTGGGGTCTCGTGTAGCTGAGTTCAAGGTCAGATTCTTCAAGTTTCAAGGTTAGATAAGAATTCAGGAATACGCGGTTTCCGGGAATCGAGGCTTTTGGGTATGAGATACCCGCGCGCGTGCCGGTAGAGGTGTCAGTTTTGGCTGTGGATTCCGTTCGATTGGTCGGTATAGCAGCTTTGTTCTTTGCTTGAGACAGTTTCTACCGATGGTTTTGATTTTTTAGTGAAAATTAAGAAGATATTGGAGTTTATGATGTTCATTGTGATGAGTAAACAATTGAAGTGGCTGAAGAATGTGTGATGAAATTGATGAAGAAAGTTCATAAAGTCTCGATTCTCGGAAAATGGAGAATATTACCTCGGTAAAAGTGGAACAAAATGGATAAAAGGGAAGTTTAGAACCAACGTCGGAGTGGTGTTGAAAAATATTATAAATAAAATTCCTGAAAATAAAAGTGTTTATCGAGCGCCTACTTAGACGCAATCAAAAAATGCTTTTGATACATCATCAGAAACTACCTCAGAAGAAGGAAACAATGCCAAATTGTAGAAAAACGGGATACAAAAGATGTAGGGATTACTTTAGAAAAAGGGACTTGAAAATAAAACGCTAATGGGAAAGGTTCCAGAAATATATTTGTGTGGAACACAGAACTCAAATTATGTAAGGATTGCACGAATAAATGTGAGTAAATTATATTCATTTAAGATACACAAATGATAGGATACACAAACAACAGGGCTGATGTTTTGCTCGACGCTTTTAATTTAGCTCTGCTTAAATGCAACCTCCTCCATGACAATTTAGTTTCATGGTCGATGTCGTGCATCATCATGTATACTTTTTCATTTTAAAGCAATGAAAAATATGGTTAATATGATTTTTATCTCACCAAGATCAATCATCTACGTCTACTACTCTCCAACTACCAGAACCGAATGAATTCAATGACATATTTGTTTACAATTTTAGATCTAGCTATGTTGCCATTCTTCAACTACTAAAAAAATTTTTAAATTATAGTTTCGATTTTGTCTCACTTGGGGGGAGGGGGGGTCCAGCAAAATAGTCGGTTCACATAGTGCTACGGAACACGCCAAATTGGCTTCAGATTATAGCGATAATGCGCCAAATAATACAACCATACTATATCATAGAGTGTGCTATATTTGGCATAGAATCGCTAAATTAGTGTACATTGGCATGTAAAGATCAATTTATTGGCATAGTTTATTGAGCTGCATGTTCCATGGCATCTCGGGGATTGGACTAAAATAAAATAAGCCTAATAATCAATCAAAATAAGCTTAATAATCCTAATAATAATTAAATTAAACAGTTTTTATATCAGAAGATCGGGGATTAAGTAGATGACGCAAATAATTGGTATGTATTTTCTAATGGGTCCAAGATTCCTGTGGACATTTACGAAAATTTCATGTTTATATAGTCAATGATAATTTTTTTCATTCATGAATGTGCTTATTTTGGTCTTGCTTCTTTTCTTCAATAATTTTCACCAAAATATTTTCAAATTGTTTATTCTCCCATTGAGAAATTGTGTTAATTATCTACTGAGATATTGTGTTTATTTATACATATAGTACACATGCTAATCTAGTACTATAGAATTTAATAAAAGTTGAAATATTTATTAAATACCTTAAAAAATGCTTAAAGCAGATTCCACAAAGCCTATGTAATATTCTCTCAAGGAACAGACATTTCCATTGCATATACTTCTCGAATTTTTTTTTAAGATTTCAGATTTTTTAAATGCTACATTGTTTTAAATAGATATTTAGACTATGTTTATTGAGTTGACGTTCTTTTAATATTTGAGTTTAATTATACTATTGTACATATTTTACATGTATAAGATAGCTAAACATTTATCTATTTTGGCGGTTTTCATTAATTATCTATCATTTTCCCAATTTTTAAAATGATAACTGGTCTAAAATTGTGGTTAAAATTTATTAAACCCAATGTTAACTTTGCCTGTCTAAAGTTGAATACCGTAGGATTTGCTGGTGCATATCTCCATTCGAAATTGACAACATTTTATTATTTGTACCTTCTCATAAAATGCAAAAAAAATTTAAAAAACTGCTTATGAAGTATTTTTGGTGGTATATCTTGATTTAGCAAAAGTAGATGCTTGCACCCGGCTATCGCTCCTGTTAAACACAAAATTACATGCATGTATTCAATCAATTAGCCGTTATTTAACCTTCGAGCAGATATTTAAAATAACAAAGTTATTTTAAATATTGCACATTGATTAGCTTTTTAAAGGAACAATACACTTTTATTTTCTTTTATTAATTAATATGAAATACTATTATTTAAATTATTGTAATACAGGTAAATTTACAGGTTTTACACTGTAAATTCTTTTTATTTTTGTAAATGTTTAAATAAATAAATTTTTGATATATTAATAGATATTTCCGTTGCTTATGAAGCTTTATTACAGTATTTAGTTGAACAACGGGGCTGTCATTATGTTTTAAGACAAAAATCAAACGTTTAGGGACACTTGATAAGTATGCAGAAAATAAGTTTGCTCCTGGCTGAAAAGAACTATTTTAACACTAACTAAAATTCACAAAATTAGGAGTAGATTTTCACAGTTTTTACAAAACCGGACCCTTCACAAAAAGTCTGGAATGACCCCTGCCATGGTTAATGATATCAAAGCTGCCCAGTCCTAAAAACCTGAAGACTAATTTTAATACATTATAATCATTCACAATGAGTCATCAATATTTAGTGTTATATGGTTGACTCTCATATTTATCTTCAAGATTATACAAGTTTCAAAATAAATACTAGGTTATTGTTTTAAATACTTCAATGAAGACTACAGTTCAGATATGATTTTAAAGCAAACACTTGAGTTACACTGTTTAAAACTCTCTATACCAGATTGCTTATTATCATATTGAATAATTTTATCATTCTACTCTTGGACAAAAGTGATTACTCATTACATTAAGCATAGTCAAAGCATATTTTTGACTTTTCAAAATTACAAATATAATTTGTATGCTATTAATATTATTGAAAGTTTTCCAAGTTGGGGCACCTTGGAACACTTAAAGATATTTTATAAATTTGTTAATTATGAATGAGATAATTTGTCAGAAAAAATTTTATTAAATATGCAAAGGATTATATTTAATATAGCTGTTTTTATATGTAGAAAAGGTGTTATAAATTTTTTTAAATATAAATTTATTGCATAGAGAAGATTGCTAAAATGTTGTTAACCAGGGTGGCTACAGATCAGGGAAAAGTCAGGGAATTTCATTCATCTGGAAAAATCAAGGAAATTCTTAAAAAATTTAAAAAACAGGGAAATTTTCAATAATTGACTCACAAGGAGCAATGCAGTCTAAATGGTTTCAAAAGGAGTCAAATACTACTTCTAAGGGTAAAAATTCCAAATATTTTGGAATAAATATGTTATGATCTGATTTTCCTTGAATATTCTGTGATGTATGAGGAGTGATCTTTATTTTGTGTAATATAAAGGGTTTAAAAATGAATTAAAACACTACTGTAAGGGACAAAATTCCAAAATTTTTCTGAAATAGGACCCCCCAAACTCTCCTCAAAATTTTGCAATTTATTATACTATGCTGGGTTACTTTGATAATTATTCCACTCCTCATTGAGCGGTGCACTTGTGGTGTTGTCAAAAAATTTTAAAATGAGCTAAATGCTTATGATAAAAATGCTTTTTCGAGGGGGAAATTTCCCAAAATTTTTAAATTAAATTCACCAAAATTAATGTACAAGTCATATAAAACTTGTACAATTGTACCTAAAAAAATGTCAGGTAACCCCCCTTTAAACCAGTCTTTTTACGGCCGTGTTATAAGCATTAATGAATGAATAAATTCTATTTCCAATTCACAATATTCTAATTAGTTAACTTTTCATAGCTGAAAATTTAAAAGAAAAAACACTCATATTTAATTTGATAGTAGTTTTTTTATTTATTTGCATATAAAAAATATTATATCCTCATAATTAATATTTTACATTATTAATATTTTTAAAAGTTATATAATTATTTTTATTTTAAACATCAATTAGACAAAGTATATCTTTGTGTGAAGTAACTAGCTGAAAGTGTTTAAATTATTAGGAAAAGCCGAAAACTCTTAAGATGTATATCAGGAAAATTTTATAGTCGGGGAAATTTGTTCCTCAGATTCTTTAGCTACCCTGTTAACATTTTCCTTCGGTTTTTCACAATGAAGTCATTTTAAAATTTAGCTTCAATCCATTGATCAACAGTTTGACTGAAATTGTTCCCTTTTAATTTATTGCTAAAATATTTTTTAATCATACGACTTAATTTATATGTTATGTCCAAGTAAAAGTTTCACAAAAAAACAGGGTTGGCCGGTTTAAACCATTTGGTTTAAACCATGGTTTTTTTACCAAAAAAACCACTTGGTTTTTTTAGAAATTATAAAATATTTTTAGGATTTTTTAAAGAAAGTGTTATTAAGTATAATCTTTTGCACAAAATTAAAGGGTCAGATTTATAAAAAAATTGACATTTTAAGGTGATTAAAAATCAGAAATCTTTTAATTTAATTGTTTTAATTATTGAATTCTCTCTAAACTTAGCCTTAAATGCTTAAGTTAAACTTATTATATTTTGCAAGAGATAGTTCATTTATTAATTTCCTTTAAAATGAAGCATTATTTCAAAGAGTAACTAAACATACACAAAAGTTATCTGTTTTTCACTGATAAAATATGGCTTGGATTTTAATTAATTAATAAAACCAATTTGTCTTATTTGTCAGTCATAAAAACCAATTGGTTTTTTAGTAAATTAATAAAAACTGTTGATTTCTTTAATGATAAAAACTAAAAACCAGTTGGTTTGTTTATAAACAGATAAAAACCAGTTGGGTTTTTTTACTAAATTAATAAAAACCGTTAATTTCCTTAATCGGATTAATTATCTCAATCATTTATCCAATTTCAATTAACATTAGTTGCTTACATTTCCCTTTTATTTATTAAAAAAGTTAAATTTTCTCTTTCTAAAGAAATTTCTTAAGTTCATAAATAATCCATATAATTAATTTGATTATTTTACCATTTAATAATTAATCAAATTAATTATCTTTATCAATTATCCAATTTCAATTAATATTAGTTGTTTACATTTCACTTTTACTTCTCATTTAAAAAATAAAATTTTCTCTTTCTAAAGAAATTTCTTAAGTTCATAAATTAATCCATATATAATTAGGATAAATAATTTGATTATTTTATCCAAGATAAATTAACACTGATTTTTATTCACTACAATAATATTAGATATTCAAATTGGAATATTTTAGAAACAAAAATTATTTTTAAAACAAATTAATTTAATTTTAATTAATTAATTGAAATATATAAATTATTTATCCATTATAAACAACCCCTGAAATAAATGTCTCATTTACAACTCAATTTCAAACATCAATGCTAAAATAACTTATTCTGATAAAAAAAATTCTAAAAAAACTTGGTTTAAACCAAAAAAACCTGGTTTAAACCAAAAAAACCAAATAAACCCGGTTTTTTTGGTTTTTTTAAAAAAACCCGTTTTTTTGCCAACCCTGCAAAAAAATCAGTTTTGGGTAGATAAATAAGATTAAGGTTATCAGACTCATATATTCGCTCATATATTAAAGTAAGATTTTATTATTAATTTCAGATTTTTAAAATTGTACATTCAAAGATTCTAAGAATACTATTTTATTTATTTCTCTCTTATTTAAGAAATCTTAACTAAATAAAACACTCTACAGCTTTGGCAATAATTTAAATAAATTTAGAAATTATACTCTTTCCAGATAAACTTCAATTAAGACATTTTTCTGCAACTAAATTATGCTTTTTAGATGGTAGTTTTTATTGCTTTTTAATTCTATATAACTTAGTTTTTTATTTCAAGGGCAAAACGTTATTGATTAGAAATATCAATTTCATAACTTTTTCTAACCTGTTTTATCTTTTAGAGAATATTCTCTCCTAGAAGCTACTGAAATATATTGTTTTAAATTTTATAAGTATATATTAACTTAAAATTAGAATATTATAGTAAGTACAGGATTACTAAAAAAATTGGAAGTCATCATAAATAAAAAAGTAAAATAAAATTGAAAAATGTTTTAAAATCACTATTAAATCTGAAAGACATGGCATGTTTGAAAGGTAAATGCAGAGTAAGCTGTAAGTTGTACTCTGTTAACTAAAAATTTTCCAACTAGTAAATAGCGTTTTGAAGTAAATTATGTTGCTGGTAAAGTGATCAACTGGGCATTATTAATAATGCCCATAGTGGAGGCGGGCAAAGTGATAAATGCCATTGAATTTATCACATTGCCCTCCTCCACTTCAGGCATTATTAATTAATGACCGATTTATCACATAGCCCTTAATATATATAGAAATCTAATGGATTATTCCCCCAATGCCAAATGAATTGCCAGTTTGAAAAAGGAGGGGAATAAGTCCAAAAAAGGACAAATTGACTTTTTGTGCTTAAAACATCTCCAAGCTTTACTCTATATATGAGTGAATTGGCGAAATCGATGTGCATTAATTTAGAATTATATGTAATTTAATTAAGAATTGAAGTTACTTTGTCTCTCTTTTCCTTTTCTTTGTGCTGTAAACTAAGCCAAATAAAATTTTATTTTAATTTAAAAGTTTTTCAATAAATTTTATGCAGGGAATGTTTGACTCCATTCATATTGTAATAAAATGGATTATCTTAAGTAGTGTTTCTGTAAAGATTTCTTTATAATAATTTTTTTACAATTTTAGAAAAGTAAACTCTTAAACAAATAAACGAAATATTGTCTTGTGAAATAAATTTTATAATTTAATTGAATTTGAGGGGGGAATATTGTTGATTGTTTGTCCCCTCCTACCGTTTTCAAAATTAGGGGCAAAACATTCATTGGGTAACAATATAGTATTGTATTATGCCGGCGCCATAGTTCTGACAGGGGAAATGTGAGTGCCAACTGTGTACACCTGCAAAAACAATCATATCTTCAAAGGTCGACCGTTTCCTCCGTGGAGGAAGGGAAGACGGCGCGGCGTCTCTCTGATCTGACAGGATGATAAATGTCTCCACCAGGATGTCCGAGAAAGTGGATTTTCAAAGAGTTGTCAAAATTTAAGGAGGGTGCTATTTTAAACCAGCTCCGCGGGCAGCTTTTGAAGCACTTTTCTCAAATTATAAACTTATTATTTGATTGAATTGCATTATTGATTTCGATAAAGCTACCTTGCAACCAAAGAAATTGAATACATACTTTAATTTCTTAACTACTATGTTTTTAGGTAGATATTAAGAAAATTGCATTCGAAACAATTGTGTTAAAAAGAAATATTCATGTCTTAATTCGATGTATCTGATAGAGATATACCGGGAATTATTAATAATGCCTAAGTGGAGGTGTGCAATGTGATAAATTTAATAGCACTTTTCAATGAGTATTTATCACTTTGCCAGAAATAAGCGGGCGTTATTAATAATGCCCGGATTTATCTCATTGCCCCTAACATACATTCGATACATGCAGTGCCGTAATTTAATTATTACTTAATTGGTTTAATAAATAATTATAATTTATTGATTTAATAAAAATTAATTAAATTACTACTTTAATTACTGTATAATTAAATAAAAAAATTTTAACGCAACATGTTCCAAAATTTATACAGATGAACATACAAGGGTAACAACTTCTAGAACACATTAAAACAGTTAGGAGAAAAAAATAGTTATTGCACAATCATTAATACTACAGTCAGATCGCCACGAGAAGAGTTATGATTAAAATCTAAATATTAATTGCCATCAGTACATGCTTCATTTGTGTATATGTTACGGGCAATTTGATAAATCGGGAGTGGAGGAGGGCAATGTGATAAATTCAATGGCATTTATCGTTTTGCCCGCCTCCACTCTGGGCATTATTAATAATGCCCAATTAATCACTTTTCCCGTAACAAAATACGTATGAACTAATCATTTGTTCATATGTATGTAGCAGCCAACTCGTCTGTTTTTGATGTCATCCGTTTTTCAATAAATTTCATCCGTTTTTTGTCCAAATAATTTAAGCAGCCTACTTTTGCAAAGGACAGAAAGATTTTGAATATGTGTTTGATAAAAATTTTCCAAAAATGGCTGAATCTTGAGCATATCAGGCCTCAAAAAATTAACATTAAGAATAATATTTAAAAAGAAAAAAATTCTATTGATCATTTCTCCATCTTGAAATTTTGCATACTTGTAGCTAATAAGCCAAAGATAAACATAATAATTTATACACGTTTATTATATTTGCTTTTATTGAATACTATAATTATTGTTGAATTGTATTTATGTGTATACTGAGTTCTTTTTTTATAATTTTCAATTTTGATTATTTTCTTTAGCACATTATTAACTTCCAACACTGAATGGGTACCTATTTTTGAATGTCTTTGAAAGACATCCAATAACGGGTATTTTTTCGGGGGAAGTACTTCTAAGCAAGAATGAGCCTGAAAAGATGAATGAAGCCTAAAAGCCGAAGCCTGAAATGATCTAAAGATAAATTAATCTCTTGGTAGATTTTGTGTGTGGTTTCAGATTTTCGAAATTGTATTCCAAGTTTCTAATAGTAATATTGTTTTAGTTACTTCTTTTTAATAAAAAAAATCTAACCTGAATGGTAGTTCTATTGCTTTTTAATTCTGTTAGAGTTTTCAATTTAAAGTGCAAGAATTTATCGGTCGGTTGGACGTAGAAAGGCCTACACCAGGTCCAATACACCATGCTGCCGTAACAAATTTGAGCTTGTTACAATTAAAAATATTAATTTACGTTTTTCTGGTCTATGTCGAAAATTTAGCCTTAAATCTAATCTAAATATTATTGATCATATTTCCAGATTCTCGTTCGAGATTTTTCATCTTTTACCTTTCTTATTTTGCATTCTAGCCGAGGCCTGACCCTATTTTATAAACTTAATTTCTAGCTTAATTTACATTTTTGATAAATTTAACTATATTTAGATAGCAAATATTAAGACTGTTTGGAAAATGCGAATAAAATAATGTGAACAAATGTTAATTGACACCTGCAGTGCACTGGGGTAGGCTTATCTCTGTTCTCGGGATAATCATGGCGCGGCGCCCCTGTGATCTGACAGGGTGACAAATAGCGTCTCCTGCAGGATGTCCGACTGGGGCCGTAGACATTCTACAGTTTTGTCAGTGAAATATAAAATAGTATTTATGAATTTATGTTTTCAAGATCATTTCAATTAGTCATTTTCTGAACTGCTACCCACCGGATGAGATCCCATAAGCAGTGATAGCAATAGCAGTTGTCTTATAACTCCTATATTTTTGAGGAAATCCAAAAAAAATTATAATATTTTTCTTATAAGTTCTAAAAGGGACATTTATCCTATATTTCTCTCTTCATGTCAATTTGCTTAAACAGAAAATTGTGCTTTAAATTTTAAAATTAATATAATTTTTAAATGGTCTTGAATCTAGTAAATATTTTAAAACATTGGTATTTTACATTGTTATTATTGGATAAACTTTTTTTTAAAAGAAATTAAGCTATTTCAGAACAATGACCGAAAGAGGGACGGTTTTGAATTTCAAAATATAGCCTCCCAAGCTACTACCCCCTACTGATAAAAAATTCTCGCATAAAAAGAAAGAAAAAAAAATAAAAGATGTTTTTAAAATTTGCGTTTTGAAGCAATTTTTCCATTGTTAACTTCGTGATACCATTAAATAAAAGGAAGTAAGATGTTCAACCTTATAAATGTCTTCTAATTTCCTCAAACTTTTTTTTATCAAACTTCAAAAATCAACCATCCCTCCACGTTTGCATTAATTTTGAATATGAGATAATAAAATCCACTGAACTCTTTTTAATAATAGGAGCCTAAAATTTGAAAATATACCTCCATAATTTATATTAATAATCAAATCATAGTTTTTCGTATGAAAATGTTCTCCAAACGTTTCAAATTTCATAAATTTCTATCACGTAGTTCTTGCGTTGCGTTGTGATTTGAGAGGCTGAAACAAATTTTTAATAAGTCAACACACACACACACAAAATAAAATTTATTTTAAAGAATTAAAATCCATCCATAAGAAATTCTTTATTCAAATGGTAGAGGGCAAGAGGGAGAATTTAAGAGGCTGAAACAAATTTTAAAATAAGTTAACAGAACAAATAAAAGTTATTTAAAAGAATTGTGAAATCCATTAATTCATCCATAAGAATAACATGTGCAAAATATATATATATATATATATATATATATATATATATATATATATATATATATATATATATATATATATATATATATATATATATATATATGTAAAACTAAAAGTAGTATATTAGATTTATTATTTTATTAGATTTATTACTTCAGCACTAATAGGACTAATAGCCAAAAACTGATAAACGTCCGAATTTTTTAGATTCTTACAGTGTTTCTTGGTTAAAGCTGAAGTTGGTGAAGCTGCTACCCATTAGTTAAATTTTCATACATAAAATTCTTCCTAAAACTGTTAGAAATAAATGCATCTTTTATATCATAGTTATTTATAATTTGATACATAAAATAGCAAATAAAAGCTCCACAGAAAATACTATTCGTTTGATTAAAATGAGAAGGACAATGTATATTGACCAGTTAGTGTCATTATTCACATATTTTAGAATATGATTTTTCCATAATATAAATAATTGTATCTATGTAGTTTCTATTGCAGTTAAAACCTATTGGATAAAAAAATTCAAACTTTTTGGATTGGATATTAACTATACTAATAAGACCCTATGAGAGTGTTTGTTTAAGGGTATAAATACGTAATTTAATTTTGATATATCTTTATTCTTCAATTCATGAACCACATAATTACTATCTATATTTAGTAACTCTGTATGGTAACATTTAAGTGCTAAGGAGTTAGAACCAATACATATTATTTCAAGAAATCCATCAATAACAGTATCATAAATATAACCTTTCTTGAAATCAGGAGATCCATTTAATCTTATAGTTGAAACTTCTTCATTTGAAATATATCGGTCAAGAGATTTGATTTCTGTAAAACTTATTGAAATGTTACCAAATGCAAATGTTAAATGGTTCCAACGTTTGGGTTTGAGTCCACCACACCTGCTTGTAGAAAATGTTTATTAATATTATTTTAATTAATTTTATGGGTGAAATATTTTAAATTATTACTTGTGATTCTGACAGAGTCTAACGTTTGGATGTGATCAGTTACATAACCTTTAAGGGGAAATCTGTTGCGGTTGCATTACTCGATTATTTTCAAAATCAGGGTACCAATCAGCTTTTCTTTTCAACCTTTTTGTGTTAGTTTTAAGCATTTTTAGGCAAGTGAACTTTTAGTTAGGGGAAACATGTAGAGAAGTTTGGAGTTTATTTATCACATTAAAATTCAAGTCGTTTAGAATTAACTCCTTTGCATTCGGAAATTAAATTTTTTACTGTAAGGTTCAAGTTAGGTTTATGAACTGTTTTATTCTGAACTAAACCTTGTAGCTCAGATATCAAATCATTAAAGCAATTTACACCATTTTTATTAACAACTAGCGGATGTGCCCGGCCTTGCACGGGTGGAGTGTATAATTTTTTTTTAAATTTAATTTTCTCAAAATATATTTAAAATTTTTAAATCAGCAATTACCAATCACCTCAGTATCCCAGACGCATTTTTCCTATCCCGGTGTTCCAGATAATTTTTCATACCCCGGTGTTCCCGGTAATTTTTCATACCTCGATGTTCCCGGTAATTTTCCTATCCCGATGATCGAGGTAATTTTTATGTCCCGGTAATCCCGGTACTTTTTTCCTATCCCGATGTTCTCGGTAATTTTTCTTTTCCCGGTGTTCTCGGCAATGTTTCCTAGTAAATTGATGAGTCTAGTGAACAAAAATAACAAATTTGAAACAATAATAAAAAATCTAGTAAATTTAAAAGTCTATAGTGAACCGCCTCATTTGAAACAATGTTTTATTTTTAAGTCGTCCGTCATGAAAAAAATTTACACTTTTCCATAAATATTTAATTTTTAAAGGGAAATATCTTAAAATAGGGGAAACTAACGTTTCAAAAATAACTATTTGAATTTATTTTGGTGTTTTTACAACTGATATAGTTTTTAAATGGACAATTATCGGGTTTTTCCTGTTAAAATATTTGATTTTTGAGGTTTTAATCTCATTAACAATAGTGACTCAAGCAGATCCGCTCTGGTAGAGAAATGGAGAAATAAGCGTTTTCGGCTATAAATTCGCTAATTACTCGTAATTATTCGATTTTCGAGCTTGGAAAACTTGACAGTGACAATCGACACCTCGAGATACGTCTATGTACCGAGTTTTGACCACGCCTTCGGCGTGGTTTAGGAGGAGATGTGTCCTCCACCCACATAGTCACAAACGTTTTTATATACTTATAGATAGAAGAAATATCAGGTGAGAGTCTAGTTCAGTTATTATTTCATTAAAGGTTTTTATTCTGTTGAACATACTTTAAGTTTCTCTTCACCTTTGAATTCCATGGAATGAACCTTGTGCATATGATTAGACAAAGAAAAGGGTTATTATCAGGGACATTACATTTTTAAATATGACTGCACAAATTAATACAAGATACATCAAGACACCTAATAAAACAGTGATCATCTAAAGGATAATTTAGGGATAATAAAGGATAATCTCTCTTCTAAAGCATTTGGTAAAATTCGTTGACACATTTTTATCAAATATTAGTTAGACTTTACTAACCAGGAATCATCTGAAATATTTATGACATTGTGATCAGTAATTTTCAGGGCAGATTTATGCCTCATTTGATAAGTAGTGGATCATATAGTCTCTTATTAAAATTCCTCTTTAAATATTGTTTTTTTTAGTTTATATTGAAAAGATTAACAATACATATTCGTGTCGGTAAAAGCATAAAGAAAATTTCTAAAAGCCACAGAATAGAAATTTTTGTTTCCTTATAAAGGAGGAATGAATAAAATTTTTCTACTTTTCTTATCTCTAAAATGTTACTTTCAAGGATAAAAAATAAATCAAGCTTTTGAATATATGTATAAGATAATTAATCGGATGAGATTTTTTTAATAACACGAGCCTTAATTTTAAAATTCCCTCCCAAATTTATTTAAAAAAATTAATAACCAAATCAATTTTTTGTGTAAAAATGTTCTTCAAACATTTCTCTGCATGCACTTAATTTCATAAAGTTCTGTCAAGTAATTTTTGCATTGTGACAGTTTTAAGTATAAAAGTAAGAGTTCAAAAAAAACCTTCTGAAACAGAGTCTGTGAAGGTAAATTTTCTTAATATAATAGAGAGCTTTAAATTTACCTTTATAATTCTCTACGAACAGCAACACATACGTTTAGTGTGTGTCAATAGTGTGTCCGCCCTACGCGAGTATGATGGACATTTACCCAAAAAATACTTTTAAATGAATGCGACTTAAATGATGCCAAGAACTGGCCTGGCGACCATAAGAAGGTATCATTTCGTTTCCTGTATTGAAATTAATCTTTTCTTCATAAATGAAACCTTTAGCTGGAACTTTAAGGAAAGGAATTCTGTAACGAAAATGTAAGCATGTACCTTAAAATGCAAATTAAGTATAAAACTCAATTAATTCCAATATAAAGAAATTTGACTAACATTTCTTAAACAAAGTACTAGCTAGTAATCATAGAGGATTACAATATATATAAATAAGTTTAGACAACATATTAAATTTATTTAAAGAATATAAGTCCATCCATAAGAATGACATGCCTTTTATTCAAATGGAAGAGGAGGAATTTGAGAGGTTGAAGGTTGAAACAAAATTTATATTAGACTGCACTACAAATTAAATTTATTTTAAGGAAGATTTAAGATTGGAAACAGCTTGCATTGTAGCTATATATATATGTAGTAAATTTTGTAAAAGAAAAGGCAGTTGATAAATAATACATGACCATTCAGTGATATTTTTAACGCCTCTGAGAGCGTATTTCACGCATTGAAAATAGAAATTACGCTCTTAAAAACTAGCCAGGCGTATTTTCACACTTTGAATTTTTAACAAACATTTTTCTTAAAAACTGCATGGTACCCCACCGAAATCAAACAATATGTTTTCTACTCAAATTTGTAATTAAATAAATATTTCATTTAGAATGTTTGATGTAAAATAAATTATTTATACTATTTTAAACTAATTATAATTTATTAATAATAAAATAAATTATTATAATGCTTAATATTTTCTACCTATATTAACAGATGCTATAATTGTTAAATACCAGCAACCCCTTTTTTCTATTTCAGTTTGTCCAACAAAAATGAGTTTTTATAACAATATTTGTCTCTATAAATAGTTTCTGCTATTTCCGGTATTTCACTCCTCATAAATGAATTTTACGCCTCCTAAAAAAGTTGAGGAGCATTTTTACTCCTCCCCAAAAATCCTTAGAATAACACTGTGACCATTAGTTAAAAGGTATTAGCTTAAACCAGTGACAAAATAGTTCTACAAATGGCCAAAAATAACCAGTTAAGTAGTGTCGTATTTTTAATATTTGGATAACTTTCGACAAAGATACCTTTGAATTTTATTCTACTAATTCTGGAGAAATTAAACATATGAAAATTGCATCTTAATTCTAATTTTTTTACAAATGACCATTTTAAATTTTTGTTATTTATTACTATTTTTGAGAAAATAAATCCCTGTATCAAAATACCCCCAAATAATGTATCCGGCTAACCCACCGGTGGGACATATTGATAAAAAAATTATTTTATACAAAAGTCGTTATATTTTAATTTTCATCAAATTTTATTATTTTTTTAAGTAGTCTAATAAAATTGAGTCATTTTTAGATAATTTTAGAAAAAAAGTACCTGAATAAATTATTTTTTCTACTCAAGAAATTGGTTTGGATTTTGCTGTAGTCCCGCTTTCCCTTATGTAGCAAAAATATCTAACATTTTAAAATAAAAACTGTAGCATTGAGAGTAGATTTATTATTTACAAATTAAAATATTTTCTAGCTGTGAATTCCAATTGAGAAGTGTAGAAAAACAAGTTAAGTGTTCCCTGTAATTACCCTAGAAACGGTTTGAAACCTACCGAAATATTTACAGAAGATTTAAAATAATTCTTTTCTATATAGAGTAGATATATTTAGGGCTTATAAGTATTTATTTAAAAAGTTATCTGGAATAATAATAGTAAAGGATAAGTAGTTTTTTAAACCTAAAAATGTCTATTGTAAAAGAAAATTAATCTCAACAACAATAATAATTTATGATTAGTAGATTTTACCTCTTTTAATTCTGTTTTTTTTATTATTTATTTCGCTAGACACCTCTTTTTTTCTAAACCTTATAATAAGATTGCACATTTTGCAGAAAACATAAATTTTTTTGTTTCATTATTATCATTGTGCGGTGCCTTGTATTTCAAGAAGGCTCTTATGTATTGCTCTTTATGTATGAAAATATTTTGCAGTACATAAAGAGTGTATAAATTATATTATGAGAATTTGGGAACACACTAAATTACTAACTTGTAGCTCCTTGAATTGAAGTTGACAAGCTGCAATTTTTTTACTATGAAATGATTAAAGAATGATTCGTTTATTTTATGTAATGAAAACTAGGTAATTTTGTATTGTTATTTAAACCTATAAAACAGATTTCAAACGTTTAGGTTAATCATTTAATCAGAAATTGCACAGTGATTTTTTAGTGCTGTATGATAACCATTTGCTTTTTAATCACTTTCAAAGAAATTATTGGCTTTGTAAAAACCAGTTGGTTTTTCATGCAATAATCATCAAATTTATCTACCAGTTTTCACACCATTCAATTTTTATATCTTAAACACCACTTAAACTGTCTTTTAAACCAAAAAATTCCAATTGTTCCAACTGGTTTTTTACAACCTCTTGCATAGCTTTATAATTTAAACCTTTACTATAGGTACTTATAATTTAAACTGAGAATTTTTAATTATTTATCAATATCAAACATTAAAATAGATTTATACTACCTGTTTTTGCCATATGAGATCGATGTAACGGTTCCATTCAATAAATTTTCTCTTAAATAATACCCTTCACTTTTCAATTAAAGCTTATGATGTCCTTTTAATATCATTCACCAGCATAATCTAGCTATTAGTTATCAATCGCAATTAAAAAATTTGAAATAATCCCAGAATCTAAATAGAATAGAATAGAATGACTTAACAAAATCCATTCCTATATCTGGAAGCTACAATCCTAAAAACAATGTGTGAAAGTTGTATTAAATATATATTTATATTCGTCTCTTCATAAAACATAATTCCATATTCGTCTCTCAATATTAAACAAATTAACAGGAACCGTCACTGTCGTCAACGTATCTGATTCTGAAAATTTTATTTTCGAATACTTTGCAACTCTCGCTACGCAAAAACTATTGAACAGAAGTTTATAAAATTTTAAATATTTGTAGGAAAATGTATGAGGATCCTTTTCGTTCCAAAAGCTAATTGATGTTTGATGAGGTTATTACTTCTAGAGTTATTTAATGTCCAAGTCGAAAATCACATTTTCTGCTGAGTTCGCCCTTAGGGGACATCCATAAATTACGTGAGGTGTTTTTTCCAAAATCTGGACCCCCCTCCTCTCTGGGAGAGATTTTCATGGACTCCCCCTCCCCCCCCAAGTGAGATTTACCCCTTCTACAACCTTTAAAAATAATTTTCTATCATATTAGTTTGCATTTTGTGCTTCACAGCACCTAAAACTTTTCCATTATTAAGTACGTGGGGGTAAAGGACATTATTCCGCCTAAAAATCACCACGGTATCTTATCTGTGGGTATTATTCCTTTCTCATACTTAAAAAAATCGTTTAATTTTTAACTTAAAAAGTTGACGTGAGATTTTAATCGACCCCCCCTCCCCCCTTGGTGAGATTTTTTCAAACCCCACCCCCCTTTTTGACCTCACGTAATTTATGGATGTCCCTTAGAAAAATCTATTAACAGCAGTAATATGCAGGCACATAAGTTTTGCAACCGCCGCGCCGCCCCTTTTTTAGAATTTTGAATTAGTTTTAGTACCCAATTTTGTTTTACGTAGAAAAATATCAAATAATATTTTGATACATAGAGCTACTACTACAGTTTATCACTTGCAGCTTACATTTTCCAAGTTAAATGTTTTCATGTATGATATGAAATATAAAAAATACCTTAAGACAAAGCACTACAATATAACTAAACTACATTTCTGAAAATTTGATTTTCGATTACGAACTTAAAAATTTTTAATTTTTCCAGTGGAATCGAATTTCTTTGGGAAAATAGTCAAAACTTCATTTTTAAATTACATTATATATAATAATATCTACTATAGAACACATATTTAATTTATATATCAGTGATAAATAATTCAGAATTCAGTAGTTTTACCTAAAATTTGTATTTTTTCCGGAAAGAATAAATGATCATTTCGGAAAATACTGAACACCATTTCTTCCAGAAGTTTCCGGTTTTTCCGGCCTTTTTCACTTTTCAACGATAGGTCAACATAATTACAAACTTAAGAGATATAAATCATAATTCCAGAAATTGTCTTTTTTTATTGAATTTTCCGAGGACCAGGGTTGGCAAAAACCCGGTTTTTTTAAATATACCCAAGTGGGTTGTGTTTTTATGGGTTGGTTTTTATTGGGTAAACCCCCATTGGGTTGGGTTTTTTCTATAAAACCATGAAAAAAAACCATAAAACTGGGTTGTTTCGGAAAAAGAGTAGGTTTTTTCAAAATTAAGTGGTTTTCTCCGATATAGTAAGTGGGTTTTTTCACATTTTAGTGAGTTCTTTTTATATTAAATGTGTTCTGTTAAAATAATGTCAGTTTTTCCGTAGTTAAGTGTGTTTTTTCAAAGTTCATAATTTTTCTTAAAAATAAATGCTATATTATTTTTATTTTAAAGTATTCATTGATCAATGCTATGAGATTATAGAATGTAAAAATAAGCTTTGGAGTAATTTAAAAAATATCCTTAACTTAAAAAAAACATTCAGTATTGAAAGAAATCTATTTAACTTTGGAAGAAGTTGGATAAGTTTTAATATTCTTTAAATATTACCCATGTGTTAATGCATGTTTTTCCAAGCGGTTTTAAAACCAGTTGAAAGATGTTTGTTTGATAGTATGTTAGTAAAATTTTAAAGTAGTTTCTATTTAAGAAATATATTTATGATTTAATAGCTTTAATTTTTCACATATCTCTACTTAAAAACATAAATTGATTTATTCTCTAATTAGATAATTTAAATCTTTTCAGCAAAGTTATCTGTAAATAAATGCATAACTTAGGTTATGATTTAAAAAGTATGGTTAGAACCAAGCTGAAAAGACTGAAACAAAAACCATTTAAAAAAATTATCTATTTTTAATGATATCCTGCTAATAATATCTAAACATCTAGTTCAGGAGAGAGGTATTTGCTTACTTTCCTAATATATTGAGTAAAAACAATTCGTTTAAAAATTTTCCTATTGATTTTTATTAAGGGGTAATACATTTATCACTATGATTTTTTTTCTTTTCAAACACTAATGTGCACTTAAAATTTGTCAAATTTTTTCTAAGTGTAAAAAAACCTTATAAGTTCGAATTATCCTACTTGTAAAATAACTTTATGCGCAATGAATTTGGTAGCTTCTAAATGTATATTTCAACAGCATTTCTCAGTTTTTGAAATGATGATTAATTAACGAAAGGTACCAAAATTTCAGGAAAGCCGTAAATTTATGAATTAATCAGTTTTTCAATATATGGAGAATAGTCCCTCTCCCCTAAAGTGCAAAACTAGTCCCTATAACCCAAGACATAAAAGCATCGCAAAAAGCTTCATAAGTTTTCATCTAGAAATATCTGAGAATCTTTCCATTCAAAGTTATTTCCAAGTAAAAAATTTTGAAATATTGTTGTGTTAGTTTTAAGACTATAATTAAGACTTTAATTATAGGGAGCTACCACCCCCTGCTTGCTATTGCTCACCAATCCCCATTAACTGCTTAGTGCTTACTCAGGAGGACCTATTGGATATCTTCCCAATCCTCACAAAAAAAAGTTCATTGAACTAATTCAACATTCAATTTTTTTTTAATTTTCGAGATACATATATTTGTTTCCTAAGTTTGGAAAGCATGAACATTGCTTGATTATTTATCAAACCGTTGTTTGATTACTTTTGACAAGGAAGGGCTTCAGGAATGCTAATTGATTTACGAGTAGGATTCGCAGGTAATTAGCCAACAAGCAATGTCGGGCAGGCCACTGTTGTCGGAAAGTACCCCAGACAAAGCTCGGAGACAAACCTTATCGGCGGTTGACGGGTGATAGATTCGAATGCCCATACATCCAAGCGCGGACCGACACAAGTGTTTTTCGTCCAACTGCACAGTTTCCTGTTGTTGACACAGATGGATGACAAGAAAGGGTGCCGACAGATGTTCCGTTCCCAGAAATTTATCGGGGTGACGATCCAGAGAAATAAGAGTAAATATAATTACGGTATAGTTTACGAATAGAATCCAATTCAACACAACTATATTTCCAATCATTATCACACACTAATTTTGGTGTTCAATTTGTGTGAAGTGTGGAGGGAGCTGGTAATTTTATTTTCATTTATTATTTTAAATATTTCTGATGGTTGAAGAGAGTTAAGTGGTAAATGAATGCATTTGACTACTCTTGAAATATTTTTATTAAATAGTATAAATATAAGGAGGTCTACTATATTTTTATTAAAAAGAATTATGGTTAGGTAATTTTATTAGTCACAACAAACATGGCAATGTTTTAAGTCCATTCTCTAAAACATGAATTTTTCATTGGCTTGTTAACTATTTTGATAAACTTTTTATGGAATTAGTTTGGAGCTAAAGAGATAATCATTTTAAGTTTAAATTTTCTGAAGCATTAAATCTGGGCTGAAAATGGTATTGAGTTACTTAAAAATTCAAAGCAAAAGAAAGTATTTTCATTTAAATACAATGACACTTTTTAGAGTTTAATATTATTAACAACTAAGTTAAGTTGACGTAGCTGGTAACCACTCCGGAAAAAATTCATCTGGGTTTATTGCTCCACTTCAAGTCAGCTAACTAAAAAACTCTTTTAAATGAGGCCACATAATGTAAGTGGACACTCATAGAAAAAAATTATTTAGTAAAATTCAAGAACATTCCTGCAACAAAAATTTAAGTAAGACAGCTAAATGTTTTTAAAAATAATTAAAAGAACTGTTTGGTTTTCCAGGCTAACTTATCATGTATAGTACTATACATAAGTTTATCACACAAATGTATAATTACCAATTAGCCCTGATAGAAGGATTAGATGACGTAAGAGAAATCATATGATGAAATTTTAGTATACATCTAGTTAAATGCAAATATATTAAATAATAAGGATAAAGAAGAATGTTTTAAAATGTTGTCTTAAGAAAACATAAAATTTTTCATTGTCTTGTAAACTAATTAATTTTCATGTGATGTTTCACCAATAGCTCAAAGTAAACATGTAAGATTATTTCAACAGTGTGAAATATCAGAAGCATTAAATCCAGGAATATGAAAATGATACACAAGTTGCTACAATTAAAAAATCTTAACAAAAACAATGGAGCAATTTTCATTTAAATTAATTTGACCTTTTAGAGTTAAAAATTATTAGCGACAAAAAAGTTAGGTTGCTATCAATTCTAGTAAGTATGGTAGATTCAAATCATATGTATTGAGAAAGATAATTTCACAACTATTGATAACTCAAGGCTACAATGTTTTGTACCTGGTAACCTCTCCAAAAATCCATCTGGGTATTTTGCTCCCCTTCAGTTGAGCTGAATATTCTGAACTAAAAAACTCTTTTAAATGGTGCCACATTAAATAAGTGGTCAACCACTCAAAAGAGTTATTTAGTAATTCTAAGAACGAACTTCAGAGGAATTCTGTAATGAAATGGTAAGACATTTTTTATAATTTTATATCAATAAAACCACTAACGTTGAGATGGCTGAATATTTTACCAAAAATTACTTAAAACTGCTTAGTTCTCTCCATACTATCTTCACATGTCACATTTGACCATCAATTAGCCCTATAACAAGGCTTAAGTGAAAGAAAAGGAATATTATTTGAAATGTTAGAACACATCTTATGAAAGAAACTAGTTAACACTTTCAGCAGTGGTAAGTATACTTACCCCACTAATTTCATAAAGTTTTTCAAATGTTTTAAAATTTTTTAATCTATCGTACTGCTTATTATTTGTACTACCAGTTATTACTAACTTCAGAAAAATGATAAACCCCTTCACCACATAAAATTCGGCTTTAACCCTTTAGGATTGGTTATTTTTTTAAATAAAAAATCGGACATGGTTCCCACTCTTTGAAAACATTGAAAATCAAGGTCTTTCAAGTACTTTTCAAGGACCTCGACAAAATTTTTCACGGACCTTTTTCGCAGACATTTAAAAATTAGTCATATTTCAAAACAAGACTTTTTCCCCGCATACAATCGAAACAAGAGTAGAAGTCGCTCTTCACTGTCAGTTTGTAAAACTGGCTGCAAGTTATGTTCATAAGAGTAATTTTAAGGAAAATTTCTCGAAAAAAACAAAGAAAGATATGAAAAAATTAAGTTTGATTAGTGGCCGAGTAAAAATTCAAGGACCTTCCAGGACCTAGAACGTTTTTCAAGGACTTTCAAGTACCTAAATTTAGCCTTAAAAAATTCAAGGACTTTCAAGGACCGTGGGAACCCTGTCGGATTTATTTGATTTAAATAAATTACTAGCTCTGAACTTCCTGAAACTGGTGAATATACTGATATTGTTATAGTTAAACACTGATATTGTAATGGTTATACATTACTTAATAACCCAATTTTGACCTATTTATGCATTAACTAATTGAATCAATTAAGGGAAGCAATTCACTGTCATCTCACTGGGGAGATGCTTGTCGAATGAATAATTATACTCTCAGTTACTAAAATTTGCCTCATTTTTTTTGTAAAATTAAAATCATTCTTTAAATTTTTTTATTCAGTTAAAATTAATTTAAAGAATTATGTGTTTATTTCTTTAAAATAATAGTTAATTAGTGATAAAAAAGAAAATTAAATAAGCTACTCATTGAATACTAGAGCTAATATTTTTTTAAACTACTTTAGTTTAACTTCAAATCCTTAAGCTATTCTGTGTGTACCCAATATATTTCTTCCCTAAAATATCTTCTAAGCTTTAAACAAGCTATTCTCTCCAGGTTATTTCAGCATTCAAATTGTGAGTAGTATGACATTTTTATTTTTAGTATATTATGCAAAAGTAAAAATGATGTTGGTAAGTTGGTTACACTTTAATGACAGATTTTGCATATGATTGTTATTTTTGACTTTTTTAAACAGTATTGTTTAAGTTCATCCTTTCAACTTTTTTGATTTAATATTACCCCCCTGGGAATAGTGATGTAAAATTCTCGGTAATGATCTTTTGGAGATTATCTAGAGGAGAATATTCTCCTAAAAGCTACTAAAATAAGTTTTTTTGGAGAGAAAAATTTTAGAAGGTATATATTAACTTCAAATCAGGAGAATATTAAAGATTATACAATGAGAAGACATCATAAAATTAAATATGTTTTTAAAAATCGCTAATATTCTTGAGAACAATTTCTTAGAAACTACTAAAATAAGTTTTTTTATGAAATTTTTAGCAGGTATATAATATTAACTTCAGATTAGGAGAATAATAAAGATATTCCATTAACTAAAAATTTTATGGCTATTAGTGTTTTTGAAGAAAATTATGTAAATATAATTGTTTTTCTGGAAATATTTTTGTAGATTTTTAATGAGAATTCTCATGATGAAATGCAATTATACGTATACGCGAGTGAAAATTTGAAGATTTATACATTTCAGGAACACAATGAAGTCTTAATAAGTAAGAAATAAATTGAATTGTTATTGGAGAACATTCTCATGATTGATTGTTCCCCAAATGTCAATGAAACACTTTAGGAGCTTCACATGTTTTTGCAGTGGGGGTATCAAAATTCTTTTATTGATACTGTTCAGAAGATTCAGTTTTGATATTTTTATTTTTTAAGTATGGGAAAAACTTAATTTAGAAAATGGATATTGTTCCATTAATTATGCTTTGACTTACCAATTCTGTGAGCGTCACAACAGCCAAACCAGGGACCAATCCAGGATTTCAAACTTATAACCCCCATTTTTGTGATAAAATACACACACACACATCATTTTAATTTTTGGGAAAATTTTAAATGTTTTTATGTGAAATTTTTAAAATCATTTTGCAATGGAAATTAAATAATGAAAGCAGCATTAAATTATATTTGTTTCTTCCGTCTTATAGCAAGTTAAATACTCAATTAACTATAAACACTTCAGATAAATTAAAAATAATTTTTGTGAAGGTGCCGTTTTTGTTCACACATTGCCCTGCAAACCTATAGCTATTTTTACCAAATTTTATTGAGACTATTCTCATGAAGGAAAATAAATTAATCTGAATTTAAAATTATGCAAACAAAAAAATCTAAGCCAAATTATTCTTACAGATATATTTAGCTTTTTAAGGAAAAAGTAAAGTGAACTTTTGAATTAACTTTTTTGAACCCACTTTTAAAATATTCTCACAATAAATAAATTATTACCTGTAAAATAAATATTAAAAAATTGGAAATCTTTCTCAACAGATAATTCTATTTTGATGTGCCTTTCTTTTAAGAATTTTCTCCTGTTTTTCAAAGTAGCATCAAAATTAGCTAAATTTCAGGTTGAAAAGGTCCTTTAGTGTGACAACTATTGCGATTGGTATTACTATTGCTTTCTCAACAACTATATTGAAAGAATTTAGACTCCTTTTTAAATAAGAATATTTTCTCCTATTAAAACTTGCTTCTAATATACTTTAAAAACATTTTTTTACACAATGAAATTTACTTATTTATAAAAAATCATGTGAAATAATGAAATCACAGTTCAGAGAATATTCTCTGGACAAATTATGGGGGGTTAAAAATCCTGGTTTAGAAGTGAATTATGGTTTGGTGGGGGTTTAATGATGCAAGAATCTAGTTAGATCATATTGCGCGGTGAATTATGATTTCATTGTAAAGATTAGTCTAATCAGTAGTACTATAAAATATCCCCCAATGCCCCCCATGAATGGTAAAAACTTCTCAGGCTAGTTAATTGTAGGATATGAACTAGGGTTAGGCAGTGTCAGCTAAAAATGCTGCATTTCATAGAACAATGGAGGGAGTGCATGGAGGAGCAATTAACCGGTTTCTGCTAAAACTACATGATTGATTTTAAGGGATCACAAAATCATGATCTTTTATATTCTCTATGTCTATGGTGTAGGATTTCAAGGTGACAACAATTAATATGGCACAGTAGGATTATTGGCCAGTTGGTGCAAGCTCTAGGGTTAATTAATTGAAATGTCGCTTTTAACTTTTGATATGTTTTTAATTAATGTCTTTAATTTGATATGTTTTTAATATGTTTTAATTAAATCCCTATTGGCAGATTTGGGTACTAAATAATCATACTCCATTATTATTGTATTATTGAATAGAATTTTGATATAATGATAGCATGATTTAAACATAATGCAGATCAGTATGGAAGGGTCCTTTGTTCATTTTCACTGAACAAGATAGGTTCTTAATGAGAGGGTAAGATAGAGCTTTCTTTTTTAAAGGGATAAAGGAAATCCTATAGCCAGGAGATGTTATATTCTACAGGTAGCGAGTTTAAGAAACATTTTATATTTACAGCATCGAGTAAGGGAGGACCAACCAACCTATGTGTACTTCAAGTTTGTTATTGGTTAGTAGATTTTGAGATGATATCCCTACTCAAACCCAGAATGAGATGGACATATTCGTAACATTTTAAAAGCATTATTTGAATGCGGTAGTAACATATTTTAAAAGCATTATTTGAATGCAGCAGTAACATTTTAAAAGCATTTCCGATTTATCTTTTTTTAGGTTTTATTACTCTATTCACTATTTATCATAGGGTATATCACTCTTCCAGGTCAATTTTTAAGATTTCCCAGTATACACAGTAGCAATTTATGGATACTTCTTGCATTTCCATAATTTATTTTCAATAAACTGACTGCTTTTCCACTTCACTTATTAGAGCCACAATTAACATCCTAACATTAAGAATTTTTAATTTTCCAGGTTTTGGGCCAAATCTAGCAATTTTCTCTGACTTATTAGGTGAAATTAAAATTCCTTGTTTTTTCGAGGTATTCGTTCTAATCTAAAAACGTTTTAAAAGCACACAATTCAGAGCAAAATTATACCACACCAATTTTTAAAGGACACACAAGCATTTAGCTAGGAGTAGTAGTCTTTTAGTCTGTCATTGGAAAAAAGAAATAAATTTTTACTCACATTTTGCACTGAATTTAGTGATGAAATCGCTGTGTAGTAGTAAATCCACGTGAGTCGATCCGGCCGGACCTCTAGAATAAATGGCGAGGAGAATGGGGAGAATAGTCCAAATCACAAGGTTGCTAGGGTTGCTAGTAAAAGAACATTCAAAGGTAACCCTTCGCCAACCTTGATTGGCGATGGAACCATTTGGCGAAAAGGTAGCAGTTTGTAGTAAACTTCGCCATACCCACCCGCGAGTGCCCGCGTTCGTTTCATAGGTGCGACTGCTCCCGGTATTAAAATAAAAAAATCCGGTTCTTGCTTGCTTTCCATGAGTCTTCTTCCTAATTCTGCCCATAGCAGCACACTTCATACTAAATATGTCAGGTTAACGTAACTACAACTAGAAGAACGTGGCCACACATGACAAAAATTGGACTAAACTTGGACGTTTGCTTTCTGAACGTAGGATGTCAAAAGTTAGCACCAGAGGGCAAGTTTAATTTATATTTTAAAAGTTCAATACTTAATAATATTTTTAATTTCAACCAAAAACGTTTTCTGTCAATCATTTTAAAATACGTCTTCTGAAACTTAAATTAAAAATATTATCTTCATGACAATTAATGTTTATTTTGGAAAACACAAATTTAGTTAATCCGCAAAACAAATGGCAACAATGTTTTGCTCCTGTTCCTTTCCGATTTCTCCTCTGGAAAAACTATTGAAATCATCTTATTAAGCTTATTTTATTTTTCATTATTTGCCTAAAATAAGAGAAATGCAAATTATAAGCTAAATAAACTTTTCGATAAACTCCCGTTGGCTGGATTTCGATTTGAAGTGTCCAAGATGACTAAAGGGCGTGAATAGTTTCGGAATCGAAGTATGGCCAAAGCTCCCTCTGACATCCTCTGTTATTGACGACCTTTCCTGACCGAAAACAACCAAGTGTGTGTGTTTTTAAATTATGTTTTTACTGTCCGGCATGCCTTTGTTTGATTTTTATTAAAAAGAGTAAAGATACTTAACACAGCTTTTTAAAAAACATCTTATCCTAGAACGTAATTTAACTTGCTTATGTTTTCCCTTAAAATTGTTTTCATTTTATATTTGTTTATCAGTGATATTTTATGAATTTTATTTACTTATAATAATAGAAAAATTCGTTTTGTCTGTATTACTTTGATTCATTTCCAAAATAAAGAATTTGACACATTTTTTAAAACCGGGTCTAAATATTTTATTCTAATTTTTTTTAGTTTATGCGATCATAACCAATTATATTTTCTAAAATATCAAAGATTCCAATAAATCTGCGTAAAAATGCGTAGCTTGCTTTTGATTTAAAGTTATGTATACTTTAATTTACTAGTTTAATATCAACCAATGGTTTACTTTGCCTTATTATACTAAAAATGTTTTATTTTCTATAAAATCAAAACATGTTTGAGGCGCATTATGATCAAAATTGATTCATGCGCCATAAAACAATAATCAAACCAAAACATATTTGATATTTTTGATTGAAAATAATCAGCAACAGGTCTATAAATTTACTAATTTGTTTTTATTTGAATGATAAAAGTTTTGATATTTACTTATTAATAATGCATGCCAGATCCTCAAAGATTTTATTGGAGGTTTTCATGATTTTTTGTTTATTGTGTTCTTGCGAAACCCTGCACTTAGTGCCAGTTAGGTTTTTCAATTTCTTGTTTTCAGTTTACTTTTTAAAAACTGAAACATGTCTAAGGCATGTATATAATATGAAAGTACCAACAGTGTGTCTTCTATAAATATATTTGCTGCAAGTATTTCATTCTCTACCTTCTCCAAGATTTAATTTGGTTTTATCATAGATAACTTACAATTCTTAAGTTCCATAACAGTTTTTTGGTTACAAGATCCAAACAAATTCTGTATTAAGCAAAATTACTGGATGTCAAAGGAATCCATGGCACAGCTTCTATAAAAGTCTACCAGCCGCCATGTTTACCCACAGCTCAAATGATGACTGACAACTATAGAGATTTAAGTATTAATATCATCATTGTTAGGTCCTAAATTAATAATCTACTAAATATTATCTTATGATCCATTACATTAACAGTTAGATCTTTAATGGTTATGTGTCATCATTTGATCTGTGGGCAAACGGTAAACAAGGCGGCTGGTAGACTCATCAAAGATGTGCCAAATTAATTAAATCAAAATAATTCTTTCACAATTTTTATTCAGCAATTTTTGCTTCCTTAATTAGAGCTATGGTACCACGAGAACGCCTCAAAAGTAGCTTCAAAACATTTTCTTAGAATGCTAAAATTCAAAATTTTTCCGGGTCTCCTCTTTTTCTAAAGATAAGACGAATTTGGTCATTTTGTAGGGTTTTAAGTAAAATTTCTGGAAAAAAATCCTGGGTTTCCTTGGAAAAAAAACAATAGGTATTACCCCAAAATTTTAAAAAGCAAGGTCCAAATGCTGTTTATAATGGTTTAGAAAGCTACATTAATTATTAACTAATAATTATTAACTTTTTCAATCTTAAATAGTCCGCAATTGCCATTGAATCAATCGTATGTAAAATTTAGGACGGCTAGAACTGAAAGGGTGAAAATAGTTATAAAAAAACATTCTTCTTAGATTCAGAAATATGCCTCATATTAAATTAATATAATTTTGATACTCATGTGATACAATATTTCATAAATAGATTAAGAATATATTTGCCATTTTCAGCTTTTAGTAATAGTCGAGATATGCATGGTGTTTCAGATTGTTTCGGAACTTACAAGGATACGTTCTTAGGCTGAACTAACAGAAATGCATGGAAAATGACATGACTCAAAACACTTAGTACTGTGAAAAAATTAGTTGCTGAATTTCAATAGGAGAGGAGTTAATTATTCTAAGAGAATCAATAGAGAGTCAATAGGAGAGGAGTTAATTATACTAAGAGAGTTAATATTTATAGGTAGGGAATACTTATAGAACTAAGAATGGCATAGGAATGGGGAATCAGAAAGGCACCCCTGAACCCCTAAAAACTAGGGGTTTTTATTAGTGCACTAGATGTTGCATAATTCCCAGTTGACGCATAGCCTTTTGAATTTGGATTAAAAACAGCAAAATTATTAGATTCCGCCATTTATTACTTATACATGTTTGAGAGCTAAAAATTTGGTACTTACGTATTATACCATCGACCGTTCAGCAGCCGTTTAATTTAGCGATACCGTTATAGAAAAGTCAATGGGCTTTGATAACATTTTTGGATTCAGCGGCATGGTCGACGGTATAGTACGCAAGAACCAAAAATTTCGGTAAATGCTTGACCAGACCTGTCATAATAAATCTGAAAAGCTTGTAGTAGGACCATGACTTATTTTTAATACTTAGAATTGAGAAATTATGACAAAAATTTCAGCTCCTTAACCCATTAAAGGCCAAGCATAGAAAATTATTTAAATGTTGCATTTTTTTCATTGAAATATGCTTAAATTACGTTCATTAAGACATAAAATCAGTTTCCTGCAAAAAAAATAATATTTTATTTACGAAATAAAATGTTGCGTTTTCGCAACTTTGGCCGCAGGGTTCGTACGGGGCCTTGAAATCCTTGAAAGTCCTTGAATTTCAAAATTTCGTTTTCAAGGCCTTGAAAAGCCTTGAAAAAGCGTATTTTACCCTATTAGCCTTGAAAATCCTTGAATTTTAACTGAGCCTAAATTTTTTTGGCCAAAAAAATACCTCGATAAACTAATTTAGTTGTTTATCATTGTTATTAGTATCGAATTTTCTAGTGTAATTTTTTCTGAAAGTTTCAAAGCAGGTAATATTTAATTTTATTAGCGAAGCAGGTAATATTCAACTCTGTTATTTTTGCCTTTAAATACTGTCTAATTGTTTGAAAAGCCAAATATTAGAAGTGCCACATAAAATTGCAAACTAATCAAATAAAAAAGTGATATTGATAATAAACCCTTAAAATTTTGGAAGCATGTGAATATTTTTCATGCTAAAAAAACTTCACTAAAATAAACTACGTTTCAACTTAACTTAAATGTAATTTCTACTATGAGATTGGATATTGTTGCCCCTCTTCTCCAACACAAAAACTTTTTTTTGCATTCACTTAATTGTGAAATGCTTGTAACAAAATGCATTGCATATTCTAGTAACTATCCACCTGGTTAACTACCCTAACTTTTAAATTTTGAAAGATGTAAAATAATTTATTTTAGTTGCTAATGCGCTAAATATGTTTATGAAAATTATATTAGTACTACGTGCTTTTGCCTCGATTGCATTTGGGGCCTTGAATTTCACATTTGAGAGCCTTGAAAAGGCCTTGAAAGTCCTTGATTTTTCTCTCTTAAAAGGTGTACGAACCCTGTTTGGCCGAATCAATGAAAAAATTTCAAGGATGAACAATTTTATTACAATTCAGTTTTTACACATTTTTATGAAAATTATCAAAACATTTAGGGTGCAAATGGACTTGGCATTTAGCACACATATACACAGTATTGTTTTTGCAGTGTCTGCATCGTCTACGTGTTTTTTCTTCTTGCCTAATTACGGTATGCCCTACTGAATCCCTCCTTATTTCTTTGGGTAAAGATCAAAGAGAACTGTCAGATCAAGTTGATAAGATAGAAGGGAACATTCTAGACCCCCTACTCTTCGAGGGTGGTTGAGGTGTTTTTGTTCATACTGACCACATGTGGCTTGAAGAGCTTGTACTCGTCACTTGAGAACCATAAAACTGAACCCTTCAAAGAAGGGGCGTGGGAAACAGCGGTGAAGATTTGCAAGTCATAAAACTGCCATGGGTTTTCTATTGAAACGTCGCCGCTTCATTAGTTTACCCCATGAAATTCAATCACCCCGTTTGCAATTCCAGGAAATTTTGTGGACACAGCTGTCCTAGACCACGGTACCTATGGTATTTCTGAGTAGAGGTCAATGAGGTGTATTGTATGAAGAACTTCAGAACATACCGTGGAAGGCACAAGCTATATTTAAATTTTATTTTTTAAGGTAGAAAAATTTTTTGAACACCTCAGAGAGTCAAATAGATGAGATTTCATATGAAATCAAAGGAAACTATAGGAAAAGTTTGATTTTAGGATGGTATACTGCGGAAAAAACTGGAGATAAGCAAGCGAAATAAAAAGTTTGAGGACTTATAAAAGGGACGAAAATCACTCAGGGAGGAATATTTTTGTACTTTTCTACATCAAATGTTACCGTACTTAAATTTTAGGTAGTAAAAAAATTGATATTTTTAGCCGATTTTACATGGATTCGGCCAAAGTTGCGAAAACGCAACATTAAATTTAGATGAAAATTTTAAAGTTTATTTAAAACAATTGTTTTACTTTTATTTTATTTATAGAACTAATATTCTTAGTCCATTATAAAAACGTAAGATTGATTTTAGTGGAATAATTATACATTTTCAAAAATGGGACTTAGTAAATAAACGTTTCAAGTTAGAAAATTGGCGTATACTTTGAAAATTTCTCAAAAAATAATGGTTACTTAAATTTAATTGCGAATATTTTTTTATGTCTTCAGAAACCTTAAAAATTAGCGGAAAAATAAAATTGGAGAAAAATATGCGTCACAGTATTAATAAAAAAATAATTATTGAAATGATGCGTTTTCGCAACTTTGGCCAAAGATGGGTTAATTGGTTTCATTTGATAAATGCCTGAATCAAAAAATTTTGCTATTTTTAATCCAATCTCCGAAGGTTATGCGTCACTTTCCATTTTGGGTTATACAACCGCCCATGCCCACCTATAAAACCCATAGGTTGTTAGGGGTGCATTTCCGACCCCCTATTCCTATGTGATTCTGAGTCTTCTATATGTGCCCTACCCCTCCTAGAAGTTCTGAAATATTTATCTGATACACCCTGTATATTAGATCACTGTTTATTCTTATTTCACAAACAATATCAAATTTTTTTGTCAAAATTGACTTTAATTTCCATTTTTCCACAACTTCATTCAAATGCTTTATAATCCTAATCCTTTTATATAAAATGCATCAACTGTTTTATTTAAATATATTAAAGAATTATATCTGTAAAACCCTTTTTTTCCCACTTCTTCCTTACCTTTCAAAACTAATATATCATACAGTGTACTCTCAATATATAGGGAAAAGATGAAGATTAAGAGTTTTCAATACAACAAGGAAGGCCTTGGAAAATTACGAAACAGTTATAATAGTGACATTAGAAAACATAAATCGGATCCAATTTTGTTTTCAAAATACTAACACATAATTTTCTAGATAAACAAACTAAATATTTTATTTAAAATAAAATTCTTTTAAGCATTAAATTTTTAAAACTTAAAACTCCAATTAAAGTTTAATTTGCACACTTACAATTTCTTTAAAATGTAGGGAAAACCTCTGCTTATAGAACAGATGTCTGACAAATTTTTGATAGCTGACCTACCTGGCCAAATAGTGCTATGTTTGTAAAAATATTCTTTATTATAATCCAAAAAATTTTGTTAAAACTAGGGTTTTACTGCAAAATCTCCAACATAAGAATAGTAGTTAACAGAGTAAGATATAATGTCTAGAGGTGTTTGGCATAACAAAGTTTGTCATATCGAGAGTGTATTGTGTAAAAATATATAAACAATGTGAATTAACTCTGTTTTTTTTACTGTAGGCCAGTATGAATTTCATAAAGAAGAAGCTCAAGGGTCATAAGAAAGATGATGAGGAGGAAGAATATGAAAAAGCTGTCTATGAACAGTCTCTTCATCCTCAAAACCCAGACCAAAAAATGAAAAACACGGAAGAATGGCAGTTTTTTCAGCAACTCTCCATGAAAGTTCAGGATACAGTACAGAAAACACAAACTACTCTGAACAAGCTGAAAGACACCAGACCAGAAGATGAGGATGGAGATTTCTATGAAGACAGTGAACTCCAATCTGGGGAAGTCCCACCCTACGGAACAACAAAAGTATTACGAGCTCCTCCTCGACCACCTCCACCCGCTGGAGAGAAAAGTTCTATGCCTCTTGACTTAGACTTTGGGTCAGATTTTTCTCAGAGTTCTATCCCTAAAGGCCCTCCTAGGCCGCCCCCTCCCAAATCCTCCGAGGCCTCTTTTGGTATGGAATCAAGTGCCTTGCCGGGAACATCTACCAAAAGCTTTTCATCTCCTGCTCGTCCCCCTCCCCCAAATCTCCATCATCAGGTGGTGCCAGACCCTGTGGCTGATCCAGTAATTCACTCTAGTGAAAAAGTTGGCGCATCCTTTTCTCTATTAGACGAGTTTGGATTTCAGAAAGAACCAGTAACGACAACATCCAATACTAACATGCAAGATTTATTGTTCCTTGATGATAAAGAAGAAGTCGATCCTTTTGATACATCATTTGCGGATGTAGGCAACATCCCAGCAGTACCCTTGACTTCAGAGAAAAAGGAAGTGGATAAACCAACGGAAAAGAGTTCCAATCCATTTTGTAGCTCCTCTACAAATGATTGGATGAGTAGCTCTAGTCATACAGATAAAAACTCTAAAACCACCACTAATCCATTTTTTACTGGGGTACTTGAAGAATCCAAACCAGATAGCAGTCTAGAAGATCAGTCTTCATCATCTCATAATCCATTTAGTTTTACTCAACCAACTCAAGTAAATAATGCTCAGGATAGTTTTTTCGGAATCACCATAGAGCCAACTAGCAAAGATAATTTAAGTAAAAATCTATTTGAAAATAATGAAGAACTGATACCAAAAAGTTCGGTTGAGTATGAATTCAGTAATGAATATATAAATACGGCTTTTAGTTGCAATGAGCCCAATATAAATGAAGAAATGCAACTTGACAAAGTGGAAAAGGATGTAGTTTCTAGTTCTATTCTTTCTGATGATAACACAAATGCTATTGTATGGGATACTGATATTAAAAAGGAAGATAGTGATTTTATTTCAGATCCAATAATGGCACCTGAACCAGTTCTTAGCCCAGAAAAAATTCCAGAAGCTCCCAACATGGCTTGGCAAGGGGATAGCTCAACTATATTACAACCAGAGATATTACCATCTAAAGAATTCGAACCATCAAATGAAGATATAAAGAGGGATTCAAATGAAGGTTTGGATGTGTTAAGAAAAAGTAGTATAGCAACAAATGATTCTTTTTCAAACACTGAACAGTCAGCTACTCCTTCAGAAATAAAATCTATTGACCAAGTAGATGTGTCAAACGGTATAACAACAAATTACAACACAACCAAAGAAGCTAGAGTGGAATTAAAAATGGACACATTTTCCTCTACTTCCATCAAAGATAATTCCAGTAATTTACTGTCTGATACAGCTGATGGTTTTGATTCAAGGTTCAATGAAACTTCAACAGATATGCAAGATAAATCCCAGGCTTCATTTTCAGATTTTTCTAAACCGTTTGAGGGAGAAAAAGATAGAGATGCATTTTTATTTAAAGTTAAAAGTAGTGAAGAAAAAGCAGATATAGAATTTGATGCCTTTGCTGCAAAATTTGAAAGTGCTAAAGACACCCAAGAGTCTGATGCATTTGATCCTTTTATGAGTAAACGGGCTCCAACATTGAAAAAAATTCAAGAAAACTTTAAAGGATTTGACAGCATGGATGAGTTTGATCCATTTAGAGTATCCCACAAAGAAGAACCTCCTCAAAGCATGATGAAAAAGGAGCCTTCAAGAGACTCTTTTGAAGATTATGACAATGAAGTAGACTTTTCAGTTGTCATAAAACCAAAGCTTAAAGATAGCAATGATGTTAATCTATCTGCAATGGAACCTCCTAAATTATTACCCCCTCCTAAAACCCCCACAAAGGCTTTTGAAAGTCCTGCTTCACGTTTCAATCCATTTGATAAGGATTTTCTGGATAACACAAAAATGGCTAAGGCAACTGAACAGGTCATCGAAACAGTGGAAGCTGAAGATGAACCTGTGCCTGCTCTTGGAGAAGCTGGAGTTAGAAAAGCTGATTCTGTTGAAACCCCTCTGTCACCTCTTTTTGATGAAGATACATCCCAACCACTGGAAATATTTCCTGTACCATATGAAAAAGAAGGATGGGAAATGGTTTTGCGTCAACCTAACAAAAAGAAATTAACAGGAAACAGGTTTTGGAAGAAAATAATAGTTAAACTATCTGAGAATAGTGTTTTACAACTATTTAATAAGGCAGATGATAAACTTCCATTTCAGGAATTACCCTTACAGGTAAGGAACTTTTCTTTGTGTTGCTAATTGCATTTCTTAGATAATTTTGTTGCACTTTAGTTTGTATCACCGTGTTTTGTAGCTGTTGAATTGTCTAAATGCATTCCCTCCTTCATAAATTTATAAAGATATTTTTTGTTTACACCTCTCTAGTTTTGTAATATTTTTGCACTAAGAGAACTTTGCACTTTTTATTTTATTTTGTTATGCATGATTAATTTCAGTTCAATTTGTTTTGTTAATAGGATTATAGAAAAATATCTGATTGGCAGTTAACATATCTGCAACTCTGGATAAATATGCCCATTTTCTTCCTATATCACCAATTTTGTTGGGGCTGTATGATCTTCCTGTATCATTACTTTATCAGAAATAATGTAAAATGGAAAATATTGCATTATCTTCAACAAAAGCAATTTTATTATTTGGTCTGAGGTATGTTTTTATGCATGTTTTTATAAACAAGATTTTAAACTAATTGGCAAACTGACTTGCCCTGATCTATATTCATGAGAATCTAATTAAATGAATAGTATGCATGTTTGATCTCAAAAGCATATTGTATAATAACCTGACTTATAACTCTTAGCTATTTATACCATTTTGCAAAGACCAGCCAATGCAAAAAAATGTGGTTTTCTGTCATTGCTGTAAATTTACAAATTTTTTAATAGGCAGGAAAATAACTTAAAAACCTATATAAATCTTATAAAGCTTTATTTTTTAGATGGTTATATAGATAGAAATGAAAAAAAACTTTTGATATCCCCAAAATAAGTTTTTCATATAGCTGCTTTCTCTGCACTTGTTCCTGAAACTGTTTAGGTTTTGATCCCTTTTCTATTTCTATTCATTCATAGAGTTTTTAAATTTAGATTTTATTTTAACCTAAAAACTACACTGGCAGAAATTCCTTCCTTTAGTAAACCACCTTGATTTTCTAAAAGTTTTGATCTTTTAATAAATTCAAGAATTTTTTATCCGTATTGATCAAGAAAACATTGGTTAAGCAGCTTTATACGTTATTTACTTTCACAAAATCAGAAAAGAGTAAGGGTCTTGGCAATTATTTAATTCTAGGGGGTAGAGGATTGTCCTGCTGTCCATCCATGTTGCTCTTCCACTGTACAAGATAAATTCCTTATTACTTGAATGTAGCTAAAGTGCAGATAAATGATTAACCCATTACTAAATTTAACTATATGATTTTAAAATAACACTGGATAATATTGACCTAGTAACAGACATGATTTCCTAGACAATATTTAACGAGTATTTATCAAAGAGGAAGTTCAAAGAGGAAAGTGAAATTCACACATGTGCTATAATTTCTCTTCAAATGTTATAAACTTTGTAGGGCATTTTTGTTGCAGTTTAAAATCGCTAAACAAAAGAAATAATTAAGATATATCCTCACCTCCACTTATACTTTTTACTAGGAATATCCTAAGCAACCGAGTTTTTATCATTATCAGTATATTTGTTTTTAATTTATTTTTGTGTTATTATAGATGCTTTTTTAGCTTCAATATCCTGATTCCTCTCAATCTAAAATTAAGATTTTTTTATTTCATATTTCTCATTATCATATTTAATTTTACAAACCCAGGGTCTTATGGGTCAACCTGAGTATGTCAAATAGCTTTTGATCAGCATGAAGTGTTGAATAATTCAATAGTACTGTACCCCTCCAAGAATGGGGGTTACTTCCTGAAAATAATAAGAAAATGAGCTAGATCTGTTACATTCCTATCTTTTCTACTTGCACTTAAATATGTTTAGTAGTTTCTCTATTAAATCCTTAACCAACTTTTTGCTTCCCAGTTTACAATAATTGTCTGACATTTATTATAGGCCTGCTACTCTTTGTCTGAAATCGGAGCCCAACAATATGATCAATATGGTAAAATATTTACTGTGAAGCTACAATACAAGTTTTACCGAGAGAGAGTTGGTGTTAGACCGGGACAGATATCAAAAGTTACTCAAGGTCAAGTTACTTCAATGGGAGATGTTGCAAAACTGGGATTACCTCTTCAACATTCTGCTCAAACATCTCAGCTTTTAAAGCTTGGATCTCAGTCTTATTTAGACATTAAATTTTTCATACAGGTGAATTGACTTAGAATTTAGATCTAATTAAGTTTGTTTAGCCCTTTTTATCCTAGATTGCCATTGAATCCTGTGGCAAGTTTTGGGCAATCAGTACTGAAAGGGTGAACCCAAAAAGTATTAATTGTTCGTTGTTATTTTAGGAAGTTGAAGATGCTCTTTTCCGCATGACCATTCATAGGGACCGTGTTCTAACCTATAAAACAGAAGAAGTTCAAGTCATTGCTCAAGATGAGTTTTATGTTGAGCAAAGTAAAATTGGTCATATTGATAAGCAGCTAGCCCGTGTTCGTATATTCTTTTTAGCATTTATTACAGGTTAGTAGTACATAGTATTTTATGGTCACACATTACTTAAATATTTTTTATATTTCTGTAAATCTGATAAAAATCAAGACAACTTATCTGTTTTTATTACTCTTATATATATTTTTCTTTTTGTTAGGTTAGTATTGTAAATCATTTTAGTCAGATATAAATAGTTACAATTTTATGTTGTTGGCTGGTAAGGGGTCATCCATAAATTACGTGAGGTCAAAAAGGGGGGGGAGGGGGGGTCGATTAAAATCTCACGTCAACTTTTTTTTAACTTAATTATAACTTAATTAGGTGCTATGAAGCACAAAATGCAAATAATTTTTAGAAAATAATTTTTAAAAGTTGTAGGTTAATCTCACTTGGGGGGGAGGGGGGGTCAAGAAAAATCTCACTAAATCTCACCAAGGGGGGAGGGGGGGTCCAGATTTTGGAAAAAACACCTCACGTAATTTATGGATGGCCCCTACAGAGACTCCAACTACTACGGATTCTCCGTAATTTCTACGGATGCCGTCGTTAAACTACGGACTACGGATAACATCGAAAAAGCTACGGAAAATCGGAAATCTATCATAAAAAGCTCTTAAAAGCGCAAGTTTTTTTCCCAATTATGCTCTTTTTAGGATATTTTCAGTCTTCATAAAACAGGGTGGCGAGCGATTGGGTTTCGTGTTGCATGCGGGGTATCCTGTTCTTCCCTGGACTTCTTTCGGACGGCGCAGCGGCGGGCGCCAAGTTGAAATCGCCTTCTTCTTGCGTTGTTAGTGCGATGTGGAAAAAACAACTTTATTGTGGTTTGAAGCCGTCGTCCGGTGTTTTAGGACCGCATTCGGCGGAAAAGTCAAAAAATAACTATTTTTCGCGTAAGTACCATTTGCCCGGCGCGTAGTTGAAGCTGGAAGCTTAATGCAGTATTTTTAAAAATCTTGTTAGATTATAACCTGTTTCAGATATGACATCAAGGGGAATGGCAGGGGATCCACCCCTAAACAAATCGGACTAGGTGTATAAAACAACCATGTTTTTAGGGTCAACTTCCAAAAAATTTTTCCTTACTCATAGGACTACTGACAACCATCTTTGAAAGTTGGAGTCTCTGCCCCTAACAAGTTTTCTCACACAAATGACACAAGTATACTTATTTCACACCTAAAAGTCTGTAATAAATTTTAGGTATGCCCTCTGTTGAAGTGGGTTTGAACGATATTATTCGTCAAGGAAAGGAAGTAGTGGGGCGATATGATATTATTCCTGTAGTTACTGAAGAATGGATTCGCTTAGAAGATTGCGAGTTTCATTCTTGTGTTATTCAAGATGAATTTTACAAAAATCGAGTTATTAAGTATGTTTTATTCTTACTTTTCTTTAATTATTTTCATGTTATATTAGTGAAAAGTGTAAAATCATATTAATTTGGCTTTAATATGTTTGAAAAATGTGTTGCATTTCTATGTTAGATATCTAACCCATAGGCTAAAACCTTTCATGGTTATATTTTGCACTCCAGTTTCAAGTAATTGCGCTTTTAGACTAAAAATAGCTTTGGGCTCTTTAAAACTATTGTCTATATATATAAAAATCAATGTTTGTATGTATATATGTCCTTTATAGTTTTAGACTTTTCGAACCTACATTAACATTTAAACTACAGGGTGATTCAGAAATAATCATCAATAATTGGGGGGTAGGTAGAGGGGCCCTAGACAAGCATTTTTCGAATAGGGATGGTAGGGCGCAGCCTTACCGTTAAAGATCTAGGACCTAATGTAGTGCGAGCGCGTTTCAAAAGGCCGTTTTTAGAAGGCCCGTGTGACGAAACGAAACATAATAAATAAAAAAATCTATTGCATGAGGTAAGAAAGTATCCCTACTACTTACACCATGAGTTCCATAGAATTTGAACCACTTTCTAAACTGTGGAGTTAGTTTCAAAAGTGCAATATCAATCTTTTAGTCAAAGAATGGAGTTCCCTTAATGGTACTTAGAAAAATGATGATCGGGGAAGGAATTTTCAATGATAGTAACATTGACCATTGAAACTGTTTGATCATTGAAAATTCCTTCCCCGATCATCATTTTTCTTAATACCATTAAGGGAACTCCATTCTTTGACTAAGAGATTAATTTTGCACGTTTTAAAACTCACCCCACGGTTTAGCAAGTGGTCCAATTTCTATCACATTAAGGATTTAAGTAGTACGGATACTCTTGCACCTCATGCAATAATGTTTTTCATTTTATTATGTTTTGTTTCGTCACACAGGCCTTCTGAAAAAGGCCTTTTGAAACGCGCTCGCACTACATTAGGTCCTAGCTCTTTAACGGTAAGGCTGCGCCCCACCATCCCTTTTCGAAATATGCTTGTCTAGGGTCCCTCTACCTCCCCTCAAAATATTGATGATTATTTCTGATTAATACCAATTTTCTGATTAACCAATATTTCATGCTTAACTTCAGGGCAAAACCACATTGTTGTAAATATAACAAGAGAAGATGTAACATAAATTGTTGTAGGCATATTCTCGATTGTTGTAGTTTAAAATCCATTGTTGTAGCATAAACATAAAAATGGCTCCTTTATTTAACAATTTCCCCATTTGGACTGGCGAAGCCCATCTGTAACACCTGAATAATTTTCTTAAAAAATGGTTTGGCGAAGCCGATCTGAAACGCACCAGAGTAAATTTTTTAAAATATGGACTGGCGAAGCCCATCGTAACCCACCAGATGATATTTATTAAAAAACTGAAACCCGGGCAAAGCCCGGGTCTAGCGCGTCAGCGCTAGTATTTTATATCAATTAAATTTGCCAATATCAAATATTTTATTATTTTAGTGAAACATTTTACCCAAAGTTAAGGTACTAATCGCATTCAAAATTTGAGGTTTTGTTGTTTATCATTAAATTGTATGTTTAATTTTGTTTCAGATTTCATCCTCCTGATGCCTGTTTATTTGAGTTATTGAGATTTCGCATCAGGCCACCCAAAAATCGCGAGCTTCCACTTCAGGTGACTTGCATTTTAAAGTGTAATAATAAAGTCCAAATTTATAGGAAAGCAAAATATTCAAAAGCTGTGTACTATTTTAATAACTTGGTGTAGATTTTCCCCCTTGTTTGTCTTCTGATTAATAGTTTGTATAATCTTTTTAGGTTCGTGTATTTATGACAGTAACAAATACAAGAGTGGAGATTAGATCAGATATCTTAGTTCCTGGTTACAGTAGCAGAAAACAAGGTCAAGTGCCATGTGAAAATATTCAGATCCGTTTTCCTGTACCTGAGTGTTGGATTTATCTCTTTCGAACTGAGAAACATTTTCGTTATGGATCTAAGAAATCAACTGCTCGTAGACCAGGAAAGATTAAGGTATTTTTATGTCACAGATTTCTCTACGTCCTATATTTAAGCCTTTGTTTCTTATGTTAAGGTGCCACAGTGCCTGCAATTTGGGGGTTATAAAAATTAAAGGTTTGAATATATAGTTGGCCAAAGGATCGTTTAATGGTAGTACCCAGAAGACAATAATTAGAGACTCGATGGAAGAGGAAAATAGATTAATTAACCCTTTCATACCTAAGGCGCCCGAGATTACCATTGGATACTATGGGAATTTGGGCGGCTTGGTCTGAAAGGGTTAAAAATATTTACTTTTGTTTTGTTCAATTTAAAAACAAATATAATTAATTAATGTGATATTGATTAGGTAATGAACTACTCTTGATTACATAATGTATATAATTCTTGATTAATCAGAAACGTACAACTCATACTTTTCGAGTATACTAAATTCATTATGGTTTTAATAAGATGATTATTTAAATCCTCGATATTCATAAAATACTTATCTTCAATAATAATTAACACTGATTTTAACATTTGACATTCCTGAATTTTAACTATCATATATTTATAAATGTATCATTCTAGGACTTAATTATTACTCAATACCTCAATTACTTAATTATTACTAATAAGTTGCCAATATTCATGAATTCAAAATATAAAGTTTAAAATCCCAAACAAATACTGTGGAACTCTTGTATAGCCAGCCACCCAATACTTTCTAATACTACAATTCTTTTTTCCACTTGTCTTTTTTATTACTTAGTTAATGTTATTTTACAGGGCTTAGAGCGCATCATGGGTGCAGCTCAAAACCTCGACCCCAGTCTCATAGAAGTGTCAGCAGGACAAGCAAAGTATGAACATGTCTTCCATGCTGTGGTTTGGCGTATTCCCCGTCTTCCTAAAGAAGGACAAGGTATTTCATACTTGCACATTTTCTATAAATGCTTCTGTTACTTTAGATCAGGGATGGCCAACCCGCGGCTCGCGTGCCACAATGTGGCACGACAGAGCCTCACCAGTGGCACGCTTAGGTATTTAAAAAATTTGGGGAAAATGATGTTTTCAGGCGTATCAATGACAGATGGATTGAGCGCAGTTTACGTGGTGTCACGAAAAATCCAGTCAATGCAAATATCTGTCATACAAAAACCGTTCAAAAAACAAACAAACTCATAGCTTTACACATACACATGTAATAAATTTGTTTTTATTCAACGGTTTTTGCTGACCGATTTTTGCAGTGACTGGATTTTTCGTATATCCGTTTGCGTTGCCTTGCTTTGGCACCATCATGTCTTGGTTTTGGCTTTACTGGCTCCACCAGAAAAAAAACATATTTTAGTTATGGATAAAAAAAATTTCTGCTGTACTTCCTGCCTGGCTCAGTTTGCTTTTATCTTCCAAGTAAATGTTCAGCTTTTAAAATTTTGTCTTCGAGTGTTGTTTCAAAAATTTAAATATGTCCTTGAGTAAACCTTCGACATCGAAGAGAAAATATAAAGAGGATACCGCAATCAGTGGCGTACGCAGAATCTTTTCAAGGGGGGGGTTTTACTCAAATAAATTTGAGTGGAATAAAGCACTATTATTTCAGTAATTTAAACAGCTAGACAGATTTAACCTTTTATTTAGACAACATTGTTTAGATTAAGAGAACATGATATTCCATTAAGATTAAAAAAGGATTAACTGAAAAATTAATTATGAAACAAGACAATTCACATGGATTCAGAAAAAGATGGTTGAGTTTATTATTTTAAAAAACATATTTAAATCTTTGTTTCTTTCATAAAACTGCCTAAAACATTTTAAAAAGTTAATCGCCAAGAAACAACACAAAAAGCAGTAAATAATTCTACTCACTTTAAAATTATTTGAAATAAATATTTAAAACAGCTTACTTTTCTGACTTCTGTAGTTCCTAAAAGCGCATCGATTATCCAATTCCTCGAGAAGAGAAGCACAAACACAACTGAAGTCCTAATGGCGAATGGCACTAAAATCAAACTCATGACGAAATTTCCCGCTCAAAACAAGCGAACGAATCGGAAAAGATCAGACCCCGGGAAATTTCTCAGAAAACTGTTCGGAAGTCGCGGTGTCGCAATTGATGTCTGGAGAAAGGGGCAGTGGCGGCTCGTCCATAGGAGCACGTGAACACCCAGTGAAAAAGTAGAAACAAACCCAAATATAAAGATACATAAATATCAAAAGAAATACAATAAAAAATCATTCTCAATTTCTTTTTCATACTCAGAATCAAGTTTCTACCCCCCCTTCACCTGTCAGTAAAAAAATTATTGCCGGAAACGCGAAAGTTTTGTGTTTATCGAATAAAGAGAAAACCACTCTAATTTTTTGTCTTATATCCGCACGCCTTAGCTTGTGTGAGCGAAGAAACTGAATTAGTCCGAAGAAACCTCGACTCCTCCAGAAAAGAAGAGTTCAGTTTTTTTATTTTTTCACGGTAGTTAGAAGAAAGAAATATATCTTCAATTCAACTTTGGAGTGTACCAATTCCACCAAAATTTTTATTTTTTGACATTTTGTCTGAGCTCAAGGGGGGGGGGTTTAAACCCCTAAACCCCCCCTTGCGTACGCCACTGACCGAAATTCATGATTTTAAAACTGCCTGCACTATTCTATTCACATGAAAAATTTTTGTATAAAAATCCTATTATCAGCCTATGAATTTTTGTTTTCAATTTTTAATATTTTTTGGTGGGGTAGAAAAATAGTAAGTGGCACGCCTAAAATTTCCCCCTCAAATAGTGGCACTCTTCCAAAAAAGGTTGGCCACCCCTGCTTTAGATGAACAATTTTGTTTTCTAGAAAGCATTCTTTAGATGCTTCTGAATTTGCTGTTTAACTTGCTTTGACTGAATAACTAGTATTATTTTCATAAATAAACACTAGTTACTTTAGTCTAGACAAATCATTCTTGTGAGCTTATGGCTGTATTAACTTTAATCTAACCTAAGGTTAACCTGGAATCTAAACTTCTAAGTGGTGGTTGAAAAAGGGAAACTAGTTTTTAATCCATCAGAATTCTTGAAAAGGCTCAGCTATTACTTCCTTCTTTCCTTGACAGTTTTCTTCCTTACCTGGGTACGAAAAAGAAAACCAAATATTTTCTTCAGGGCCATTCTAGACGACTGACAAAACCATTACATTCATCCTGTCAAACCCTAATAGTTAAAACTAATTTTTACATGCCATAAAAATGCTTCACTTGTGTTAAAAATAAAATTACTCAGTATATTAAAAATTGCAGTGGGTCATTCCATGCCAAATCATCCAGGGTGGTACTCATCTACCACAGATTTTCATGAAATTGTGTATGCTCAATGTATGCATAAAGATAAGGGAAAATACCAAATTTTATCAAATTTTGTAAAGTAGTTTCAGAGTTAAGGTTGTTTGAAATTATGCCCATCTTGACTTTGCCATGATGATTCGGACTGGTGCTCAATTGTGTTCTACCTTACTAAATTTTAATTTCTATAGGTAGAAGCTTAATATTTCACTTAAATAGTCTACAGCAGTGGTTCCCAACAGGTGGTCCGCGGACCACTGGTGGTCCGTGAGGCCTTCAGAGGTGGTCCTAGAGAAGATTTTTAAATAACTTATCCAAAAAATGTGTGGAAATTAATAAAAATAGTTTTATGTTCCAGGAAATAGTAAAAACATATACAGATACAAAAACCTAAGTAAAAAATCATACGTCTTATAAATAAAAAAATTTTCTCTTTCTCTCCTATGAATCATTTGCTCATTTCTATTATTTTGCACAGTTTTATTCAACAATAGTTTATTACAGAGTAGAAACGAAATGTGATGATGTGGAAAAGTATTGCATCAGATTAATTAAAACTGAGAGTCGTCGGGGTGGGGCTAATTAAGAATAATAATAATAAGAATAATACTTGGTTTGATACGAAGCGAAGCAGGGAAATGTTGAAAGATACTTCAAACTGAGAAACTATGGTCAGACACAGGGTCTTCGAGAAATCGTGGTATGAAAAGAGGAAATTTCTGAGATGCACGTGAAATAGTTTTGTTCGAAGATATGAGAAAAATTTACGGCCGAAAATGCGAAAGTTTTTGAACTCATAAATTATTTTCTATTTTAATCGTTCCTTTGAAATAATTATTGACTTTCAACGCGGTTTCTTTCGGAAGAACATCAGCTCGTCCGCCTCGCCTATAGAATTTCCTCTGCCCAAACTCACAGTCAATGCATGATCAGTTTGCTTTTTTGTGATCTACATAATTCCGTTATCTCATTCGTCCTGCAGTTTAATTTAAAGCTAACTACTTTCTTTGAAATTTAAATCTACTAATATAATACTACCTTATTTGTTGGTTATGAAACAGAAGAAAAATAACTATTTTATACTGTTGTTTTTTTAAACCTGTATCTTTTGTGTAGGTGTAAATCCTTCCAGGGTTAATAGATAAAAAGGCTTGATAAAAATGGTTGAATGTCTTACATAAAAGGTATATTTTTAAATAATAAGATATAAAATTAATGTAATGTTAATTTTTCTTTTAAGTTTAATAGATTATTTGATTTTCAAAGTTCTATTTAGTAACAAAGTAAGACTCGGTTTCCCTTACTTTAGAAAAAAGTCAAAGTTCTAGACCCTCTATGAGGAATGAATGCACTGAAAAAAGCTAAAATTTTGAAAATACAGTTAGGGATAGAGATGGTCCGCAGAGGTTCAAATTTAAGTGAAGTGGTCCGCAGACATATTTGAGTTGGGAACCACTGGTCTACAGAATGAGATTTAAGATTAATACACGATATCATGGTTAAAATGTCGCTTAAACACGAAAAAAGTGTTTTTGATAGTCTTAAAAAACGCATAAGCAAAAATCTCTATCAATATTTCGCTATCACCTATACATTACTAGAAATAAGAGGAAATTTGCTTTTGGGGTTTTTAGGGGTCTTTTTCGATGGTTAAAAACAAAGTGGTTCCGTTTAAAAACCACCTTAACATAAGTGCCCATAAACTACTGGTCCAAATTTAGCTGTTTTGTATTAGACTCATAATTTACAGTATCTAGAATCTTATTGATATCTTTGAAAAACTTGTTAGTTTAATTAACCTCAGTGTTTTCAATCAATTTTTGAAAATTATTGAATGTAAATTTCTTTAAAGTATTTCAAGATATTTTTTTACTTTTTAGGGGCCTACACCCAGCAGCTGTTCTTGCTTCGTACAGAATTGACCTCATTTGATCAAATACCAGAATCTTTTGAGCAGTTTGTTGATGTTGAATTCACAATGCCTGCAACTTATGTTTCTCATACAACTGTGCGTTCTGTATCTGTGACCAACCCCATACCACCTGAGAAATATGTGCGTTATATTTCAAAGCATGAGTATAAAGTAGAAATAGATTTCAAAAAGAGCACTGATGAAATTGATGGTTTAATGTCCAATGTTACATCCAATGTTAGTGTGCCTATAAGCACTACACCAGCTGTTCAGGAAAGCACCGAGGATGAAGACAAAGATGATAGTGATTAAGTTTCCTGCAGTTGAGAGAGCTTTATTATACTCGTAACCTTCAAGCATCTGGTGTAACTGATGAAATGATGTGTAGTATACAATTTGTGTGAAAAATGAATATATAAATGCAAGTGATCAATATTGTTGGGAGAAGCTTACCAATGTTAAATTTCATGTGTAGTAAGTGTGACACAATTAAAACTAATATACAAGTTACATTTGCTGTACATTAAACTGTTCTTTAAATATATATATTCTAGTTAAAAAATAGTAGCAATCTTTAAAATCAGTGCTTTAACAAAATGTTATCACTGATTAGTAAAATAAATTATTTAAGAGTGAAAAAATATTCTTCATCCTGGTGTAACTTGGCGTATTGGATACATGTTAATTTCATGAATGTGAATCATTCCAACTATCAAAAACCGTTTTGTTCTTGTACATATTGAATGAATGTAGTAAAATAGGTTAGATTGTTACGCAACATAAGTTTGAATTCTACATACTCATAGATGTGATAAAACTGTTGGAAATAAAAATGGCTTCACAAATTGGAGTTTGGTTGTAGAATGTTCATTTTTTAAAGTCATGAGTCGTCATTTGCTATTTTGTTAAGTCATGCATGTGTTTTATCTGTATCAGTGTTTATTAAAATTATGTAAATTTATTTATGATGTAATTAACTTTGTTTTAATTATAACATTTAAGGTAAATAATAAAACATTTTTTTGTATATTTAATCTTGAATATTCATTTTATATTCTTAATTCTGATAAAAACATGTTATCTAAATGTATGTTAAACGAAAAGCTTCAAGTGTTACATTACTTTACCTCTGGGTAACCTCTTTACCTCTCAGCATTATCTTTAGATTGACATCCCAAGTATAAATGTCAGGAAAAATAACTATTTGAAATAAATAGGGAGTATATGTATAAAGTGAAAACCTCTTGATATTTATTATCCTTTAACTGTGAAGTACTGGGATTTTGGGTTGAAAATCTTGAATAATGGATATATTTTATTTTCCAATTTTTAATCATGGCTTTTCAATACAGCATAGGATCTACCCCAAGAGGAAAATGCAGGGATTTTACATGAAATACATGGACCTAAGGAAACTAAAAAGCTTTAGATGTTGGAGATTTAAAGAATCAGAGTAGATAAAATGATTACTTGGCATGTTATATGTGTATGAACCTGAAGCTATAGTGCATATCTTTTCACCTCCTATGTATAAAGAATAGTTGAATGAAGGTACTCAGATTAAGTTCCATCATATGGGCAGATTCAGGAGATGCTAGTTTGTTTTTCTAATGATAGGCAGCAAATTGATTAGTTTCTTGTTTAGTGATACTGTATATTGCTTACTTAGTTATACTTTAAAAAATTCAACCCCCTAAACATCCCTAGATCATACTACAGTAAAGCACCGTTTATACGTTTCTCATTTATACGACTTTATCATTTATACGTCGTTTTCATTAAGTCCCAATTCATTCTATGCAAAAAAATTTTCGTTTATACGACGCCCAATATCGGTTATACGTCGTTTCCGGCTGTTTTAAAATTCGAAAATAACCTGTATCAGTTGTTGCTTCCGTGGGAAAATTTCTCCAGGGAAGGTTGAAGGACACGGCATTCCTTGGCTGTAGTATGACCAATGGGCAATGGTGTGGGGGTGAGTAAAATGGCAATTCGTTGAACTGATAACGGGATGTGCTACACTACAGTTTTATGGCCCTTATGTCTGGTTAGGGGGTCGCCAGCAACTCCTGCAGAGGACAATTCTTTTGATCGCTAAATGACCCCACAAAGAAAGGAGGACCATGAAACTGCCGTTCTAAAAACCCTTGCCGTTGCTTAAACCCTATAGCACTAAAAAGGTAGAGTTTCTTGCATTTTTATGTTAAATATTTTAAAATTTAATTATTATTTTCAGTTTAAAAACTGTTTTGAAGTAATTTTTTCTTAAGAAAAACCTTAAATTTAATGTAATTACGTAAATATGCGTTAAGAATGTTAAAAACTTAATAATTAAAGATATTTTCATTTATACGTTTTTCCATTTATACGTCGTTTTACGTCGGTCCCTTGAAAGACGTATAAACAGTGCTTTACTGTAGTATTGTGTTTGTCAGTACACTTTAATATAAATCATCTTCTGATTAAATCCTTCCGGGGTCGATAAATGAGAACCAAGCTTGCTTGGGGAATCAACTGGGGGTCCAGCGTCGGGCTAGCCACTCGGCCTGGACATACGCTAGTAATTAGCACCCCAGGCCCAAAAGGCTACAGAAACGGAAATGGGCACCGCCTGATGGGCCACTAGGCCCGGGCAGACTTTGATTTGATTGATCTTCTGATTAAAATATTTTTTAGCATGATGGGAGCATTTTTATAACGGTTCTTGTAAATGTAGCATAATAATAAAATCAGTAAGGCAAAGTTGAAATAAATGTTGTGTGTTCCAACAACTAAACCATGACAGATGATTTCTGAAGCATTCCAAATAATGCCTGAAGTATGATCTCATTCAGCATTCTCCAATATGTGTCCCTTTAAAATTAGAACATGGCCAGTGACACTATTCTCCTTATAATTATTTTGAAGTGCATTATTTTCTCTAAAATCTGGATATTGCAAAGTTTTTAAATCTTATTATAAATTGTTTAATGCTCCAGAGTCCTTAAAATGTGGTGTATTTTAAAAATGGCCTACTGCCCATTTCCCTTTCAACAGAAAATTAGCTGAATAACAGATTTTGCAGAGTAAAAAACAGCTTAATGGTTGGCAGTATGTTTTTAATGTTTTCCTCTAATCTGTGGCAACACTGCTGAGTGAAATATGAATTGATTAAATTTATTTCTTATTAACTGTAATCACTCCTAAACAACAATATCAAGTGTTTGTTTTTCTTCATCTGAAACACAAGTGCCAAAAAACTAATTTAGATGGTTACTGTTTGGAGCAAGAAAATTATGGTAAGTTGCTTACCACAACTTTATGAATTTACAAAAATTCTATTATTATTAATGGTGATTAGGTTTACTTATGTTATGGGAAGAGCTCATAAGGTTATTCAGAAAATCTCACTACAACATTTCAGGGAACAGCTTTGATAAGAGTCGACCAGCCGCCATGTTTTACCCACAGTTCAAATGATGACACACAACCCCATAGATCTAATTTGAGTTGTGGGTAAACATGGCAGCTGATCGACTTTATCGAAGCTGTGCCCATTTCAGAAACCTGGGCTATGTAAGTGTCCTAACTTCCACTTCTGTCCTTCAACTAGGGAATATTTCTACATGGGAATACATGTCTATGTTTTATCACAATGGTATTCAATGTCATGAATAAGTGGATGGATTATCAAAGGAATGTTGTAATCTACAGATTCCCTCTTTCTTTACTCTTTAATTCTAGTCCTTGACAAGACTGAAAGAACAACAATGCTTCATACCCCTCCCTCACAGTGCACACATCTAGAAGTTCAGGGGTAGAGAGCCACTTATTGCCATAATTATTGGGCTACTCTACCCTTGACTGGCTACTGTTTTTTATTCTGCATCACACTTAAAACATTTCGTTCTATTTTACCTACAAGTGACTTAAACTGAAGATAAGGCTTCAAATCACGTCGAAATGTTTCCTCTCGTAAAAATATTTTCTGAACCTTATTTCTACCTCAGAACAGTCAAGATTCAAATACTGAGAAATCAATAGAATTTAATCACACCTGGCATGTGATCGAAAAACTTGGAACAGGATCTTGCATTACCACCTTCTTGTTAGGTCAAAAATTTCTCAATTATGATTCTAAAATTGATTTTCCAAACTTATTAAAGGTCTTTGAGATTGAAAATAATTTGAAGCTGTATCTCACTGTATACCGTCTATGGGTTGGTGGGAATGAAATATAAGTAGCTCATTTGTAGACCCAATTTTTAGTAATGATGAACAATTTTTCCAGTTATGGTGCAAATTGATTGCCAGGGATGTATCTAACTATCAGTATCAAACTTATTTTTAAATTCCAACTACAATTTTTCAAAAGTAAATTGGATGTTGATCCTTTCGGATTTTAAAATGTTGACTTATCCACAATAAGTTTAAGTTTTGGTTTAGTTTTTGCACTTGTAAATTCATTGTTTATATTAATACATTAGTATTTAGTTATTCTGAATTTAACTTGATTTGAAATGAAACTATAATAGATGAGGATCTTAAAGCAATAATCAGAAACAAAAAGGATTTACTCAAGTTTCTTAAAATCTAATAATAAAAAAAGTATTTATTGATTTTTTTTGCGATACATGATTTTTTACATAACTGAAAATGTCAACCAGTATAGGCCTAGAGAAGCTTAATTGACATTTATTGCCCATTACTATTTTTTTACAAAAACATCTTAAAAAGCTTGCTTTTTGGAAACTAATTGAACGCAGTTAAAAATATTAAACAATAGAAAAGCAATAAATAATACCATTCAGAATCAGTAATAATTAAACAAATATTAAAGTAATACTAAGACTGAATATTACTAATATAAAACTAACAGCTGTATTCTTTGCAAAAGAGTTTAGCAGGTTGTAACAATACCATGCCATTTCAGTTAAAACGGGTAATGTCAAGTTTATTCTCATAAATGCTGTTACCTACACACCACCTTTTTTGGCTCTTCCCCATAAAGCAACAATCAAATCATCTTTTGGCAAACAAGATTCATGAAAAATTGTGCAACACGATTGGCCAACGCCTCACTGACCTTAGCTAAGGTCACCTTCCTTTTGACAGCTCTCCCGAAAGGCTTGCCATGAGTTCAACATGTAGATATAGCTGCAACTAATAAGCATTATTGTCTCCAAAAATAGTAGTTACCACATACATATACCTGAGAAGGGTGTAAAATGTCAAACCTTCTCATTAAAGATTTACCACCTGAAATTTCATTTTTTGGAGAAAGATAATATAATCAAAAACATGTAAATATAGTGAGTGGTAACAGCATTTGCAGAGAATACGGCATAAGTCTATCACAAATGAAAACAAAACAGTGGGTCCTAGTTTTATCCAAAAAATTAATAAAAACTTAACATCCAACATTGAGCTGTAGGAGTTCATAAACTTTAAAATAAAGGGAAATATGCTTGCCAACCTTAATTGATTTCCAAAATTTAGGATTCTATGTGAGGGTGCATCTTACATATGAGAAAATACAGCATCTCTCTATATTATAATTTGATTATACCATAAAATAAAATCTTGTATGACTAGAAAGAATTTTATTTACAAAATCAATATATTCTATCTTATTTTTCATAAGCAATTCCTAAGATAATGTCAGCAAATTATCACTAACTTATGCATTTTTTTGATTAAAACTAATAAAAGGATTTTCTGAGTCTGTATCTTGCATTTTTTCTAACAACAAACATTCAATTTGATTGTCATCTAAAGTGTCAGTTGTATCATTGCTAGCTAAGCTTTCTGAATCGGATATTTCTTCTCGTTGCACTCTTAAGAGGTTAAAATCGGGAGCTAAAAACTTATAGTCTGGCAATTCACATTCAGGAGGAGATCTATCTAAAAGTTCTTCAGATTTTATCCTTTCACTTTCTGATTTAGATGCATTAAGTTCTTCAGAGTCGTGAGGAAACAAACAAGGTCCTTCAGTAGAAACTTCAACGTCATCCTTTTGATTAGTTGAAGATGTGTTAGATGATGCATCTTCATTGGACTTTTGATCATTTTTATGATTTTTTGATGAATTTTCTTCATTAGAAGCTCTCTCCACGTTCTAAAATGTAAAAAACTCAAATTAATTTATTTCAAGAATAATTAACATAACTCCTAATTGAACACTCTTAATATTAATATTTAATAAGTAATTAAATTTGAAGGAAAAGTTCTAAATTGAAGTTTAATTTTAGAGATATAACCTTATTAATTTAAAAAAAAACGAAAACAACTTGTACGTTTTAATTTTCTTGTCTGGACTCATGTTAGAGACTAAAGGTATTATTTTATTTTTTAAATAACATGACAAGATTGAAAAATGCCTCTGAGCTACATAAACCAAAATATGAAAGATAATATAATTTAATTAATATAATGCTTACCTGATGTTCCTCTTCATTGATTCCAGGGGAAATAATTCCAGACTTTAACTTAAATTTTGAAGGAAGACTCATATATTTATCTTCAGAACTGAAGTTATCATCAATAATCTGAAATAATTTTAAACATTAACAAAACATTCCTAGAATAAATCTAAATCTCAGTAAAGCAAACTTGAGCATTAGTACACACCTTTTAATGCACACACCTTTAATCTGATCTCATTAAAAAATTCCAATTTTGTCATATTTCCTGCTAAAATATTCCATTGTACTTTATTTCTATGTATTTCCCCAGCTATAACAGATACTTTTTTTTATTAAATTTTACGATTTTTCTTAGTTCTTTTAATGTCTACATAGTGGCTTCCCTGCTAGAATAAAAATAAAATTTAGAATAACTTTATTTTCCCAAATATGTAATTTCATTTTAATATTGAGACTTAAGAAGTTGATTTATTAAAGTTACAGATAAAATTCAATTAAGATTGCTTTTTAAGAGTAAAATCTTGATATTTGCAATACCTCAGAATTATTTTCAGTGCCAATAGGGATCATTCCTGGTTTTAATTTCAGCTTTGCTGGAAGACTCATATAAATATCTTCTGTGTTGAAAGGATCTTCACAACTCTGAAAATAACCTCATGTAAACATTTTTAAAAACAAAATTTAAGTAACAAAGATAACACAAAACTTTAAAAATGTTGACAATCACTAACTTGTTTCATTTATAAATAGATAAACAGGGAGTCAGTCCACAGCAAAAGATCCCTTTTAAAAAAGTATAACGCATAAACTATAGATACTGACAATGTTCTAATCTTGAAAAAGATATGATATGAACACAGGCCATAAAGCTGTACAGGGAAAATAAGTTAATGTTATTTTCATATATCTGGCTTACAGAAAGGGACTAAGTCACTTCTGGCACAACTACTCTGTATGATGATGCCAAATTTAGCAATACTCAATCACTTATTTTTCTGCCATGACATAAAAGGAAGACATGACACTTTAGCTAACCAAAATTTTGTGACCTGCTCTTTCTTGGCTAGTTCTATCGCTTTCATAAGATTAACCAAAAGAGACTTGAAAGTGAGTGATATTTTTTCCACTAGCTGGACATGTAAAAAATTAAGAGATTTTAACCTACAGGTTTTATGGGAGCTAATTAAATTTTAAGAGGAGAACAACCTGGTTGAGTTTTTTAAAGAAGGCTAACACCCACAACGGGCTGTCAAGCCAGTTATGATGATGAATTAAATTTTGAAACAAAGTTAGAATATAAAACATAAAAAATTATTTCACATAGTAGAAATGATTGCTTAATATTGCGAATATATTTGCACCATAATCACGGAATCGAAGATCAAGATACTAATTCCAAATAAATAAAATCTTACTTCTTTCGATCCATCTGCTTTATTACAGAATGAAACATTTGTGTTATCACATGATAAACTAGGAGATTCCTCATTTTCAGGGGAGTGAACCTGATTTTCTTTCAATTTTCTCTTTTCATGAATTTCATCACTTATTTCCTCAAGGTTATGAAGGGCGTCTGCATAGTTCAATTTGATTTTTAGTACATTTTCTTCCAGATGGTGAACTTTCCTCCGTTGCTCCTGATTTATTATAAAATGAATTTTAAGAATTTACGATTCTTATCACCTTAAGAAATGTCAATGAAAGAAAAAGGTACTTACTTCAAGTAGTTGGTTGAATTGTGCTTTCATCTCAAAATATGGCCTGAAAAATAAGTTATATTGTGTAATTTTCATTCAAGGGTTTATACTGAAATATTTAAGGTTTTTTTTTTATCCAAAAAGGTAGTAAAACCCTTCAGAATCGAGTTCTACAAAGGTATGATGAAAATTTGAATTGAATATGGGAGATTTAGTCAGCTGCTTTGTTTTAATATAACTTTAATTAACAATTTATAAAATTAACTGTCATTATTAAAAACCACTTGTAATTTTAAAACATTATTTTACTCTTTACTTTAGGATTAGGCAGGAGCAAATCTTGCCAATTGGACTTTTTTGGCAATGCTTTACAATTTACACATAGAAATATAACAAACATTAAAATCAAGATTGATAGTTGTTATAATTTTTTTTTAAATTTTGATATTTGATTATTTTTAGTGATTTATTAAAAAACTTGGCTGTTAGTGCTCCACTAATTCTAAAGTACCTTTAATTGTGTATGAATCATAATTTTAATAATCCTTTAATTTATGCAAAGAATTTTTTAATGTTTACCCAAATCAGATTTAAATTCATTGTATACAATACCCAATACTTTCCTCTTTTTCCCAGTAGGTAACTGAAACACTTGTGAAAAATTGTGGGAAAAAACTAGGCAATTTAGTAGCAGGAAAATCTTCAAATACAATTGGGAAACACACAAAACATAATAATTTCACTTTAACAATTAGTTATTCTTTGAAGTTAGCTGATTTTGAAAATATTTGAGTAATACATATTGAATGAGAATCAAAACTTCTCACGAAATGAATTTAATTTTGATAACTATTACACATTTAAGTGCCATGAGATTTGTTTAGTAAAAAAGTAAACTGTCCTTTTAAAACCAGCAACATACATCTTATACTTAGAATGGATTTGGTATAAACTTTTTTCTAGCCAACCCCCTCATTTTAGCAACTTATTCAGTTGCATCGTTGGTATTTGGTGATTTAATTGAAGCCATTTAAAAAAATCCCCAATAAAGGGTTTCACTGCACTTCTTTTCATATGCAAGATAGCAGGGCTGGTTTTTACATAGCCAAACATGATAAATTTCTCACAAAACAATCATAATAGTTAAGGATAAAATACAGGGTGACCAAAAAGTCAGCAAAAATTTTAAAAATTAATAAAATACAGAAAAATAACCCAATTAAAAATTGGTTTGCAGTATCAGTCAGCATCACAGTTGGTCAGGTTTTTTTGAGACAATGAAAAAGAATTAGCTCACAAAGACATTTATAAATGGTGCCAGCACAATTAACAGGGATTCTTGTTTGATTCTGAAAACCCTCTTTGAAAATGTTCCCCCTCTGTAGTGTGTCTGCAGGCTACGAGACATGTTCATTGTCTGAAACAGTACCCCTGCATTTGCAAGAAATTATTTAGCTAAAAATTATGCTAGATTGGGGTTTATCTATTAACATTCTTAAACTAAAAACGTTTGTTCTCTTGAACAAAATCCCTTGAACAACCAATGCTGCAGGGTTCCACATGTGCTTTGTATGATTTTCCAGGTTTTAGGCAAAAATAAGCAATTTCCCCTGACTATTTCCTGACTTTTTTGGTCTAATTAAAATTCCCTGACTTTTCCAGGTATTCCCTGACCCGTGGGAACCCTGATGGATCATCAAACTTTTTTGTTTTGATTATTTTTCTACATTTCATGAAATTTTAATGTTTTTACAGACTTTCTGCCCCCCCTGTACGTATATTGGTTTAGAGAAGTAATAATGGGCAAAAGAATTTTATTACTACATATTCTTTTCTCTATTATTCTTTGCTAATTTTTCTCTTTTCAATACAATTTGGAAATTTAAACATATATTGATCAATTGAAAACAATCTAATGTAAAAGGCCTTATTAAAAAAAATCAAACCTAACAACAGAAACTTTTAAATAATCAAATGAAATAGGAGCAGACATTTTTTTTCTGCAATTAAATGTAAAAAAAATTGATACTACACTCAATAGTCTGCTTCTTTAAAGGACGAAATGTTAACTAAAATAAGGTAATAAAAAAAAGAGAAAAATAAATTTTTTAACGCTAAGAGCAGTTTTCAAGAATTCCAAATTCACTAAAAATACTAGCTTCTGAATTTGAAAAAAGTCACTAGCACAGGAAAAGTACTCGTTACAAGAATTAATTTACAATTTGTTGTATCAAGGAGAATGAACCACTTTGGGTGTGTTTTCCTCTTGATTAACAGGGGGTAGATACTCAAAATATAGCAGGTTTCCAGAAATGATTTTTATAACAGTTACTTTCTGCTAAAAATTTCTGAAGATATTTTATCAATACAACCCTCCAAGATATGAAACTCCATATTACACACAAAATGATATAAACTTCAAATACACTAACACTTTAAATGCATTCTCTATAAGAAACATTTCTAGAGAGCTAATTCATCATACACAAAAAGAATAATTTTAATGGGGTTTAACAAAGAGAGGGGCAATTCACTTTTACTTTCTTAATTTTGTTGAAAAATATTGTTTGATGAAATTTAAAGCTTAGTGGAATTTTACTGGGGAATGTGAGTAAGTTATCAAGACACTGTGTAGATGTTTTAAATGTCTTGGAAAATATTTTGACAGGAAACAGCAATGCTAACTATGATTTCATATGTATATTTTTCCAAGAATGGGAGTGTGCATTTTTGACCCCATAAAGTTTTAATCTTATACTTTAATTCCAAACACTCAGAAAACTAAACTAGATTACACAAAAACGTGCCACTATATCAGAACAGGTATTTTGAATCTACAATTAATGGTAGCACAAATTAGTTTACTGCAGTCAGAATGATAACTTACACAGTATTTTTTACCTAGTTTTGTTCCTCTAATGTTTTCAGGTCTTCTATGATGTTTAAACAATAATAATATACCAACCAACCTTAAGTGTTTAGTATAAAGCAATACTCGTGGGTAACATACTCTTAAATCATATTGAACTATCATTATAAATTAGTATGGATGGTCATTTGACAAGTCTTTCTTATGTTAATGGTGTAGTTAGAAAGCAAATTACATAACAATCTAGTCAAAGCAAGTAATTCACTATATCCACAAATCAACTTGTAGCAAGTGGTCAATGCTGGGATCTTTCATTTTGTTATTTTTACTAAATCATAATTGAAACAGAAACAGTGGGTAGAAAATATTTATACAGTTATTTTATCTTTTTACAACTGAGAAAATTATCTCTGTTTTTATGGAGCTTAACACCATCCAATGCAAAAGATGGATATGAATAAACAAACATCTCTTATAGAGAACAAAGTACATGAAACAATATTATTACCAACCATTAGGTTGAAAGGGACCTATTAAAAACAAAATAAACAGAATCGAAATTGGGTGACGCGAAGACACTGAATGTCAAATACTTACAAAAGTTGTAACTGGTGTTGGTTCACTAGATTGTTTAGCTGAAGCAAACTTCTGCGTGTTGAAAGACTGTGGTTCAGAAAATCAGAATTAGAATACTGTAATAAATAAAACTAATTATTTGTACTAAAATATTAGATGCTGATAACTGAAGTGGGGGTAAGGTTGTGTAATGTGTCTGTCATAATAGAGTCCTTCAGACAGTTCTAACTGCAATACAGATGGCATATTTAAATGCAAATACTTAACAAGAAAAAACCTGACTTTTAAGTGAACCCTTCACCATTTATTAAGTTTTGAAAATCCTGAAAGTAAAAAGGAATCCGCATTTATGGTAGATATTGTGTTAAAGTTATACCTTGATTTAACAATAGACTTTTTCAGCTCTTGATGCAAATGTTGTACGACTTTTTCTGCTTCATTATAAGATAAAGAGGTTTTTTGATGCTCATGTTGACTAAGGATCCGTTCACTTTCAGCTTCATTTACCTATAAAACGGTACATTAATTACTTATAACCAGAATGCAAGGTATTTTAAGAAGATTAATTTACAAAGCTAAATTATCTCAAAGCTGAACACTAACTAAATAACTAATTATTAACTTAAACTAAACATTTGATTTGGAAAAAAGAAACATTTAATCCACCATTTCATAGTGTGGTAAAATTATGAAAATTTCATCAGTTGATTAATCATAGTTCGAGTAAAAATAAATGTTAACTAAGCTAGAAACTCATTTAGGTTCAATGAAAAATTATATGTTTCAGTAACTCCCTTTTCAGGTAGCTCTTAAATTTTCTTTGTTACAAATCTTAAGTTGCATTGTAATATATCATTAAGTAAGAAAATAACCAGTAAAATACTCTAAAATGAACAAATCATATAATCCTATTCCATTTTATTAACATCTTTTATGACTAGGTAAGAGGCATCTTTAGCAAAACTCATCAATATACATGGTGTCTTAAAAAGTCCTTAGCCTATAGGTCTTTCATGCCATGACGAACACAATTTTGATAAAAAAAATAAGTGTAAATAAGTGTAAGTCTTACTCGAAGTGTTGCATGATTTAGCATTTCCTGCCAAGCAGGATCAAAGCACCTTCCTTCTTTTTTCAAACCCTCTTCAGCCAAGAAAACCATTTCTTTGGCAGCACAGTGTGCGCTACTGGCTCTTTCGTACCTAAGAGCTGCTTTTTGTGTGTGAGTTTGTAGCTAAAAGGAAGATAAATTAAAATTGGATAAAAAGCCAAATGATTAGTTGATTAATAAAGCCAAATGATGGTAGTAAATGGCTAAAATAGTAAAAGCTAATGGTAGTAAGCACCTGCTTAGCATGCATTCTAGCTTCATAGTATGGCCTGGCTTTTTCAACACATGTTCCTAGCTTTTTTGCCAATTGGTTAACTCTTACAGATGATTCACTCAATAGCAACCGAAAATTAGATCTTGCTTCCTGAAACATACATAATTATTAAATTCGCCATTAAGAACATAGGTTTTATACTTCCATTAATATTGAACGCAAGGATAAACTAATTATGAATACAAGCATGATTGCTCCACACACAAAAAAACCCTTTACTGACTGTGATGACTGATTATATATTTTTTTTTTTTTGCTTTAAAAGCACCTAATTCACTATATCCACAAATCAACTTGTATTAGCAAGTGGTCAATGCTGGAATCTTTCATTTTGTTATTTTTTACTAAATGATAATTGAAAGAGAAACAGAAGGTAGAAAATATTTATAAAGTTTTTATCATTTTGCAGCGCAGAGAAAATTTTGCCTGTCTTAATGGATGAAAGGAAGGATGGAGGTAAAAGAAATGTCTCACTGTCTCAAAAGTATGTATGAAGCCTTTTATAAAAAGGACAGTAAATAAGCTTGGAATGATCATTTCTTAATTATTTATAAGGAATCCATAAACATAAATAATTATCAAAGCTCAAATAACTTTCCTTAGTAGAAAAATTACAAACCTAACATGTTGACTTTTATTACCATTTAAGATTATATTAATTTCCGAATTTGATTTACTGTATAAATGAATAAAGAAACTGGTAAGTTTCTCATAAAGTTTCATGTAAGTTAAGTTTTATTAAGTAAGTAAAGTTTTATGTGGTATGTTTTTAAGGAATTCATTAGGAAAACACACATACTTTATTAACTATCAAACTTCATTGTAAAAAATTAATAAAAATTCCAATTTTTTGAAGTACCAGTGTCTTGCAGAGACTGCAGAGGTTAAAACCTATAAATTTTACCATAAAAATATTAATCATGGTGTATGTAAAGGAAACATTGCTATGGGATTGGATACTTTACCACAGTCATTACATCAATACATTTTATAAAGATTATCATTAACATTTGAATACTTACATCAAGCTCAATTTCAAGTTTGTTGATTAAGTCTGTAGCTGTATTTAGTCTCTCAAGCTCTATCTATAATGTAAGATATAAACACACTTAAGTATACAAGTAAATTACAAAATACAAACAAGATAAAAATACGTAGTTCCTGAAATAAAAATAAGATCAACAATGAAATTTTTGAGATTTCTGTCCATAGGTTGAATAATGAAACTAATTTAAAATTAATAAGTGGTAATTTCGTTATCAATTGATTTAAATTACTAATGATGGTATTTATAGCAGGGATTATAAGTTCTGATTACTTTTTATTAATTCTTAAAAATATTTGCTATTCAGTGGCGAATCCAGGATTTTTGTCTGGGGGGGGGCTGAGTTTCAGAAATAACTTAATTGCTATTAGCTGTTAAAATATTATATGTAAGTAACTGACGGGGGAGGGGGGTTGCCAGTGCCGTAGCTAGAATTTTGTTTAAGGGACATCTTTTCTGAGGTCTCACCTTTAGGAATACTAAGTTTTAGGTGAGATGAATTCGTAACGTTTTAATTTTGGTGCCCTAAATTTCAAAATTGTGTAAAAATGTCAACTCGAAGTAAAAGGGGGTTCTGGGGGTACTCCCCCAGAAAATTTTGGAAATTTTCCCACCAAAATAGTGTTTTAGCTCATTTTGAAGCCCTTTAAATTCCACCCAAAGAGCACCACTCGTAAGCGGCAGAATTTTCAACGAAAAAAAGTTTATGGTATTATGAATGGTAAAATTTCTATGGGGTTTAGGAGTTCCTATTCCAGAAATTTTTTTAAATTTTGCCCCTAAAAGTGGCATTTTAACTCATGTTGAGACACTTTAGGACACATAAAAGAGGATCATTCTCATAAAAGAGGATCAGAGTAAATCCCTAAAGTTTCAAGGAAAAACTGACTTATACAAATACAAATTAAGTCGACCAACTACAGGCGTAAGCCCAGCAAGGTTGGTCCAGTCTTTTTAACCCACACTACCGGAATCCCAGTATCTGTCAATTTTCCTCTTGAACTCGTTTACCCCACTTGAATTTACAATTGTTTCAGGCAACGCATTCCATCTATCCACTACCCTATTAAAAAAATAATGCTTTCTACAATCCATCTTAAATCTTCCTTTATTCAATTTGAATTTGTGACCCCTTGATCTATTACCCGTATTGAAATCTAGTCCCTCTGTGTCCCCTTGCTTTACCATTTTAAAAAGTTTAATCAAATCCCCTCTAATCCTTCTTTTCTCTAGAGTGAACATATTTAGCTTCTTTCTTCTTATTAGATTTCAAAATTTCGAGGGGGTTTGGGGGTCTTCCCCCAGAAAATTTTGGAATTTTACCCTTAAAAGTAGGGTTCTGGTTCATTTTGAGACCCTTTGCAGGGACTAATGCTGGCCAATCTAGGTACCGTTTATCGGCACCTTCACAAAAAATATACTTGCAAAAACGATACCTTCACAAAAAATGTACTCGCAAAAACGACCCTTTCACAAAAATTCTAAAATTATTTTTTAATGACAGACAAATTGTTTATGGTTTAATTAGTCTTTAAATTGCTATAAAACTGTAGCAACAAGTAATTTAATGCTGTTTTCATTAATTTTATAGTTCCCCTTCAGAAAACTTATAAAAAATGTCACAAAAATGAAAAAGCTTTTTCAATTTTTCACAAAAATTAAAAGGATGTGTAAGTTTTTCACAAAAATGGGGGTTAAGTTTAAAATCCTGGATTAGTCCCTGCTTTGGGAAAAAAGCGTGCTTTTGCGTGTTGAAATTTCTTTTTTGGCTTTACTGCTATTACCAAAACTTGAATGTCTTATTCCTGGGGGGGGCTGCAGCCCCACAGCCCCCCCCTCTGGATTCGCCACTGTTGCTATTTATAATAAGGGTAGAATGAACTAGAGATTTTTTTACTATACAATCTTACACACTTAAGATACAACCTTTACCTTGATAACAAGGATTTAAAATTTAGGGGTTCTACCAAATGTTACCTATATATAAAGGTCACACCTTGCCATCTACATTTGGCAGTTGGTTCTTTCATTTCCTCTAAAAAATCTTAGTTTATGGATACAGCAAAAAACTCTCAAGTACTATCCCCTCCATTAAATTGGGACACACACACTGCTCTATAAAACCTCTAGATATTTTCCTTAATTCTAATTTCTTAGAATACCTTTTTGGATTTATCTATTAATATGGTATCCAAATTCTAAGTTTTTAATCATTTTGTTCAGAAATCAGTGTCTAATATATAATTAAATTTAATGTAGAATTTCTTTTTAAAGTATGAAGATTTAAAAAATTACAGGCATCTCCAAATTGAAATTATCATCATTACAACAATTTTGAGTAAATGTAAAGTGTAGGGGAGAGGAGGGAGGAATGGGACAATTTTCACTAAATATTTTTTTATTCATTATCCCCTGCTTATTCATAGATGCAAATGGTTGGATAATAAACTTACATGTTTTAACTTAATTTTTTAAAAATATACAGTTCTTAAATGTTGTTTAATTTTATCACTTTTGATCATTCAAATTACAAGAATTTTGTCCCATTCCTCCCTCATGGGTGGGAGGAGTGGGACATGAGTATGGGAGGAGTGGGACACTTTTGAAAAGTAAAGAAAATTAGTAAAACGTCATAATGAGAAAGGGCCTAGTATTTTACCTACTATTATTTTAACCTTTGCCTCTGTCCCATGGTGTTAAGAATCAATAATTGAATTACAATGTAGTACTTCAAGAAAAGAAAAGCATTTTAATTGAAGCGATAAATATAGCTTACAGAAATTAATATTTTAAAATTTTGTTTACATTTTTACAGATTTAAACAGACAAATTAAGTTAAAGCTGATTTTTGCAGATGATTTGCATGTCCCATTCCTCCCTCTTCAGAGTGTCCCATTCCTCCCTCCACACATTGCTTTTAAAATATAACTTGTCACATAAACTATGCTGGTGTTAGGCTTTATGAAATTGCAGATTAGCATACATTATATCTTTTAGATTACAATGGCATTATATAATGTTTGTTCTACAAATTACATGAGAAATGAAATAAAACTAAAGATTGACAGGGAAATTTACTTTGGAGGTGGGAAAATCAAATTTTTACAACTATAAACAGAAACTTGCTGCTGGATAAACTAAATGAAGGAAATAACAAGAAGCTATAAGAAGGCCATCTAATGACCAAACTGGAAATAAAATAAACTGATTTATTTTGCCATAATTTCAGCTGTCCCACTCCTCCCACTGTCCCATTCCTCCCTCCTCTCCCCTATGTTAAAAATAAAATTTATTAAGTTATTAGTTGAAAAATTTCATAAAAAGAATTCTATCAAAGTAAGTTATCAAATTGATAATTAAATAAGGATGGTTGGTTGGTAGTAGCTTACAGTTTAAGCATATAATACCAAGGATGAATGGTAATGAAATAAAAGGAGGGTAGTAAGTATTAAGTTGGGTGGTTTGACATACCATTAATTTATTAATATTTTATTTCCTCTTATTTTTTTTTTTTTTTTTGAATTACTCTCTTATAAGTTGGTCTTTGAGTGTTCAGAAAATAATTTATCAATAAATCTTTTAAATGTCAAAAACTATTTTCAAGAATATATCTGTATTGAAAACATTAGAACTTTAATCATACCATGTCGATTGAAGGAATAAATTTAAATACTTCAGAAATAAAAGAGACTAACTTATCTGCATTTAAATATTACATCATACTAAAAAAGAAAAGAATTTAAGTGTCCTAATAAAGTGAAACTTAGGTAATTTTACGGAGAGGATTTGTATAACGTGATCTTTAGTAGTTGGAGAGCATATTAATCTCATAAACTTAGCTACAATTCATCACATGATTTCTTGCCAAGGACTATTGACCATAATAATAATAATGAAGTATCCCTCGAAAATTATTGAGAAACTAACTTGAACACGTGGATCTACTAATTCCTCCTGTGAAATTTCATCAACAGTTTCTGATTCAGTTCCTTTTTCTTTCGTCTCATTTCTCACATCAACATAAGACATATTATTCGAGCACAATTATTGCTATTTCATCAATTATGATGGTTTCTGGTTTGTGTTTAAGATCAACAACATTAAAGCCGTAGCGGATTTTGCTCTTTTTAAAGTTTCTTTATTGTCGGCATTTCACAAGGAGCACAATTTTGTCCGTGATGGACGAAATGGGACGAAATCACTGAAGATTTATTTTAATACAATAAAAACTTGTGGATAAAACATGAATAGTATCTTGAAACAGTCACCACTCAAAGTATAAAAATTTTTTAAAGAAGTAAGGTTCCGCGTATGCGAGTTGCTGCATAAGTAATGATAGATGACGCTGTAACAAACAGGAAACTAGGAGCACGTTGGAAAGACTCTTGTAGAGTTTACTCTGTGTTTACCATTCCATTTCGAAACTTACGAGCGTATTACCAAAACCCACTATCCTAATCCTATCCAAAAGAACCAGAAATCTTAGCCTGGAATCAAAGTTTTTAATTGGTAGTTGAAAATGGAAACAAATGTTAAGCCAATAGAGCTGTCAAAAAAGCTTGATTCCAGGTTAACCTTAGGTTAGAGGTTGGTGAATACCGCCGTTAAACATCTACATATTTTAAAGTAGAAATACGGGATTTTCTCTGTTACTTAATAAAAGTATGGATGGACAGTTCACATTACTAAAATTTTATTCCGGAATCGTTGAAAATATGAACTTTTTACAGTTTCCTATGAGCAAGAAGTTTGTATTCGTACTTGTGGAAAAAACTCCCTGAACTATACTTAGTTTATTCAACTTACTTCACAATCATTTTGTGAGTTTTCCTTTGTGGGCTTCACAATCCCAAAATCCCTTGCGTGACCGGTCCAATGAATGTTTCAAAATCCGTGACCGAGTGGGAGGAGGGAGGTGACGAAATATACGTCACTTTGCTACGGAGCGAATGACGTTCCTTCTTCGCATATCCTCGCGAAGTCCATTTCTCCTCCCGCGCCTCGCGCAGTGCATCATGGGAATGAAGAGCCCGAGCTATAATGCGCAGAACTGTCCGAACGGTGTCGCCAGTACTTCATTCGCTCAGTGGTATATTTCGCAATTTCGCCTGCTGATTACTCTCTCTTCCCTGGCTATTATCCTAAACGTAACTTTCGTGGATTTAGACACTTCATATCCTAAAATTTCATATGCGGCCTGCGAAAGTATTAAGGTTTTCCAATATGGCCCTCAAGATCATTTGGGTTGGCCACCCCTGGCCTAAACTACAGTGGCTAGAAGGGGATAGTGTGTCGTTCGAAGATGAAAACTGAAAAAAAAATTACTCCTCCGCTTGGTGTCGCTGCTGTTAGACGTGCATATAGGCGCCTGCGCATTGCAACTCTCATTCTCAGCGGCTATGTTATTGTTTACGCCGTGTAAACTATAATGTTTACGTTTGGCCGGCTTGGTGCTGAAAGTCGCAATGCGCAGGCGCCTATATGCACGTCTAACAGCAGCGACACCAAGCGGAGGAGTGAAACGAGGAGAAAAATTTTAGCATTGCTGGTATTGGCGAACGACACACTATCCCCTTCTAGCCACTGTACCTAAACAAACAAGCGTTTTAAGTGTTCTATTTCAAAAATTTTCCAGCTCAAAATATCTTTTTGAACTAATTGATAATTTTTTTACAACTTTGTCTCGTATCTCTAAGTTTTTGAGAAAGACATACTAGATTTTTATTTTTTAAATAATATAATTTATAGTCACCAGTGAAAGTGGAACTTTTAAAAATTACAAATGCACCAGTTTTCCTTTTCATTACATTCCACAGTCACCACTCAAGATATTAAAAGAAAAACATTGTGATTAAAAAGTAGGTATTGGTTGATTTAATTTTTCAGCGGATGGGTACTCTTTAAATTTGCAGATCAGCATAGGGAATCTGAATGCTCATTAGTATACTGCACTTTGCCAGAGCCTCTATTAGCTGGGGTAGCGGGCTGTCAGTCATTCTTTTTTCTTGTGCTACATCTTTTCTCGTTGCGGTTTTTCGGAGAGACATGTGCATCTTTGTTTTTAGAATGAGATGTTTTCGGCAAATAAACGAATTGTTATTGTTCTAGAATGGGGTAGTAAGAAACATTTTAATTTGGCGCTTTGTGCGTGGTCCCAAAAATCTAAAAAAAATTACAGAATATCTCTTTAAGGACATACTTTATATAAATATATCCCATACAAATTTTATCGTTTTAAAATTATTATTCTAGAGAAAAATTCCCATGTGAAGTTGATGCCGCCAGCAAAATCATCCACCTAAACTCATGCTTTTTCAACTTTTTCAATTTACCTTGGCTTTGCAATTGAATTATCTTGGAATTTTTTATGAAGCTTTTTGGAGGTTAAATGGGCAATATAATTCACTTTTTTTCTTCAATTTAGGGTTGTGGATCATTCTTAAAAGGGCCTTGCTTCTTATTACCGCATCTAAACAAAACTATGGAGTGATAAGAAACACTAGCATTTTATCCATGAAAATCTATTCAACGATTTTTTCCCTTCATTATCTTAATACTTTATTATTCTTATTTCATTTATCAAGTAAAAAATTTAAATTCAATTAAGTTTATTTTACTTCATTTTCTTCAAATCGGTGAGTAGTAAATCAACTTTTACTCACCACCAATTTTACGTTGTAACCTTACAGTGCATACTGTTGCCATTTGGCAACACGACATTTTTCCCCATTTTCTACTCGAACTTCCATTTCCAAACGGCAACACCATTCAATAAGTACAATAAATATAACATTTCATTGTTATAGCACTTTAGATTGCCAGTAAATGGCAGCAGGGGTACTATTTTGAGACATTTGTTAGTAGCTAGTGAGACAAAAGTCAAGACACAGAAAACGCCAAAATAAAAGGACCATATACCTAAATTAAAAAAAAATTTCCAACTTGAAAAGATAAGTTTTTTATATTTTTAGAGCATTTGGTTTTATTTCACTTCATAATTAATTTCACAAGGGACACAAATTAATTTCACTAATTTACACCATAATAGAAGACACATAAATGATTTTCAAGTAAATTTAAAAAAAATCTTGCATTGTAGGGTTAATTTAAGTTATGGTTAGTAAAGTAAACTATTAAGTCGTTTTTTATATCTCCTTTTCCGAGAAATTGAGTGAAAACAATATTGAAACGCAGTGAGGTGGGGAAATAGTTTCGAGGGTGTCTTCATAAACTTTCTGAATCATTCGAACCTGAAAGAAAGTTGTGGTGCTGGTCGCTTAGTTTATAAAGAGGATAAGTGGAACCAACCTTAAAAAACTGAGTTTGCAAAAAAATTGAGTTTATTTCTCACAAAATGAAATAAGAGAAACGCCCTTTGATTTTTTGTGATGATTTTCAAATGTTTTGCATAAAAATATAAGGTTAAGGTTATTAATCGTGCTATTATAAAATATAGAAGAATCATATTACTCAAGCTCAATATAGAAGAAGCTATTGCCCAAGCGTATCCATTATATATGTAAATATAATTAAATAATTTATTCAATTGTAAAATTTTTGGTGGTCTGAAGTAATCTTACACGGTCCGGATGCCTACCGTTGGTAGTTATAAAACGTTTTTTCAACATTTCCGTGAGAAAATATGAAAAGAAGCCATCTTCCTATTTGTAAACTGAAGCCTTAACGCGAAATACTGCTTATTAATGCCATTTAATTTCCTCGAAAATTTCTAGTGCTGAATGCAAATATTTCATTTAATTAAAAAAACAAATATCAATAAAAATATAGTTTAAAAAATTAAATAACGAAAAAATAGAACATCCCTTATAACCAAAAAATAACTACGGACGAAGTAATTCCAACGGTTTTTCCTTCGAAATTATTTAAATAAGGACCTAATAATAAATTACCTAATTTAACCCTCTCAGACCTAATTGCCCTAAATTTCCCATAGAATTCAATGGCAATCTCGGATGGTTGAGGATTGAAAGCGTTTAAACCTTTCCGTATTTAACGAGCAATGAGATACAGTTTTTTGAAAACCGCGACATCAACCAAAAATGTTGACTTCTCTGCATACAATCTACTACGAAGGAAATAAGAGTTTTACAGGCGCATGATGTGTAATGCAGAAAAAACTTAATTTATCGTCTTTTAGTTTTATGTTAATGTTTAATATTTATTATAAATACATTATGAAAGTGTTTTGCATCTTTCTCTACATATTAGGCAAGTGTGTCTTTTCAGGTATCCATGAGTTTTGACTGGAGAAGAAACTACTAGAGAAGAAGTATGAGATAAGAGTTAGACGATAGATGACGGAGTTTACTACAGTGCGTGTTAAAAGTTTATGCAAAACTCAAATTTTTGAGTATATCACTTTGTTAAGTATATCAAGTCTAAAAAGGTTATTTTTTACATTTGAAATTTAAATTTGTTTTGTAATCTAGATAATTGTGCATTTGAGTACAAATTTTGTATTAATATCGTTTTGCTATTTTAATTATAATTTTCTCAAAAATTTCTATTCATCAATTAATGTTTTGATACAGTTTAGTTATTTTTATTGCTCTAAATTAAAAGAATGAGTTTTTTAGATAGTCGATTTACAGGATGAAGTTACATCTGGCTTAACTTTTATGTACTTAACTTTTACTTTATTATGTAGTTAATTTTCGCTTGCCCGATCGCATTCTTTTGCGCTATACAATCTTACCAAGCAACTGAATAGCATTTCAGAGAGCGACCCATACAATACTTATCTGACTACTTATCGGAACTCTCATTCCCGTCAAAATGAATAGAAAAAGAAAAAATTTTCTGATATTTCTTTTGAATTCTGTTTGATCTAAGTTTTTTGTTCACTTTTTTTGGAAATTTACTGAATCTTTTATATTTAATATGTTTTTGATGTGTGTATAAATTATTAAATATAATGGCTAAGTGTAATAAAACTTGATATCTGATTTTTCGACTGCATTACCTGCTTAGATATCATACCATACACAAGAATCCTGAAATTAAAATATTTTTCTTTATTTTTAAATCTAGTAATAAAAACAACAATGTCAAACACATTATTAAAATATAACAAAAAACCATTTCAGTAGCAGAAAGGTTAACAGCTTAGATACTGTTAGATGAAGTAAAAAATATTGAATATGACAATTAATTTTTCAAATCTTTTATTTTATAACATATTCATATAAATCCAAAAGTTAATTTTAAAACTCATTTTTTTCTCTTACATAAAAACAAATATTACTGAGCTTTCCCCATGACGAATCCCAACAAAAGAGAATAGCATGAAATACAGAAATACTATATGAAAAAGGAATAGAAAAGGTCCAATGTCATAGTGGTTTCTACTCTTGGAAGGATGTAAAAAGTAAAATGTTTAAAGAAAGAGGCGATTTTAATAAAAAAAAATTAGGATGATATTTCGGCAAAATTTCTGAAATTTGAAAACATGTCCTTGATTTCAATTCGTTATGATTGATTAAAATGTTAAATTAGAAAGTCTGAAGTAAATCTTTAATTTCATAGCACCAAGTGACTCTGTGGCCTAGTGAGCAGAAGCGTGTAGTTTCCACCCCGTAGGAACGAGGTTCAAACCCTACCTTCTTCTGCGTGGTAGTTTTTGTAATATCAGAATTTCTGTATAAAGTTTAAATTATTAAGTAAAAGCAGTTGCCGAAGGAACGGATGGCCTGGTTGGTAAGGGCAAGGTACACTGATCAGCAGGTACGAGGTTAAAACCCTACCTTCTTCTGCGTGGTACTTTTTGTAATATCAGAATTTCTGTATTAAGTTTAAATTAATAAGAAAAAGCAGTTGCCGAAGGAACGGATGGCCTGGTTGGTAAGGGCAAGGTACACTGATCAGCAGGTACGAGGTTCAAACCCTACCTTCTTCTGCGTGGTACTTTTTGTAATATTAGAATTTCTGTATTAAGTTTAAATTAATAAGTAAAAGCAGTTGCCGAAGGAACGGCTGGCCTGGTTGGTAAGGGCAAGGTACACTGATCAGCAGGTACGAGGTTCAAACCCTACCTTCTTCTGCGTGGTACTTTTTGTAATTTCTGAATTTCTGTATTAAGTTTAAATTAATAAGTAAAAACAGATGCCGCAGGAACGGATGGCCTGGTTGGTAAGTTCAAGGTACACAGATCAGCAGGTACGAGGTTCAAACCCTACCTACTTCTGCTTGGTACTTTTTGTAATATCAGAATTTCTGTATTAAGTTTAAATTAATAAGTAAAAGCAGTTGCCGAAGGAACGGCTGGCCTGGTTGGTAAGGGCAAGGTACACTGATCAGCAGGTACGAGGTTCAAACCCTACCTTCTTCTGCGTGGTAGTTTTTGTAATATCAGAATTTCTGTATAAAGTTTAAATTATTAAGTAAAAGCAGTTGCCGAAGGAACGGATGGCCTGGTTGGTAAGGGCAAGGTACACTGATCAGCAGGTACGAGGTTAAAACCCTACCTTCTTCTGCGTGGTACTTTTTGTAATATCAGAATTTCTGTATTAAGTTTAAATTAATAAGAAAAAGCAGTTGCCGAAGGAACGGATGGCCTGGTTGGTAAGGGCAAGGTACACTGATCAGCAGGTACGAGGTTCAAACCCTACCTTCTTCTGCGTGGTACTTTTTGTAATATTAGAATTTCTGTATTAAGTTTAAATTAATAAGTAAAAGCAGTTGCCGAAGGAACGGCTGGCCTGGTTGGTAAGGGCAAGGTACACTGATCAGCAGGTACGAGGTTCAAACCCTACCTTCTTCTGCGTGGTACTTTTTGTAATTTCTGAATTTCTGTATTAAGTTTAAATTAATAAGTAAAAACAGATGCCGCAGGAACGGATGGCCTGGTTGGTAAGTTCAAGGTACACAGATCAGCAGGTACGAGGTTCAAACCCTACCTACTTCTGCTTGGTACTTTTTGTAATATCAGAATTTCTGTATTAAGTTTAAATTAATAAGTAAAAGCAGTTGCCGAAGGAACGGCTGGCCTGGTTGGTAAGGGCAAGGTACACTGATCAGCAGGTACGAGGTTCAAACCCTACCTTCTTCTGCGTGCTACTTTTTGTAATTTCTGAATTTCTGTATTAAGTTTAAATTAATAAGTAAAAACAGATGCCGCAGGAACGGATGGCCTGGTTGGTAAGTTCAAGGTACACAGATCAGCAGGTACGAGGTTCAAACCCTACCTACTTCTGCTTGGTACTTTTTGTAATATCAGAATTTCTGTATTAAGTTTAAATTAATAAGTAAAAGCAGTTGCCGAAGGAACGGCTGGCCTGGTTGGTAAGGGCAAGGTACACTGATCAGCAGGTACGAGGTTCAAACCCTACCTTCTTCTGCGTGGTACTTTTTGTAATTTCTGAATTTCTGTATTAAGTTTAAATTAATAAGTAAAAACAGATGCCGCAGGAACGGATGGCCTGGTTGGTAAGTTCAAGGTACACAGATCAGCAGGTACGAGGTTCAAACCCTACCTACTTCTGCTTGGTACTTTTTGTAATTTATGAATTTCTGTATTAAGTTTAAATTAATAAGTAAAAGCAGATGCCGCAGGAACGGATGGCCTGGTTGGTAAGTTCAAGGTACACAGATCAGCAGGTACGAGGTTCAAACCCTACCTACTTCTGCTTGGTACTTTTTGTAATTTATGAATTTCTGTATTAAGTTTAAATTAATAAGTAAAAGCAGTTGCCGCAGAAACGGATGGCCTGGTTGGTTAGTGCAAGGTATTCGATAGCAGGTACACCCTCGGGTCCTCTTAAATATTATTTTACATGGTGAAGTATCAACTTCAAATTAATTATAGAACTTGACTGGTTGCAGGAACGGATGGCTTGGTGTTTCCGCCCACCAGTACGCCATCCCAAAGGCCCTCAGATCGAATCCGTTCGAGGCTGAGCCTTCTCAGCGGGTATAGCACTCGGAAATAAATGCTGATTGGCATTTATAAATTTAGTTCCTGCAGATTCAAGGGGTGACATAATTTTCTTACCTTCAACTCTTAACTGTAACCGTAACAGTCAAAATCTTTGAAAATATTACTAATTTTCAAGATTTTTTTGTGTATTTTGGGGTTTTTCCAAGGCCATTACTTTTGACTGCAATAGAAACTTTAGAATCTAAGAGTTGTTGATGAAGACTATTAATAATTGACCCATCCACAAACCCCACCACCGCCCTGGCGGTTTCATTTTACTTAGTAAAATTTTCCTAATTTCTTGAGTGGTGAGTGAAGCACATATGGAAGAAGTGTGTGTGAGAAAAAAAACTTTGTTCAAGTAAGGCAAGCATATATTCATTTAATGTATCAATATATGTGCTTTCCTCACCACTCAAAAAAATTATGAAAAATTTAAAAAGTTAAATGAAACCACATGATTTAGGGGTCTGGGTTTGTGGCTGTCACCTTTCCTTACCGTATAGAGGAAACAAAAGTTACACACTTCCTTCCACGATTCGCATGCTCTGAATTTAGTTTCGTCGAAGACAGAACATATATACTTAGATTATGTTACGTATTCCTCGCATACACAAATCTTCAGAAAAATTGTTAAGTTTTTAAAATAAAATAATCCTTTACTGTAGGCAACAAGCACACACGTTTAGGTGCGAAATTAGTTATTATATTTAAAATGTTTTTCCTAATTCTTTTAGGGGTGACTGTAAAATTATTGTTTTAACATTCCTTGTAAGAAATCTCTACGATTCAAATCGATCACTGGACTCTGAAACAGGGATGGCCAGGGACTAAGGAGAGATATTGAAAAAGTTTGGAAAATAAAGTAACATAATCAAAGAGGTTTCAATGCTCCCATCCATCTCCTCTAAACTTAGTTTTCCGAGAACATAACTCATTTTTAATGGTTTCATCAATGGTTTTGAAGGAAATCTTCTGAAGTGCAAGGCTTTATATGGGCCAAATCTTTTTTCGGGTGCCTGAAAGATAGAAAATTAGAATAATCTAGGTGGTTAAGTTACTAAATAATTTAGAACCAACTTTATTAGGTAGTTTAAAAACTTGCATAATTATCTTTTCATTGAGGTCCTGTTACATGTTTTTCGGGTTTTAGAAAATTTGTCTGATGTTATTGATTCTAGTGATTTTAAAAACAGTGTTTCAAAGTGCGAAATCCGTTTTATGGGAAAATTCCTAAAATTATGCTGGGGAGTACCCCCTATATTATTTTAAAATTTCTACTAAGCAGACTTACATGAAAAAATTTTTCATGGTAAAAAATTCTAACAATCATAGATATATTTTGAATATTTTTTTTTGATTTTGACCTTTTGGAAAAAAGTAGAAGGGGCACACATAACGTTTCTGCTCTAAAACAATGTAACTTAACTATTAAATTTATTGAACTGTTGTTGACAGCCTAGAAACCGTTAGAGGGCAAAAAAAGGATGCTGAACTTAAAAACTTTTTAATGATTTTGAAAGTAGTGAGTTTGTTTTTCTTCAAAGAATTCATTTAAAGCTTTTCTATAAATAAAAAGAGTAACGTAAGATGCTATAGGATAATAACAGCCCATTTCTCAAGCAAAATGGTTCCCACGGTGAACGCTGTTAGAGGATAGGAAACGAAGATCGACACTTACCTGGTCAGTCTACTTTAGTGGAAGGGTAGACAGCAATGTACTATAGGGTGGAACGAAAAAGGGCCACAAAAACTTTTTTCGAATATTCAATTAGTGATAGTGCGGAAAAGTTGCCTTAATATATCAGTGTCAATATGTGAAAATCTGAAATTGATCAAAAAATATCTTGAGGTGCCTCAAGAGCCTTGAAGTTTCAAAAAATTGTCACTTTTTCTACAAAACAACAAAAAAACCAAAGATTAAACACTTAAATTTTTTTCATGATTTTTTTATGTGAAACTACTACTATCAGAGATATAATGGCACAAGGTTCGTTTTTTTATCGCCCTTCATTTGGGAGAAATATTTTTTTTAGAGTTACGCAAATATTGTAATGCTGTTTTTCTTGCATTACTAGGAGACATAACTCTGGAACTATTCAGTTTAAAAACAAGAAATGGAGCCCATTTTGTTCATAAATTTATTCTCTTTGTTTCCTTTCTTCTTGTTACCTTTCTTCAATTTTTTTTCACAATTTCCAAAAAAAATATTTAAAAAAGTTTTAACCTAAAAGTTATTAACCTGTAAAAATTTATTACCAATCAATAAATGCTTTGAGATTATCACAAATTACTAAAAAATTGTATAATTCTAGTTAATTTCAGCTATAAGTGCTTCAATAATAAACATTTTCAGTTAAAAGTTTTCTTTTAAAAGCATTAAATACTTTCACTAAATACTGATCAAAATTATTTATAGATTGTAGTTTAAGTTAAGTGATTCTCAGGGGTCTGCCAACTATATACTAAATATGAATTCTGAACAATTACGGTAAAGCTTTTACTGTTTTTGTCTTGTTATACCTTAGGAATTTTATACGTAGTTGTGGTTCTGCTACAATATTTCAACCAATAATTGTTGACCTTCAAAATTTTTTCCTTGATGAAAATAGTCAGTTCTTATAGATTTTCGGTCGCTGAATACGAAAATTACCATTAAAATTTTCAATTGACTCACGATTTTCGGGGAACAGCCCCTCCCCCTTTTTACGTTTTTTGACGACTTTATAGCTTTAAACTCAATTTTCAGGGTCAAAAAGCATTGTTTTAGTCTTCAAATTGCTCCCCAGGTAACAAGAAATGTTCAAATTAATGAAATATGATAAATTTATAACAAATGGATAGGTTTAAGGGGTAGCTACCCCCCTAAAAATACAAAAAATAGCTAAAAGTTATAGAGGTTCCTATACGCTATTTTTTCATCTTTTTTTTTTTACGAAATTCCCGTTTGAAGGGTCCTAACCCTTCCCAATGGTTTTTACTAAAAGCGGCTGAGGTCTTAGCCTCCCAGAAGCACCCGCGGAAGAGTTCGGAAGACTTCCAGAATCGTGAAGGCGCTCGCGAGCTCAGGAATTAATATTGATGATTTTGAAAAGATTACAAATGGACGTTTTCCTTACATTTTCGGTCTATCCTAAGTAGAAACTCTTCAGTTCTTTAAAAACTGACCGGTTTTAGGGAGTGAGGATTCCATGTTTCAAGATGTTAATAGATGCACGGCTGTGGATAACAATTAGGGGGCATCCCTTTAAAAACTGGGGGTGATGGAGGAAAATGGGTGTCATATTTGAATTCAGCAGATCATTTTACACAAGAATAAGCTGAAATTCAGTTTATGGCTTCACATTTTTTTGTACAGCACAGTTTAACTCCAAGTGCGGCATTGAATCCTTCCATGGGTGCTTTGGGGGCGCTCTCATCTCAACCGCTTTTAGTAAAAATCATTGGTGCATATTGCCATCAAATTTAGGTCTTTGGGGAAGGGTTAAGACTCTTCAAACTTGAATTGCGTAAAAATAAGATGAAAAAAATAGCGAATAAAAACATCTATAATTTTTAGCTAATTTTTTGCATTTTCAGGGGGTAATTACCCCTTAAACCTATCCATTTGTTATAAATTTATCATATTTTATTAATTTGCACCTATCTTGTCCCCTGGAAGGCAATTTGAAGACTAAAGCAATGCTTTTTAACCCTGAAAATCGAATTTTAAGTTATAAAGTCGTCGAAAACGTAAAAAGGGGGAGGGGCTGTTCCCCGAAAATCCTGAGTCAATTGAGAATTTTAATGGTGATTTTCGTATTCAGCGACCCAAAATCTATAAGAAATGACTATTTTCATCAAGGAAATTTTTTCATATGGAAGTGTAATCGTTCTTTTTCTGTTTTTTGATAAGGGGTGTTAAAAACCTACTAAAATTTCGATTAATTGTATTTTTTCTGCACGATTAAATTAGATTTTTAACTTGAAATTTGGTAGAAATGTTTATCATAGATAAATAAAAATAAAAAACTATAAAAATAATAATAAAAATTAAAAAATTTAAATTTTTTCACATTTTATTTTAAATTAAAATTTTTTTGGGAGGGGATTGTCAATGATGCATACCACTGTAAAGAGAAAAAATATCGGACAAAAGGAATCCAATTTCACGTTTTTAGGTTTGATAGTTCTAGAGTTATTGATGTTTCAATAATGCAGGAAAAACAACTTTACAAAATTTATTTGACGTTAAAAAAATATTACTACCAAAAAAAAGGGGTGATAAAAAATGAAACCTGGAATATTATATTGAGAATAATAGTAGTTCCTCATAAAAAAATAATGAACAAATTGTAATGATATTATCATTGGATTTTTTGTTGTTTTGTAAAAAAAACAGCATTTTTTCGAAACTTTAAGGGCTTTGAGGCACCTCAAGATATTTTTTGATCATTTTAAAATTTTTAACTATTGATACTGATTGCTTAAGGCAAATTTTGCGCCCTATCACTAAACGATTTGACAAAATTCGTTTTTTCGTTCCACCCTAATGTACAAGCAGAGGGAAATGGATAAATTTAGATATAAAAGGTTTAATGAATCATCATTACGAAGCGTTAGAGTTTCATACAATTAACAAAATTGCTCAGTCGTCTAACGGCCTTTCGTCTCTTGGAACCAATTTGCGTGTATTATCTTGATGTTATTTAACTGTATAATCTGACTAAACTATTCTTATCAGTGGGTAAGCTTTTAAGATGGAAAAAGTTTTAAGTGCGGCACCCTTTTCACCCGTCTAACAGTTTCTAAGCTGTCAAAAATTCTGTAAATGAAATTTTCGTGCTACATGTTTACAATGTCACGTAATTGCTATGATTTAATTTAAAGAAACTTATTTCAAATGCAGTTTCTTAAAGAATTTTCCTAGTCACCACTCAAATATTTAGGAAAAATATCATGTTGAATGAACTATAATGCTAACGAATTGCATGACTTAATACAAGGTGTCCCCCCCTTGATATTTGTCGTACTTAGGTATAACATTTTAGCATTGAATAGGACCCATTGCGTTTTAGCGGTTCTATTAAAGGCATTTCTCTGCAGCTGCAAAAGGTGTCCTTTCGTAATAAATCGACGCTGCTTTACAACTTTGCGATTGACTTATTTAGAAAACATCTAAAAGTTTTAAAATAACATGAGCAACACATAATAAAAAAATAATAAACATGAGCAAGAGTGGCATTCGGGGGAGTTAAAATCCACAGGTTGAAGTGGGTTTGATTATACTGAACATAAGGGGACCCGAAATGTTGGGCTTCAAGCCGCCTTCGGAGGAGAGATCTGCACTTATATTTTCAACGACGTGTGATGAAACTTTATCATAACAGTCAGAGCTTGGTTCACACTGCCTACACAGGGTGCCCAAAGATAAGTGTCCACCCTTTTTACTTTTGAACGTCTATAGGTATCGTATAGTCATAAAAATGTACTGTAACAATGCCTAATTAATTACAAAAACTAAAGGAGTGAACACTTATTTAAGGGGACACCCTAAAGTCATGTAATGCCATAGCATTATAATACAATTAACATGGTATTTTTCCTAATTATCTGAGTGGTGACTAGGAAAACTCTTTAAAGAACTGCATTTATAATCAATTTCTTTAAATCAAAGCAATTACGCGACACATTATAAACACATGTAGGATAAAAATTTCATTTACAGAGAATTTGTGACAGCTTAGAAACTGTTTGACGGATGAAAAGGACGCCACACTTAAAACTTTTCCATCTTATAAGCTCACCCACTGATAAGAATAGTTTAGTAAGTTGAATAACAAGGTTATTATACACGCAAATTGGTTTCTAGAATAAACACCGTTAGACAGGAGGAAAGATACTGAACAGTTTTCTTAACTGTATAACACCCTACCATCCCAGTCACAGCTTGGATATCAGTCTGTATAAACACATACCGTATGTTTTAACTATGTTTTTCCCAATTCTTTGAGTGGTGACTAGGGGAATTCTTTGGGGGGAAACTCCACGCAAGCAATTTCTTCAAATAATCGGCTATCACATGAGATATTTCAACTGTGCTACAAAACCATTTCATCTCCAGAATTGTTGACAGCCCAGAATCAGTTAGACGAGTGAACAGGATTCTGAGCTTAAAATCGTTTTCCTAATTTTTTTATAAAGTAATGACCAGGAAGAACTTAAAATAAAATCTCCCATTTATTACTGATTTGGGAGAAAAAATAGAATTTAAAATAGAAAAGTTTGTTAGGAATAAGTGCTCATAAAATACGAAATTTTTATGAGAACCTGAAATTTTATGAGTTATGATCCTATTTTGTGAAGACTATTACACTTTACAAACTTCTCATCTACATTCAGAAATAGTGGTCGACCATTAAAAAAGATTAATATAGAAATTTTTAGAGTCAATTAGGTATGGTTTACAACTCACCATAATAATGTTGCATAACCACTTCATTTGCAGAATTGTTGACAAACTAGAAACCCTTAGACGGGAGAAGGAGGCTGTGAACTTGAAATATTTTTTCATATTTCAATAAAGCAGAAGATTTTAGATCTCACTATGGAATGAATTATGCATTAAGCAAAATCTAACACGTTTTGTTTCGGAATGGGGGTAAACCTTTGCTCTGATCTCTCACACCCCTTTATAGTCTGTTCATTTAGAAGAGGCGCCTGAAACAGAATCCAAAACGCTCAAAAAACGCCTAATAACGCTCATCACGCAACTTCAGTGACCGATTCTTTTACAGCATTTTAACTACTTCTGCTTAGGCTGCCTTGTCATTGCACAAGAAAAGTTTTTCGATGATAATTACAATAGTAACTGCTTCTAATACATTACGCATCAGGTGCCTATTCTAAATGAACAGAGAATAATAAGGTAAAGGGTGCCATTAAAATCATTAACATATATTATTTTAACTTCGTATTCAGTTTAAAACAGTGCTTCGCAAACTTTCAATATTGGCGACCAAATTTTCAATCATAATTTTCATCGCGCCCCCTCTTGTATTTAATGCATTAATAATATTAATATTATTTTGAGAATAAAGCTACTGCACGCCCTTAGTTCAGGGCAGATTTTAGGAAGGGGCCATTCTCGGGGGAAGTAACAAAAATTTTTATTCTGGAGGTGTACAAAAATAATTTTTTATTCTTTAATTTCTTGGGTGTACAATACTGGCAAAAAAAATCGACTCAGACCCTATATCTCCGGAACGGCTTGTGATATAAAGACAAATAAGGTATCATTTTTCATGATTTAAAGTATTCTATATACAGAAAATTTTTCAAGTTCTTAGGGGGTCGTCTTCATATTAAACGAAGCACCAACTTTCGTTTTTCCTATGGAAACCATCAAAGATTATTCCAGATTCTGAAAGAGCACCCTCTAAAACCCCCCAAAACCAGTTTTCATGCCATTTGGTCCCCAAATGAAGCCAGGAGTGGGGGTTGAAGTTCGTCGAATTTACGTTGAAATCTCGTTTTTTACGTTGAATTCTCGATTTTGATCCTGCGGGGTTGATAGTTGAAAGGATCAAATTCGAGAATTCAACGTAAAAAACGAGATTTCAACGTAAATTCGACGAACTTCAACCCCCACTCCTGGCTTTATTTGGGGACCAAATGGCATGAAAACTGGTTTTGGGGGGTTTTAGAGGGTGCTCTTTCAGAATCTGGAATAATCTTTGATGGTTTTCATAGGAAAAACGAAAGTTGGTGCTTCGTTTAATATGAAGACGACCCCCTAAGAACTTGAAAAATTTTCTGTATATAGAATACTTCAAATCATGAAAAATGATACCTTATTTGTCTTTATATCACAAGCCGTTCCGGAGATATAGGGTCTGAGTCGATTTTTTTTGCCAGTATTGTACATAAAGAAGCACCATGCATTTTAAGCCATCAATGCCCGTCTTTGGTCTGAAGAATGAACGGATTCTTGGGGACACATGACAGCCCTGGACCTACATTGAAACTTATCTTAATTTCGATGTCTCATACTACGGGCGTATAAGGAATTTTTTTTGGTGAGGGAGGGTCCCCAATACCTCTTGGAAAAATTAAGTAGTAAATTTTATCGTAAGACCATTACCAAATTCTTATGCCAGGGCGTGAGAGGAAATTATTCCGAATCTTTCAGGTTCAAAGGTGAAGCTTTTTAGAAAGTATGAATTAGAACTTGCATCTTGATAAACTTTATACTATATAAAATTCGTGGGTCATACAGAAATGGAAGTATAAAGTGGAGGGTCTGTGGATCCTATACCCCAAAAATTTTTAGAAATTTGACCCTTAAAAACAGGGGTTTAATTCGTTTTTGCACACTTGGTCTAAATTTTGGGAGGGGCCCAGATCTTTGCTGGCGCCCCGCCCCTCGTCTGGAGTTATCACGAGGATAGGGAGCGCGCTCCACAGTTTAAGAACTACTGGTTTAAAATCTTTTTAGATATTATTTTTAATCCGTCCATTAGGGGGCCTGGTCTAAGAGTCCTCCACAAAATTTTTTATAAATTTAACTTTTTAAAATAGTGTTTCAACTCATTTTCAGGAAAATGGTATGGACTGACTTTTTGCTACACAACAGAATTTCGAAGGAACTGTACAAAACTAACTGTCAACACTTTGAGAGGGGTTTCAACTATATATAAGAGCACCCTAAACGCACACCCTTTAGTAACGAATCGATACTTTATATAAATTTTTTAAAATTTTGAAATAACTTGTAAATGAGTAATAATTCGGCCTACAATTACGAACTTTTGAAGGGCGGCCGCCAATTTTTTTTAAATCTAGGTTTTTCTTTACATTTTTCTCTGATGAAAGGTAAGAACAGACAATTTCACGTTGTTAAAAGTCACCTATTTCACTCGCAGAACGCTTACCTTCCTAAATTTAAAAGAATGCTGGACTAAATTTTTTTCTTCATAATTTTAAAAGTGGTGACTGTAAAAATGTAATCCCGTAATAAAAATATCAGAATCATTCATAGGCGTCATATAATTTTTCGGCTGGGTCAAGGATTTGATAAGTAGAGTTGGACCACATCATAACCAGACTTTTTTTGGTCGGGGGGGTTGACTCAATGTTATTTTTAAGGTAGTATTTGAATAAAATTACACCTATTGTTAAAATTTTACAATGTGAGATCCAAGCAAAAACTTTTGAATAAGTTTCTTAAAGTGTGGTTTATCTCATTTTGAGGCCTTTTGGGTTACATTTGAAAAGAACTGCTCCTTTTAAACAACAGAATTTTCTAAGAAATAAATTATAAATAAACGTCAAGGTTTCGAGGGGGTCTAGGGTTCATTCCCTAGATTTCCTTTCCAAACTCTTTGGGGAACAACCAAAAGAAACAGCTTCTTATGAGAGGGAGAATTTAAAAGGGAAAAACACTGTATATAACAGGCGTGAATTTTTTAGTGATGGTTTAAGGGTTCTGTGTCCCAGAAATCTCTCTAACCATCTAAAAGTAGCGTTTTAACTTCTTTTGAGAAATTTTGGGTTGCACTCTGCTCCTGGAGGAAGTAACAGAATTTCCAAGGGCCTAACAGCTATTTTTCATATAAAAGTGGAAACCTTTGGGGGAGATTCCCCCATACTCCCCACAAAATACGCCCATGGAATTATTTCAGAAGCAGAAAGGTAAACGTTAGACGATGGGAAAATATTATTGAATACACTACTCGACAAAAAAATAGGGTCAAAATGCTTCTGACACAAATCGAGCAGATTCTTATGTAAAATGACCCCCTGAATCCGAGTCTGACCCCCGTTTTTCTCCATCACTTTCAGATTTTCGGGGAACAGCCCCTTCCCCTTTTTGCGTTTTTCGATTACTTAATGACTTTGAATTCGATTTCCAGGGGCAAAAACTATTACTTTAGCCTTTAAATTACACCTGAGGGAACAAAAAAGGTTAAAGCTTCTAAAATATACAAATTTGTAGCAAATGGATAAGTTTAAGGGGTTATTACCCCCCTAAAAATGCAAAAAAATCGTTAAAAACTGACCATTTTTGGGGGATGGGGGTTCCATGTTTCAAGCTGTTAATAGATGCGTGGGCTGTGGATAAAAATTGGGGGGTGTCCCATTAAAAATTGAGGGTGATGGGGGAAAACGGGTGTCATATTTGCGTTCAGGAGGTCATTTTACACAAGAATCGACTGAAATTCAGTCAATAACAGTTGGAATTTTTTTTGAAGAGCAGTTTAATCCTTAAGTATGGCATGGAACCCTTCCGTGGGTGCTTTGGGGGCGCTAACAACTCAACCGCTTTTTGTAAAAATCATTGATGCATATATTCATTAGATTTGGGTCCTTGGGAAAGGGTTAGGACCCTTTAATGATGAATTGCGTAAAAAATAAGTGGGAAAAATAGCCAAAAATAATCTCTGTAATTTGTAACGATTTTTTTGCATTTTTAAGGGGAGTAATAACCCCTTAAACTTATCCATTTGCTACAAATTTGTATATTTTAGAAGCTTTAACCTTTCTTGTTTCCTCAGTTGTAATTTAAAGGCTAAAGTAATTGTTTTTGCCCCTGAAAATCGAATTCAAAGTCATTAAGTCATCGAAAAACGCAAAAAGGGGGAGGGGCTGTTCCCCGAAAATCTGAACGTGATGGAGAAAAACGGGGGTCAAATTCGGATTAAGGTGGTCATTTTACATAAGAATCTGCTTGATTTGTGTCAGAAGCATTTTGACCCTATTTTTTTGTCGAGTAGTGATATTTAATGATTTTGGGCGATATTAATATAAATATTTTAAATAATTATTATAACGCTGTGATTTCATTATTTTTTTCGCCAATTTTTTTTTCAGTTACAGTAATAAAAGTTCATTAATTTACATACATTGATCATGATTTTGCTAAAATAAATTTTCTTGAACAGCTATCTTTTATCTGATATAACAGATCATTTTCCAACCATTTATTAAGTGGTTTCCTTGCAGCATCTATCTATACCTACTGATAGGTTTGAATATTTTGTTTCCTTGAATTACAAAAGTCTAAAAAAGATGCTTGGGTTTTTCCACCTGATCTATTTAGTTTCAGATGCGTTAAATTAAAAAAATTACATCTGTTTTTTCCTGGCACGTCACATTTCCCGACTATAGGATTTTAAGTTCTTTTGTTAAATACCTCAAAATTTTAGAAAATATATTCATAATACTAATTATTTAATTCAAATTTATCCATAAAAATGATTTGGTGTGCAAAATCTAAGATTTGACCTCTGTTATATGCAAGGTAATCTTAACTATTTACAAGGCTATTTTTCAAGAAAAATAAAAGGAAATTTAAAATAACTTTACACCAAAAAATCATTGTTTTTATGTTTTTTGATGTGCCGAAGTAAAAAAATATCTCCTTTGATTTTTAGAGCATCAAATTTTTTAACAAATAGTGGAAAATGATCAATATTTTACAAAAAGTAAGAGTATGAATAAAAACAAATAGTTTTATTCAAATATTTTATAAAGGGATTTTTTTATAAGATTTTTGGTACTTAGAGTCTAAAAGTGACTTTTGTTTTGCCCTAAACTTAATGTCATCTGAGAATTTTTATAACCGTGTATAATAAGTCAGTATCTCTATATGAGGCCCCTAGTTTCAAAACCGGACATTTGCATTTTGACACAGCTTCGGTAAGAGTCGACGCGGTCGCCAAATGGAATATTACGGTATCATGCTATATCACGGCTGGTCGCCCGTTCCGGCCGCCATGTTTTACACCGACTCAAATGATAACACTTAAGTGCGTTACGAAATATAATTTTGTTCTTATTTTTAAATTAAACAGTTACCGGGGATTGAAATATGTATCTCCCGCATGCAGAGCGTGCACCATACCGCAGATCCAGCGGGATATACTGAAATCGTAAAAACTTGTTATAACATCCTTTTACTTGGGTTAATCTTTATTTGAGTCGTGGTAAAACATGGCGGCTGGAAAGGAGACCGGCCGTGATATAGCGGCAACTATAGTCTTCCATTTGGCGACCGATTCGCAGTCATCAAATGGTCGATTCTTTTGTCAAAGCTGTGTCAAAATGCAAATGTCCGGTTTTGAAACTAGGGGCCTCATATATAAATGAAAATAAGTATGAAATTAATATTTTCCTGCTTATTTTTCTTAAAAATTACTTTATACCTGAAATTAGAATATTTAAACACTCTAAAAACCCTAAAACTTTTATTTTTCATCCATGTGAGCATCCTTTTACCTTTGTGAGTAGCAACAAGAATATCTCTTCAAAGTATATACTCTACAAAAATCTGTCTTATTGCATTATTTAAACTTCCATGGGATTTTCTTTCCATCTCTAACATCCTAGTAAAATAGTTAACTATAAATTTTACTCAGAGCTCTTAATTGTTTATTGTAAGGATGATAGAAATGTACTAAAACAGCAAAAACTATGGAAATTGCAAACAAAAAATTTTTAGTTTAAAACTTGACGCGTATAGGAATTTTCAATATTTATTTGTTATCAACACACCAAAATACATGGAAATTCGATAAAACTTTTTAAACAGCTTTTTCGTTGCAGACATGTTTTTCTTTAAGTGCAAACTCACAACTCTCAAGCGTCACCTCCAACCGTGGACCGGTTTCGTCCTTGTTAGGACTCATCAGCACAGTTTTACAAGTACCGGTGAATCGGATGAATCGGATCACTTTTGAACTTTGAACTGCTGTCAAAATAAAGATTTTGAAAATGCTTTAAAAAGAATAATTTGAGTCCCAGTTAATACTTTTAGAGCCAGTTGAAAAAAATTCAAGTATTTTGAAGGGTTGATTTTATACATATATTTTTAAGTATCGTGATCCGATTAACCTGAATCTAGGGTGAATCATATCTGACTGTTTTTGTCGAAAAAATGCAATTTTGATGTATTTAAGCAGGATCTAAAAATTAGGCTTTAAATAGTCTAATTAGGTGAAATAAATAAATTTTACTGAAATTAATGAATATTTTTTTCATAAAATACATTCTTAATAAGAATGATGTTTCTCCTATACAAAATAATTAGGAGAAGATATTAAGGAGGGGCTTTATGTTCCCTCATAGCCGCTTTATATGAGGAGCTGAGAGCCAGAGTGGACCAACCCACAAAAAATGAAAAAGCGGTTTTTTTTTATTTTTCAGTAGAATGTAGAGACATCTATTGATTTAAGTTAGAAAACAATGCATTATTTTAGTTCCCACAAGATGGCATCACTTTTTCGTTTGATTTAGTTGTGGCGACACAGTAATCATTACTAGTTATACGATGAGGTACTAGTGATACTAGCATACTAATGATACGATGCCACACATTCACGCATGAATATAAGTCATGAGTTCTAAAAGGATTATTAGTTTGGATATAAAAATTTGCACTTCACTGTTTCTTTTCAAAATCGTGTAAATACACTGTTTTCTCTGAGATTAAATGTTTTAACTTTTATGTTACATTATTACGTCTTTTCCATTATAAACAAACAACAACAAAACCATATAGTAATTAAAATCGCACAAAAATTTAATGCCAGAATGGATCAAGCCACTTGGTCCATTCTGATTCTGACTTTCAACAGGATCCTCTAATTATTGATCACGAGAAGATCAAAACTAAATATTAAATACAAACCTAAAAAAAAGTTTAAATATTACTACAATTTTGTAAAGCGTTTTTCTCGAAATAACAGCTGCTGAGGTTGGTCCACTCTGGCTCTCAGCTCCTCATATCGACTAATGACTTTAGATGTTGATAATAACCAATAGCAACCAGAAAAATTACTAGAAAACGGTAGAAAACCAAATATTTTTATAACTGATCCGATTCACCCCTCATCAATAATCGGAATAGCCTTGTTTTATTTAAAAAATTCATTGCAAAGAAATCTTTGCGAGAATTGGGAGCATACGGGAGGCACCAAAAATTTAGGTAAAGAAGTTATTTTTTTTGGTGAAATTTGCAAAGTTGTAACAGCTCAGTCTTTAATTTTTTGTATTCACCTTCAAAGCCGTGGTGGACCCAAGATATTATCGTAAAACAATCTTTGATGACTGAACCAACTTCTAAACAATGTGTAAAATAAGTCAGAATTTATCCCGATTCTATAACTTTAACACAATGGTTTATAAAACTTTCCCCAAAAGTGATCCGACTCACCCCACGCTGATCCGATTCCCCCGTTTTACGGTTTTCTTCGTATGAATTAAACGTCAATTCTAGTCTTTATCACCAATTTCAAATATCAATGTGGAAAATTATCAAAAACAAATTTTAATTAATGAAATTGAACTTTTTAATCAGATTGAGACATATTTAATTGAAATCGACACTTTTTCAAATACAAAACGATATTTAACCCTAAATCTAAACAAAAAATACATCCCTTTTAGCTAACGACGCACTGATTTAAACTTAAAAATATACGATACCATTCTTTGTCTTGCAATAAAAATACTCTCATAGCAGTCAATGTCAAATTCTTTAGCTGGATCAAAGAATGAAATGTTTAGGTTTATACAGTTAAACCTGTTTTTGTGCGGTCCTTTTAAGTGCGATTTTTTTCAGCGGTATATAGAAATTGGAATATCCGAACACGTGGAAACTAAAAAAAAGTCTGCAGTCTGTATAGAAACGGTTTCTCAATTCAGCTATAGGGTGATGATTGCGTTACGGTTCGAATATAAAGGATTTTTCAATTGAGCTATATGGAGGGACTTTTTATGCGGACCCTTTCCACCGCATGAAAAGTTATTTTAAATTGTGTTGCGAAAACTATTCATTAGCTAAACTATTTATTATAGCTACTCGAGAAATTTTTTATGCGATTTCTTTTATGCGGTCCTTATCCAACGCATAAAAACAGGTTTAAGTGTACATAGATTCAAATCTTAAATGGAAATCTCATATCAATGAGTTGGGAGAATTGACGTTTTTTAAATTTGGAAACGTTCAGAAAACGTTGCTGTGAAGTATAGGTGAGGCCATGATCAGAGCTGTTACAGAACATGTGACAAAGTCACAGTCAGCTGAGGCAAAGGACAATCGTTTCCCCAAGTAAACTTGGTCCTCATTTATCGACCCCGGAGGGATGAAAGGCTGTGTCTACCTCTACCCGGGAATAGAATCCAGGCCTGTGGGGTGGCAGCGAGTTGAACTACCACTACGCCACTGGGCTTATCACCATAAAAATAAAGTTAATTTTAAAAAAATCTTGCCTAGTTTTATTCCCTATTTGCCTTTGGGATGGAGATATTTAGATCCAATCTTAGAACCTTCAATTTCTCAACACAATACAAATGCTTTTAACTCCTAAATCACCAATCTAATCCCCAGTTTTAGGTGCCTCAAGTTGTTACCATCGCGGCCAAATGTTTTTCCTTATTTTAATTCAAATTTTTCGTTATAAATCTCTTGACAATTTTAGGATTCGGCAATAGAATACTAGATCATTCGAAACTTTGAAGTTCCAACTTTTTCCAAGGACATATTTTGTAAGCACTCAATTTGTAAGCACGCAATTGTACAATAGATCACTTGTGAATTTAATTCATACATATAGTTACACCGTCTCCGAAAGAAATAAGTATATGAATTCTTAGATAACCTCGATTGTCTGGATTTGCAATTCTCATTCAAGAAATAATCTCTTAGTTGGTTAATTGGTGATCTTTCACGAGACAAAACTTATTTACATTTTTAAAAATATTATTGGGAAAATAATGTCCACAGACCATCTGAAAAAGTTATGATCACGGCAATGATTAAAAGGTTTTTCACTTGTGATCGGGATCTGGTAATGTGTTATTGATAAAAAAGAAAACCATATTTTTAAAGTGGCCCCAAATAAAAATTTTAACTGGATTTAAATTTTTTGTTTCGTTTACATGATTTCTAAAACCTTAAAACTAAATTAGGTGAACTGGAATCACTGTAATTCTTAACAGCTTCAATGTCGAAAACGTTGTTGAAGAGGTGAAATAAATGTGCCATAAGAAACACGCTAACAAAAACAAGTGCATTTATTTCATTTCATTCATTTTTCAGCAAAACATTTTTGACAAGCAATCACACTCATCAAACTGAGATAGAAATGACCTTCATCTCCCATAAGTATATATACAAACCAATGTGGTATTGCTAACTGAATGAGTTATAAAAGGTGTCTGTATTACTGAGTTAAAACACAAAAGAAATCTTTGTAACGGAATCAAGAAATGGAAAATACCCAATCTCATTTATTCACAATTAAGAAACACATGAAAATATTCATCTCATCACAAACTTGATTAATATATGTGCACTAATACAAATAAAAATATATCTATACAGAAAATGTCATTAAAGAAATACAAACGGGAGACTACAGAACCATAAACACAGGTGAACTTTTTACAATTGAATTCTCAAATCGCGACTTTATAAAGTATTATACACTGTGGACGTGTGATGCGTTCAATAAAATAAAGTAAATTATATACAAGTATTTATATATAAACAATAAAACTCAAAAGTTTGATTAAAATAATATTAGCTATTAACATTTCTCATCAGGAAGCACTGGACATGAATATATAAGGCCCGGATGTTCATGTAATTAATTTTATGGTTGCTGTGCTGGTGCATTTGGGAGCGTTTATAGCACAATTAAAAACCTTTCTTATCCCTCATTTTTATTTCTCTGGCTCTATCCTTCATAGTATAATCACTCAAGGTTGTAGCCCTAAACTTTATATCACGGCAAATATCGAGAAATTATCTAAAACTTCCTTCAGCACATTCTAAATCAGGGGTCGGCAAGTAATTTTGCTTGGGTCCAAATAATTTTGAAAAATTTTCATCAAGGTCCAGAGAAAAAATAGGTTACTATTACTACCTTAAATTCTTTTATTTAAACACACACATATTTTTACAAAGATGTAATTTGAGTACGCTACCTGTTTAATTATACTGCTAAATTTAATATTATTAGAAGTTTTACATTAAAAATGGGGGTTTCCCCCAGGAAAGTTTTTGAAATTTGACTCTTAAAAAGGGAGTCAAACTAATTTTTGTAATGTAAAAATACATATTAATGATTTTAAAAACGTTTTGTAAAATAACCTCACGCGGTCCGGATGCGGATCGCTGTCCGCCAGTTGCTGACCCCCGTTCTAAATCATAGAAACCAGATTAACAAATCGTCCAATAGCGGTTGAGTATTAAGAGAAAAGATATCGCAACAGGAATTTTCCTCTTGTGTTCTTTTATGAAGGTTAAGTTAATTCAATATATGTCTTAAAATACATTGAACACACTAAAAGCTAAGCTGATTAAAATTACGTATAAAGTAAATGAGCTGTATCCATAGTAGTGGTTGGCATCTACCTGAATTTACAACATTGACTTCTACTAAAATTGATTAGGAATAATTAGTGGTTTTGTTCGATAACTTTGATCGAGTTTCACAGTATAATAAAGTTGTGGCCTGGTGGTACTGGTAATAGAAGGAAATTTGGTAGGATATTGATTTCTATGAAAACTATTATTAAAGTCTGAGATCTATTCCAAAGAAGGCTTGCACAAGAAATGTATGTGTACATGACTCTTTAAATGATTCTCAAATATCCAAGTATCACAAAAGTAAAAAACTTGGCACTGTTACTTTAAAAATTGGAGGAAATTGAATAAAAAATTGCATAAGTAGTTTTTTATACTTATATGTTTTGCCCTTGTTAAGGTATGGGACTAGATATCAAGTAGACAATACGAGAATTAACACCTATATTGCATCGAAACACGCGGTATCCGTAATCAAGGTTGAAGTATTGCTCACATTTAAACACTGAACACTAACACTTTGAACACCAAAGACAAGTCAATGATTACTAGAAATACGCAACCTTGTACATCATTTAAACTTTTGCAAAACGTATGAAATAGTTTGAAAGAAAATGAAGGAAGGGTATTTTTTTAAATCCAGAAAAAAATATGAAAAACCATGAACATGCGGACCTTATTAATGACACATACTTACACCTTTTTTTCAAACACGACTGAAGGGTGTACACCACACGTTTTAGAACCTACGAGCAACTTATAAATTAACGAGAAATTAAGTCCCCTTTTGCATAGTTCCCAAAATAAACTTTAAAAGCTTTATGGAACGAAACTATAAAACATTAATTGGTGTTAAATAATCAGAAACAAGTGGCTTCTAAGCACCAACACTGGAATAACTGATGTTAAAACCAATTGCAATATATACATACTACCACTTAATGTGCAACATCATCAGGGAGATCAGAAACTGAGCTTGGCCGACCAGTCCGAGCAGAGTTAGTCTCAGACCATCTCCGTAACTTATCACTATCTTTGTTCAGAACAAGTTCTTGCCGAGCATGTTTTTGTGCTGAATGAGAAGATGAATCTAAGCTGTGACTGGAGCTAAGAGAAACAGGAGCATTACCATTAGCACTACTCAACCCAGATTCGGTTTTAGACTTTGGTCGAAGTGTATTTTTAAAACCTTCAAAAAAGTTTTTCTTACTTTTAGGAGGGCTCTGTTGTGCTAAGTTTGAGCACTTTTCAAGTGGCAACGAGTTTTTTCTCAGCCTATCCGAAGAACTTCCCCCACTACTGTCACTCGGATTGGCCGCTTCAATGTGTTTGCTTCTGAGAACCGATGGCACCACTAAGCTCTGCGATTGAGACTCTGAAGGAGGTTTCGCTTCTTTAGCCGCTTGTAAGCTGGACACAACACCAGTGTTCAAGTCGGGAACCTTTTTGTCCCTACCGGGGTAGCGTAGGGATTTTGAAGTCACAGAAGAGCCGGAGCTGGTGCTCGGCAGCTTTCCGGACTTGTGAGCAGCAGCAGGATGAGAGAGCGTTTTTCTTAGAGACGGGTTCCACAGCGAGCCCAACTCGGGTGCAGAACTGAAAGAAATAAAACAGGTTAAAATCTCATAGCTGTTGCGCAAAAGGTTTGTTTAGTATTAATCCTAATTTACCTGCTCATTACCTCTTGTTGTTTAACGTTGAGCAATGGTTCCTAACTCGTAAAAGTCCGCGGACCACTAAACCTGAAATTGGAATCTTAACGGATCCTCCTTCATACTAATTAAAATCCGTAACCATCACAAATTTGCAAGATAAATTAATTTTCCCCAAAATATCTAAAATACTACTAGCTTTATTTAACTTTGAAAGAAATTTTCGGTGTAATTTAATTAAAACCTTTGGAAAACCCACAAAAATTATTACCGTTTTTTTGTGAAAGCTCTTGGTTTAACTTTGAATATTTATCATAGTGGGAAAATATTGTTAATATTATTGCGGTGATTCGCACAAACACCTGAAAGTCACCAGCACCGATAAGTCAATTCTTACTTGTTCGATGCGCTCGAATTTCTATAAATTGGAAAAAATTTTGCGTGATACCGGGCCTTTTCAGCGGCCCACTTTGAATAATTCCATGTACCACCTATGGTCGGCAGACCACCGGTTTGGACTGACGTAGAGGATCCAGAAAATAAATTGACTAGGGGAATTAATGCAACTTTTTTTAAGGATGTATTTATTCAAATAGAAATTTAATAGAGTGTCACAAAATGTGAATTTAATAGAGTGAGTAAAATTTAACATGTGGCACAGAACTGAGAATTAGACTGAAAAAAGAAATTGCAAAACAGTAGCCTGAAAACTCGTAGTTTCCTATCTAAATATACAATGTTGGGATAGAAAATATGACTGTTCCTCCATTTCCTCCCATTCCTCGGATAAGTTGGATACAGCTTTAAAATAGTTAAATAGGGACAAAAATTTAAGATTCCCGTTTTTCTTTAAATATTACGTTTTAGGCTAAATGTGATAGTAGTGAACGTATCTATTTTGTTCATTAGTGATGGAGCCAAGAAAGGGTGCAGAATTAGAATAGTTAATTATGCCATTAGCTCTAGATTAGAAGAACACCAACTATATCATTAACATCCTTCAATGCTAACATTTAGTTAGTTTGCCAGTGGAAATTGTCTTAAAATTGTCCTATTTATCCACCTAGTTGTTTATTTTTTAAAAACAAACTGTAAGACCTCGATAGTGTCTAACCATATCACAATATAGAACATTAAAGTTAAATATAATATACTAAAGAAGGCAATCATAAATTAAAGTTATTTTTCAGAAATATACTTTATTTTTCTACTGAAATATTTTACTTTTTATTTCTTAAAGCAAAATCATTATAGCTACGCCTTTGGAGTGAATACAATGCAATGCAAATAAATGCATAATGATATTGATGTGTTTCATATTACTGAAAAATATTTTTAACTTATGAGCGAACGAGTCCAGACCATAGGCATCTGTAAGTTAGAAGTCAAAATGATTTTTTCACCAATTTTTATTGAGAATTGAGATAGTTTTATTACTTAACTAACATAACTGTTTTGTTGTATTAGGTATATTAATGAATAATCTCCTTTTCTGTATTATAATGCAATATAAATTTGAAAAAAGAAAAGACCAGGTTGTATGGTTATTACAAAATAATTATTTTTAGTTAGAATTTCTGGAAAATGTTATCACTTATTTTATTAGAAATATTTCAGCTTATTTCATTATGAAGAAATCGTAAATAGGGAATACAACACTTGTGGAACATTGTGAAATTGCAACATTGACAACTATGCCAAATTAACATTAAATTTTTGACGATATTACGCCATTAGAGATTCCATCACTGTTTTGCTTAGTTTCTCCACGGAAGAGAAAAAACTAAAGGTTAAGGTTCGAATTTGAAAAGTAACTATTTAATTAATTTAATTTTATCAATAACAATATTTTATAGCTTCGAAAATTCGGAGTGAATTTGAGTTGCAGTTAAAGACCGACCAAAAACGAAATCTGGAATTTTATCGCATGTCTCAATTTTGAGCTTTTTCGGTTATACGAGTCTTGTCTGCCATGATTGGTTAGATCGTTGAATTTGGTCCACGAAGTACTCTTTTAAATTAGAGGTAACTTTGAGAAATTCTAGGAATTTCCAATTCATCAGCTCAGATTTCCATATAAAAAGAGAATCATTTCATAAGGCATGATAGTAAAAAATGCTAAAGAGAAAATGCATGCTTGAGACTGGAAAGAGGCTAATTATGAAAAAGCTGCCAATGAGCAAAAGATTGCAAGAGAGCAGAGATATGTCCAATAGCACAGATTCTCCATTCGTCAACTCTTCATTGGTGAGTTAATTTTATCTTCAAAATATTTAGTTTCCTACCGAAACTTGTTCTTTTTTTGCTAGGCGTAGAAAAAAAATTAGCTGAAACCATGGTACTCTATTCATTTTGAATAGGCCACTGAAAATATTTCCATCCCCGACCATACAGGGTGTATCTGAAATGGTGCAACAAACTTTCAGGGATGATAGTACTCATCAAGACGAACAAGAATCGGTATAGAAAGGGGGTCCCAGACCAAATCCCAGGGAGTTAAAAATGGAGCGACACCCCAAAAAATCATTGAAAAACTCAATTTGTTGAAGAACTACTATTGATAAAAACTTATTTATGGTCTCAAAAATTGTGGTTAAATATGATCTTTAAAATTACCTCAAAAGTCGTCATTTTAAAATTTGTTTTATTATGAAAAAAGTTAAAAACACAAAAAATGTGAAAACACTGCCAAAACCTTATTTTGTATTTCAAAATCCTTTCTTTTGATTTGATAATCTAAAAGATCATAGTTGAAAACCCTTAAGTCCAAAGTTTCACGTAAATACAATCAATATTAAACGCTTGAGATCTTTTTAAAGTTTGTTTTTTGGGTGCGCAAGCAGTTTTTTAGAGCTGTTTCCAGAACGGCTGTTAGCGCACGCAAAAAACAAACTTTAACAGGATCTCAAGCGTTCAATATTGATTGTATTTACGTGAAACTTTGGACTTAAGGGTTTTCAACTATAATCTTTCAGATAATCAAATCAAAAGAAAGGATTTCGAAATACAAAATAAGGTTTTGGCAGAGTTTTCACATTTTTTTGTGTTTTTTAACTTTTTCATAATAAAACAAATTTTAAAGTGAAGACTTTTGAGGTAATTTTAAAGATCATATTAAACCACAATTTTTGAGACCATAATTAAGTTTTTACCAAGAGTAGTCCTTCTGCAAATTGAATTTTTCAATGATTTTTTTTTGGGTGTCGCTCCATTTTTAACTCCCTGGGATTTCGTCTGGGACCCCCCTTTCTATACCGATTCTTGTTCGTCTTGATGAGTACTATCACCCCTGAAAGTTTGTTGCACCATTTCAGATACACCCTGTATAATCGGTAACCATAGCAACTATCGACGTTAAAGTGACGAAGAAGGCTTACTATTGGCTGCCGGAAGAGTAACTATGGTTACGCTTTTAGCGAGGGGGAAAGCACTACTTTTCAGCCGCCTATTCTAATTGAACAGAGTATAGTCATAGGAGTATAACATTAAATAATCACGGTATTGAGCCTATTTCAATCCTGTCGAAATTTTCCGAAATTGCGTCTTTAAATTATGAATAAATTTTAGTTGAATTTTGGACTTTCTCATCTAATCTATATATAAAAATCGCAAGGAATCTGTACCGGTATAATCAATCTGCGTTTAAATGCAACATGATTTGATAGTGAAGCCTTGCACTCAAGGGAAAATTAAAAACCACCAAAACCCAGTCACAGAAGAAGTTTCGAGATGATTGCATAAAAAACTTGGTGGTTGAAAAATAACAAGTTACATTGTGTTTGGTGGCTGCATTGTTCCGCGAATAGATGGCAGACCTACAGAACTCTGGTAAAAGGAAAGAGAAGCCTGTCTCATTTTTGGCACAGTCTAGAGTCTATCGGGTCATGTGCCCTTTGTTTAAAGTGAGTTCTCAAACAGAGCCAAATGAAGAAAAAACACTGTTTATTAATTGTGTGATGAGAAACAAAGCTAAAAAGTTGAAGAAAAAACTTTTGCTTTATAAAACTTTCAAATTTAACTTCAACGCTTTGGGTAGTTAAAACAAAAGGACGCAAATATTTTTGCAATAAATCTTGGCAAATTTACTATGCGATTTAGACGGCTCATAAACTGTTTAAGTTTGTAAGCAGCATGCAATGTGAAACAGCTACGCTTTTAAGAAAATAAAGAAGCTATTATGTGCAATTTTAATTTCAATTCACAGTTAAGATATAAATAGCAAACGAATGCGTTTATCACTTGATGCAAAAAGCGTAAAATTCAGATTGGACCTACTTTGTCTTCTCCAGCTCGACCTGAAACTGAACACTGAACTGGTGTGTAGTGTGGAAACTAAACTAAACTAAATTGCTAGCAGTTTGTAAAATTTTAACATTTACAACCATTAAATATTTCAGGCTTATTAACGTTAAAAATTATATTTCTTGGTTTTAAAAATTATTGCAACATCGAGTCGGTAATTTCAAGTGTGACCTATTTCTAGCTTCGTTTGACCAACAAATACCCAATAGTTTGAAGCCTCGTTCTTTGATAAAAAAATTAAAGTAGTTTTAAGAAAAGGTTCTCTCAATGGAGTTGTGAAATAGTACTCTTCAGAATCATCATCAAGCAACTCTTTAAAAAATTTTTTGGTATTTTTTAGTTTCTCAGAAAAATAAACCGGTTAATTTCCAGATGAATCGATCATTTTAAAGATTTATGATTTAAAAATCGGGATTTTATAAGTACCCAGAAAATGCATTTTTCTTTATAAACTCATTTTATAAACAAACATTTATCAAAATTCAAAGGTTTAAATTTAAACCTAATTTTCAATTTAGAGATGGTCTAGTTCGATTATTTGGTTAATACAAGATTCAATTACGACTACGAGAAATTCTGATGTACTTTTCAAGTTTCATGAATTTATACTGTTTGCTCAAAACTGTTCTTTTTTTTCTATGGTATAATTAAAAACCTTATTCTAAAACAATATGGCCCTCATAACACCCTATAAGTATTTGTAAGATTTTAAAAATTCAAAGAATTCAATAATTTCCGAATGTCTTGCATTTAAATACTAAGTGTTCGTAAAATATAAGTTTTTAATATACAATCTAAAGTATGTCATAAGGTAATAATATTTAAGGTAAACACTACTGATATTTTTTTAAAAAATAATTCGGTAGTTGTAATGAAAGTCTGAAAACCAAAGTTTTTTTTTCTAATATATGATGTGTTTTGAAAAATGATATATTGTAAATCATTAAATTAAAGGACAAATTTTGTGATTTAAGTTACACTTTATTCATAAAAAGCAAAGCTAGAGTAGTTCATACTTATGTACCAAAATATACAGTATAAATAAACAATTCTTTTGTTAAAACCCAAATTTACAAATAACTAAAGCTGTTTCAACTTAATAAGGATCAACATATTTTAATGAGAGAAAAATAAATACCTAAAGAAGGTTTTCTGTTAAATCCTATTTTAAAAATACAAAGGAAATGTATAAAATGCCCAAGTACTTAAAATATATTTAAGTCTCTGTTAATGCTTTTATCTCAAGCATTTATTTTATACTCAGTCTGACTATAAAGGGCATAAAATAGCATATTTGCTTTAGCACCAAAGTAAAGATATAAAATGCGCCTTGCACTTTCTAACCTTATGGCATAAGATGTGTTAAAATAAATATTATTCAAATTCTTTATACAGTATGGATATCACAGATGTAAAGAATAAAAAAATATACAATATGTTATGAAAAAGTAAAGTGAGGCTAATCTTCCACTATATATAACAAAAAATACTAAAAAAGCAAGGTGTTACTTTTAAGTGAATGGAAAATGTTGTGAAACTAATTTATATACTCAAATACATGGATTGGTGATATCTATGGTATAAGGTTGGTAAAAAGAATTTGAAACAACTATTTGGTGATATGAAATTCATAACCCCTTCAAATAAGTTTGAGTTCTGTGAAAGGGCGACACAATATTTAACAAGTCACATCCAATCAGTATATAAACACATGTATACAGTCTACCATAGCTATAAGTACAAAATAGAGTGACTTTGCAGATTCTTTTAAACACATAAGATGAGATCATAGTTTAAAATTAGAAAGTTGCATGAAAGTAGTTTGAGCATGACACAGATCATAGGCGCTGACTTATACTACCATTTCAAGGAGTGTGCAAACTTAAGTTCCATTCTCTCTTCAATACATATCAGAGTACATTGAAATAAGTTATAATTTGATTAGCAAGGAATGCAAGATCAAAATTTAGTGACTTCAACTCATAGCTAATAAATATGGCATAACTTATTCTTATGAATCCTTTGACTTTCCTTCTTTATTTATCTTCTATTTCTGTCGCGAAACTATCCATTAAATTTTGTCCTTGATGTCCTGTGAACAAAAAAAATTTGGATTTTTCAAATTTTAGTTGAAGTAAAATTCTGAGTGAAAAGATTCCGATTGTTAATCAGAATATGAAGTCAGCGCCTGTGAAATCAATACCCTCTTGTGATTAAGAAAACTAAATTATATAGATTAAATAGTTTTATTTTATCGATAAACTATTTCAATCAAGAGAATGCAGATATTTTTTATCTTTTATAACTTAAGGTTATATATAGTTTTCTAGAGCGCTTCTAAACTATTTTATTTAACAAAACATTATTTCATACTGCAAAAATATTTTATCATTAAAATGATAAAATTTATTAAAGTTAGAAGCATCAAAAAAATTAAGGAATTGCAGAGTAACTATACTTTCAGTGAAATACGTAATAAGTTTTCATCATTTTTAAAAATATAACAGCTAGTTTAAAAATAAGTTTTATTTTTATATGTATAGCAGTAGAGTAGTGATCGATAAAATAAAAACAGAAATTTGACATGAAGGGTATTTTTCAGATAAAAACAAACATATGAAGAACATAAATAAAAGTTCAGATAAAATTCAGAGCGAAACCAAAATTATACAAGTAATAAACATCAAGATTTTGAACATTCCATACTGAAAAGTTAACAGCTATTTTAAAATGTTTACTTACATGTCTTTTGTTAATTCTTTTTGATAAGCAATTGGTGATTGAAGAGCTGTAATTAAAAAATGCAATTTTTAAATAAATATTTACTTGCATACACAAAAATTGTACTTATAAATAAACTACAATCGGGGACTATCTGATAAGTGATCTGTCCTAGAAGTTATTAGTGTACAAGTTGTTTCAACAAGAAACCACAGAACGATTCCTTGCATCTTACATGGGGTAGATAAAATGCCATAAGAACTATCTTTACTATGTGTTTCTACAGATTTAGTTTTCAAAAATGCAAAGTCATATCCATTAAAACTATATTAACTCTATAGCAAGCGCAAGCATCTGCAGAGGCTATTTTAATATCTTAGTCTGCAAACATATCCAAATAACTATATTCACCCGTTATAACTTTCTATCATAATTTTATCAAAAACTATCCATCGTAGTTTTATAGTTATTTGCGATTTTTTATGTACTCCACACAATGAATCTGGCTACGCTAAGTTTAGTCCCCCGACGGACTTTTAGAAACACTACTCAAATCGCACATTGCTATAGTACCCTACAAAACTTCTTTTAAAATTGACAAACATGAACAAACCTTCAATAAAGTGAAGTTGAGTATCTAGTATTGCTCGTATATTCGCAACCCACTCGTTTCTTTCTTCTGGCGTTTTACCTTGAAGAATAAAAGTCAATCCAGGCTGAAGGGGGTCTTTTGATTTAAGTAAAAATTTACTCGGATCTCCATCCTCTGCATTATTTTCAAGAGCCATTTTGTTTACCTGAAAGGGGTAGGAAGATTATGCGGATTGTAAAATCATAAATAAATCAAACAATGGTTAAGAGAAACCGAAGCAAAAAGGTATTCACGAATATTTTAGCTAAATAAAAGAGCTGAAATGTTGGTAAGTATTAGTGGAGAAGACAGTAGATTTTAATTCATATAGAGAGAAAATTAAATTACAAGTTAAAAGTAGGAGTTAAAATTAGAAAAAGTAGGCCGTGACGAAAGTATCAGTGCGAGCCTACCCTTACACGGGATTTCATCGTTATCTGAACTTTTTCTGTATACTACGATCTTTTCGAGCGCGCAACTTTAGGAAACTTTCTATTCCATCGGAAATATTCCATTTATTTAACTATACATATTGTCTCTATAGACTCACTGTAAAAACAACCCAGCTGCCAGTTTAAAACCGTAAAACGTACGGTTTAAAACCATCAGCTGGGTTGATTGTGCAAAACCGTAAAAATTACAAAGTAAATCCGTAACCACGCCGGTTTTTTATAAAAAAGAGTGGATGAAAACTGTAAAAGAACGTTGTGGTTACGGGTTTACTTTGTAATTTTTATGGTTATAAACTGTATACAAAGAACCCGTAAAAATTTACGGTTTTGTACAACCAACCCAGCTGCCAGTTTAAAACCGTAAAAATTACGAAGTAAATTCGTAACCACAACGGTTCGTTACAGTTTTCATCCACTATTTAATAAAAAACAGGTTTGGTTACGGATTTACTTTGTAGTTTTAACGGTTTTGCGCAATCAAAACCCCAACTGATGGTTTTAAAACGCAAGTTTTACGGTTTTAAACTGGCAGTTGGTTTTTTACAGTGCACTGTAAATAATAATCGTCAAAAAATGGCTGCAAAAGTTAGCAGATATTTTCTGTATTTCGAAATTTTTCTCTCGGCCCTAACATTCGTGCATAATGGATTATTCTGGAAATTTTTTCCGAGAAAGTACTGAGGGACATCACCCACTAAAATTTCCAAAGTTGGAAAAAATGAGACTATTACATAGGATATCATTAGCACACCATTGAAATAATGACGGCTTCCACGGCCGGCGTCAATATTAATAAAATTGTTCATAGGGCTGCCCGGTTCATAGGCCGTGTTCAAGGTGATTTTAAAAATCAAACGTCTCAACCCCACCTGCGGGGGTCATCATCAGCCAGGAATAAAAATTCTTCTAACCGGAAGTAGATTGCCGTTAGAAGCTGAAGTTTCTTAACATATGCATTTGGTTAACCAAAAAACAAGCTGGCCAAAAGATGACTTCAAGCAGCATTTAGTCGCAGTCCCAGCAGTCGTTTAGACGTCAGTATCAATCGAATGATGGCCCTATGTGCTACATGACCAACGGTTAACCAGCGAAGCGGTCAAAAGAGGATTCCCCAAATCAGTTTAGGCGGTTCTTTCTTTAAATGTTTGTTGGCGAAATTGAATTGACGAAATTGATGTATGGCCTGAATCGATGGTTGTAATTTGATATTAAAAGGTAAAGTGTCCATTTCCAGAAAGAATTTTACAACTTCCCATGCAACACCTAGCTCTTTAGGTGTGCATTTCCGACTCCCCATTCCTAGGTGATGCCGAGTTGTCTAGGTGTCCTACCCCTCCTAGAAGTTATGAAACACTTATCTGAAAACCTGTGTGTATAAAGCTATTCTACTGCTTCTTATATTCCTTGGAATATTTATACTTCACGCAACATACACTGAAGATCCAAAAAATATTTCTTTTTCTATGCAAAACTAACAATGGTTGTTTTAAAATCAGATTAAGTGGTGATTTAGTTAAGGGGTTAAGAAATTAAGAACTGTAGAAATCTTTTATACATACCTGAATGTGATTTTTATAGATATATACAGGAGTAGAAAACTGGGTTTTTGGACCAATTGCATCACTAAATATAATGATTTGTTCGAATAAAAATACTTGACGTTCCTTCATCTTGCCTGTGTAAGGATCGGATACCATTAAAATTCCTTGTTGCAAAAGTTTTCCTTGAGCAGTTATTTTCCCCTAAAAAATTTCAAATATAAACCTTAAAAATAAACCAATTTTCAAACAAAAGTTTGTTTTCTTTAAATTTAAATAAAACTTTATTTTAATTGAATTAAATTTCTCATGAACAACTTTTTTGTACAAAAAAATTATGCAAAAGAAATTTTCATCAACGCCACTATTTTTACCGAAAAATATTTAAATGTTTAAAATGATATTAGATTGTATGGGCAGGGTCAAAATATATTGCAATTTATCATCTCGTATGTGTGTAACCCGTATTGAACGAAAATTACAAACGAAAAATTCCTGAAAATAAGAAATTCCTCAGACCTTAAATTTAAACCTTTAAACAAAGATTTCGGCTTGTCTACTTGAAATGACAGCATTAAAAATTGGATACTAAATTTTTCAGATAAATTGGTCGCCTTTTTCGAAATTTACCGTATTGAAATTTGAAATAAATAAAAGAAATCTTACATCAAAACCTTGCAATCTACCAACATTCATCATATCGTTAGCAGCTTTAGGAACAACGTGCATAATATGCACTGCTTTCCGCAAGTTTTGAGCTTCTTCCTCTAGACCCGCTTTTTCAGTGTACTTCAAGATATCCTGGGGTAAAAAAAGAATTGCGCTATTAACCACCACCAATCAGTATGAAAATTTTTAAAAATTCAACAAAATCAAATAATTACCTTAAGAAGTAATTGATATTTCATTATTCGCTGCACAGGCTTGATTAACAGATCTGGCAGTTGCAATTTGTGACCCAATTTCTGGCGTGCTTCCTAAATGTTAAAATAATAGTATTGCAATAGATACCTTAATTAAATTAAAATTATTTTGTTAAATTTAATACAATAGCGAAGTTAATTAAAGTAATAATAAAAAGTCTCCTTACTTCAAAAAACGTATCTAGGTATTCAGAAACGATATATTCCGACTTTGGTTTATTTTGACAGTAGACAACATACATGTTTAGACGTCGTTCATATCGTCTGAACAAAATACCCAACCTCTGAGGTTCTTCGAGGCACTTTTCGATTTCTGCACAGAATGAGCTGAAAGAAAGGATTTTTTACAAAATTAGAAAGTAATACTCAATGTGTTTAAAAGGGGCTCATAACCTCATTACATAAGACTTAATTATTAAATAAAATAAGAAATACAAGCAAATAGTGTCATGCAATTATTTCTAAATATATTGTGTTGCGGGTTTCGGATAAAAACCTATTAGAAAAGGAGAACTCTTTCAGTCTAGCAAAATGATAAAAGATGCCTATTTGTCTAGAGAACTCTGAAAAATTTCCATCTTGAAGCTTTTCTTGTTTTAGGCACCCTCTTTAAGTCTCCACATTTTCTCACAAAATAATTCATTTGATATTTCTAATTTTGAGATTTAAAAATAAAAGACGCGCACAAAAAAATATCCAAGAGCTTGTGTTACAGGCTCCTTCAGTCTTTCTATACTAGGTATACGGCTAAGTCCCGTTGTTCTAGTGCTATTAGGACGTACGGAGGGCTCTATCCGTGGACTTTCCTTGCTCCTCTCCATGCTCTCAAAAAGAGTAATGAGAGCTCAATCCGAGGGCATCTCTTGCTCTTGTGCATCCTTTAATCAACGGTGCTACGGTCGTTTCGCCGACACGGAGATTTCCTACCCCCACTAGTTGAAAAATTCCCTCTACTATCACCCCTGTTCGCCGACATTTCCCCCCTCACGTTCCCTCATCTTTCTTTTTTTTCGAATCGGTGTAAGAAATTGATTCCGGTGTAGAATCGAATGCAATATCGCCATGCAAGCAAAGCACTCGCTGGCTAGACAATCTTCAAACAAGTTCAAACCAGTTCAAACACGGCCTAACAAACACACGTGGATCAAGAATCTAGTCTTTTTATGGTGCTGGATCAGAATATTCATCTAATCCAAACGTGGTGGTAATCTGGTGGAATTAATAAAGATTTTCTATTCCGCCTTTTCCATTTACATAAACATTTCTTGTTTTAGAAAAATAGATTTTTATACTTGTGGATTACTCTGACTATAAATTTATGAAATATTTTAAATTTTCTCGAGGGCATCTCATTTTCCTTTATTTTAAGTAGAGGGGGTCCATCGGCTTCTATTTTCCGATGACAAAACAAGAGTCCTATTTTTTAAGTTTATATATTAACTGCTTTTCACATAATTACTTATTAATATACTACTTCATATAATAATTCGTATATGATTACTTTGGTATTTATCCTTTACAAACATTTAAACAAGCAGTAGGAAAATTAATTAAAATTTATAATCACTTAACTTGAAATTTTAATATGTGTTACATAAAGTTATTCTCCATAATCTATTAAAATTTAAGTGTCGAGGAATAATTACGGGGCCGAATAAATAGTGAAAACCGTTAATTAGTAATTCCTTAATTACTCCCGAAATAATTATCGGATATCTTAATGCGATAAGTCCCCACGTTCGTGTAATGGGCAATGGGCCCCTACAACATACTAAAATTTCAGAAAGACTGAAAGAGAGCAACGCATTCCTTCATACAAAGACAAAGGAATTCTGTCGTTGGACGACGACACGTGTCAGTCTTCAAACCGCTGTTTCTTCCTTACATACTTGAAATTTTAATATGTGTAATAACAGACAGTTAATCTATTAAATATTCAGGGTCCGTGGACAATTAAGGGGTCGTATATAAATTAAAAACCGTTCAATACAGAAAAATGGTCGGGAAAATTTCACTTGCACATTAGCGCGATACGCCGTTCGAAGCGTCTTTTTGAGTTGCACGACATACTAAAATTTCATCGAAATCGGTTTGCAGGTTTTTGAATTGGAATTTTTCAAGTTTTAAAATACACCGGATGTGCATGTAGTTAGGCTAATTAATGGACTTCCCATAGAGCTAGGACCTTGAAATTTTAATATGTTGTTCATGGTGTAAATTCACACAATCTATAAAATTTTCTGGGTCCAATTTCAATTAGTCCATATACATAATAAATACAGTAATAAACTTGAATCTGTATATATAGAAACCAATGTTTGTATGTATGTATGTCCTTGATGTATGTACGAGGGTTGTTTTTTAATTAACTTCCGTTTTGCTCCTGAAAAAAAATTAGTAAGAATTTCGAAATAATTTTGCTACTGGTAGATAGGTACATCCTTTAGGATCAATTTCCTACTTTTTGGGAAAATTTTGGACATTTTTTCTATTATTTATCGAATTTACAAGCACGCTCCTCGAACTTATTTCCCGCCAACCCATAGAGAATTTCTCTTCCTTTAAACTCTGTTCGCATTAACAATAGACAATCGGCAGGCAGGTGATTTTTGCAGCATGCTATTGTGGATGTTTAAAACCATATGTCTTGCATCTGCCAAGTTCCAGGCATTGGGGATTCCAAAGTTACAGCCATAATAAACAAGGCAATATCGATAAATTCGCAGGCAAAGTGTGCGCTAAGGGGGAAAACGGCTGTCCGAACCGATGCGAAGCTCAACGAAAAATCAAACTTTTCATGAAGCGGAATCCATAAACTTGTGAAATGGTACGGTAAATGGTCTATTTAAAGGTGATTACGATGAAAAGTAATTAAAGATGTTTGTAACCTTCCATAATAACCTTATTTTTAAATATTCATTTGTTTTTTTATTTTTAAACTATCAAAAACGGGAAAATTTCGAAAAAGAGGATTTCTCTATGGGTTGGCGGGAAATAAGTTCGTGGAGCGCGCTTATAAATTCGATAAATAATAGAAAAAATGTCCGATTTTTTCCAGTAATGAGGGATATTGATCCTCAAGGATGTACCTATCTACCAGTAGCAAAATTATTTCGAAATTCCTACTACTTTCTTTTCAGGAACAAAACGGAAGTTAATTAAAAAACAACCCTCGTATGTCCTATGTTCGGGGATTCTTTGGATCCCCGAAACGCCGTATGGCTTTTAATAAATTTATGTGCAATTTTTTTCGTTGTTTTATTTTAAATTACAGTATTACACAGTTTGTGGCGTTATCCTTATATCCTTTATAGTTTTAAACTTTTTGAACCTACATTAACATTTAAACTGTACCACGTTACTCTACTCGCTCCCGGGAAGGTTTCTGAATATAAAAATAATTTAAAATCGAAGCATCCTAACAACTTTTTTGTTCAATTTTATGCTTAAAAACCCATATTTCATACCTAACTTCTTGGCGAACCCACATTGTTGTAAATATAATAAGAGAAGATGTAACATTAATTGTTGTAGGCATATTCTCCATTGTTGCAGTTTAAAATCCATTGTTGTAGCATAAACATAAAAGTGGCTCCTTTATTTCACTATTTCCAGATTTGGACTGGCGAAGCCCTTCTGCAACACACCCTTATGTTATATCAAAAACGTAAGATTTTTTTAGCTACTTTTTGAACGGTCTCTTAATATTTGGGGGAAAATTTCAAGTATAACGAAAATTATTTGAACTATATTACAAACGCAATATGTATATATTTCCCTTAAAATTTCCAATTCCTGTATTAAATTTTATAAGCTTTCTAAATATGTTAAGCATTAAAATGTAACTTTAAAAGTAAACAAACTGAGAACTCAAAATCTGGGATTTTCAAAAAATCTCAAAATCTGGGAAGTATTCCTTAGTCTTACGCGTTAAGGACCAATAAGCTCCATTCTGTTTTTAAAAATTCTCAATTACGTCATAATCACCAGAGGAACCCGTTATTCTGGAAAAACTTTGCCATAACGGTTCTTTACTCATAAGTAAAATCAAAAAAAAATTTAAGTAATATTTATCGATTTATTAAGCAAAAAGTGGACTTGTGTTTTTAAACGATCCTATATATTTTTAATAAGTCAAATAACTTACTAAATTATAAAAATATACTCATGAAAATTGGATATGACGTGCATCTCGATGTATATTTTAAGAATCAATCACCTTTTAAACCATTATAAAAAAAATAAATCGATTTATTTAAGAATTAAGCCTACACACGTGCCAACTTAGACGCTGAATCAATTAATCAATTAGAAACACAGCTTAGTGGTTTATATTTTCTGAAAGAATTTTAAAAAAGGGATTTCAAACTGTAAGTTTCACTAAGAGGTGGTGTAAAAATTTTGCAATCTAGAAAATTTACTTAAAAATCAGTTTTTTTACGGATCTCTTCCTAAATAATTGTTAGAGAACTTAGTAGTAACCATATTCTTAAAGAACTTTTTGAGATCTTTAAGAATCATGTAGACAGACTCTGTACCTTTTTGGGAAAAGGTGCTAGGGTCGTTAAAAATTGAACCAGAACATGGACGCAAAACCTCCGAATTTGGATACCACCTCTTAGAGTCATATATCTTTTAAAATAGAATTTGAAGCAGGTAAACATACTAAAATTTCAGACCCCAAGCTCTTCCTAGATAACGTTAGAATCTGCATAGCAATCAGAATTTCTAGAAAAAGCTTTCCAAATTACTTTACGATATAATAATAAAAATTCAGGCTTATCATGTAGAAGAAAGCGAATTAGGGTGGGAGTTTTTACAAAAATAAATTTCAATTAGGCAAGTCAAGCTTATTTCAACCCTGGAACATTTATATTTCAATTACGATTAGATGAATTTCACTTAAAGATTTCCTCACTTTGAAATGCAACGCAAAAATATTGGCTCACATTTTTTAGTACTATTTTCCTTTAATGTTCATAACGAAACTGAAGTTATGTTGACAAAAGAATAGTTAACATAAAGTAAAAAAACTTTCTTAGAAATTAGGGAACTCACAATGTTTTGGAAATTTAAGAAGAGTTTTTAAATTTACAAGGTAAAAGTGTTAGAAGGGGATGGTGGTTTCTTCTCTTAAGAGGTTAGAAAACAGGGGTTCTCAAACTTTTTATGTCGCGGAGCCCTTTTCAAGAGACAAATTCTTCGCGGAGCCCTTTTTCGAAGATAAATTTTTCAAGGTACAAAAAGCAAATTACATAAAAACCATTGCTACAAGAAATAAAAGCATAAATGCAGTAGCGTAAATAGAAATTTATTTCCATATGGTTCCAAATTTATTCCTTCCTTCGACTTAAATTTAAGGGTTATTTAGAGCTCTAAGAAATTTGGGTAGGAAGGAGCAAAAGTAAGTTCTTAACAAGAAACACATTGCAGAAAGTTATTTATATAACATTTCAGAGCAACGCAAATTAGAAATTATCAAAAAATGTATTTATTTCAAATTTCTTCGTGGAGCCCCTGGAAATGCTTGGCGGAGCCCTAAGGGCTCCGCGGAGCACAGTTTGAGAACCGCTGGGTTAGAAAAAATACAGAACTGAGTTCTAAATAATAGATAGATAATTGTGGCTTGTACTGAACATTTCTGAAATAATACTGCAGATGAAATATTGATTACATCTCGCAGCATCTACTGATTTGATGGCTCCTTCCATTTTGATCTATTTCATGCTTTTTAAGAAAATCTACCAAGTTATTCTGAAACGATAAAGTTCTACGTGGTGATAAAATTTAAATCGTATTAACTATTGCCCCCAACTGTAATTTCTACTGATGTTATTTTAATGCCTCATTAACCAATTATTTATTATACAAATGTGTAACTGTGTGTGTGTTTGATTTCTTATAATTTTAGTGGGACATTATTTATGTAATTTCTAAGGCTAACCCGTTTGGATGACTTCTTTTACAGTTAATTATTTTTTGGAAAAAAGGTATTTTTTCCCTTTAAAATAAAAAAATGCAATATTTGTATTTAGCCAGTTATCCGCATCGAAAAAAAACTGTTTAGTAGGATTCCATTTCGGGATTCTTGGGAATCGATTCTTCCTTCACAAATCACAAGGTTTGATTTCTTGGCATCGATTCCAATGCATTCGATTTGGTGATTTAGTATCGATTCCAAAGCATTCGATTAGGACGTTTCGCCGTCAAAATCCCTACAAGGAGGAGTGAACAGGAAATCAGCAGGAGATCAGGGGGGTAGGAAATCTCCGTGTCGGCGAAACGACCGAGACACCTAATCAACTATGGGAGCGATTCATCCGAGAACTACTCATGTAATTCTACATAATCTAAAACAAAGGGGAGAGTTCCATGCTTGGTACTCTTGCTCTTTTGCCTTCTTTGTAGGGCCATATATACTACTTCCGGGGGCTTCTGCTGCTCCTACGTATAAACTAACGACCGTAGGGAGCGTTTCATCTGTGGTCTCTTACTCTTCTGCATTTTCACTTCAGTAAGTTAATACCATAAATATAAAAATGACCTCAAAAAATAGAGTTGGCAACCCCTAGTTAGTCAAGTGACACCCCCCCTTGTATAATAACTTCTATGTTTATAACTTAGCCCATCAACTTATACGCTTAGTTTTAAAAAAAGATTAATGCATTACCAAAAACCCATGTGAATAAATACCGCTTCTGTTTTATAATTTAATTTTTGTAAAATTTCTATTCCTTTTATACTTTTCAAAATCATGTTTAAACTTCATTCATATGCATGAAAATGTTAGTTCTGTATAAACGAAGACAACATGAGACAAATCCCTAATTGCACGATTAGTATAGAATTTAGATGGTGACTTAAAAATATACTCGTCATGCTACCCCCCCCTTTATAAGGCAGTGATTCTTAAACTATGGGGCACGCTCTTTAGGGGGGCGAAGCTAAGACACGGGCTTCTCCCGAAATTTGGTTTAAGTGGACAAATAAAAGGAGTTAAACGCCTGTTTTTGAAGGTCAAATTTCAAAACTTTTCTAAGGGACTCCCATCCTTTTACTTAAAACTCTTGTGTCACCCACTCCTAAAAAAACTCATTCTTTCTTTCAAAACCATTGAGAATTGTGGGAATCATTTCTATTACTTGCTCGGAAAAAACACAATTTTTCATATATCAAGTTCATCAAGGTGCGGATTCTACTTGACGATTTCTAAAAAGCTACATTTTTAGGGGCTTTAGAATAGTTATACCATTCTCTGAACAAAAATTTAGCTATGGGTCTTGCGATGTAAATTACTAAATCCACGTATTGGGCCCACACAGAAAAAATTCTAGTATATATAAAAAATAATTTAAAAAAAGTTTCAATATTTAGATTAGGACTAATGGCGAGTCCAAGGGTGCCATGTATCCCCAAGAAATAGCTTAAAATTTCTTTTATCACACTAAAATTTTTAAAAATTTCCGGGGGTGGATTTCCAGACCCCCTTATTTCCTCAGGGAAGTGGTTTCTGTAGTATTGTAGCTTTACGTCAAAAACTTTTATGATTTCCCTGCACATACATTGGTACTCTATAAAAGGGGGGGCTATGAAAACTAAGATTAAAAATTACGATCGAAAATTGGGTCGCCAGCATTGAAAGTTTGAGAAGCACGCACTGTGATAAGGTAAATTTGTAAGTCATCAGAAAAAATGCATTTTTTGCGCTACAGAATTTCTTGGAAAAATAGCTTAAAATATCAATATTTAGAACAGAAATTGAAAAAGTAAATAAAGTGGACATACTCTCGATGCCATTCATATATAGCTTCGATATTTCCAAAAACTATCTTTATTTTCCCGTCTTTAAGGTCTTCAGGCACTGGGATATCGTCATTTCTCATTAACTGCAAGTATCCCTGTTGGGTAAAGAATACAATTCTAAAATCTAAATTTTATGTGTAGGTAACATCATTCTTGCAGCAAAGTGCTAAGGAAGACCGGGGCAAGTTGGCCATTATTTTTCTACTGTAAGCACTACTGTAAAAAACACTTGAGCTTTTTTCTTATATTTATGAATCTTATATTTAAGAAAAAGACCATCTAGCTTTGGTATGGCAATATAGCAACGTTCTAGAAAAAATGCTGTTTATGTTATATATTCCAGGTTTCACATATTTTTATCACCAAACACTCTTGAAAGTAACAATTTTTAATCTTAAATATTTTTGTAAAGTTGGTTTTCTATATTTTCAAGCATTTAAATCTCCTAACCACAAAAACATGAATTTAGGCTTTTTTGGAGCTAAACTCTGACCAACCTCTTTTTAAAAAAAATCAAAAGTAAAATAAAAATAATAAAAATTTCAAACTAAAAAATATAAGCCAAAAAATATAAAACTTTATTGTATATAAAATATAATAATTTATATATAATAAAGGTTATAAATATAAGCGATTGGAACATAAAACTTAAAAATGCATAACATACATTTTTCACTTACTTCAACTAAGTATCCTAGATCTCTTACATAATCCTTTTCAGTATCAACCAGTTCCTGAAGAACAAACCTGTAAATAAAAAAAGGAAAGCATGATGTAGTGGTTATAAAAAGTGTTGTAAAAGCAACGTTTAAATTTTAGAGTGGATCGAAAGGGAAAATATTCCTCCAAAATTAAAAGAAATTCACCGTAAAAAATGCCTTGCAAACCAGAAAAATATTTTTTGACATTGTAAAGGGATTTAAATGAACAAATACATGACTATTTATTATAGTTATTACACCTGTTTAAGAAACCTATACAAGAAAAATTTTAATATTTACAAACCTTCGCTTAGTTAACGCCTTTTCCTGATCGTCGGCAGATGGCACATCAGGGGTCTCTTCCAAGAGCGGACTACCTTGACATGGAGTCTCATCTGGCTCCTCGGATGTTTCTAAGGGCTAGAGAAAATTGCATTGCACCAAGAGTTTACAATACAAGGTGTTTCATGAGTCCATTGGAGATTGTTTGGAACCATCGTCTCTTAGGTTTATGAAAGTAAGGTGAATTCCTAGGTAAGTGACCATGCTGAAATTATTGAGACCACTTGCACCACTCCTAGCGGCGAAATATGAAAGTTTATAAACAAATAATTAAAAACTATAGGAAAGAAAACGGAAACTTAGATGGAAAAATTGTTAGCACCATCATGAAAAACAAACCGAACGAAGTTTCATGAAAATATCTTGGATATTAATAGTATATGAAGTGTGAAAATAACACTTTTTCAAGAGTCAAAGAAAAGCTTTGCAAGTTTTTAAAATTAAAAATTTGTCTTTATTTGACTAAAAATACAAAACTCTATAAGACTGAATTTTTGAGTTTTAAAAAAGGATCATTTTCACATGCACATATCTCATTGAATATTTTAGGCGTTTTCATGAAGCTTTATTCTGGGAATTTTTTATGATGCTGCAAACAATTTTTTAACAAAAGTTTTTATTCTATCCCCTTCAGTTTTTAGTTAATTTTTTAAACTTTGTTATTTCGCTGCTAGGGAGAACTAAGCGATCTCAATGAATACAGTCATTAGTCACTTACCTAGTGGTACACCTTACTTCCACGACCCAAGGCGACGTTGGTACTAATTAGAACCGTGAAAAGCATTTGAAAAACCCTTTATATCAACTGTGGTAATGTAGATGGTTATAGAAGCCATATATAGCAAAGAAAAATTCAACATTATTGATTAATACTCGACTGAAAATTTGATATTGTAAATTTTAAAGATAGAAATATAGTTCATAATTATTAAAATTATAGTTATCCTTTTTTATTCTAACACAATTATTAAACTTCAAGTTAATTACAGGATAGGACGGAAATAATTTTATAGAATGCTTACTATAGTTTCTGGCTGTACTTCATTTTCTGTTTGGACATCCGATGCTATAATATCACTATTTTCTGTGGTGCTATTGACATCAGATTTTTCTTCACTAGGAAGAAATACATTGTCTTCATTCTCGTTTTCTTCCGATGGTGCCTGTTTTTAATATTCGTATTAATAAAAATTATAAAGAAACAAAAAGGGAATGGAAAATGTCATGTCTTTATAATTTAAAATTTGCTATAAAACGATTCATTATTATTTCAATTATCTTGAATGATTCGGCAAATAGTGCCAGATGAAATGAGATTACTATATCTATAAATTTTTCTGATACTACCAGAAAAAAACGAGTTCAAAGTTATTGAGTAACACTAATTTAATAAGAAACGACACGGTAGGTTGATTGCGAGCAGAACCCGTGAAACGTTATTTAAGAAAAAATATTTAAGTTAGAAGGAAAATCTTCCCTCACTCCTTTATACGTCAGGAACTTTTTAATGACAGAATTAAAGCAAAATTTAAAAAAAAATACCCCCAGAACTTTAAAATACCTTCTAAAATTACACTACTTTGTCAGGATGGTATGCGTTGGTACGCGAGAGGCAATAAGCTTGTGTGACTTGCAAATAACCAGGGTTGGTTGGGTTTTTAAGGCCCAAGGGCCAGATTAGGCCATTCTATGTGAAGTGAGACCAATACTAACAAGTTAAGAGAAAATAAGAAGAGAACGCAATACCGTTCGAAAATTGAAGCAATAAATTGAATGACAATCAATGAGACGCATTCCGAAGGCTCGAGTATTTGAAGTTTTAACGGGTTTTATTCTTGCCATTTTCCTAAAACTCTGTAATTGACTATTCTCCCACATCGAAGTTTAGAATACGAGACAGGACTTAAAATTTCAATTTGTTGTTGAATTTTAGAGTAAATTCTTTTCCTTTTTACTGTTAAGAGTGGTAAACCCGTGCGTTTGATGAAATGATATCGCCCGATTTTTTTCTTCAGATATGAATTTATTGTTATTCCATAAAAAGTGGTAGATTTAAAAAATCGAAAATTTAAACAATCAACTCTTTGTTCGGTACAAAAACAAGTTTAAAGTTTCGTTTTAAGAGAATGTTACATTCCACTTTATCTTATAGTCAACTATACTTAGAAAATATTATAAATTATATTAACCCCATGTTCACTTCACTATAAGATGAATTTTTTTGAGACTTAAAAAGATATATAGTAAAGTACAATACTTAGTCTTTAGCTCAGGCGTAAAAAGTAATATACATGACACACAGAGGATGGTCGAAAAAGGAACTTAAAGTATATAAGAGGACCTGGAGGCCTAACCGCTTGAAATTTAAATGGATTCGGGTATGAAATTTTCACAATCAGGTGCTTACTTTCAAATAAGCAGTACCCTAAATTTGTTTTCGATAAGTTGAGCGGTTAGGCCTCATAGTGCCCTGATATCCTTGAAGTTTCTTTTTTGACCACCCGGTACCAACAGGAAAATTGAAAAAAAAAAATTACACACTTCAGTCTTTTAAAGTCTAATTTACACGACTAGTTGGAATGTAAACCCTACTAGTCATAAAGATATAAAACTGAATAAAAGTTTAAAACGCTTTCTAAAACAAAGAATGCAATCGAGAAATAAAATACACTTAAAACCCAATTAAAAAATTATCTTGGAGTTGTACTTTTGGTTCTTGATGCGTATTATCCCGTCGACCATGCAGCTGAATTGACCGCTGAACGGTCGTCGGGATAATACGTAAGTATCTTACTTTCTTACTGGGAGGCTCAACTTAATCGTGCAAATAAGCTTTCAGTTTAGAAAAATATAGAAACATATCCCTTACTTCACACTCACAGTCTTCATTAGTAACGTTTGAAGGAGGGCCTGGAGATGAAGACTTGTTTCCCATTTCCTCTTTGCTAATCACAACCTGTAAAAGAAATGCACCCTTTAACGAACAAAATATTAGCAACATGGTAAATAAAAACATCAATAAAATTGATAAAAATGTTTCTTTTCTAAATATTTATATTAGGCAGTGCACTTTATTTCCATGCCTCGACCAACCGTTTCAGCCAGACTAATTAGTCACAATTTCAGTACACCACAACTCTGAAATATTATTAAAACAGTTCTGCGATAGCGGAACACTGGTGTTGATGAAGTTAAAAATCCGTCCAGTATCAGGATTTATTGGTATATAATCATATCAATGTAATAAAAGAGCATACAAGTGTCAAAAATTGTAGGATTGATTCCCATTTATGTAGATTTATCGTTACTTTAATTATTTGCATCAATAGGCTTATTCGTTTAGTTATTGTAATATTCAGTGGATAGATGATCGATTCTTTCATAAAGGCAATGGTATTATATACCTCTTGCTAAGAAAATTTTACGCCTGGAGACTTTCCTCTGGTAAAACTTTTACGACAACATTGCAGACTGAGTAGTCATCGGTAAAGGAACTGTTATAAAGCAACTGGGCAGCGGCAGATGGCCACAGAAAGTCCGGCAGACGGAATATCGCAGTTTCTGGTAACTGCAACTTTATCTTTATACTCTAATCAATGATAGTTTATTGTTTAATGGCACTAGGGTAAGTCAAACACAAAGCATTCATGATGGATATGGTTACTGTCGAACCAACGATAGTAAAGGGTTGACGTGATTTTGACATACTCGGAGGGGATAAAGGAAGGTTGGTTGGTTGGTGGGGTTTTATGGCGCAAGAGCCATATTTGGCCATTCCGCGCCAAACACAAGACATTTATAGCCTAGACTTTAAAATTATACACGAGTAATGTAGGGAAGAAATGGGGACTTGAAGTGAAACTAAGGGGAAAATGTCCTCATCTATTGGACATAGATGGTGACTCATGTCATCATGCACACAATGCTGCGAAGCTATTTTCTAAAGTCTAAACCATTCAAATTGCACCTGGTATCCCTATGTGCTGATATTCATAGGGATTTCAAACGGTCTCCAGATTTGAGATCTGCACAGAAAGAAATGTAGGATATCTTTGAATATTAAATACACAGCTCCAGAAAATTACATTAGTTTTAGATGGCTCCCAGTGATGTAGCTCAAGACTTATCCAGATTGATGAATGCATATGTTCTATTTTAGTATTCTTTCCTGGGCAAGTCAAGTAAAGTAGTATTAAAAGTATTTAAAGAACATAATGTAAAAAAATGCAAGGGAATCTATTCGCAGTTTACAAAGTAAGCTTTCCTCCAAAAATTTGACACAAACTGGAAAAGAAAGGAAAACTAGAATTGCTGCAAAGTTGTTTAAAATGAATATCGAAACTAAATTAATAATGAATCTGTACATTTCAGTTTTACCTTTACTACAAGAATATGCAAAACTATTTCAATCAATATACCTATGATTCAAAACTTGCATGACAAGCAAATTGAACTATTGAGGGACTTATCTAGTTTTGTTAAACCAGAAATATTGAGTAGTACTTTCAAACGGTCTGTGAAGGAGGTGAGGAGTCTAGATTTTTTAGATAAAAAAAACCTTTTGCCAACAAAATTGATCTTTGTTGGGAATGAAGTTAAAGAACTTAGGCAATCCTTTGCGAAATGCAATGATGTTTTGTTATTTAAAAAGTCAGTTGTACAGGCATATGTTGGTTGAGCTCTAACTCACATCTAAAATGCCTATCGGTTGGTTGGTGGGGCTTTATGGCGCAAGAGCCATATTTGGCCATTCCGCGCCAAACAAAATGCCTATTGAGAAGCGCCTCTGCTTTAGATTATAGATGAAGACAACACTCTATATCGTTAAAACTGTTAAGAGAGCTGCCTCAGTTAGCATCATGTGCTGCGAAAACAATTTTTTATAGGTACTCGCGAAGTTTGGTGCGAATTTTTTTTATGCGGTCCTCGCACAAAAACAGGTTTGACTGTACAACTATATTTTTTGAAAGTGGTGACCGTTCTGTTTGCCTTGCAGGTATGCTGAGCCCAGCGGCCACATCCTAGTCTGTGTGGAATATGAGACCAAGACAAAGCCAGCTATGCCTTGAACATCCTGCGCAGGCAGTACCCGGAGTTGGCCTCCTTCTCCCTGGAGTCCCTCGTGCGCACGGTGCACGTCATGGAGACCGTGGTGGGGTGGGCCACCCTCAGGCGGTGGACGCTCGTTTCCAGGGAAATAGTAATTACGGATGGAAGCATCTGCATGCAACTCTCAGGGGCAGTGTGCACCTTTAATAGGGACGTTACCAGGACAACGGCCTAGTTCGGAAGCCTGGTGTTCACAAGAACTTTTCGCACTCCCAGGGGAGGAGCAGCGGAAGTCGTCCAAGCGCAACCTCGAGTGCTACAGAGTGTTACCGGTGTGGGGAAACAAATCACACACACCAAGAGTGTCCAGCGAAGGACAGAAAGTGTTTTGGGTGTGGGAAAGTGGGGCACTTGTCCAAAAGGGGTCAAAAGAAGCAGAAAAAAGTCTAAAAGGCGGCCTTGCAACGTGGTGCAGGCTGAACGCCATGATTCTGCGGAATTAGCTCAGTGTAGAGCTGGTGGTGAAAGTGTAAATATAAGTGATATAAGTCCCCTGGACAGGATCGACGAATCCTCGTTAAATTTCCAGGCAGAGTACGACGTTTTCCATTCCAGTGTAGGTAGTGTGCAGCCGATTCAAACCCTACACCACAATCTTTAGTGTAAATGGTGCGGAGTGTAAATTTGAAATTGATACTGGTTGTGCAATATCCTTAATCAATGCCAGAACCTACGCACAGTTGGGGTCTCCCCCTCTACAGCCGGCCGAGACAGCCTTATCGACCTTCACAGGTCAGAGAATTTCTGTGTTGGGGAACTTGGCATGTCAAGTAGAATTTAAAAATGAATCAAGGAAGGTGTCTCTGTTGGTTGTGGAGGATAGGGTCCCTAACCTGTGTGGTAGAGATTGGATTGAAAGGTTTAATATATTACCTGTGCATAATTGTAACCAAATATCCAATCAGGAGGTCAGTGACATTCTTAATGAGCATAAGGATGTGTTTAACCCTAGTCTGGGTCGGTTTAAGGATGGAAAAGTCAGCTTAATAGTTAAGCAGGATGTTAAACCTGCATTTTACAAAGCTAGAACCTTGCCATTTGCGGTGCGAGACAAGGTTAAGGAGGTATTGTTAAGGCTGCAGGAAGTGGGTATTGTCAGACCAGTGCGCTACTCTGAATGGGCAGCTCCAATTGTCCCGGTGCTTAAAAGTGACAGATCCTCCATTAGGATCTGTGGCGATTTTAAGCTAACGGCAAACAAAGCCATTGACGCTGACAAATACCCGCTTCCAAAGGCCGAGGATATTTTTGCCAGCTTAGCTGGAGGGGTCCAATTCAGTAAACAGGATTTGAAGGATGCGTATAACCAGCTAGAGCTAGATGATGAGGCTAGGAAATTAGCTGTAATCAATACTCATCTAGGTCTTTTTGAGTACACGCGGTTGGCCTTCGGCATATTCTCAGCCCCAGCCATTTTCCAACGTGTTATGGAAACTCTCCTTAAGGGCATTCTTGGAACAGCCGTCTACTTAGATGACATTCTAGTGACTGGGCGGAATCTTGAGGAACACCAAAGTAACCTAAGGGAGGTTTTAAAAAGGTTAAAGGAGTCGGGGTTAAGGTTGAAACGGGAGAAGTGTAGATTTTTGGTAGACTCGCTGGTATTCTTGGGTCACAAAATTGATCAAGAGGGAATCAGACCAGTAGAGGATAAGGTGAGGGCAATTAGAGAAGCTCCCGTTCCCAAAAATGTCAGTGAGCTAAGGTCATTTTTAAGGCTCATCACCTTCTACTCAAAGTTTCTCCCCAATATGAGCACTAGGTTGGCCCCCTTGTATGCACTTTTACAAAACGCAGTCCCATGGCAGTGGACAAGTAAGGGTCCATCCATAAATGATGTCACACTTTTTTTGCCCATTTTTGACCCCCTCCCCCCCCTTTGTCACAAACTGTCACACTTCCCCATACCCCCTCCCCCCCTTCTGTCACATGTCACGCTCTTAAACCAACAATATGTCTAATAGACTAATTTGAAAGTGCCCGGAACCAAGGTTTTTTTCCGTTGATTTTCAGCTGCAGGATGTGATGTCACAACTTTCATACTCCCCTCCCTCCCCCTTGTCACAAACTGTCACAAATTGATTAACCCCCTCCCCCCCTCTGAGCGTAACGTCATTTATGGACGGCCCCTAAGGAAGGGGCAGCCTTCGAAAAGGCCAAAGAAGCAGTGTGTAGCAACAGGTTGTTAGTCCATTTCGACCCAGGGATGGAGTTAACATTAGCGTGTGACGCTAGTCCTTACGGTGTGGGAGCCGTGCTATCCCACACCATTGATGGTCAGGATAGACCTATTGCCTTTGTTCCAAGATGGCGGCTATTCAACTGCAAAACCCTGAAGCGTAACACCTTTTGTTCATACGCGTTGAAAAAAAGTAGTTCCAAGTTATATGTGCGGTAATGCATATTAGTGTTTATATTGGCAAATAAAAGTAGTCGTTTAAGGATTCGAGTGTCTTTCTAATTATGTTTTAACCAATCACAAAATGCTAAGTATCAAAATAGTTTATTTGAGCTTTTAAAGCTCCGATTAGTTAAACGACGAAATGTTAACTGGAGGTTTCGTAGGTGAGACGACTGCGATTTTAAAGCTCCAGTTATATTAAACTGCCAGTTAGTTAACTGTAGGTTACCAGAAAGTTGGTGAGATCGGCCCTAAGTCAGGAGACAGCACCAGAAGTGCTTACAGCCCCGCCTACACCTGTTCGGCAACCGGGGACTCAGGAAGGTAGAACTCCTCGTCCCTGTGGCGTAGCCAGAAAAAAATTTCGGAGGGGATATGGGGTATTTTTTGTGGTTTTCTATGGTCAAAAAGAAAATTTTCTGAGTTTCAGGGGGGGGGATATATCCCCAAATCCCCCCGTCTGGCTACGCCCCTGCTGCTAGAGCCACTAGACCTGTGAGGTTCAGGGACTATTTACCTAAAGTGGGGAGGAGATGTTGCATCGTATTCTGTATGTAAGTGTATCCTATTCTGTATGTAAGTTTATTAACCGTATCAAGATGACCTACGTATGTAACTGTAACCAAGACTATGTAATTGTATTCGATGCCATGAACCACGAGACGCACGTGTGATTGCGATCGTGTTGAATAAATGCTTTTGCCTAATGGTCTAAGAGCTAGCAACGTTTTCGAGAGAGAATTTTAGAAAAGCTAGTTCTTTAATATATCTTTCCCTATGCTATTTCGAACAGCGTGCGAGCTATCTGGCTGCCTGTAAGCGGTGGCACAATTAGTGCGCATCCCACCTTTACAGGTAAAAATCTTGATTTTTAAATCATTTTAGAAAGATTTTTTTCATTTTCACTAACTTCTAAACACTATTAGAAAAATTAATTTATTATTGCCAGGACTTTGTGTCGGTAAGTACGAATTTGATAAGTTTGGGATTAGTAGAGAACGCCGGAGGAACTTTCGTAGGCAAAAAGGGATATTTAAATATTTATTATCCGAATGGAGAGAGTTATTTTTGAGAGTAAAGAAAAGGAATTCCATTTATCCTATTCAAGTAGCGAAAGCGAATTTAGAGGCTAATGTTTAATAAGTTCAGTTAATGAGAAATCCCCGAGATTATGGCATAAGAGATGCTCTCATATAAATGTAGGGGTGATATACAGGATGGCTAAAAGGAAAACTGTTTTAGGAGTAGATGAATTTAAAAATGAAGAGATTAATTGTCATGATTGCGCGATCGGCAAACTTCGCAGAGGTCCGTTTAAGAGATTAAAAGGAATAACTACTAGAAAACCTCTTGAATTATTGCATGTAGATCTTTGGGGACCAGCTCCCACAACTAGTATGGGAGGTAATAGATATTATTTAGGAATTGTTGATGATTATTCGAGATGGTTAGCGATTTATCCATTAAAACATAAAAGTGACGCCGTTAAAAGCCTAAAAGAATTTATTGTAAATTCCGAACGTCAACTAAATTGTAAAGTAAAAGCTGTAAGATCCGATAATGGTCTTGAATTTTGTAATTCAGAACTCAGTTCATATTTTGCTGAATTAGGAATAAATCACCAGAGAACGAATGTTGCATCTCCTGAAATGAACGGGATAGCAGAGAAAATTAACGGAGATTCTATGGATGCCGTGAGAACTTTACTTTATACATCGAAATTAAGTCCTAAATTTTGGGTGGAGGCTTTGTTAAGTTATGTTCATACTAGAAACAGGTTACCCCATTCAACTGATAAAGACACGACCCCTTATGAGAAATGGTACGGGAGGAAACCGAATATCTCATGTTTTAGAATATTTGGAAATTTATGTTTCTTTCATTTGCCGAAAATTTATCGTAATAAACTAGAGCCCGTAGCGAGAAAAGGTATTTTTGTAGGTTACGCGTTGAGAACTAAGGGATATCGAATTTATGATCCTGAAAAGAAAACTATAACGGAATTAAAACATGTTAAGTTTGATGAATCAATTATTGGAATTGACGGAATGAAAGGTAATTTTTTTAGAGAGATCCTTATCTAATTCGGATTTTGGCGAAACTTCGGAGGATGAGTCAGAGTCAATCGAAACCGAAACTCGGCGGGAAGAATCAAAGGCGCAAACCCCACTTTAGAAATCTGGGACCAGTCAAAGCGTAGGCAGTACGGGGATTAACGACCCACTTGTGAGTGATAGGATTCAGGGATGGAGGAGAGTTGAAGTAAAGAGAAAGACCGGGAACAGAACAGATGTATATTATTATAATTATGAACATATTCATTCAATATTGATTTATTTTATTATGTGTGCCTAAAGCCTTTAATTTTTTAAAAAAATATGCTTTTATTTACTTTAAGTGTTTAATGTCAACCAGGCAATAATAATAAGTGAACATAATTATTCCATAAGATAAACATGTAAATTTGTTAGAAATGCTTTTTGTGTTTTTTGCCCCCACTTCTTATTTTTTCCTAAAATCTGGAAACTCAATTCCCATAACTAGAGAATGATCCTGTGTTTGCGTCTTGTCAGTGCTCTATTTTTTTTGTTATAATGGACCCTTTTATTCTTAAGTTCCTTTGTGTTTAACCCATTAAGGACGGTTGGTAAGAAAAGTTGCCAAGGGACATTTCATTTTTTACTGACTCTAATAAAGGACATTAAAAGTTTAAATGCATGATAACAGCTTCTGAAGAATGTATTTATTCAGATAAAAATAGAAATTTATACCTTCCATACCGTTTTGGTGGTAAAATCGCTGTTAGAATGAGAGCGTTTCACTACATTTTGGAGATAGCTGGGAGATCATTTGGAAAACGCCAAAATAATCTAATGTTTTGGTTATTTTTGTGATTTGTTTCCATTGCAGCATATTCACAAGATCCCATTCTAAATATTATTACCAATTACAGTTGGAATGAGGGTATTTAAATTGCCAATAGCAAGAGTTTTCTTCTACTGGCAACTTTTGTTGCCAATCGTCCGATGTGTGGTCTAAACTTTTACGAGTTACTCATAAGAAGCTTTTGCAAATTAATTATTTTTAATGCTTTTTTTAGTTCTTATCATAAATGTAGATCTTATTGATACTTTAGCATGATGAAACGTTTCCCTTGATAATTTTAGTGGGGTTTTTTTATAGATTTTAGATTTTTACCGATTCCTTACACATTTATTGGTTCAATCTCATACTAAATCATTTCTGGATACATTTATTTTCCTTGAAAGGGCTTTATGGAAACTTACAGTAGTCAAAAAATAAAATAAAATATCACTGGAGTTATTTAGCCTATTTTGAATGGGCCAATACCTAGTTTTTATCGAGTTGATGACTAATCTTCAACATTTTCTGTGGGGAATATGCGAAATCTGGAGCCATAAAGATGAATATTGTAATAATTATGACTTTTTGATAGAGAATGACTAACAAGAACATAGAATTCCAATAAGAGAAAAAGCTTCGGAAGGCAAAAAAATTAACCAAAGGTATAAAAAAACCCAAAGTTGAGAAAATATAAGACTGGCAGGTAAAAAAGTCCCTATGTCCCATGACTGGGAGATATAAATAAAACTATTTTAACCTGAAAGTTAGTTAAACTGCTGAAATCAAAGGGTTCCAACCGTTCCGACTTAAAAAGTACTAGTTCAGCTATTTTTAAAGCCTGAAATTAGGTGAATATCAATATTTCGGACTAAACAGGCCCTATTCATTAGGGGTAAAATACCCTTTTTTGGACCCCCTATCAGCAGTATAGTCCCCATTCACTAATTTGTGTATTATTTCTTTAAATTATGTATAAAAACATATTATTATCAAAATCGTAAACATTCTAATTAGTTTTTTCGACTTTTCATTTGTCAGAGTTTGGACCCCACTAAGGACGGTTGACAAGAAAAGTTGCCAGTTAAAAAGTCATAAAAATTATTTTTTGAAAAATCTGAAAATGGGCATTTCTTACTATATTCGGTCCAAATGAACAAAATATGAAAGAAAAAGTTACTTATTTTCATTATTTTAAAGTCGTCCTTAATGGGTTAAGACAGTTATGACTATTACAAGACCACTTGTGCTGCGTCATTGACCATTCTCATGTGACTAAGACCTTCATTAAGTTTCCTATCCAAATTTGTTTTGAAACAAACTGAATCCTTACATGACCTCAAATAAAAATTTTCTTTTAGAAATATTTTCATACCAAAGTAAATGATAAATTATTTCTCTTTAATAATAGACTTTGTTTCACTGTAAAAAGAGGAGAGTTTAACTACCGAGTTGTCTGGTTGGTTTTTTTAACAATACCTTGGGCAAAACATTCCTCACAGTTACCTGACTTTCCCCTAAACCTTGTTTGTGCATTCGGACATACTCTGCATTCCTGATTGAGAGTAATCCATGTTCAAAGTGAATCCCCTCTTGTATTTCTCTCTTTTTATTTACTGAATATTAAGAATTCAATGTTGAATATTTTTTTGTGTGACAAACTCAAGAGGAATTCAAAATGAACTTTTCTAAACAACTATTCGTTTCAGGTTTTGAAAAACTCAAAACACGCCATGCAACTTTACTACATCCATCAGTTATAAGGGCTTTTGGATCGCCTTGGTATTTTTACATCAAAGGGAAAGATAAATGTGGTCTTTGTGTTCCCTTCAACCAAAAGACTGTGAAAAAGTCAACAATTGTCTTAAATAAGTCTATTGGATTTTCCCATGAAGAAATTGTTGAACTTTACCCTTATCCTGGACTTGTAACCAAAGCTGCTAATGTAACAGTATCTTTTGATGCTAAAATCGATTCAAGTGAAAAGTTCAAAGATCAAGTACTGGATATTTTAAGTATGAATTTCATTGATGTGAATTGTTTGTGTTTTAAACTGTAATTGAATAATTTATATTATTTTGAAACTTATTATAATATTTTTAAAAAATATGTGTGAAAATCTCTTTTAACTTACACTTGAAACAATTCTATGTATGAAACTTCATTTAAATTTAATCTAATGACAAATATTAGTTTATAATATAAAACATAAGAGTAAATTAGCAATTAATATTCACCTTAAAAATTTGTTCCCTTTAAAAACCCATAACATTTTGCTTTGAAATTTGTTAAAATATGATTTTATTAAAAAAGTAAACTTGTGTAAAATACTTTTAATATTTTACAATTCAATTGAAGACCTATTATCAGGCATGAGATTTTTCCGCTAATTAGCGGAAATCCGCTAATTTTAGAGGTGTTGAGAATCGGAATTCCGCTCAATTGTGTGCGGATAGTTCATAGCGGGAAAAAATCTGAATATTTTGTTTCCCGAGCGGACATAGTGTACCAAAACGATTAAACCCCTGGTTTTTGGGCTCAAATTTGGAAAATTTTCTGAGATAGAGTTAAGTAAGATGAGAATCCTATTTAAAAAGTATTAGAAAACTAAATTGAACCTATTGTATGGGATAGGGATTTGAATTTGGGACCCCCGAAATAAATTTCTATATCACTCTAACTTATTTGGACGCTTCTAAAAAATTTCAGATAATTTCTTTCTTGAGCAATCACATGCCTGTATTATTTTTAGGAAACCAAAGGTTCTTCTGTCTTGGAACTAAATTCAACTTTCCTTATCTTGATGGGTGTGAATTTTCAATAACTTCAATATTACCTACTGAGACTGAATAAAAGACTGAAATTAAATTGAAATCATTTTCTTGTAGAGTATATGGGTTTTAATCATTACTGATCACATCTTTTGGGCCTTTTATGTTTTGATATGTTCTATTTACTTAACCTTTCAATTGCATAAGTTTGATGAGTTCACGGAAATAGAACAAACAAAATTTGATAAATCCGGAAACATTATTGCCTTTGAATAAAACAATATGAAGTCCCATTAAAAAATATTTAGCATAATAACTTTACATAAAAATGAGATCAAGTTTGCTAAGTGGAGACATCTGGTTCATAGTATCAAGGAAACAACAATATCCTCATAAGTTATAGCTCTACAAATATATTTTTAGGAGCTCAAAATGCCTCTTTATGCATGTTAGAAAATAGATCAAACATTTTAAGCAACTTTTATTATTATTAATATAGAAATTATTAATTACCTTTTGTCCTGTTATATTTTATTATTTCCTTTCCTGGTTTCGGGTTATTAATTTAAAAAATTATTAATTAAAAAAGTTCAAATCACACTATCTCAGACTCCCTTTCGTACAAGGAATTTTATTGCTATCAACTTTTCTTATATCAAGAACTTTAAGACGCAAATTCTACATTTAAATGTATTAAAAACCTATATTGGACCTATTAATTATGAATGGGAGAGGCTGCAGGAATAATTTTGCGGCCCCACCCGAAATAAATTTTTATACACGCATCTGGGTATAATTGTATACATCTTAAACTTTTTCTTAGGATGAGTTCTAAATTTAGATTGATACATGGATAGTGTTTCCTAATATACAGGGTGTTTCAAAAAACCTGTAACGATAGGCTATTTCCTAAAATATTTCCCCTAGACCCATACTTCCAATGGCGAATTTTCTTCAAATGAGATGAAAAATTATATGAGACCAGTTTCAACTCCATGGGGGGTCTATTTTAGAAGATGCAGAAAATAAATTTTTATTATAATAAACCTAAATCGTAGACTGAAACTTCCAATAGAAAAAATTTTCTCCATTCACTTCACAATAAGATAGAAAAAATTCTGTCTCGATATCTTCAAAATTCACTGAGATATGCGGGTTTATATTTTTAAGGGACCGTCCGCAAGTTAAAAAGCGCGTCATTCTATTGAACAATAAAGCAGTGTTTGGCTAAATCGGAACTTATAGGTATTGATTCCTGAGTATCAAGTGTTTCTGGGAGTAACACACTCGTGCTACGATTACACTAGTCGACAAATTTTAACTTTTTTTCCCTAACAAAAATGGGATTAGGTATTTCTGACTAATTTGAGGGTGTAGAATTCAGAAATAGTTGTGAAAAAGCTGCAGCACGTACAGTTTTTTTGTTACAAATATAGCACCAATACTGAAAGAAAGGAAAAAAGCGTTCAAACCACTCGTTTTTTAACAGTTAATCTCATTATTTTAGCATAAAATGCTATCATAATTGAGATTATATACATGTTTCTGATAATATAAAACTAAAAACCATTAAACATTCATTAAATACGATGCAATTTTATCCCTTTTTGCCTCTTAAGTGGCGTCAAATCTCCTCTTTTAATGAACCAAGAGCTGTAGCCCAAAATTGCTATTTCTCAATGACCTATGTATCGAGTCAATGTCCTAAGGGCATCTATACCATTGTTTATGATTGAATACAGTGAGATTTTCCGGAAATAAATTCAAACGTGGATGTAAAATCTGATTTTTGAGTGATGTTCAACATTCTATGGCTTGGTAAGACTAAAACAGAACCTTCTATTGGGATTAAAACATTTTTATCGGTCCTTTTTTCTAAAACCTATCCTACCACTCTCCTAAAAACCATTTCCAAGCTGATAATGAGTTTTAATTAAATTTTCCTTCAAAAGCAAGGTTGTGAATCCTTTTTTAATCAGAGGTTCATACTGACTTTGTGTTTGCCTTCACTTAATGGCAAAAAAAGTCCTTTTAAATACTTTTTGAAGTGTTTTTTCGGTAATTGTCATTGATATTAAATAACCAAGATAATTTGAATGCCCTCCCCATACTATATGGATAGTAATTTGCATAGAACTACTGTTGACTCTTACGCACTTAAAAAGAGCCACATTCTAACTTCTGCAACATACGTGAGGAGCCCAGATTTCATTTTAGCCACTTATTTGGACCCAAATCAATGGGAAAAAACCTTTTCCCACCTTTTCTGTTATATATGACCGTTGAATTGTAATTTAAACCGTACCCAAATTTTGCAAAACGTATTGTGTATAAATGTGCAAAATCTACTCTGAAAACTCGTCATTTTTCAAAATGAATTGCAGTACAAAAACATAGCCACACTTTTAAAATAATGTCTACATACTGGGATACTAGAAATAAGTTAATTGGATGGGATTGCAGGGTTGTTATTGGACAAAAATGACGCTTAAAACGCAAAAATTATGAAAAAAAAGCAGAAAATCGAAAATTTTTGTTACACAAATATGGGACGTGGTGGAACTTTTTTACTTGCAGATATGTGAATAACTATATGAATTAGTAACAAAAATAGTAATTTGGTTGTTGTTAGGAAACCACTGTCGACTAGTGTTATTTTTTACTTAGCTAATAGGTATGAAGGAGTACCTGATTTTGGGGCTCCAAGAAATATTTTTATAATCTTTTCGATAACTCAAGGTAATTTGTAAATAAGTATTGATTTAGGTACTGATTGATTAGTACTGATTGGTAGGAGGGTTACTTTCAAACCGATGACGTCACAAATCACGCAAAATGAGAGCTGATGGGCCCCCTCTGGGCATCGCTGATATGAGTAGCAATGACAGGTATCTGGATTAGCGTAGTTGAGCGAGCTCAACACCATGCCTGGGAGGAGTTTTTCATGTAGTCCTTGTCACCTCAAAAAATCAAAGTTTCACGGTAGTTTGATTTCTAAAATGTTCAACTGTTGTTTGTGGATGGCCCCTATTTTGCAGTAAAAGTATGTCACTTATAGGTATGATAAAGTGGTGTAAGTCACGAATTTTAGCTTTTAATATCTTAGTGAATTTTGAAGATATCGAGATGAAATTTTTTGTATCTGATTAAAAAATGAATGGAGAAAATTTTTCTCATTGGGGGTTTCAATCTACGGGGGCCGTATAAAAATTTATTTTCTGCATCTTCTAAAATAGACCCCCCATGGAGTTGAAACTGGTGTCATATAATTCTTCACCTCATTTGAAGAAAATCTTCCATTGGAAGTATGGGTCTAGGGAAAATATTTTAGGAAATAGCCTATCGTTACAGGTTTTTTGAAACACCCTGTATACCATCATGCACCCCAATAAATAAATTCTGTCTACGCCACCGATTTTGATGTTAAAGAGTTTTTGTCAATTAAAGAAAAATATTTTGTAAACTCTTTTAAAATATGAAATTTTACTGCAATAGTGAAGCACCCACATTAAAAACATGCAGGTCCGTATTCACCTAAAGAGGAAATTTTATTTGCGTAAGAGGCTCTGAACACAAAAGAAAAATGTCCTCTCATCCGAAGCACGACAAATCCGTAGCCCTTGGAAAAGAAGAAAAAGAAACTGACGTGACAACACCCTTCGCCCGCCAAGAAAAGCGCAAAATGGGCTCTATCTGGGAACCCCGAATCGAAATGCTCGTCGCGTGGACCCCAAATCGGTGTGGGATCTCCCGGGGGTCAGATGAGGTCAAGCGACAGAAGCTCGGAGCCGCACAATATATATAATACTAATTTTGTTTTTAAATAAAAGATTTATTGAAGGTATCCCATCCCTGCCCGGTCTCCCCTAACAATTGTCTTAAGTGTTTGTAAAATATAGGGTGTTACTGGGTTTATCCAAGACTTGTTTTTGGAAATTTAACCGTCATAATGAATGTATGCTATAATAGGATTTATAGTTATGCAAAGACTACATATTTTTCAAAACATTCCAATTTTTATACTTGAACCAGATGCTGTATATTTTGAAAAAATACACCTTTTGCTATTCCTATGGGTGGCCCTGGAATTTACAATTAATCCCTTGAAAGATTTATGAAATCGTTATTTATTATCTACCAAGAAATAAGTTTTTTACAATTCCGTATCCCTGTATAAATGAAAGATTTGTAATCAAATCATTAAATTAACTTTTGGTCTTCTACCTGCAGGCTCACCACTACAGCATCAGGCTGGCTGCTGAAGACGTGTGCCCGATCTGCGTACCATCAAATAGATAAAGTAAAAAGTAAGTAACATTTGTCTTTAAGTGTTTGTAAAATATAGTGTGTTTCTGGTTTTCTGTGTTTCTGGTTGAAATTTAACCCTCATATCTAAGGTATAGCTCTTTTTTTGCTATGCAGACTACATATTAATTTTCAAAATATTAAAATTTTTATGGTTTTTAAATGGCTGTATGTATTTTTAAAAAATACACCTTTTGTTACTTGAACTTAAATATTCCTAGGGATGACTCAAGAATTTATGATTCCTCCCTGAAAGGATTTACAAAACCCTTATTAATTATCTACTTTATCTTCGAAGAAATAATTTTTTTACTGCCTTAATTATAAGATTTGTAATCATTGGATTAACTTTTGTCCTTTACTTGCAGGCCCACCTCCACTGCATCGGGATGACTGTTAAAGACGAGTGCCTAATCCGCACACCATCAAATAGCCTGAAGACCAGTAAAAAGTAAGTAACATTTGTCCTTAGTGTTTCTAAAATATATAGAGGAGATCTATATCTGAGGGTAATTATTTGCAGTTGCATTTCTTAAGGAAAAATTCCTAATTGGCCTCCTTTTAAGAGGTGCTCTACGTGTAGTAACACTGTTTTAAATAATTTTTTGAATCTTTATTTCATTTGAATGAGTATTTTGCATCACCATCATATTAAAGTGACAATAGTGTTTCTTTTCTTATTTTTTATTTTCAACATCAGGTGCTTTTTTTACATTTTTTTACTTTTCTCTTTACTCTCTGGTGAAACCAACATCCCTTTCATTAAAATTATAAAAATTCCTGTATTCAAAATATTGTAGCAACCCTGCGACCAACCAAAAATTCACTTGCGACCCTCAATAATCGATAGCTCCAACATGGTTTTACGTTATCAATAATGTGATCTGAAGGTAGAATCTGACTCTTGATTTCCTGGGTTTTTTAATTGGTTTCTGCCTGAAGTAATTTGCTTTTTATGTTCTCTTTTAGAAATTTTAGTTTTAACTTGACAAAATTTGTAACAATCGTTATTTTGGTATAATTTATAGGGGTAATTCCACAGTATTTGGGTTCACAAGCTAAGATTGTAGAGTAGGGTGGAGCGAAAAAAACTTTTTTTCGAAATTCAAAAAGATACCTATGGCAAAAGTGGTCTTATGTAATAAGATGAAAAACCGCGCAAAAATTTTTGAAATCGGTTAATATCTCAGTTCGCGCATTGAGCTCAAAGTTTATAAAAATGCTTAAAAATGAACATTTTCCGAAATTTTTTAGATAATATTTAAATAAAATTTATAGAAATATTCTCGCTTGTAACCTCTTAATAAAAGCTCAAAAAAGTAAAAAAATAAATATAATGTTTATTTTTACAATATTTGGGTGCGCAATTTTGCTTGAAAAATGCGAAATTTTCGAATAATTGGTAAGTTTGTTTCATTGTGCAGCACTTCACCCATTTTGTTAGTTTCATCCTAAAAATAATTACTTTACATTCGAAAATCATCTTAATCTTACAATTGAAAACCATCACCATCATCAAAATCCCATTCTCAGATGAGAGTTAAATTGAATGGCAACTGCATTAAATAGTAGTAGATATGGTATCTTAGAGCAACAGTTGCAATAGCATCTAGTGTCTTACAAGATATAGGAGTGATTACAGACGCAGATTATTCCCATCTAATTCACAGATCCCAAATAAGAAGGGGAAAGAAGCATATTGGAAGTGTTTTAAAGTTTTCAGTAAATATGGAAATTAATGGACTTTATTTTGACGGGCGAAAAGATACCCTATGCTTAGAAAAAGTAAATAATAAACAATACCGTAGAAAAGTTAAAGAGGATCACTATTCTCTAATTTAAGAGCGAGGATCCTCTTATATTGGTCATGTGTCACCTCCCACTGTACATTTTTAAATAATTAGATATAAAAGTAATGTAATGCTAATTTTTCTTTTAAGTTTAATAGATTATTTGGTTTTCTAAGTGTTATATTTAGAAGCATTGTAAGACTCGGTTTCCCTTATTTCAGAAAAAAGTGACGCTCGATGAGAAATAAATACACTGAAAAAAGTTACATTTTGAAGATACAGTTGGGGATAGAGATGGTCCGCAGAGGTTCAAATTTAAGTGAAGTGGTTCGCAGACATATTTGAGTTGGTAACCACTGTTATAGATGGATCACTGCTGCTAATAGAGTGTTGAGATTGTACGTAAGTGTCCTCAGCCCTTCTGAAAGCTTAAAAAATATTTCAAAATTTATCTTAAAGTCATACATGCCTGTGTATGGTTTAAAATTAAAAAAGAATAGTTCCTTCACAGATGGGCCCAAACACGTTTTTCATGCAGTTCAAACAACTTTATATCTATCTGATGATCTACTTCAAATAGTTGATCGAGTTGTTGAACGCAATGCATTCTTCACACACCCGGAAAACTTGTTGTTGTCAATTATTGTCAATGAAAGTGTCTCTGTTCTACAGATCGCAGTTGAAAGAATCTTGAAAGCTAGATAATTTGCCTGGGGGTAGAAAGGATTAGAAATTTTGTTCCCCCAAAATTAAATTTTAATGCAACGGAGTAATATTATTGACTGATGGAAATCATGCACAATCTATCCTCCAATTTTAAAAGACGTAAGTGTTGAAGATTTGAAATCATTAGTGCATTCTAACACAGAGCTCACTGCATACATAATGAAGTTCCCCTGCCACACTCAAGCGGTTGAGAGGTGCGTTAAGCTTAAAACTGAAGAATCAACAAAAGTGTTGTCAGAAAGCAAGAGATGGCTTCATAAAATCAACTTTATATTCAAGATCAGTTATGCCAGATTTAAAAAAAAACGGAATTTAAATTTATTCCTGTTTAAAATTTAATTTTTTAAAAATCACAAAAATTATGGTTGGTTGGGTAAGGGGGTGGGTGGAACCCGACGTGCAGCCACCTCCCCGTAGTGAGTTCTGGGCTGTTCTTACAAAACGGGCGAAGAGCTGCACAGTGAAACAAACTAACCAATGATTCGAAAATTTCGCATTTTACAAGCAAAATTGCGCACCCATATATTTATAAAATAAACATTAAAATTCCTTTTTTTACTTTTTTGAGCTTTTATGAAGAGGTTACAAGCGAGAATATTTCTATAAATTTTATTTAAATATTATCTTAAAAATGTCGGAAAATTTTCATTTTTAAGCATTTTTATAAACTTTGAGCTCAATGCGCGAACTGAGATATTAACCGATTTCAAAAATTTTTGCGCGGTTTTTCATCTTATTACATAAGACCACTTTTGCCATAGGTATCTTTTTGAATTTCGAAAAAAAGTTTTTTTCGCTCCACCCTATTGTAGAGTAAGTTGCATCAACCATATCCATTCCATCAGCTCAATATAAAATAGCCTTTGAAGTTAAGATTAAAAAAATTACTATGTTACCAGTAACATAAAGTATCCGAGTGAAGAAGGGTTTCTATAATTTTGAGAAAATGTGCTGCTTGAATAATAATGATCCAGGGTTCGCGTTTACTCGCTATAGCGGGTTTTTTACGCAAATTCGCGAGAGCGGGACGCAACTCCGGCAAAATACCAGGTCCGCGGGACCCGGAAAATTTCGAAAGAAAAGACGCGAAAAAATACAATTTCGGACAAGAAACGCAAATTAGGCCAAACTTCCGGAAGTAAATTGGTCCTGTTGGCTTCTGACCACGGTAAAGTTGTTTTTTCTACATCGCAATAACAACGCGAGACGCCCGTTTACGAAAGCAGTGGCAACAATCCGCAAGCAAAACGAAACCGCGAGAAGTCGCGATTTTACGAGTTTTAACGTAATAACTTGCGGTTTTTCTAGGAAAAAATCTGGGGATTATTTGAAAAAATTAAAATTTATATCCCTTAAGTATAGTGAGAATATTTGCAAAACTTGACTAAGTAAATTTTAGTTATTTCAGTAAGCTATGTAGTAGTTGTAAGAGCTCACTCATGCATGAAAAGAGTAAAGACAAGCCTCAGAAATAATTGAGAGAACTAATCAGTAATTTAATGATCGATGATATATCGAAGCGTCCGGTTCAAAAGATGAAAATTTAAAAATGCTATAGTGCAATTTGTCAAAAGAGATTGAATTAGTAAGAATAAATCTAATAATAAAAAAATTGTTTTTTTTTTGTTGTGCTAGAAGTTTTTGTTCAAGCATTTGATAAAAGCAAAATGCATTTTTTCCTCAAAATCTTATTATATTTTTCTTCCCTTTAGCTGCAGCTGTTCCCATGGACAGACTACCATCATTTGCAGAAATTTTGATGGGTTGTCGATTTAGGACTTGAAATTTGCCAATGCCAACCCAGCTGACCCCTCATCACGACTGCAGAGAGATGAGAATTAAAATTAGAATTTAAAAGATTGTCCTGAATTTTTATTCAGATCATGTGCTGTAACAATTTTGTAAATAAATATTTAAACATTATGGTCACAACCCTGGGAAAAGTATTTATTTAAATAAATTATTGTTTTACTCAATAAAATAGTGAATATTTGCTGCTGTATTTTGAGTGTTTTCAAGTATGTAAGTATTGCAAATAGGAAAGAAAATTTTGTCATTTATAGGTGTAATTTTTTCGTTTGGAAGATATCAAGTTCTGAAGCAGGTATAGTACATTTTTGCGTTTACGGTATAATATTCAATTGGAAAAAGTGACGTTCCATTCAATGTTTAGTTTTTAATAATTAGAGAAGTATCAAATTATAGTATTGGGTTGTCCCATAAGTTCTGTTACTTTTTACGAAGTTTTGTCTTAGAAAATTTTTTATGAAAAACTGGTAATAGGTGGAGATTTCAAACAAAAGGGATTTTGATAAATGTATATTTATGAACATAATGTGTGATTTTGGTAGTTCTAGGGATATTATTTCTATTCAAAATGGCGGTTTAAAAAAAGACCAAAAACGACGATTTTCGCGTAATTTTTTTCTTTTGTTTAAAAAACTAGGAAGAACGCATAATTCATGGCTAAAAGACGTTTTACAGTATATTTGAAATGTTTAGATTACGATGTCATAGTTTCAAGATGATTCAATAAGTTTAAGGTTGGAAATTTTGGCATTAAAACTTCATATATTGGCAATTTCACGTGTTTTTTAAGCACGCCTATTGTTTTTCTAAGCAGCTGGTATGAAGTAATTAAAGGCAGGTGTTTTTTGAACCATAATTGCTTGTTAATGCATTAAAAGTATCTTTTCATAATATCATTCAATTGATTTATTTCCAATTGCCAAGGAGTTGTTTTTATTGTAATGTTTTCGTATGAAGGCGAAGAAAATTGCTTTGTTCGCTGAGCGTAAGTTAAGCGAGTGTAATTGTGATAAGCTAAAACGTTGCGCGCTTGCATTGTGCGCACTATTTTCTGAACTTAAGTTCAGATATAATTTAATGTACTGCATATTTTGAATACTTGGGTCTTTCCTAAGCTTTTTTATTGATTTTGATGCTTTTTTTCGTAAAAATTTCTTTGAAATGACTAACATTATTGAGGTAAGTTTTTGCAATAGATGTTATGTTTGGGACCGAAATTTCCTAAGTTAAACTTATCGAATTATCTTGAAACTATGACATCTTAAAGAAAACATTTCAAATATATAGTAAAAATTTTTTTAGCCCTGAATTATGTGTTCTTCCTAGTTTTTTAAACAAAAGAAAAAAATTACGTGAAAATCGTCGTTTGTGGTCTTTTTTTCAAACCGCCATTTTGAAAAGAAATAATATCACGAGGACTACCAAAATCCCACATTATGTTCATAAATATACATATACGAAAATCCCTTTTGATTGAAATCTCAACCTATTACCAGTTTTTCATAAAAAATTTTCAAATACGAAACTTTGTAAAAAGTAACAGAACTTATGGGACAACCCAATATAAGATAAGATTATGTTGTGAAGGGAGCCAGCACCATAAAAAATATTGTAATTGACGTAAATAATCTTGTCTTTTGTTTGCTGATGACTTAAAGATTTTCAAACCAATATCAACTTATATGGATCATGTTTCTCTACAATCAGAACTCAATAAATTAAATTTATGGTGTCAACAAAATAAACTTTATATCAATATCGAATAATGTTTTGTCTTAACGTGTACCCGTAAAACTCATCCTCTTTTAGATAATTATTCGATGAACAGTAACGTAATAGCTAGAAAATATAACATCAAAGACCTTTGAGTAATTTATGAAACTTCTTTCACCTTTAATTTTCATACACATGATATCATTAGAGCTATGAAAAACCTTTGTGTACTCAATTATTGAACCTATAATTTTAATGACATCTTTGTTCTTGAAAGTCTCCAATACTGTTGTCTAACCCAGGGGTTCTCAAACTTTTTCAGCCACGGCACCCCTAGAAAGCTAAAAAAAATTTGGGGCACCCCCCCAAAAAAAGGTTAAAATTTTTTGGGAAAAAAAAGGTATCCATATAAGAAGTCTCCAGCAGTGTATTATGAAATTTATTTCAGGAGGGGCCTAAAATTAGCCCTCAACACTTTCCTTTGTATTAAGTTGATCCAATGTAATTTCTTTTTTTAGGTACAATTTGTGATATAAAATATTTTTATATAAGAAAGGTTGTAATAAAGCTCGAAGTATGAAAGGGGGTCTGGGGGTCCTCCCCCAGAAAATTTTTGGAAAGTTGACTTTAAAAGACAGGTTTTTAAGTAGTTTTAGCACACCTATTCTCAAATTTAGATTTAAATTTTTGGCAGGATTTGCATTTTGATGAACTTAGTATAATATAAAAAAGTTGTGAGTAATAAAGTTCCAAGTAAAAAAGAAGATGTGGAGGTCATCCCCAAAAATATTTGTAAATTTAATCCTAAAAACAGGGCTTACCTTGTTTTTGGTTTACACCTACTCCGAATTTCGGGTATATATTTTTAGATATTGAGTACGAAAGGGAGTTAGGTGGGTTCTCCCCCAGAAATTTATGCTAAAAATCAGGGATTTTCATCAGGATTAAAAATCAGGATCAGGGTTTTGGTAGACCAAGTCTGAGTTTCGGTGGGTCAGGGCACTCTCGGCCCCCATTTACGCCTTTCCATACTTTTTTTCATTTCAGAATAAAAGGAAAAAAAGAGAGAAAAATTGTTTTTCTCCCCCCATAAACAGATAAGAAGATTTGTTCCATAATTAAAATTTCGTAATTTTTTGCAACTTTTCTTGGTTATTGTTGCGGCACCCCTGGCATACCCTCGCGGCACCCCAGGGTGCCGCGGCACACAGTTTGAGAACCTCTGGTCTAACCCACCTTAGAATACAATTGTGCTATTTGGAATCCTGCTACAAAATCCCAGATTCTATCAATAGAAAAAAACAAAAATTTCTTCGATACATCAGTCTAAAGACAAATACAATAATGCACACCCCTCTTTAAAAAATAGAATTACTGCCTTAAATTTTTTTACAATATATTACGTAACAACATTGATTGTTCTTTAGTTCATGAATTTAGTTTAACTGTTCCACAATACTACACTAGAAATAAAACAACTTTCCTTGATCCCCTTTTATCTAAAAATTATTTTATCAATCAACCTTTAATGCAATTAATTAAATTGGTCAAAAAACTTCCCAACACTTAGGGTAGGTGGGGGTAAAAACCCGCACGAGGCAAAACCACGCACCGCGATTTTTTATTGTTAATGATCGATTCAAAAATTGAAAACCAGGTGGTTGGTTTGTCTTATTGTGACCTAATTGTTCTGCGAAAGTTCGTACCCCTAAGTCACTCATGAGTTTAAAAAATGCTGTAAGTTTGTTTTTCATCATTTTGATGTAATTTTTCTGATCTTTTACTTAAAAATTACATAAAATAGGGCTTGAGGAGAAATACAAACAAATAGCCCAATGATAAGATAGCAATTTCACTTCAGTTTCCTTTTGAAAAAACTGCCTCAACATGTCTCTAAAAATAATAAGGCTTGTTTTTCAAAACAAAGTAAAATGGGGCAAATTCACGCAGGTGTTTTGGGGCAAATCTACGCACCTTAAAAAGCTCAGGAATTCGTCCCAAAAGGGAAATGGGACTACTTGACCTCTAATGAGGTTAATAAAGGTGTCCTAGATGCCAACCCCCTACCTGAAACCATCCTTTCTCCCTTTTGAAAGATATCTGGTCAATTTGAAATTAATTGCTACAACAGATTGACAATTTTCATTAAAACGGATTATATCTATGTTTAATATTGTTGGTTAACTTAAAAATATTAAAACAATATATTAGAAATCCATTATCTGCGAGCGGATGATCCACGATTGCTACGAAAAAAAATTTTAATGATGAGGGTAAATTTTAGACGACATTAGAGAGATTTTAGATGTAGAGCAAAGGTTTCTGCTGTACTGTACACATTTTAAAAGTTTTGCATATCATGTTTTTTTGTACAATGAAACAGTTTTTATGCTGAAATATTTTTTTTCGTGTTTTCACCTCATTTTTGGCCTTTTTTCGGGTTATTCGCGATTTTAGCTATCCGCGGTACCCTTGGCACCCAATTCCGCGGATAATAGGAGCTCTACTGTATTAAGATGATTATCTCTAGTGTTTTTATGATGAAACATTTTGTTTATCCATGTTTATTTCATTTGGACACGAAAATTCAAAAGTGCGTGTCTTTGCCCCATTTTGCGAGGCAAAGACCCGCAATTTTTTTTTCTACTAAATTGTCAATTTCTCTTGAAATACTATCGATAAGAGTATAAATTTGGATTGGTTTTGTAGGTTACATCTCAATCTAACACCTCCAATTGAAATTTTGGGATTATCTACCCCCTATCGACCACAATGTTAAAAATACTGAAAACTGCGGGGCTTTGCCCCCACCTACCCTATATATTTTTTGATAACTTCCTAAAAATAAAAAGTGATCTGGCTGAATTTTCTGCGTAATTTTAAGTCGGTGCTTCTATGCATTGCTAGATATTTCGTATTTTATTTGTGTTTTTGTATGTAGTGTCATGTCTTTTCAATTTTGTTTTCACTTCACCATGTAAATGGTAATCTGTATGGTTGAATAAATGTTTATTTATATACAGCTGCCCATGTTAGGTTATTTCACGCAAGGTTATTTCGCCTAAAATCTTTTATTATCAAGGAACGTCTACACCGTCAGCTGAAGGCAGCCATCATGTACCACAACACAGAGGTGGATGAAAGTATTGCCCACTGTTCTCCTCGGGATCAGGTGTTTAATGGAAGACATTGGGGCATCGCCAGCAGAGCTCATTTACGGATCCACCCTCCGCTTGCCACGAGATCCTACGTAACCACGACTACCCACCATATCCCACCATACAACAGGGACATATACGACAACAGGGATCTGCGAACTTCCTCGCACGTGTTCATCAGGAATGATACCATACGAAAGCCTTCGACTCCACCCTATACCGGCCCTTTTAAAGTGATTAAGTGCCATAGAAAGTATTTTGAATGTGACATCGCACCCCATATGTTGTGAAGTTACTTTTTAGGTGGTCGGGGAATAGGTTGAGTTCAGGTCTAGTCTTTTTTTTATTTGCTTTTGGTCGGCTAGGTGAGGACCTGGATTTAGCACTGTCTAGGTCATCACAGGGTGTTACAGTCTTCAAACGCTCCCGTTTTCTTCAGCCCATCTCCAGAACCTCAACTACCTTCCATCAAAGTCTGGAGTTGGCAGAACGCGAGTCCCTAAGAGTCAACAATGTCTCACGGCACAGTAAAACCCTCCTTTTTGGCGGGGCGTCTCCACCCAGGCAACTCATCAATGCCGGAATTCTGTCCAAACATGACTTGTCTGTTACCGACCAGACTTCTGATCTCGTTTTGTATTAGGAAATTATGGCACAAGGCTCTGTTCTGAGCATTCTGCACCATACAAAGCATACCTGGTTGGTGAAAACTGGTCTGCCAGAACGTGTAGACACTATGACAGCGACACGGATTTTATTCAGAAGTTCCAATTGCGGGTCAATATTCTCACGTGATAAGTCAGTGACAGAACTGAATGAGATCTTTCTTGCCGTACAGTTTGCAACGAGCTGTAAAATCTCCCCATACCTTGCAAGAGGTCGCATGGAAAGCGCGTGGATCGGCACTATGTTGGCGTCCACTTTTTGGATAGTATTTATTCAATTTTCTGACAGTTTGTCAATTAGCAGACGTGCGCGAATCATTTAACAAGATTCCTACCTGCTGAAAATTTGAATCCGGCAGAAATATTTACAGAAAGACAATCCCCAGCGCTGAATGAAATAAAAGACCACTATGACAAAATTCAAACCCTAATGTATACAAGAATAACCAACGAAATTAGGGGGGAAATTATGAGAGAAATTCTTTCAATTACCATGATAGCCGTCGACTTAGAAAACAGAAGAACAAGAATTAAAGCCAAACTGTCGGTTCATGAAAATAGGCTGAACATAGTTGAAGAAAACAACAAAGAGACAAACAGGAAGATAGACCTTATATTAGAGACTATGACAACACAGCAGACCACCCCACAAATGGACAAAAACTATGCGTCGGAATTTCCCCCCCTTGTAGAAGAATCGACTGTAGTCATAAGTACTAAGGAACCACAGGGTGCCAGACTATACAGAGACGCTCTAAGAGCTCAAAGTCAAACCATTATAACAACAAAACCTAGGGATCTTTTACTCACGGCACCCAATAAAGTCGTAATTAAAATGAATTCGAAGAACGAGGCAGAGGAACTGAAAAACAGACTAACAGAAGCAAACCTACTAGAATCAGCGACGGTTAGACTAAATAATACATGTAGAATTACACTTTCCACTATACCTAACGAACAAAATTATAACGTACATGAGTGGGGGGATGACAGTACCTTTTTAATTCAAATTTCCACGAATTAATTATGTTACTAACTCAGATTTTTCTGGGAATTTAAATATTTATTTGATAAATTTTCAAATTAAAATTCTCTTATTTTTTCTTTATAAATTTCCCTTAAAAATGAAATTTTTGCGGAATTGAAATTGCGTGTAGGGATTGAAGAATATAATTATATCACTCTGTGTATGGATACTTTTTGCCAGAATTCTCAAAGCTTTTCATATGAAGAAAAGATTGATTATTTACACAGCATAAGATGGTATTTACATTTACACTTACACTTACCACTTTACATAACTAACAAAGTGTTAGCGTTCATAAGTGGGGGGATGATAATACCTCTTTAATTCGAATTTCCACCAATTAATTTCAAAACATAATGTACACTTTAGGAACAACTCCAGGTTCATGTTGTCTCTTATTTATGTACAAACATGTATATTAACCAAGAAATTAAGAAAAGAATTAAAACCAAGAAAACATAAGCGACCCAGCTTTTTTCGACGGCACGATGGCTGCGTTTGATGTCGGCGCTTTTTCGGTCTCCGTCATTTATTGTTTTGAGAAGTTGAATAGTGCAATTGAGTCAAAATGCAATATGAAACAGCTTGTTAGGGAGGAGGAAATATGCTTAAGATGCCAGAAGTTCGACATATTGCCAACAGATGCCAAGAGCCACATCCCACCTGCGCAAAATGCTCTGATCGGCATAACACAAGAGAGAGGGGGGAGAGAGACACGTACGGGTTACGTCCCACTGACTGCGGACAAGCGCATTGTAATGTCGAAACGGCCCTCGAAACTCAACTCATCTCGGCTCGGCTCGAACGGCGGACGGCGAAGCCGTCGCCGCAGACGGATCCAAAAGCAGCGCCATCAAACGGTCCGCACTAACTGTCCCTTATTTTCGACTTCGTCGACAACGTCTCATGACGTCCATGCTCGTTTACATCCCACAATGTCTGAAGAACCTTTCATCATCCAGCAACGCTTACATTTCCTTACGTGAGTCTATGCCCCAGAACCAACACTTACAACATTCCATCTCTTCTCACATGCGATACGAGTAGTGCAAAGCACCAATTCAGCATTGAGTGTTCCCAGAACCGAAACCCTGTTTACATTTAATATTCTTGAATTTAATGGTTTCCCGGAGAGAACTATTGACAGTGTAATAAACACTAATCCTGCGACTGATTCATGGTCTAATGCCTCGCCATCCACGGCTTATTCGAACCAATGACTATGTGCTATCAAAATGTCCGTGGTCTTCGAACTAAGAAAAGTGATATTTTTAGCTCTGTTGCATCTGAGAATTTTGATATTGTTTTGCTTACTGAAACATGGCTGTGCGGTGAATTCCAGTCTTCTGATTTGGTCGATTATAGATACATTGTGTTTAGAAGGGATCGTGATTCTTCTAATAGTATATTCAAACGTGGTGGTGGTGTATTAATCGCCATCAAAAAATGTATATCAGCTGTTAAAATCAACATTAATGACCAGAATCATGAATGTCTTTTTAATCTCAATTGATTTAAAATACCGTAAGAAAATGCTCCTGTGTGTTTATTTTCCTCCCAATTCACGTTTTAATACCCATGTCGAATTTTTAATTATTTTGTGGGGTTTACATCTTATGATAACATATTTGTTTGTGGTGATTTTAATTTGCCAATTTAGTTGATTTTAATATTTATAATTGTTTGGATCCTAGGGTTAAAGAATTATACAATTTTATGCTCCTTTATGTCATGAATCAATTTAATTCAATTTCTAACTATAATGGTAAATTTTTGGATTTGGTTTTATCCAATATTGAATCCTGTGATATATCTGTTGAGCATTTTGATAAACCCTTGGTAGCTGAGGATAGGCATCACCCAACTCTGTGTATCACTTTAAACTTTTTTGCTGATTGTAAAGCCAAAAGAGTGTTTAATACTTGCAAGTATGATTTTAAAAGAGCTGATTATTTAAAAATGTGGTCTCTATTTTCTGAAACTGATTGGAATAGTTTAAATTATTTTGACGATGTTGACGTTGCAGTTTCCAGTTTTTATGGTTTAACGTTGGTTTTTAATCAAACAATAGCTATTAAAACAGTTTCTACTAAAAAGTTTCCTTTTTGGTATTCCAAAGAAACTATAAAATTAATAAAAATTAAAAATAAGTTGCGTGAAAAGGCACTTAAATCTGGTAACCAATTAGTCTATGATGAATTTAGGAATTCGAGATCATCTCTTAAGAGAAGTATTGCTGGTGATTATTCGGCATACATTCATAATACTGAAAATAATCCAACTCGTAATCCTAAAAAATTTTGGTCTTATTTCAGGCCCAAACTTTTATCTCATGGCCTCGTTTGATGTGAAATCTCCATTCATAAATGACCCCGTGGAACCGTTTACGTAAAAGTCTTTCGGGATTCCACGTACCGCAAACTTTGATTGATAAACTTGTTTTTTTAAACAATGTTTTTACTTCAAACCTTTTTATTAAATGAATGATAGTTTGGCTAAGGGGATCAATTTGAGCCCTCTTCTTAGGGATAATTAAGTGTGCTATTTTGAAATTAAATATATACAGGGTGATTCAGAAATAATCATCAATAATTGGGGGGAATGTAGAGGGGCCCTAGACAAGCATATTTCGAATAGGGATGGTGGGGCGCAGCCTTACCGTTAAAGAGCTAGGACCTAATGTAGTGTGAGCGCGTTTCAAAAGGCCGTTTTTAGAAGGTCCGTGTGACGAAACAAAACATAATAGAAATGAAAAACTAATTGCATGAGGTAAAGGAGTATCCGTAATACTTAAATCCTCAATGTGATAGATATTGGACCCCTTGCTAAACCGTGGGGGAAGTTTTAAAACGTGCAAAATTAATCTCTTTGTCAAACAATGGAGTTCCCTTAATGGTATTTAGAAAAATGACGATCGGGGAAGGAATTTCAATGATCAAACAGTATCAATGATCTATGTTACGATCATTGAAAATTCCTTCCCCGATCATCATTTTTCTAAATGCCATTTAGGAAATTCCATTCTTTGCCTAAAAGATTAATATTGCACTTTTGAAACTCACTCCACGGTTTAGCAAGTGGTCCAATTTATATCGAATTGAGGATTTAAGTAGTACGGATACTCCTGTACCTCATGCAATAATGTTTTTAATTTTATATGTTTTGTTTCGTCACACGGACCTTCTAAAAACGGCCTTTTGAAACGCGCTCGCACTACATTTGGTCCTAGCTCTTTAACGGTAAGGCTGCGCCCCACTATCCCTATTCGAAATATGCTTGTCTAGGGCCCCTCTACTTCCCCCCCAAAATATTGACGATTATTTCTGAATCACCCTGTATATATTTTTATATTGGGTATGAATCTTGTTCTTAAACTCTTGTTGACTAAACCTCAACGAGAACCGATGTATACTAAATATTGAACAACCGTACTTTCTTTAACCGTATTTTTCACTCAGAGATACGGGTATGAGACTGAGGTGCCGCGACATGTCCTTATGTACCGCGGTCCCCCGTCCTGAGGGCCAGGCTGTTTAAAAACGCTATGTAGGACTCGTCAGAGATGCACTCGAAAATGTGATTCACGAAGGAATTCATAATGGACATTGCCTTGCTGCTGATACTAGTATCAATATAAACCTGCAGACCCCTCGACGTTTGTCCAGTTCTATGTCTTTTACTTTACTCATAGACTGCGGAGCACTCCCAGTTCGATAGCGCCCTAACGCTCTACAAATCCGCAGAGAAGTGCCAGGAGCCAATTAATAAAGCTTCAAAATCTTTGATAAAATTTGTAGTGATTTGGACCTCGACGAGAAAAAATTAATCTTAAAAATTGAACAACCATACTCTTTTTACAGTAGATAATTTTTCACCCAGTCATGGGAATGGGTACTCAACTGAGGTTCCGCAACTGCAAGTTCCGGTATGGACTTGTTGGTAGTGTAGGAAGATGGATAGGACACAGTATCGTGGAAAATAATTATAACCGTTATTAAAGAAACAAATTTAACCGCTATGGCATTTATAGACTTGAATTAAGGCGGAGGCTTGCATATATTTTACAGTCTAAACGTGTTTTAAAATTTAGATTATTAAAGGATCATGTATAAAAAGAACAAGAGTTAAATATATCTTTTCATCCATAAAACTTATATATTTATCCAGTCGAACAAAACAAAAAAAGCAATTCACCAAAGCTAATTTTTCCAACACTGTGCCAGATAAATATAGACACTAAAAATTTGTCTCAATATAGAACAGTAAACAAAGTGCGCTTGTTAAGGTTAAAAGTCCTTCACTTGGTTGCTTGGTTGATTAGTTTTTTATGCGTTTGCCCCAAATAAGAGCAAATAGCTCCAGACAAGATAATTTTAACATCGTGTAGAAAGCAGCGGTCTCTGATTTTATTTTAACCTCATTTTACACTGTGCAACACTATTAACCAACAATATACACTAACTAACCTTAATTTTCACTCTTTCAATACAAGGCAACCTCGACTTTTTTTTACCAAGATTACTTTTTTTTGTATGGCAGCACTGGTTCTACTGGCTATTCTGAATGGATTTTAAATTTATCCATGTTTCATAACGTCAAGTTTTTTAGTACATACAAGTTTCTATGGTGGATTTTTGGCGCTTTAAATACTTTTCTTAATTTGAAATAAGCCGTTATTGAATTTACGCGGAATTTCAAAATCATTAGGTATCACAGGTCTCAAATATTCAGATACAGCCGGAAGATATCCGTTTGTAATTAATAAATGATTTACCTTTTGTTTTTTATTCGTATCTTCCGATTATTGCCAGATTCTTGTGTTTCAAATATCTGACTTTTTACCCAAGTCCATCATGACACATTTTAGATTCAAGGATTAGTACTACTATAATCCACTTATTATCAAATACAAAACTCTGTTCTCCAAACTAGCCAGAGTACCTTATGTCCCACCGCTATTACGTTAGTTTCCTCAGCCATTTACAAAAAAATCAGCCTTCACACAAAGTGAGCATGATAGCGGTATTACCTGAAAACTTCATTTTATCCACACACACGCATTTGTCAAATTTCAGTTTTGTATGTTTCTGAGTTGACAAATAAAAGGAGGAAGCGTGTATGTGTGGCATAATTTAAAGGGAGCTGTGGAGATCAACGAAAGCGACATTGAAGGTGGAGGGAGCTATGTACCAATTTTACAATCACCATATCACTCTGAAAAGTTCAGTTACATTTTTAAAAATCTATGTCGAGCGAACGGAGAATATCTGGATAGTGGATAGCGTATTACATGTGTGGGAAAACCGAAGATACCATAAAATACTTTCCCTGGTCTTATTCAGTCACGAACAAAAAAAATCAAAATTATAACAGGAATATGGTGCAAGGCCCAAATATGAGCATTTAGCGCCAGACAAAACTTTAACATACCGGTAGTAGTATCAAAATAATTGTGTGTGGGATAAGTAAGATTAATGGTTTGGAGGATTAAGATGGAAAAGATTGTCGTAACTAAACCATACTCATCCATAAGATTTTAAGGAAACTCTGGGAGAGGAGGAGGAGAGGGCATGCTCGTCCTTAAGCTGGCTAAAAGCCCAGGAAGATTGAGTTAAGGGCTAACGCGACCATTACCTTCCACAACGTAGAAACTTTTTCCTCTTTAGTTTCATCACAATGAAGAATACCGTTACTGACGCATTGGAAGATCGTCATTTTGCCATATTATCATAAAAAATCAAAAAATAAACGAACCTCGGTCCCTTTAAAATCCATTCATGACACACCAACCAACCGACAACCAATAAACCCTGGACCACCCAATGCTGAGAACTTGTGATAAGCGTTTGCAGACAAAGATGTTTTACATGGATCCTTAGTCAACGACCCTTGCATTTAGGAAATTCCGCATTCAGAAAAAAGCAGGTCGGATACCGTACCTACTCTCGCCTCGAAATTGTTTTTTTAACCTTGTTTGAACCTTGTTGCAGGAACGGTTTTTAGTTTTTCAACGCGAGTATCAGCAGAGATGTTATTGCTCACCCTGCATGTCTGTGTTAATTGCAGCAACATATCGATAACAGAAGTTGATATCCTCATCAAATACTTCTGTGATCATATTCATTGTTCGGGATTTTTATTGTAAGAATACGGGAAATGATATTAATTGAGCTACTTATTCAGATTTCACACTTTTTTTATTGGTCTCTCTCATTTTCTCTACTAAATCTTAAGCAGTCTGGTTGGAGTTATATGACGCAAGTAGTTTCATGAAAAAAGCCTACCATTTTAGCGTCTGCAATATTACGCCACCAATAATACCCAAGGATTTACTCTTAGTAAGTACAGCATTAATACCGATTATTTATTTGTTATTTTAAAAGTTTATATTGATGCCCAAGAGCTGTTTTATATTAACGCAAGAGTAAAATTTCTTGCAAAGGGCACAGCCAGACAAAACTGGGATATGGGTAAAGTCGGATGAAGCTTACATCTTATAAGGAGATTTGGATACAGTGCTTTCACAGCAAAGGGTGGGCACATGAAATGATAAACAAGACCAAATTTTCATTTTCAAATGTCCAAATTATCATCCCTTCATCTATATGTTGTTAACAGTGAATATGTCGAAAACTAAGATTCTTCATTACCGTTATTTTTACGTTGTGACATTCGAGCAAATTATCTTCAGAAAACTTAATTATTCATTGCAATTGCTCATTACAATACTAGACCTTAAATAAAAAAGGGTGCATACCTTAGATTCTGGAAAAGAGTACTTCTTATTTTCGGTATCGCCGGATGTTCTTTCCAATCGGCCATGGCTAAGTTTGCGGACGGGGTTACTGAACCATTTTCTACAAAAAGATAATTTCAAGAATTAAGACAAGTTTCAAATATACCCTTGATTTAGTGAATTTCGTAACTAGGGTAAAATAATAACGAAAAACTAAAGCATTTGTTATAAACTAGAGCTAGAAAATTTTCCGAGCTGAATACTTCCCAGAACGCATATCACAATAATTTCGAGATTAAAAATTATTACTATTTCACTCGTGATGGTATTTTTTATTAATGTATTAGTTAATGCTATTTTAAAATTTCTATATTCTTGTATAGAAGAGCTCTAAATTTGATAGGATAACTCGTTTCGAGCACTCGAAAATCCTTTACGTTTAGTCGGTGTATGTTTTAGGGATTGACGAGAAATTTAAAGCCATAGTTTGAAGGTTTAAATTGAAGTATTGAGGGTACTTGAGTAACACATTTAGTCATTTACTTTCTCAAACACACCAAAGAGAATGGGTGTATGGTATGAAATACAAGAAAGAAAAAGGAGAAACAAAATACAAGAGAGGGGTGAAGGAAATAATGAGAAACTAATGAGAAATTAGGAATTTGACATGAGGATTTTGAGAAATAGAAAGCAGCACGTTCCCCTCTCCATTTGTCACTTGCATTTCTCAAGCAGCACAAATATGTTCAAGATTCTTTCAATTTTAGTAATGTAAGGTCAAATATTTCGTTTGCTTCAGTTGCAGTTATGTTAGCTTTATATATATATGGTATGAGCTGTGCTACAAGGGTCAGCACTTTTCCTTCGTTTTTCTTTTCCCGTATTCTGGGCCTATATTCTCATTCCTCTCATTCTTTATCTCCTCTTTCCTTCCGTCTCTTCTTTAAGGGACACTAAATACATCAAATCGAGTACCCTCTATAGTTGTATACATCAGTCCGATTCACTACTGATGTGTACTACTCGAGTACGTTGGTACTAAATATTTGGGACAATAAAGTCGAGACATATGGAACCAAATCAGCGGTATGCAAATATGGCTGAATTGTATTCACTAACTTTATAAGTTGTATAACCAAATCATAACTTTACAAGTTGTGTAAGGTTGACCTGGAACCAAGCTTTTTCATCAGCTCTGATTGACTTAAAATTTGTTTCCCTTTTCCAACTACCAATAGAAGTTTTGATTCTAGGTTAACCTTTGGTTACGTTAGTGGTGAATAAGGTCGCCGTTAGTAGGGGAATATTAGCCGTTTTCGCACCCGTTTTCTTTTAAAAAATTGCTACTAGTTTTTTCAATTTATAAAATAAATTGCTCTCCTTATATAAAGCTCGATATCAAAAATGTAAAAACATTAAAATTAAAAAAATTATGAATTAAGTTAGACTTAAGACTTACTTGAAGTTTCCTTTGGGTTTAGAGTCACGACTTACACCGTCAGAGTAAGGGACAATGCCTATATCTCCAGGTGGACTGGGGGATTCTAAAACAGAAGGATAAATATTAAAATTAAGAAAAATTCAAGGTACTATCATACATCAGTAAAATTAACTTTGGAAAAGATTGACCAAAGCTGATCAAGAATACCAGGTGGCAACATTTATATCACGCAAGCAAGATTACCATTTTCTGTGTTAAAATGTGTTAATCAATTTTCCAAAGCAATACATTTGAATATTGATAATATTTATTTGATTATTGATCAATTTGGTTCTTGAATTAAAAATAATTATTAAAGCGTATAATACACCTTTTAGTAATGATTGGTTTAAAACTTTCTTAAAATTATCTTTAATAGGAATTCAAGGTCTATGATTATTAAAGCCAAAATGGTAATTCCGAAATGTCTTATTGCAAATAACTTTTAATTTAAAAGCAAGAGTTAAAATTATTGAAAAATCTAATTTGAAATAATATTACTGAATGATATCTTAAAAATTAACTTTATAATTCATAATTACAAGTTTTACTAATCACTTCAAAAACCCCTCCTTAATATTTGTTTAATGGAAAGGATTGGAATGCGTGATTGATAAATTTCTAAAGATAATTCGATAATTTTCTAAAGATAACTAATAAAAAATGGAATAAAAAATACCTTAAAAATTGACTTTCGAAGAAAATATTTGATTTTTAACTTAAAACTTTAATTTGCTTTTACGATCTATAAAACATCAAAAGTAAAAACAAGATTCCTTTCTTAAATGCTAACATCACAAGGGCGAACATTTATCTCTTTCAAATTTATATCCATAGATGGCGACACACATTTTCTATCAAATCGTGAAACCCGTGAAATGTATTAAAAATAAATCACCACAACAAAGGTAAGAAAAAGGCTAAATACAAATGTATTTATATCAAAATCACCAGAGATAAAAATATTTTAGATTCATTCAGGAAAGATTGCGACTTACGGGCTACATATTTAATTTCAACACGTTTAACTTTAATGTTATTTACAAAGTGTTTTAATTGAAATTTAATAAGCAATTTAAAAATAACGTTTCATCACTGAGGTAATTCAAAACTACAAATAGTGTTCCCAGCAAAAAGAAATTGATATCAATTTAAAACCCTTATGTCATCAGTACGAGAACGCATTTTCCCCTAGTAAGTTTCAAAGATATCTTTAAATTTAACTTAAATTTCATAACTGGTGAAATAAATATTGCGAATAGACATAGGAACAATAAATAAATAAAATTTTTTCAATATATTGCACTTCACATTAAAATGTAGTTTTTAATTTAACATAGCCCGTTTAATTATTTCGTAAAAATATTTCACCGTCTTATACTTCGGATTACGAATTTTTTATTTATTATTCATAAAGGGTTGAATATATTTAGCCTTTCCATAAAATATGCCAAGAACATTATAAGTTCATCGCTTAAAGGTTTTAATTATACAATCTATAAAAAAATTAACAGCAAATTTTATTCCTTTTAATTTTATTACAAATTTGTTTTGTTTGTTTAACCCCATTTCTTTAATAAAAAAATCAAACTATACTATTGTAACTAAATTTAAACTATAGATCAATATTAAACAATACAAATTTCTCCCCCGATTAAACCACTATCTCTTAACTGTACAAGAAATTAACTCAACATTGAAAAATTAAATAACGAAGCACACAAGTCGAAATTTAGAAACAAATTTTTTAACTATCAAATAAATACCATCCAGAATTAAATCCATCAATCAAGTTATCATCCATATATTTTATTTAGTGGTACAAAATAAACAAATTTTTAAGCAATTCCTCCAAAACATTAATTTTGCGTAAATACCATCTAGCGAACATTTCAATTGGGACTTAAACCTGTAAAATCTCCAATATAAGTTTTTTATGTTAATCAAAAAATACAAAAGATTAAGATATTTATAAATGTTTTAAATTAAAAAAACGCTTTGAGATAAACATTTCAAGTTTGGAATAAGGAAGTTTTGACGCAATAGACAATCGTGTGAAACCCCGCTATAGTGAACTCTGTTTTAATCGACCATTTTGCCGGTCCCGGCTGTGAACAATCAGCATCATTATAACATACCAGTAATAGTGAGCCATTGATAATAGTTAACAAGTCCCGTCTGAACTCTATAACGGGCTTTGACTGTAATAATGTTTATGCAGTATTTAAATGGTGACGCGCCGTATCAATCATTTTGAAGACACACTGAAAAGATTCAAAGAAATTAAATCCAATACTAGAAAATGTATTGGTGAAAATTATTCCAACTTGTTTTCTCGGTAAAATATTTATCTTTTCTGCGATATTTTTTTACACAAAAACAAGTCAAGAATGCTAGTAAAGAAGTTACTTTTCTTCTAATTTTGTAAGGACAAAAAATTGCAATAGAGGTCATGATATAAACCGACTTTTTTCAGTATGGAACATTTACATCTCAGCATTTTAAACTTTTAAAAAAATAATGGCACATGTTTTTAAGTGATACTATTCAAGTTACTTTTAAGTCTTTTCCGAGTTAAAAAAAACCATTTTTTAGCATAAAACTCTATGAAACTCTACAAATAAAACTATAAATTTCTAACACAATAAATATTGATTTTTTTCTTCCATATTACAAAATTTGAAATGTAAAAAGGTACTAAGTTCTAAAACTCAGCATTAAGAAACTAATTTAGATTTTAAAACTTTTAAGGTGTCTAAACACTTATTGTACAAGTACATCTCTTATGCTTTATTTTTTTAACATATTTTAGTTTGAGAAGATATTTTTTTAAGAAATAAAAAATTTTGTTTTTCAGCTCATGAAATGAAGCGGCTAAAAAGCAGTTAAATTCAGTTCTTTCAAAAAGAATATACGTTATTTTATACAAATAGCTCCAGAAATATTTTTTATGGTTATGTAGCTAACATAAAGGTAAAATATTTTGTTCGTTACTTATTTTAAAATATAAAAAATGTGTTTATTATGACAATAAAGTATTTAAATATCAAAACATTCAAACCCATATTTAAATTGTTTAAAAAGATATATTTTTTTAGTTTTACTGCAATATTTACACATTTAGTAGTGTTCAGCAACTAGTGGCCAAAAAATAATTTACTACCAAACTACTATGGGAAAACCTAGTTGCAACTAATGATTGGCTATTTTCTACTGACACTAGTTGCAACTAGTTGTTACCTGGTATACTTAATTTCATAAAATTTTTTGCCCTGAATTATAATAAATTTATTTTTGTCTCCATTTAAAAAAGCACATGCTTCACTCTTAAAGGGCCTTTATTTCTTCCTGTTGACAACGTAATATATATATTTCGTTAATATATTTGGCAAATAAATATTTTAAAAACTTTTTATACGAATTAATTTAAATTAGTTAAAAATTTGAAAGTAATAGTTGAACTAGTATCCACCAAAAGTAGCTGAACTACTAGTTTCAACTAGTTCAAGTTAACTAGTGCTGAAAACTCTTTCAGCACTAGCACTTTCTTTTTCTTTTTCGATAACTGTTTTTATAAATAAAACGTATAAATATACGTTTATATAAATATACGGTACGTTTCATAATAAAACGTACCGCAAACAAGAGAACGAACTTCTACAAGAAAAATTCCACACACACACACAAAACCCAAAGCCAGAGAGAGACCTCAAGCACATCATTCAAATAAAAATCAAATAGAGCTCCATCCAAAACACAAACGCTCGCCACCGAAGAGCTCTAGTTGAGAACATTGATTGATGAACGTACACAGATGTACGGAAAACCGATCTCAAAGACGCACTCGACAAGCAAGCGCGATGCTAAAAAAACCTAAGCAGAAAATCGTCTAAAAAAGATGAATTAATCCGTCATAGTCATCGGGAAAGGGAAAATGTGTTAGTGATGAGTTCTTCTTGCAACATCTACACTGCATCTTCCTCTGGGAAATGTGATAAGAGCACTTCCTCATCCGAGTGGTAAGGAGAAGCCAATGCTTACCCCGTATGTTTCAAAATCCCATTAGAGCAGAAATTTCAACCACTATAAGACGGTAATGAAGGAGGCTTATTTTTCAAAGTTTGTTTCGCGAGTGTTTTCTTCGAATTGTTCTTTCCGCAAACTATTTCATCATTAATGGAAATCATAAAATACACCAAAACATTTTTGATTGATATAACCCATAATCCCAATTTAATGACGACCAGAAGAGGAAGATTTTGTTTTAATTCTTCCATGTTTATTTTGAAATCAAGAAATTAAGCATTATGGAATCTTAAAAGTTAAGTACTTGCCGATTAAAGCAAAATATATTTATTTCTAGAAAAACACTTATTTTTCCCCAACAAACCTACTTTTATTGCCATTAGTTTTATTAATGCTTTTATTCATTGCCATCAATTAAACCAGTGGTTCCCTAAGTGGACAGTATTAGAGTAAAAGGGGGGTTGACTACTTTTAAACTATCGCTTAATGACATTTTTATGGTTAAAAACGTTAAAATAACCCAGGTAAAAGTGACTTAAAATCCCTTTTTAACATGTTAAAATTACAAATAAATTCCTGGGGGCCTTCAAACCCCCTTTTTAAGTTATTCATTGAGCTATCAATAATTTAGATCACTTGAGACGAATACAGGAAATTTTTAGTGGGATATACAAAATTTCTTTTGCACGTAGACAAAGATTTCAGTTCAATTCAGAATTAGGTAAATATAAATTTTTAAATCAAAGCTTTCAAAGGGTAGATTATTATAAGAGGTAGAATTATTACGTAATTAATCCAAATTAAATTTTAAGGTGCATAGAAAACTTAACTTTTGAATATTGTTCACATAATAGCTTTATATTTTTTAATTTTGTTTAGAAATTAAAGTATTTAAATTACAAAATGTTTGTATAAAATTCCATAAAATTTTGGAAAAAAAGTTTTGGAACCTATGAATTAATTAAACATGTTTGAAAAATTTCGGCACATTATTAAGTATTTAAATTAATTTTAGTAAAGGGATATAGAAATATAAATTTTATATGAATGTGGAATTAAACTTGGAGATGTTTTATTCCGCAGTTAGTTCATTATATTAAAAATATATACTACGTTTATCTTAAAAACGTATTGAAAATAGCACTACATTTGTGAATTTCCACGCAATTCACAGTAACACGTAAGAACTTAAGAGACGGTGATGTATTTTGTTCTCTAATACAAGTTGGAATACGCTTTGAATTCAATAGATACGAAACGTGATAAAATAGGTTCAAACAGAAAGCTCCCTAAAAATAAAGTAGCTTAGTACTTCGGGCACGTTTCCTTTCGATTCAACGATTTAATTTATACACATATATATTACTATACTGTTACAAAAATCGATGAATAAATATCGATCTAAAGGCGAGAGAAAACTTTCAGAATGTGGAAGAATTTTGAGAAGTTATTTCTTCTTCCGACCCTGGATAACAAAAGTGTAAAAAACTTAAAAGTAAAACTGTATAAACTTTAAAATAAAACATTTTCTGTAGCCATATTTAAGTTCAAACAAGTTTCAAGATATTCATTTTAGTTACAAATATATCTTTACAGAATTAAATTTTCTTCTAAAAAAGTATTTTTTTTTCGATCTTTTAAAAATTATGATTTTACCGAATCAATAAGCTTATTGAACATTGTAGTTATCTAAATAAATATTTAGCTTAGAAAGTTATGGGAATTACTACTATTTATATTAATTTTAAATTTTATTGCCGATACTAGTAAAATAACGTTGACATCGTAATGTTTTTGTTGCTTCATATAATTTGATTAAACGGTTTTTAAAAATAATCGTAGGTGCTTAAGAGCATATAAACGAGATTTATTAAAGCTGAGAATCCCCTAAAGTGTACCATCCTGTGTGTAAAATAAAAATGTTAAGTTGCTTTCATCGCACAACCAATATTAAAAGAAAATAATATTTAAACTAGCAAAAAAACTTGTTTCTGTATGATAAACACATGCATTGGGTCAGCATGCGCTTGTTATCTAATACAAGAGCTTTTTTCTTCCTTGGCATCATGCCACAGTTTTAAAAGTTAATTCCGAAATGGACTTAATTCTACAAGAGGGTTTTTATTTCTTTGTTTCAAAGAGGTCTGCCCAAGCTTTGTTTCAGATGATAAATTGAATTATTTTGCTCCATACAACAGCCTCCTAATTTAAACGATTGTTAACGTAGCACATCACTTAAAAATATAAAGGCATTGTGTAAAAAACTTTAAGGAGCTGGAAACATGCGCATCATTTTTATTATTGAAGGTCTAATTATATTTATAATATCTCGTATCGTATCGTATCGTATCGTATCGTATAAAATCTCGCAACACTTTTGGAGTAGTTTTGTTTATAAATAGTTCGTTTACGCAATTGGTAAATAAAAGTATTCAACCAAGTAAATTATCAAAATTATCTATATTCCTTGTATTGTCCATTTTGGTTTGACGGCTATATTATGTAGGACGTTTTTAAACTTTGAAAATTTCAAGATGCTAACTATCGATTGGCGAGTAAAAAAAATGCGTTGATGCAACTTTGATACGAGTTTGAATTTATCAAGCCTATTCTCCGTAATTTATGTAATCCAGTATATTTAATCTTAAACTTTTAAAATTAAAACACTCTCGTAATTAATACCTACTCATACTTATTCTAAGTATTTAATTTTTATCCCGGGTAAACAACTAATTTCTTTCTTTGCTCTGGTACTCCAAACTTAATGCAACTAAAATAAATATGAGAAAATAAAAAAAAAGATGGGTTTCTATTTGAAACAAACTCATTTCCTATTGTATTATTTAAGATAAGATAATTCTTACTATAAAAAAGATTACTTGAAGCACTCAAAATCAATTACTTTTAACAATGCTTCCTAAAGAAAAATTACTTAAATATTTAAGGTTAATTAAATTATAAAGCAAGTTTAAATAAAGCTTTAATTAACATAAGGTACTCTAAATCTATATTTTATACGGAAAGATCTGCTGAAATTCATTTTAATATTTAAAAGAAAATAAATTAACATTATATTCAGTTACATAATTTGCAAATCAAGAAATAAAATAGGTAAAAACATAAATACTGTGCATTTTTTATGAAAATATAGAATCATTGATCCCATCATTCACGTATTTTGCTTTAGGAAAAAAAATAATACAACTGTTTTCAAAAGGGTAAAAATGTTAAACTTTTTCCTAAAAATATCCCTTTCCGTTTGATCAATAAAAAGGGAAACCTAAAGGAAAAAACCGATGGAAGAGGTAAAGTGCAAAATTAAATTTTCGATAAACGTGGATTTGATCCATGTCATAACAAGCTGGGAATGGAAAAAACAATCTGAAAACTGTCATCCACCAATTACATTAAACTTTGAAACTTGATACGAACGTGAAAACTCCATTTTACTTCAAATCTTTTTTTCTCACCACAAGCGTCTTTTCATACAATTTCTTCTTTTCTTATAGAAAATGTAATGCAATCCTTCAGTTTCATTTATTACGATTTAAGTTTTAGGTCCAAATTTAAGTTTCTTTGAATTAATAAAGGATCTATAGCAACTGCAAGTTAAATTTAACCTTATTTTTTTTCTTTTAGTAGCTAAAGGGTAAATAAATATACAGGGTGTTTCAAAAGTCCGTTTCGCGGCTTTTATTTGGAACCAACATGTCCTAGGGTCACAGAAGTAAGGTCTACCCCTAAGTAAGTGACCCTGGAGAATCCATTGAGATTACTTACAGCGCCCCTAGCGGCGAAATTAAAAAGTTTAAAAAATTGATTTTAAAACTTATAGGAGGTACAGCAAAAACTTCAATAAGAACATTGTTGCCATCGTTATGAAGAACTCACAGAAAAAAGTTTCCTGAAAATAACTTTAATATTCGCGGAGATATTAGCATGTGAAATTATCACTTTTTCAGACCTCAAAAAAGAAAAAGTTTGCAAATTCGCAAGTTTTTTTCAATTCTTTGATTAAATTTTATTCAACTAAAACTACACAAAACTAAACAATACAACTGAAAAAATTGCAAATTTGCGAACTTTTTCTTTTGAGGTCTGAAAAAGTGCTATTTTCATATGCTAATATCTCCACGAATATTCAATTATTTTCAGGAAACTTTTTTCTATGAGTTCTTCATAACGATGGCAACAATGTTCTCAATGAAGTTTTTGCTGTATCTCCTATTGTTTTTAAATCAATTTTTTAAAATTTTTTATTTCGCCGCTAGGGGTGCTGTAAGTGACCTCAATGGATTCTCCAGGGTCACTTAATTAGGGGTGGACCTTACTTTTGTGACCCTAGGACACGTTGGTTCCAAATAAAAGCCGCGAAACGGACTTTTGAAACACCCTGTTTTGGGTTGGGACATTATTGGAAGCACAGTACGTACCCACTTGAACTGATGGCAAAACGTCAAAAAAAACAGTACCATCTAAATACTGGATAATTAGTAAAGTTTCTTAATTATGAAATTAAGTTCTTAAAACCAAGTAGAATTTTTAAAATTTTGAGCTAAAGATTAAGATATTAGAACGTGAATTATTAAGAGAAGGAATTTATAAAACCGTTTCGTGAAAGTTATCTGGATAATGAAAATTCACATTTGAAAAATTTTAAGATTCATTAGAATGAATTCCAAAAATTGGTAATAGGGATTAAGCAGCACTAACAGTAATACAACTGTATAATTTAGTACACTAAGCTTATTCTGAATTTTAAATCAACGGTACAAAGAAACTCAAAATTTCATCTGAGAAACATTTAGTATTATGATGGATAATAATTTATTTGAGATCTGTAAGTGCAAGAACGTTTGCTTTTAATTAAACAGGTTGATAAGGAATAATTCAAATAGTAAAACCTACAGAAAGTTTACGGAAACAACGTGGTCTATTTTGCACGCATTGAATAAGTTTAAAAACAAACATATGTTTCAAAGATACTTTGATCATCTTCGTCTATATGTTTGTGTTAAAGTTATTATTTCATCTGCAAAATAAATCACGTTGTTTTCGTAAATTTTTACAACTTTGCAAAGTTGCTTTTATTACGATACATTTTAGCTTAAATTTATGATTTTACTCTTTAGAAATTAATAAAGGTAACAGATATGAAGTGGAAAATTTTTATGCGAGTTTTTAATTCATTTCTTTTAATAAGAAAGAAATACTAAAATTAACTAATAAAGGACCATGAACAAACTACATAAGATAAGTCTTTCTAAGTTTATAGCCTATAACTAAATTGTTTATATAACTTTCAAGTATTTGAAATATCCAATTATTAAAAAATAAATCAGCAGAAGCTTTTTTAAAGAGTACTTTTAACATTTTTCGTTTTTATGCATTGAAAATAAATAAAATATTATTGGTAGAAAAAGATGGGATGGGTATAAAAATCAGTTCTGCATCAATAGAAATAAAATGAAAAAATTCAGAGTTATAGTAAACATACACTAAGTGCCACAGAAATTTATCAACGAAAAGATAAGATTCAAAACGACAACCACGATTTCAAAATATAATCACAAAAGCAACGGAGATATAAATTTTTATAATTTTAAAATTAGTACACGTAAAAAATAGTATTACAAGATTAAGTAAAAGCGAGACGCAAGATTTGTCGAGTTAACGGGGGATGAAGTTAAATTATCTTAATCCATGCAAATGTGCCACAAACAGCTTCGACTTTTCTTAATGAAAAAAAAAACATGATGCGTTTATCATCGTTTAATCTCTCAAGGGTCAAATTCTTCTGCGCATAGTTGAGTGTTGTGGTAAAATGAATTATTTGTCTTAACTGAGGGAAGTTCATGTAGCAGCACAGAAAAGCAGGAGTTTGAAAGATACGACATTCCCTGTTTATTTTTATTTAAGTCTTGAAAAATAAATTCGAATTTATCAGTTTGTTTAATAAATCAATGCATCCAATTATAATTACGGATTATTTTAATGATCTGGAATTTTATCGAGTATATAATAGTGAAAAAAAGGAGAAATCTATTATCATTTCTTTGCAGTTTGTATAAAAAACTTACTTTAACCAAAATTCAAAGAACTGAGTGACTACGCAAAACGTACTAAACTGCACCCTTTACAAAAGTAAAAAAAATTGTGTTTTTATGGGATTGGCATATATTTTACACACCCTTTTTAGTGTATTTTCATGCAGTAACCAAAGCCATTCTTCAACCAACTACCAAAACCCAATAATCTCGCAAAAGGATTACAATTTTTATTTCCCGGAATTTCACCAAAAGAGATCCCCAACAAAACAAATTCGCAATTTTTCAGTTGCATTAACTAAACAAGTGTTCATTCCTCACGAAAGAGAAAGGATTACATATTTATACACATTGCCTCGATGCTAGTTTCAAGAATAAAGGACTTTTTTCCCTGACACCGCAAGACAAGAAACCATACATTTTGAATGCAAATGTCGCGTGCGATATGGCTTTATTTCTGTAACAATTGCTCACCAACGTTGGAACACATTCCCATGGTAACATTTCTTTTATTCTTCAGATCACGAAGCTTCCATAAAAAAGCACCTAATTCTTTCTTGGAAGACGGAATTTCCTTTTATTCCAGAGTTTCTTTCAGATTTCCACTCAATATTCAAAACGGGCTTCTTAGAGAAAGGATGTGATAAGTGATTTGAAGAAACCCCTCTGTTGAGTAACCATAATAATATGTCATAGGCTACTAAGTAGATGCTCGGGCCTAGAGAAACTGATTTTTTAACAAAAAAAACGGTCTTGTGTTATTTGTTACACTTAGGAATAGACATCGGTAGACTTTTGTGTTTGTTACCTATCTTTTTAGTCTTTTAACTATCTGGAGAGTAATAGAAGTTAAAGCTGAGAAATATAAATTGTTAGTTAAACACCAAGCTAAAACAAGTCATGGTAAAACCAAGAATTATATAAAGTTCTTAAAACAAGACTAAAATCAAAAGTTAATTAAAAAAGTTTAAATAAAGATTAAAATATTTCAATAAAACCAAATTAAACGCAATTAACTAAACTACTGTTTTTAAATTTATTAAAAAATTTGCTTCAATTAATAATTTTACTAGGAAAAATTCATATGTATTCATAATATGCACTTAAATTTATGTTAATAGTTTTATTGTAATTTTGTAATCAAGGTTGAAAATTTTTTATTTTAAGATCACCTTGTTTATAAAGAGTTCCAATACTTAAACAGAAAAAAGAAGTTTGAAATTTTGTTACTTATTAAAGTACTAGAAATTTTAGGGAAGTTGAAATAAGTTTCCTTAATTTTGGAATTAAATTCTTTAAAATTATAAACTCCGAGTGATGACTCGAGAGCTTAGTAGATATAATAAACATTTTCTTATAACTAACATAACATCGAATTTTAAGTTTAATTATTACAAATTTAAATGCTAAAATACTTAAGGTGTTTTACTGGTATTTCTTTTCAAACATAATATATAGGGATATATAGGGGAGAGTGCTGTACCTCTGGACAAAAATCACGTTTGGATTTTTCTAAGGCAGGTAAAATCACTTTTATAACATTTATAGTGCCCAACCTATAGTCCTAACCTTAGCAAAGATGTTAATATTTTTTATTAGCTAAAATCTTCAAAATTGGATTTTTAATTAATTTTAATATCTTAACGAAATTTGTGTCCATAGGTACAACAACGTGCTCTCCCTATGGACAGACCCAGTTGTACCTCTGGACACCCTTAAAAAGGAAATTTTTAGTTGAAAAAAGCTTAAAATGAACATTTTTATTGGTGTATTACCTTTTAATAAACTATTTCAAGCATTTTTAAAATTGGGAATAGATTTTTAAAGGTAATGTAGTTTTAGATCGAAAATGATCATTAAAACAAAGTTGAATGATAGAAGTCTTGATTGTTTACCAAAAATACATAAATCACATGGGATTTTCAGATTGAAGTTTGAGGTAATAGTTTCATCAATCATGCTGATAGATCTGATCACTTCACTGTTCCATAAAAACAATTCGATCGACACTTAGTTGTGCAAGCATTTGGTGGTAATAACTTTCGCAAATCTTCATCGGTGGAAATTAAGTAAGTTAAGTAAGTTTTTTGTAATCGTCATACTTAAATGCGATAGGGTGCTTAAGATTTTATACCATATTTTACATTAAATGTAAAGTAAAATCAAAAATTTAAAAAAGTAGTTTAGATCACAAAATATTTGATTTTTCATCTGAAAATCACTTGAAAATAATCGCCGACAAATATATAACCATTTAGAATTAATTTAATATGCATTAAAATGCATTCACTTTAATGAAACCTGATTCAAAAACGCCGATTAGCTTACAGACACCCACAAGAACGTGTCCGTAGGTACAACACGTATGGTGTCCGAAGGTACAACACCAGGTGTTTTTGCATTTAAAGTTCTATAAAAAATAAAAGAATTGAGATCTGACAATTTATAATATCAAAAATAAAAAGTCAAAATCTCGGGGATTCGCCCCTTATATCACATTTTATCGTATTATAATTTAAGGGGAAGAAAAATATTAATGTAGTGATGCACTAAAAAAAACTTTGAGCACCTAAAAACAGTAAATTTATTATATTAAATAAATATTATTTTAAAGAGCTGATTTAACGTTAGCAACTAGATAGCATTTGTTTACATTCAAATTCAACCACAAATTAAAGTTTCAATTTTTTCCCGAATTTTAAAATGCGGTGGCTGAAGGTACAACCGTCCTTACGTGCAGCACTCTCCCCTTTGTTCCGTTCCAAATATTGCTTCAGTTGTAGTTTTAGCCATTAACATTTCAATTCATTTTTTCAAATTCAACATTTACTAAATGTAAATAAGTTGCATTTACTCTCATATTACCAACTTAAGACTTGCTTCCCACATTGGTTTTTATACACCTTTCACCGGGGAAGAGGACATAATCAAGACTTTAATTTTTTCGTTAGTACCGAATTCAATTTGATATCGAATCGTATTTATAAGAATAACGTAATTGAAATTAAAGAGTTTCAAAGTTATATTTAAGACTGATTTAAAATATTAAAACACCGCCAAAACCCTTGTTCACCTTAAAAACACAAAACCGCAAGAGAAGTCTAAGAAAATCTTCAAGATTCCTCTTCCGAAGAGAAAACTAGGTTTTCTCAATTTTAAAGAACTCTCTATTGCGTTATAAAAACCTATCGTGGCATCGAAAACAAAGTTGATGCGGCGCAAATCTTTTCAACGCATTTCGCGTATGACGTTTTCGTAACCTCTCAAAGTAAACACGGGGTTAGAAGCACTTCTAACAAATACCAACAGCTCCGCGCGAAGCGCTTTCCTAATAAAATGTGCAATCCTTTCAAAGCCTGCATTCAACGTTATTTCGTGCTCGTAGCTAAACCAGCATGATTTTTTCTACAGATTTAGGGAGAAAAGTTACGTATGGAAAGCTGTGCTTGCTTTTAAAACATACGAGATCAGGAAAAAAATCCCGTTCTTTATAGCCATATATTAGTAAGATTTTACTCGAAATACATTAAGAAATATCCAAACATACATAAAGCATAAGAAAACTTAATCCAGAATAACAAGAACGATTTTTAATTTCCTATGTTTAAAAACTAATGCGGATAGTGAAAGTTTATTCAATCTATGTTTTCTCAAATAAAAAAGATTTATACTACATCGGAATCAAATATTTGATTAGGATTTTTTGTACTTAGTTTCCCGGGTAACGAAATATTTGTACGGCTCATTTTCATGTTTAAGAGAGAACAATCATTTAAATTATAAATTAAGATAAGGAATTTAACAATTATTTAAAAGTAACCGTGCATGGAAATAAAATTAACAAATAAAACAATCTCAGGCATTTTATCGCTTAAGTTTTTTAAGGAGGATTTATTAAAATAGTTTTAATTAACAATTGTTTCCGAGTAGAATGGTGGTATCGTAAAAAACAGAAAACGTTAGCACTTTTGATGTTGTTGTGGTTCTAGTTTTTCTAAAGTTATTCAGAGCCAGTGATATAAAAAATTATAAATGACAAAAACGCCAAACAATTGTGTATAATTGTTTTTATAGTAAAAACTGCCCTTTAGCACTGAAAATGCCATTCCCACCTGGTAAAGAGAATTTAAGGTTTAGCACTGGTAAAAGGTTAAAAAAAGAAAAAGTGAGGGTAATTACATTAAAATTTATTTTAAGAATTCAGTGTAAGTGTAAAAGTAACAAAAATGTACTCTAGTCATAAGCATCAAGTCTCATTTAACAACAATTTCTCAGTTAGCCAGTATTTAACACATCCAACAATGGCGTCATAAGGCAAATATGAACTCCAGCCTCCAGTGGCTGGCAAACTCCATCCAAACAAGCGTCAACACGATGCTAGTCACTGGCATCCAGCGACTAGACCGGTAACGTATAAATCAGTCGTTAATTTTCGCCGACAAGACTCCTGCAGCGCGCTCAATCCAATCAGTGTTTCAATAAGTGCAGGAAACTCAGAGTTTCTCGAGGCCTCGGGACTGCTGCCAGGATTTCTTCCCGCCAAGAAGTGCGCGTCGGAAATTGTCCCTGATCCCTGAGAAGGGAACAGCGGATATGGGAACCCCCTGCCATGCCGTGTTTACTAATTGAGCGCTGATGAAGTTCGCAGCCCAGTTCAATGAGAGAGAGAACAAAGGCGGCATTTGTCCGAGATAATGGAAACGGGCTTGTTTACTTCCGTGTCGGTCGCTTTTTTGTTTTAATTTCTGTCTCTGCTACGTATGACACGAATGAAAAGGGCGAGCGTTGATCTTTTCCCATTTCAAAAGCGTTCGAGCTGAAGTCTCAAAGCGCCTGCACAAGCCGCTTTTCCTGCAAGAATAACTTAATTCCAGTTGGAGTCTGCTTGTTGTTGCTGCTGCAAGATACAGTACCTAACGCTCCCTTCTTTATATACCTCAATGTCGTTATTAAGTTAAAGTTTAGTATCTGCATCTACAGGCTTATAAGTGGCTTTACACGAACCTGCCATAATTAACAGAAAAGTTTTTGCGCGATGTCTAATGTCAGATGAAGTGACGTTTAGAATTCGTAAAAAAGGGATTTTTCAAAATTTGTAAAGAGGACAGCTTAAGTTTTAGTGGACATACTCTAGATTTCTTGGACCAACGGACTGTTTGCAATATCATAACGAGTTCATAAAGAGCGTTTTTTTATAAACAAATCCTTAATTTCTTTAGAACAAGATGGGGTTTATGTAATACATAAATTCACAATTATTTTAAAAAACGAAAAAATTCCCTTTAATTCGTTTTCCCTTGATAACTATTTATAAATCACCATGTACGACTTTCCACAACTTTTAAGGAATTTGTCCGCATACCAATCTAATCTTAGTGGTAGAGTAAGCAATCTAACCAATCCCTTTTATGGGACTTGCCATCATACGGATTTCATGGCCACTCACCAATATTGGCATGCCGGGTTGGCATTCGATGGTCGCTCTTCCGAATACCTCATCTCCAGCTTTCGCTGTGGAATTGGATGAGCCCACGATTGCGCTCACAACTGTGCCCATGCCCATGGAAAAGAACCCATTGAGAAGGACAAAAAGAGCGGAGTTTAACTACTCCATGCTTATGAATCGTGCCACAGAGTTGTTTTACTGTTGTGAGCAGCCGCATTCTGTGAAGCGCGCTTTATTCTATTTTAATCCGCCGGTGCCTCGGCGGTTGCTTTAGTTTCTCACTCGGTTTAACAGGATTTGGAGACGGTCTCATTTATTTTAGTGCTCACAATGGATCGATTGCTCTCGAGTTATAAATCGGTTATTGGCGAACAACCGTTCCCGAAGAAAACAAACAGTTCCCGTTTTGATTTTACAAGTACTTGTTGCTGGGTGAAGAAACTTGGTGTGCATCAAAACCTGAAATTCAAGGCACAACCGTTTTAAAACTACGGCCTTATGGGTGCTATAAATTATTAGAAAATAAATTTCTGTATCGTACTCAAATACTTTCCATATGCTGTAAAAATATGTTAATTTTTCAGAAAAAAGTGCTGGACAGTACGCCAGTTTTTGTCCACTTATTTCTCAGTATCATCTATTTTTTATAGACTTTCTATTTCTTAATAGTGTATTTCTGTCACTTTCACCAAATTTCAACAGTTTTTAACAGACTAACTACAGTTTTTTAACAGATTAATAACTACAGTTTTTTAACAGATTATTAACAAGAGTTTTTAACAGATTATTAACTACAGTTCAGACTACCCACAGTTTTTAACAGATAAAACCTGTCCATTAAACCTTGTATTTATTATGTTAAAGTAAAACCATTTTCTTTGAATAATTAAATGTTACATTTATATGCAGCTGTATGAACAAAACTGAGCATTACGTTATGCTGATCCTTCAATACAGGAAAACCCGATAAAAGTAAATCAAATAGTTGCTGTATTATGCAGCCGTTGGTGATTATATACCTGGTGAGTGCAGGGTCAAAAACCAGTTTTGGAGCAACTACATCACAAGTTACAGAACACTAAAAAAACCTTTCTTTAACCATATTCTGTTTAATTTGTGAAAGACATATTTTTACAGTGTAGCCGATTTCCTGTAGGAAATATTTTTTTTCAGTGGATAAGAAATACATTCGTGTTAAAGCAAAGTGCAATCCATACGGATTGGTTTTTGGTTATGGTATAAACTACAAAGAAAACTTATTCTAAATAAAATTCCTTTCAATTGATACTTATATGAAAGTTTATACTACTAATATTTATGAGAGTTTGTGATTATTTAAATTCATCAACACTTAAATAACCTATAGGATGTACTGCAATATTATAACAAACTCCCCTTACTGCTATCTTTAATATGCCATCATAACTTTCAAGTTAGGTACTATCGAAATGCCAATTGGGTTTAGCTTTTAATAAGAAAAACACTTGAAAAGCAAACCTACTGCATTTAAATTCCCCTAACAAGGCAATCATTAAGAGAACACAATAAATTTAAAAATTACCTATATCTTTCTCGAAATAAAACAGTAAGCAGCGACCTCTTGTCTAGAATATAGTTCTCTCAACTAATAGATCAATCAATTCGTTTTCTCATCCATAAAATTGTAACTGCGTAGAGCAAAAGTTTAACCACTTTGGTCAGCTGTTATAAGAAAGTAACAACTTTAATTGCGCTGTACGAAATACAGTTTGTAATTTTTGTTTCAGCTTGTTAATGCTCATGGAAAGGCGACTTCAGCTAAATCATTTTTATGGCATGCACTAAATTACACAATAGCCAAGCTTTTAAAAGACAAATTTGCAGTTTTCCGCGTATTAAAATTTCAGAAAAACACAAGGGGCAACAAAAACCGCTAAATAACTCGAAACCTTACTCGAAAAGGACAGTTTTTACTCGCATTTGAGATAAATTTCCGAAATGAAATCTAGAAAAACTGGGATTAGTAAATGATCCTCCGCGTTTGCAGATTTCTGCAGTTCCTGTTGACAAACCGCCTGAAACCGAGCGGAAAAGAGAGAAGACCGGAAGTGACATAAGATACGGAAATATTTATGGAGCGATATTTCTTTTTTTGAAAAATCAATGGAAACCACAATGCACGTCCAGAGGAAGAATGACACGCAGCTTGTAAAAAGAAAGTCACACTCAAATCTCCAACAAGGCACTTTTGGATCCGTAGTAAATTTACCCAACTACACTTGAATATCGTGAATAGAAAAATTTGGAAAAAAAAGTTTGATGGATTAATTATAGATTATCATGAATTAGTCACTTCAAACAATATTGAATCATTTTCATTAACGTATAGCCAGGTTATATAAATACTTATATTAATTAATACAAGGCAAAAAGTTTTGTTTTGTTTGTTTTCTGATAAAAAATTGCGCATCAGAAGTTAAATAAAAATTTTATTAAATTAATAAAAGACAGTAATTAGGTTTAAATTAAAAGCCAATATTAAAGTTACAAGTAAATACCTTTTACAAAGTACATTAATATGAAATGTGTCTCACTGTATATTAAATATACAAAATATGTGAATATATTATCGATTACACTACATACTGGTATATCTTTTCAATGATATGAAAACCATCATAAAAAAACAAAATTGATCCATCATACCTATGAAGATTTTCTCAATAGAAAACTAATTTAGGTTTAAATTGGAAAACTGCATTCATCTTAAAAGAATCTGAAGGTTTTTCAACTGATTAAGTTATAATCAAAATATATGAACACAAATACTAAATATATAGTATTCAAAATTGTATACATCTTTAACCCAACATCCTTACTTACAAGTGCCACAAACTTTAAAATTACATAGATAACCCTCTATACGTATATACTGACGATATTTTGCAGGAACACTTTCCAGTTTCTCTTCAAGGATAAAATACCTTAACGGTTCGATGGTGAGTATTTTAGCAGAAAATGCGAATAGATTGAATTGAAGTTGTGCTTTTAGCTGCCATTATGATCGGATTCCCATGATTGTCATTTTTGTTCCCTCAAAATAAGTTATTCAGCCAAAAAGAAAGTATTTTTACAGACTTAAAACTGCGAGAAAAAAAGCCATGTTTTTTTGTGTAGTGAGAATATTATAGAACTCCGTGTACTGAAAGTACAGAAAAAGTCTTAATTTAATTAATTGGATCTAGCGGATCGAATTTTACAAAGATTATTTATGCATATCCCTTAATTTTCAATTTAGTGGCTAAAAATATTCGCACAAAAAAAATTGCAGAAAATCGTAAAGTAGTAGATAAAGGGTTGGAGCAATTTAATAAAGCATTTTTGGTAATATTTTCAAGGAATTATCAAAATATTCAAATTCACACCAAGTACTTTAATAGGAAAAATAAAAAAATCCGTGTTTTTGTATAGTAATTTGAAACAATTTTTTTCCAGAAAAGTTAAGTAACAACGTAAACTTAAACTCGCAACTTTATAAATCTACTTTATTAAAACTTTTAGACTGACACATTACCTAGGTTCACTATAAAGAATATAATTTCCAGGTTAGTCGGAACAATTTACAAAGAAACACAAATGAAAGAAATTGGACTGCATAAAACAAAATAACAAAAATACTCCGCTGCTTTTAAAAGTGGGCTATAAACAAGAAACAATAGTCCTTAAAATAGCCTAAAGATCTTAGCAGCCCGAACATTTTTTACAATGCTTAAAGCTTCTCCGCTATAAAAACTGAAAGGAAAAGAAAGTAAACATGGTGAGATATGGCTTAGTGGTGTTACGATTAAAATAACAGCAATATGGGTGGGTAGAGTAAAATACTTATAAATGTCATTAATTGAAAATTACTTTTCAAAAATAATAAAAGGTTTCATACTTCAGATGTTGTCTTTTTAAAACTTTACAGCATGCAACACTAAGTATATGATCGAGAAAGTTTTGACCGAGAAATAGTCAAGTAGCCTAAGCACATTTAGTATTACTAAATAAACAATTTACTAGCAAAGTAAATAAAAACCTTACTTGAAATTAATCTATTAAAAGACTTGTGAAAGTGTGTGTTAAGATATATCTACAGCTTAAGATAAGCATATTTTTCAAAAAAAGAATTGAAGGCTAAATTTTTATTTAGATAAGATATGATTGTTTGGATATATTACACTCACACGTCAAAAATATGACGTGAAGAAATCTGTAAATTTATCTGATTTATGTATTTTCATCAACCCTAATTTGAGTACGCCATCATATTTATTAAGTTAGTATTATATACTTCAAGTCAACAATCAAATCTTTTTCAATTAGTTAGAAATATGTTTCGGTCTTAGAGTTGTTAAACCAAGCTTTCCTCAACTGGGAATTTAAAAAAATCAATTTTAACTGCAAAGAAGTAAAAGTTTTTTTGCATATTAATGAGCTTATCATGCTAAAAGAAAATGGATTAATAACGAACATATTTACAAGCAATGAATAGCGAAAGTAGTTAAAAGAAAATAACTTAATAATGAACAAGAATCAATAGATAATAAGCTTATTTGGTTTGAAATGTATAAAGAAAAAACCAATTAGTTCTTGCAAATTGTAAATATAGACACAGCCCCAAACTCATTTTTAGAACTTTGATCATAAACTAATGAGTTAAAAAACTAAACTTTCGAAGTTTTCGAAACTTTCGACTTTTAAAAACCATAGGCCTCCTAGTGTGTATTCCTGAAATTCCTTTTAGTTTAAAGCTTTTCTAAAATTTCTAGTATTCAGAAACTAGTTCCCACAGACAAGTTATAGTTGGTAGTTAACTATTTATCATCCCTAGTAGTCGAAAATAAATTTTATTAAAGCTTCAAACTAAAAGGAATTTTTGTAACACTGGAAGACCTGTGAAAACCCCTTAAACTTTTTAAAGAAATGAAAACGGAGGTAATAATGTCAACCTCATAATCTGAAAGTATCGATATTTTTTACGAAACTAATTTCATTAAATAGTAAGAGTACTTGTAAAAAAAAAGGCCAAATATTCCGAAATGCTTAAATGCATATTGTTGATGAAGGGTGTTTAAATTTCCTTACATTGAATTTCTTTTTGAATTAACAGGCATGCATAACACAACGATGTTAATTTAAAGGAGTTCAGAAACCTCAAACCGAATAAAATGTCTGAGATTTTAGAGTATCGGGTCGTTAGAACTGGTTTCCAAATGATCCCAATCATTTTCCCATTCCTCCAAGTTAGCGTATTTCTTAAAGACAAAATAAATTATTAACACGGCATGCAAGTTCCTATACTAAATTTTTCCTTAATACATTCAATTATAAATATTTAAAAAGAAATCTAAAAGGTAAGCGTCCAGCTACCCTGAACGGAATTAATTTCTCAAATTCCCTTAACGAAATGTAAGTGGAATAAGAATATTCATATTTTCCTATTGTAAATGCAGCTCCGAAATGTTAAGGTTCAAGACGCTAAATATGCATTTCGCTTTTGAATCTTCACTTGCACTTTCCCCCAAAAACCAAGTATATGGTAATCGAGAGGGAGCTATTAAAAAGAAATTGAGAAAGTCTTTTTGAATCCTAGGAATGTTAATATGCAAGCAGATTGTCGTTGAATGTTTGGGAGGAAAGCCCTAGAATCTCATGAAAAGCTATTATGAAATAAAAAAAATGCTTTACAGCTATTTCTAAGGACTTCGTTTCCTGTGTTTCCATTGAAATTCTTAACTGCTACTGTGTGATTTAGTTCTCTATGGAATAAAGTTTATGGAATATCAACAGACAGTGGAATATTTAGAAATGCATTATGTTACTTTAGGTCTGTGGCCTCTGTATTCATAGCTGGGAATATTTACGTTAGGTCCTTTGAATTTAAAAAGGTGTATTTTTAGAATTTAAAAGGGGAGGAAGGTCCAAGAACCTTGTATTCTTGCGGGTGTTGCTTTAATTTAATTTTGATATTTTATTTTCCAATAAATGTTCATATTTTAAAGTCGGTTCTTAAAGTTAAGATATTTAAAAATCGAGCATATTGCAGTGTATCTAATTTGAATTAAAAATAAAAAACTGAATGAATTGACAATTTCTTTACGATTTATTACCCATAAGATATTTTCAGCAATGCTATTTACGCATTTAATATGTACGTAACTAAAATGAAGAAAATAAACTTTACAAATAGATTCGGGAACATTTTTGGCGAGAAAAATTGTTATCTGCAATTCTTCCAAACAAATACCAAACAGTTTTGAATCCTTCATGTCTACTTAAATCCCATCAAATTCATTCTGAAAAATGGTGTATTGCTATGATTATACTATTTATATAGTAGTGCTATGATCACTTTATTTTTAATTGTATTTCTAAGATTCAAGAACATCTTAGAGCTGTTATTCCAATATATGTACTTAACAATTATCGATTTGTACTCAGTGACAATTTTTAATAGCAAAATGCAAATTTTCGTTTTAGAAAATATTTTCATTGACGTCACAGTTAAAGTACAAGGTAACAAAAAAGGTAAAATATTTTAATTCAGTCAGATATTTGAACGTGTTTACCTATTCTACAGGCTCACCAAATAAAAGTAGAAAAGCTTTGAAATTGCTACTTTTCAACCCACCTAAAATTAAACTCATCTCGCAATTAATTCAACGTAAAAAACTAAAATCCTTATTGAAATTAAAGAGCATCACTTAAAACGTAAAAACTTTACACAGTAATTACCTTGAAACAATCCAGAGTAAACGGGGGCAACGCAGAAGCGAAATCGCCCTAGCCAAACGCAGAGAGAAAAGCCAAAAATTTTTGGAATTCGGAGGTAAAAACTCATGAACACTTAACTACTTTTCCAGGACCGATCGATCCGCTGCGGATAACATCACAGTACGTTCCCAGAGCAGAACCAGACTTTTTGGGCCTATTCCCCGCTAACCGGGAAACTGTTCGCTGGTAGGAAGCCGGCGAAATATTAATTGATCATGCAGCGAATGAGCAATTTGAGCAATTTAGGCTGGATTAAGTTTGAATGGGCTGCATTTAGGGCTGGTGCGAGTCACTTTTGATGAATACTCACTCGGGGTTAAACCGAGGGAAAGAGCGCTTTTGGGTGATTTGCTGGTTAGTTAGTTTGATGGAGAGGGGGTTAGTGGGGCGGTTAAGTGACGATTTCGTATTAAATGGCTGCGTTTTTTTGTTTGTGAAATGTCCGTAAATAAATGGAAAGGGAAGAGTCAATTAGACTTAACCTTTATGGGTTGTTGGTGTTTAATACCCACCAAGGCGTTTCATTTTAAAATGACTTTAAATGCCGAGTTAAAAAAGAATTATATTGACGCTCTAAAATTTTAATTGTTTATCTCAATATAAAGAGAAATTATATATACTGAAAAAGAGAACTTATAGTCCGATCACCATGAGAAAAATTTTTGACGTCATACAATATTGTGTCGATTGTTATAGAAACTGGTCATTATACGCTTCAGTTATGGGAGGTAATGGTAACGTATAAACGCTAAAAAACAGTTTTGTGCCAAATCTGAGCATATCCGACTATCAATTAGATTTGAACTTCCTTTCAAAATTTTGTTTTTCTGTCAGAGGATCAAAGGCTGATCAAAAACGATTTCCCTGTGGTTAAAAATTAATGCTATCATTTAGCGTGAATTAAAATAATCAGAAGGAAACCTTTGATTCACGATCTTATTTAAAACAATACTTCTTAAAATAGTTTATGCATATGATATTCTATTTAATCGCTTTATAACATACTTTAAAGAGCTTTGAATGACATATAGGGGTCATAGCGAAAATATAGAACACCTCGGGAAATATTTCAAAATGGTCAGATTTTTCTAGTTTATAAATGCAGACGAATTAAGAATGCAAATTAATAAGTAGAAAAACTGTGAACCCTGCATATGGTTAGACAAAATTAAGTAAAATAAGTTAATTCCTTAATTAAGTAAATTCAAGTAAAATTAAACTTGTTCATCACTTAAGCATAAAATATCCAACGTGCTTCTGAACTATTTCTACATAACTAAATGAAATAATCAAAAACAATAGTTAAAAACTATGAATGCGTTAAATAAAAGTGATCATTTTTATGCATTGAACAACCCACAGCCCATAAGTCTAATGTTATTCCTAACACTCACTCTTACACAGGAGGATAAGAGGGGCCCAAGTAATGTAGCGACAAGAGCAGAAAATCAAGGGAATTTCCCGCCAATCTGGCACGGGTCCTTTGGAGAGAAAGTACCATTCTTCTGACTTGTTCATTTCCTGAATTGGGGAGTCAAAGCCACCACCCTCCGACAGGCTCTCCAGAGCTCAATGAAAGCAATAAATCCTGCCAGAAGGGTATATAAGACCGGAAAACGCATTTCCAGCTGAATAGAAGAGGTAATACTAGAGAAAGTTCAGATTGATTACATTTTGTCACATACTCATTCTCCTGACAGGACGGGACAACATTCGGGGTCTAAATATAGCCTTTGTTTATCATCCAACCTGATTTTTTTTGCATGACATGTGGTCAGAAGACTTTTATTTGACTTCAAGAAATAAACTTTCGGCAAAATTGTGGATATATTTTTTAAAATATGTTACAAAAGATTGATTGTTTTTTTCTTTCGGCCATTTTGGTTTTCAAATTTTGAAGTTTATACTCAAGGCCATTCAGAAACATCCCAAATGTTTTGAAACCATCAATTTTTCGTCATCTTAAGAAGGGAAATCTATCTTTAAAAGTGTTCAGTATAAAATATTGAAGCAATATTTATTGATTTATGGTAGAATTTCAGCACCATTTGTCAAGACACCCATTCTGGCAGTCTTCAAATGTTTTTCCCCCACTTCGGTTTAGGAAAGAGATTACAATGCTTCTTGGGGCATTTATTAGGCTGAATTGTTTCCAACATATTCTTGAAATAACCTACAAAAATCTTTACATTATTCCATAAAAATATTTTATAGTTACTTTAGAAAGTATTTTTTTCCCAGAATTTTTTTTAGAACAAAATTGATTCAAATCCACTACCTTAAAACTATGCTAGTAAATGATAAACACTTCCATATAAAATTTCTTACCTTGAAAATACAGTCATATTATTATGGTAAACTTTTTTAAATGAATAGTTTATCTTAATTTGAATAACTGGAATTTCGAAACAAATTACTTTTTAGTTTAGGGTTAAAATATTTGAAAATTGTATCCAAAAGTTTTTTTCCAAATCTAATTTATTATGATTTAATTTTTTTAATCTGATGGGTGAAATTAAAATTTCAAGGCTTTAAATTTTATATTACAAGGCTTTAAATCATCAACATTGAACAACAATGAATCATTAACAACATTGAAATCATTGAACAACAATAATGAACAACATTAAAATCATTGTACAAATACCCGAAAGTTTTACCGTAAAGTTTACATTCACGTTAAAATTCCCCTGATACCAATAGCAACGGCCTGAAAACAGAAATGGAAACATCTGCACGTATTCCATTACTTTTACTGTTGCTCATAAAATCAAATTTTTATGGCTCTGGGAGTATCTTAATTAGTCTCAGGATGCCTCAAACGTAGTTTGTACACATGGAATGACTGAACTATTCCGACTGCTTCAAGAGGGACGATTTAATCATTTCTTTGCGTTTTATTTATTGAACATTGGAATTTTATGATGCCGATTCAGTAAGTTTAGAATTGATTACATGGGTCAATGAGTAATTTGTTTCGCACAAAAACTTTCAATTGCCCTGCCTTTTAAAACAAGGTTCCACTGAATATCCATGAATGAAGTACCATGACAAGTGATTAGATTTTATTTGTACATCTGTTCTCACTTGAAATGACTATAATTTTCCCCTTACACAATAAGTATTACCAATTTCTATAAACTGGTTTATTAAGAATAGATTAATAAAATAAATATCTTTAAGAAGCAAACAATTTACTCTAGATCGTGACGAAAACAAATTTCTAAAATTTGACATGCTCAAGTAATCAACAATTTTATTTTGAAGTTTGAATCATTTTTTAGTCTACAAATATTTTCTGCTATCAATAAATACGCATGAGGAATGCAATCAATTTATATTAGCCAAACGCATTACAAAATACAAACACAAACTGATCGTAATAAACGAATGCAAATTTAAACTGTTCAAACTTGTAGCATTTGATCAGTTACTGGCGCACTTAAACAGTGATTACAAACAACCCTAATTACTCTTAAGTAATGAAGTATACTAACCTTCAACAAGCCGTTTTTAGAAAATTTTATTCCCTGCGCAATTTAGTTTTATTCCTATGAAAATACAACTAAAGAATAATTTAACTTATAAAATCAATAATTGGTTTGACTTCCCTACTGTTCATGCATAGTAAAATAACCAAAAGGGTTTATTTGGAAGAAGAAACAAGAGTTTAGATGTGCAACTTTTATCCAACGAAACTAGAAATTTAAAGACCATGCGACAGGTCCATGGATCAATAATTTCGCCCCTTTTTAATAGCCATCAATTTGCTCACCCGAAATTCGCGGGTAATATTTTCACCCGAGAACATGTTTATGAGCTGGGACTTCCCCACATTAATCTTCGCAATTTGAATAAAATGATTGAGGCGACAATAAGCTCGAATCCACCAAATCAATATTCTCATGGCAACCTATGTAAACGGTAGCACGAAGAAAATTAACAGGTAAAAATGAAATCGGCGCTAAAAACACCGGGTGCGAAAACAGTCAAACGACCTTAAAACTAAAAAGTAACTTAAGAGAAATAAGCTTCGTTGTCATAATCGTAAGACATTACCAAATGTTCAATATATAACATATTATAAATTAATTTATTAACGCTGTTTTGTCCTCAAACTAACACTTTTATTGTAGTCAGAACACTTTAACACTTTATTGTGTTGAAATAGTGTTCTGCAGTTTGGAAAGTGTTAGAAATGTATTCTATCCAGAAATGTGTTATAAAAACAGCGTTGTAAAATGTGTTAAGAATCTGAAAATGCTCTTAAATTTGTGTCGAAACACTATAAGAACACATTTTCAGACTCTGAAATTTTTAACTCTTTTACATCTTTTCCTCACACAACAGATTCGCAACATAATTTATTTATTTTTTATTTTGATTAAAAGTGTCCATTATTGTGTTTACTTAGTGTTGCAAAAATGTTTTACGCATTTGTTGTGTACTTTCAAACATGTTTTTGTACGGCCCGTTTTTGTGCAATTTTTATTTGTGCGGGATAGTTCTCTCCTTTATCTGATAAAATAAAAATCGCTGTAAAAAAGACCACACAAATGAAAAATTGTACAAAAACAGTCGCACAAAAACAGGTTTGAGTGTATTTGCAATGCCTTTTTTAAATTTGCACCTCAAAATATTTTGTAAAGTACAATACGAACTAAGTTTTAAAACAGCAAATAGACAAAGATGAAATCATGACGAGGAGTTATTTTTAAATCCCTTGTTTAAGTAAGGCAACATAAATTCTCAAGTGTTTGATATAATTTCATAAAAATAAACAGATTTTCATAAAACCAATAAGAAAAATAGGTGTGTAAGTGAATAGCTTAGTTAAGCGTGAATTTATTTTAACCGTACAAATTTTATCGAAAGAATTGAAACTATTTAACACAAACGTAACAAACCCTGCTATGTATACAAAAAACGACACTTATTTTTATAGATACGGTAAAAGCTGGCTTTTACGTTTCCGGATTTTATGCTTTCCCCGCAACCTATATTTTTTTATCAGTCTCCAGTCCTTTTATGTTAACAATGCACTTCAGTCTCTTTTACAAGCAAGTATTAGAATTTCCCACCATTTCCCTCTTTTGGACAAGTAAACTTAAGAGGGAAATGGTCGATTTCAATTGGCAAAAATAGCAAGAGATCCGAAGTGTATTGAGTCGAAATACACTGCAATCTTTGATTCAGATACGTTGTACATTAGTCTCGATAAATAAAATATGTATTTTATAGTAAATATAAAAGTAGGTAGTTCATTTGCAATAAATATAAATTATGATTAATTTCCATTCTTGAACATCGTTAGAAATCATTCCCACATCAAACAATAAAACTGTTCTTTAAAATTACGCTAGTGTCACAAACTTGCAATTTTGCTAATCCATTTACTTAATTTATCCTCTTTCAACTTTAAAGCTATTTGAATCCCTTATTTCAGACACATGTTAAACCCCATAGGATTAACATTGTATTTAACATGTTTCTGAAATAAGCGATTCATTTATGTTCAATATTTCAGCCATTCTAGTCTAGTTCATTACTTTTCCTTCTTGACGTTCTATAAAAATTAGTCTAAGTATAGCACACGCATCAAGCACACTATTTAAAAAGACTTTAACTTAAGAAATTTTAATTAAATATAACATTTTTATCAGCAATGATATTATTTAAAATACAAGTTATACAATTATACAACAATTAATAAACACAATACGTTACTCATTTTATCCCATTTTTTTACCCCTTATAGTCAACATTTAATCGTCATTCATTGGAAGTAGCACAATCATTTACTCACTGATCATCACTGAATCATCATTTAATCACTGATACTATAGCAGTAAATGCTTGAGGATAAGAAAAGTTTCATCTTAAAATCTAAACCACTTTCTTATAATATCTTTTTATACTTGTCCAATTTTGTGCCGCCTAACCTTAGCATAACTCAACTGGCTCATATAGTAAAATTTTCTGTTCATTGATATCTTTTATAGGCACTGTAAACAATTTTTTTTGGAAAATAGCAATGACATTCCAGATACCCAGCGAAAAACACTAACATTTATCTATGCAGCAATAAACCCCCCAAAATCTTATATAACCGGACAGTAAGAAACATATCAACATTCTCTTGCAAAGTAAATCATTAGTGCTCTGCCGCGCTAATCCGAAATGTTTTCGGTAAATAAGGGACAGAAATGCGCCACATTCAGTCTGATTATTTCTCTTTTCTATATCGGGAAAACCTTTCCGCATCTCTAACGGAATAATGTTCCAATCTGATTTAATCAGCCCTTCATAATATATCAACGTCCAATCGATTAATATGATCCAGAACTCACTTAGGCCCCTAACGCAATGCTACACAGCAGCGAATGTTGGGTATGCCGCGTGGAAAATGCACTCCTCACTTAGGGGCTTGTCCACATCAATAATTTCATTAGATTGAGTACACGGGGCAGTGGGGACGAAAATGATATGATTATGCCAGTAATGCCTTCTTGTGACAAACTGCATGACATGTCACCGGGCATTCCTGCCCCCAGCTATACTCCTCAGCAAGAAAGAATCAACAGGTTAGGGAACTTTTCTCCCTACAGCAGCCCTAGAAATTGATTCAAAGGGGGTGACGGATAAAAAGACAAAAAAGAAAATTTCTAATTTTTTAGTTCCCTTAAGGGAACATATTGTACATGTACCCTAAAAATTCACATGTGCAGCTTCAGAATTGTATGAATATGCTGTGGGCTAAGGGCCAAACTGGGCATTATTAATAATGTCCGAAGGGAGGAGGCAATATGATAAATTTAAATGCATTTATCAATTACTTATTACTTCGCTCGAAATACGAGGGTATAATTAATAATTCCCGGATTTATCACATCCACCTTAACATATATACTGGTATTTATTCGCTGCTTAAACCACGTTTAAAATTAGAATTAGCCTTTAAAGTGTTTCGAAAACTTCCCATTTTCAGAATTTTATCTTTAATAATTTTTTTAATTTAACAAGCAGATAGTGCAATAAAACATTAAATTATGCAATGCTGAAATTTTATAATAACAATGTTTTAAAAACCAATGCTAACCCAAATATCACTCAAAACTTAGATTCCACTTAATGTCCGTCAAGCGTTTTCCCTTTTCTTTCCCAAGAATTTTAGTCTAATAAAATTTATATAATCACTGCCAAACACTTAAATACTCAATCCTCATAACATCTTTTTCTCACAAAAATGAATTAAGCTTCACAAATACAGACTGAAATTATTTAATTCAAAATTCATAGAATTTTCAAATGAAGTTTCCATTTCGAGAGTTTATTTCAATTAGTTCTGCAAGAAGGAACTTTTACGGATTAAAAACTTCAATGTGAACATTATTGAAAACCGAAGTTAGTTTTAAGTTTCAGATTGAGTAGTGTCGTTTTTGTGACCCTATTTCTTAAGTTCTAACTTTTTATTATTTTACGGTTTCAATTAACTTTCAGACATTAGATCTGTCGAAAACTAAGAAATTGAGCAAAGCTTTTCATAAGAAAAACGACTCCCTATAGAAATTTATTCATAAAAAATAACACTAAAACAAATACGTTCAAAAACTTCTCAAATTCCGAATGCAACATAAATGCGCCCAAAACTTATACAGAACATTTTTCAGAAAAACTGATATTCCGCAAGCAACTGAAGAGGAATAAATTGTTCCAATTACAACAGAATCACCGTTATTTGTCTGCAAACATGGGTCAATGAAGATGATGGATGGTGCTTGAACAAACACAGAAATACCCAAGAACACTCGAAATAAAAACTATTCCAAGTTTAGAATTCTTCCATTTGGTTTGCATAAACCTTCTTAATGTTTCAAATAATTCAGAAGGAAATCATGTTTTCTTTCCTCACGATACAATAAAAATAAAAAGTTCGGCGGTTCAAATTGCAGCGTCTGTTTTGATGCAGCAAAATGTTTCGTTATTTTAACCGGAATATATCAAAGTTAGACATCATGAGACAAGAACATACAATATTTTTGACTGTCATTAAAAACAAATCAATGCGGGAAAAGCAGCACCATGTAATTGCATGAAGTGAAATTGCTTTAGTTGACAGCAATTTAAGTTGAACTTACTACGTCACTAACAAAGTAGTTCCCATCGTGGTGTCTGAATTTCGAGTGAAACAAAGAACGTCAATTTAAAATAGGATTATTTCGTTAAACCCATGTATAAATATTGTCTCTATCACAATCCGCGTATCGAAATTCCTCCTATCAACCCAACAGGCTTTGTGTTTACTCACTTTCTCCTTCCGCGCAGTGACGTTCTGGGTTCAGGAAACGTTGCTGTTAAGTATAGTGTACAACATATTGTCTAAACTATGACCATTTGAGGGCCACATTGCAACGAAAAAATATTTGGTGGGCCGCTCGTACAATATTTTTTCAACATATTGAAATAAAAAATTCACTGTATGTAGTTTTATTAAAATAAATTAACTTTTTATTATAATTTTAAAAATGTATAGGTACATATTTAATTTAAATTTGTAAAAGTTTCGTTTCATTTAGTTTGGATTCCATAAAGATAGAAATAATTCAAATTAATGAGGGATAAATTTGCTTTTGTTGTACAAGCAAATTGATATAGGGTTCAATAGACGGTTGCAATTCTTAATGCATTTCCAAGATGATTGTCCACAAATATAGGTACTATACTGCCAAAAGCTGAAGACTTTAGTAAAGCATGATGGTGAAAATTAGGATATTTAACGGGGTAGGTAATCTTTATAAAACTCCAGTAAAGAAACATTCGCATTTTTCTTTCAGTGTCGCTTTGAAGTTCAATTCATTCTATTTGAAGGTAAATTATCTTCTAAAGAAAATGGGTAAAAATATATGTTGAAATTATCTTCATTTTTTCGAAAATCTTGAAATCTACTTTCAAACTCTTGAATTAAATAAAAAATTAATGCCGCATATATTTTGTGCAATTAACAGGCTTATGTTGTGCAGCCAAAGTAAGTGTCAAATATTTTACTTTTATTTGATTGTGCCAAATATCAACTTTCTTTCAAACGCTGTTATTATCTGTGTTCTGGAACATATTAATAAATTGATTTATCCCTTGAAGTCTCAAATTTAAACCATTCAAATGTTCTGTTAAGTCTACTAATAAAGCTAAATCAAAAACCCAATCTTCGTCTTTAAATTCAGTCACAGGGGGTTCCCATTTTTTTTCCATAAATATTTTTATTTTAGTTCAAATCGATTTATATGAAAAATATTGCTAACATTTTTTTTCAAATAAAAATGTGCAAATTTAAATATTTCCATAATTTGCGTTTGGGCCGCATTTTAAAGGCTTTTGGGCCACATGCGGCCCGTGGGCCGCACTTTAGACAAGCATGGTGTACAATGTAACACAAAATATGTTAAATTGTCATGCATGTTAGGATTCAAATTTTCAAAATGGATTTTTGCTTAAAAAAGAAATAACACTTTCTCGACTCGAATTAACTTTTGACCAAATACTTTATCTATGGATTGCATCTTTTGAAATAGAATATTTAACTATTATTTACATAATTGTTTATCTCTTGGAGAAATAAATAAGGGTGATCTAATTCAGATTGAAGAAAAATTAAAACGGATTAGTTATAAAAAATATTCAATAAATCGCACGTTTCTTCCAACCACAACAAACAGCGGAATCACGATTTCAAATCCGCTGTGTTTGTGACAGTTGATTTTTTGGCAGCTACGTTCCTTATTACGCAAAATAGTCGAGAAAAAGTTGCCAGCAACCAATTGCTGCCAATTTACAGTACACTTGTTTTTATACAACCTTTTGTTCACTAAATGTTATAACCGAAATTTCCATTATCATGCAAAGGGTTCATGCTAAATCAGTTAGAACACCCCACTTTCAATGTTTTCCTCCGGGATACTTGGCAAAATCTTAACTCCCCAGTGTAAAATTTAAATTCTTCCTTTCATTTACACTTCCCACTTAAAAAATTCCGCTTTCTTACAAGTCCCAGTTAATGTTAACTTAAGAAAACACCTATTGACAAAACTTTTAAAAAAGTGACGAAAAGCAAAACCATCTGCACAAAAACAATCTTCCAAAACAATTTCCACAACAAATACCCCATACAATAAAAAAAGACTAGTCCTAAATCAAACCCTCCATACAAGGAGAATATAAACAGTAATTCTCTCTACTGGCATTTCAATATGCGGTTTAATACCTAAATCATCGCGGCCGCGGGCTGAAGTGAACCAAGTGAAGGAGAGGAGCGCGTTGTTATTTATTTCTTCCACATGCGGCAGTAAAAAGAAAGGTTGCGAGACTGGAGAGTGATTCTTCATTCGGCAGACTACTTCCGTTATTTGAATATTTCATGTAGGTTCTACTAAGGCTTCAGAGTTGAGGAGAGCGGCCAAAACTAACGATACGCGTTTGCTCTTACCAATTTAAATTAGCCAGACCCACCACGTATGAATTTCATTGTATGTTGAAAATGAATGAAAAATTTCACTACACTTTTATTTTTCTACTTTCATTAAAAAGTTTAAGATCACCGTTATGTTAACCCTTTAAATGTGAACTAAATCTTTAAACTAAATTTATTGTAATGGTACGATTAGCTTTGAAATTATAACAATCTTCGTTCATTTTTACGTAGAAATATAACTATAGGGGAGAGTGCTGTACCTTAAGGACGGTTGTACCTTCAGCCACCGAGATTTAAATTTCGGGAAATAATGGAAATTTGAATTTGTGGTTGAATTTGAATGTAAACAGATGCTATCTAGTTGCTAACGTGAAATCAGCTCTTTAAAATAATATTTAAATTTAATATAATAAATTTACTGTTTTAAGGTGCTTAAAGTTTTTTTTAGTGCATCACTACATTAATATTTGTTTTCCCCTTCATTTATAATACGATAAAATGAGATATAAGGGGCAAATCCCCGAGATTTTATGCTTTCTATTTTTGATATTAGAAATCGCCAAATCTCAATTATTTTATTTTTATAGAATTTTAAATGCAAAACACCTGGTGTTGTACCTTCGGACACCATAAGTGTTGTACCTACAGACACGTTCTTTTAGGTGTCTGTAGCAGGGTTGGCAAAAACCCGGGTTTTTCTGAAAAAACCCAAGTGGGTTGGGTTTTTTCGGGTTTTTTCAATAAAACCCTGAAAAAACCCACATAAAACTGGGTTTTTTCGGAAAAAGTGTGGGTTTTTTCAAAATGAAGTGATTTTCTCCTATAAATTAAGTGGGTTTTTCAAATTTGAGTGAATTATTTTTATGTTAAATGTATTATGTCAAAATAACAACAGTTTTTCCACAGTTAAGTGGGTTTTTTCCAAGTTTTTGTACTTTGAAAAAACCCACTCAAATTGTAAAAACATCCCTTATTTACTGAAACCTGGTTCAAATTTTGAAAAACCCACTATCATTTAAAAAATATCCTAAACTTTGAAATAACCCATTGAATATTGAAAAAAATCTAATTAACTTTGAAAAACCCACTGAAATTTAATGAATCTTCTTTAGTTTTTATATCTAGTTTGAACTTAAAGTGTCCTAAATTTTGAAAAAAAACATTTCAATAATGAAGAACCCACTGAATAATGATAGAACCTATTTAACTTTAAAAAAACTCCCTGAAATTGAAAAAACACCATTTAATTTTTAAAACCTAGTTTAAATTTTGAAAAAACCCTTTAAAATTTAAAAAAAATATCTGAAACTTTGAAATAAGCATTAAATTTTGAAGAAACTGCCAAAATCTTGATTTTTCTTGAAAAAATCCAAAAATGGGTCCAAAATGTGGGTTTTTTCACATGGTTTTTTTTTGAAAAAACCCATTGGGTCCAACCCAATTGGGTCCAATCCAGCCAACCCTGGTCTGTAGCCAATCGGCGTTTTTGAATCAGGTTTCATTAAAGTGAATACATTTTAATGCATATGAAATTAATTCTAAATAGTTATCAATTTGTCGGCGATTATTTTCAAGTGATTTTTAGATGAATAAAATAACTAAAAAAAAGATTTTTTAAAAAACGCTTTTATTGAAGTGTTCTAAAAGGTCAAAAATAATTTTTTCGGTTTGACAAATAATTTATTGGGAAGTAGAAAATAACTTTTTGGTAAGTAAAAAAAACTGATTTTCTAATCACTAAAAATAAAAGCGTGGGCGCTAGTCATTCTTAATTCACTATATATTCTAACTTCTTTATTCTATGTTCTATGACGTTAGATTTACAAATTTCTCATTCATGAGTTTTGAGTGGGATGGATTCACTTTAAATTCTCTGTTAGGTATTTTTATTTATATAAAATTATACATAAATGCCGACGTAATGGCCTGGTCGTTAGAGCATCTGACTGATGCAAAGCCGTACGTCTGGGGTTCGAATCCCCGTTTGGCAAGGATGTTAGTGTCACTGTCCTGTAAAAAAAATTAAATTTAAAAAATATTAAAAATTACTAGCGCCCACGCTTTTATTTTTAGTGATTAGAAAATCAGTTTTTTTTACTTACCAAAAAGTTATTTTCTACTTCCCAATAAATTATTTGTCAAACCGAAAAAATTATTTTTGACCTTTTAGAACACTTCAATAAAAGCGTTTTTTAAAAAATCTTTTTTTTAGTTATTTTATTTTCTACTTTTTAGTCATGGTACTTTTTAACAAAAACTCACAAGAAAAAATGTATTTAGGGGCCATTCATTAATTACGTAAGGATGATTTTGGCAATTTTTGACCCCCCTCCCTCCATGTAAGGGTAGGTAAGATTTTTCAAACCCCTCCCCCCTATTCTTACGTAAGATTCCATTATGTTTTTCAAAACAATAAAATGTTAGAAAACTCTCCGTTTGACGTAAATCAAAGATTTTTATTTTTCAACAGATAAGTAATACTCTTGCTGTCAACTACATATTACTATTATATTATTATCTCTTGATTAGAATAATTGGAATTTGTTTATATTAACAAGGAAAATCTTACGTAAGAATTGGTTTGACCCCCCCACCCCCCAAGTAAGGGTATGTAGAGATTTTTCCAACCCCTCCCTCCCCCTCGGGACCCTTACGTAATTAATGAATGGCCCCTTATTTCAACCATATTTAATGTTATGTTAGGATGGAATTTTAGTTTCATGTATAACAAAAAATTTTCACATATCTGACAAAGTAGAACAATCCTCTGACGACTCAGCAGGACAATCAACTCCAAAGTTAATTTTAAAATCTATTTAATTTTGCTGGGTACGTTATAATAACAGAGCTGAGCAAGAAAAATACCTCGCACAAAGAATATATTCCTCGCATCCGCTCAATCACCGATGAAATCTATCGATATCAAAAAGATTCACAATAAAAAGAAAGCATTCAATAAAATAAAAAAAACAATCGTAAGAAACTCAGAATTAGTGTGTGTGTATCAAGGAGCAAACAGTACCATCCAGTCTTTTCAGTAGTCAATAAATTATAAAAGAACATATTTTTCTTCTCGGCGATATTTTCGGCGATTTCTCGCTCTTCCGGCGATTTCTTTCTCGCGGTTATTATCTTAAATCGCTAATTATCTTAATTGTTAATTGGAAGGTAAAAAATCACGTTTTGAAGATTAAATATTGTAGTTATATACTTAGTATATTATCTTACAGGTTTTGGGAGCCATTGGCTTCACGGAATGTCTCAAATATGAATTAAAAGGATAACTAAAAACACTCGTTAATTACCTAAATTACAGAGGGTTTGACTAGTTGATGATTGAATATTGCATTGTCATCGAGTTTCCACCACGGTGCAAAGTTTCAGAACTTTATATCGTTTGGAAGTGCCTGAAATATTATGTACAAGCATCCAGAAAGAAAAAAGTGATTATTCGTCTATAATTATCGTAATTACTGGGCAATTCTCGTTTTGACTTTTGAATATGATGAAGTTATGCCTTATAAACAATTGTGCACGGTTTAGGGAGAATAGCCCCTTGGGAAAGGTATCAAATTCTGGTTTTTCTGTTAATTAAAAATACTCGTTAATTAACTTAATCCTTTGGTTGTTTGACTAGATAATGGTTGGATATTGGAGTGTCATGAGGGTTACACCGATGTGTAAAGTTTCGGGGCCCTGACATATCGGGAAGTGCCCGAAAATCGAGTTTTAAAATTCCACGCGTAAAACGCCGCCAAAAGCAAGTAGAATAAAAGCGTTTAAAAATCAAATATTTTGTGATCTAAACTACTTTTTTAAATTTTTATTTTACTTTGCATTTAATGTAAAATATGGTATTAAATATTAAGCAACCTATCGAATTTCAGTATGATGATTACAAAAAACTTAAAATTTCCAACGAAGAAAATCTGGGAAAGTTATTACCACTAAATGCTTGCACAACAAAGTGTTGATCGAATTGTTTTTTTGGATCAGTGAAGTGATCAGATCCATCAGCATGATTGATGAAACTACTACCTAAAATTTCGACCTGAAAATCCCATGTGATTTATGTTTTTTTTGTAAAAAATCAAGACCTTTATCAATCAACTTCGTTTTAATGATCATTTACGATCTAAAACTACATTACTTTATAAAATATATTTACAATTTTAGAAATGCTTGAAATAGTTTATTAAAAGGTTAATGATCACACCAATAAAATGTTCATAATTATCTTTTTTCAACTAAAACTTTCCTTTTTAAGGGTGTCCACAGGTACAACTGGGTCTGTCCATAGGGAGAGCACGTTGTTGTACCTATGGACACAAATTTCGTCAAGTTATTAAAACTATTTAAAAATCCAATTTTGAAGATTTTAGCTAATAAAAAATATTACCCTATTTGCTAAGGTTAGGACTATAGGTTGGGCACTTTAAATGGTAAAAATGTGATTTTACCAGTCTTAGAAAAGTACAAACGTGATTTTTGTCCAAAGGTACAACACTCTCCCCTACTCAGCTGCAACTTAACTTGAGCTTGTAGAAATATGCTGAGAGCAACCAAAGAAAGTAGTTCCCCGTGCGGTGTCAAAATTTTGAATGAACTTAAGATATTCAATTTTAATCCACTTATATTAAGCGTCTTTTCATACCGATTTGCAAATTGTTGAGCATTATTATTTTTTCAAGTGGCGAAGAGCGTAGTAGTACATTTGTTTTAATAAAACTCGCCAGCCAATAAGATCTCCCAAAGCCCAGCAAGCTTTCTGTTTACTCAGATTTTCTTCCGCGTGGCAATGACGTCAGGCTCAACTTAAGTTGCACTCGAGTATAGTTTATATCAGAGTTTCTCAAACTGTGGGTCGCGACCCACTGGTGGGTCGCCAGTCAGTTTTTGGTGGGTCGCGAGAAGATTTTTAATTTTTCACAAACGGTGTTATTGACTTTTGAATTATCAAACTATTAGTTGAACTTTTTGAAATTATCAAATTACCATATTATAGTAAAAAGAATAAAAATTTGAGGAAAAACTACACTACTTGGAGTGGAACGGAAAAGGCAATTAATGTAAATACGTACTATGTGTGTCACTTTAATGTGCCGATAATGTTTGAAAAAAATATTAAGTGTTTCTCCCCATCCACACTGGGGGGGGTCAATGCAAATTTTAAGAATTTTCTTGGGAAATGATGCAACTGATGTAATTTATCCCAAAAACAAGTTAAAACCATGTTTTTAAGGGTCAAATTTTAAAATTTTCTCTGGGGGAGTACCCCCAGACCCCCCTTTTTACTGTAGGGATCATTGTTAGACCACAATTAAACTATTTCATACTCTTGTAACTAAATAGTTGGTGAACACCCCCCAGTCAGAGAAGTTAAAATTTTGTGGGGAGGGGGCATGAGATAATTATCTCAGTTCAGTTAATTATAAATAACTGAAGTCAGTGGGTCGCGATGTTAAAAAGTTTGAGAAACCCTGGTTTATATGATTATTTGATAAGTCAATAACTAGAAACATTTATATTAAGTCCCATTGGGGAGTATAAAACTTATTGCATACTAGTGTTCATAGAAATCTCGTCATAAAATCTGATATACCCAATAAGATCCCAAAGCTTTTTTAAAGGATGTTTTAATAGTGAAAAATTATTATGTCACATAAAGACCAATGCAAAATGTAATTTATAATTCTTATTATTATTCAATTTTGATGATTTTTCTTTCTTCATTGTAAAAATAAAAACTGCTACTCTTTTTATGGAAAGTGTCAAATTTTTTACACAATTCGTCCTATTTATTTATAACATGCTAGTGAAATTCCAATTGAAATTTGCTTAAGAATATTTTCCATGAGTTAAGGAACTTTAGTTGAATACATCGGAATGACTTAGGTTTAGTTTAACTGAGTCGTTTTTTACGTTATTTTTCAACTTTTAAGAAAAGGCTAAATGACGTTAAGTCATGCATAAAAAAGATAAGTCACCCAACTGTTTTTTTTAGAGATTGCATTTTACGTTTACCCTTTAAGTAAATGTTGGAAAAAATGAAATCGATGTTGTAAGAGAGTCTTTTTATTCTTTTGATCCTTAGTTTTGTAAGGGGCATCAGGCATATCATCTAGTGTTAAAATAGAAATACCAAAATTTCTTGGAATAAAGGTGAATGGTTTCTAGCGAATAACTGAAAGTCACGCAATTGAATAATTAACAGCTTTAAAGATGAACTGATACACGAAAGGGTTTTCACACTATTAAGTATAAAGGTGAGAATTCTTATGCATTCAAATTTTGAAAGTTCGATACAGTAACAGAAATTCCCGTTGAAAGTAAAATACATAGTATTTGTGGAAATGGATAAAAAAACTTTGTTTGAAAAACATTTTGTTTGAAGCAAGTTCAACGAAAAATATAGAATTAAGTACGACTTAAATAATCTAAAAATATGTGGTTTAAATAATATTCTGAACACAGGTAAATTGAGAAATAAAGGTATATAGAATAAAAAAGAAACTTATTTAAAATGTTTGGCTATAATAGATATTTCAAATCTTATGAAAAGCTATAAAATATTTTTTAAATATTCAGGGATGGATTAAATTAAAATCTAGTATAAATGAATTAAACGGGGCTAAAACTAAAAAGGTTAAAACTGATTGCAAGGTTATTGCACTATTATATGACGTCAAAGTGAGGAGGTGGAACATTTTTCAATAAGATACAGTAAACATTGTCAGACGCTAAGGACGATAAGAAAAACAAAGTGACGGGATTTAATGATGCGTACATTGGGAATTCTTATTGTCAATAACTTTTTAGTTAAATATCAAACGTACAGATTGAATGCCCTACAAACTTTGGAACTGAAATTCATTCTTTAATTTAAATCATTTGCAAGGTTATAAAATCTACTTCCATAAAAAAACTTTTACTCCTTGTTATTTTACCATTATATATTTAGTGTTCAATTTTTTAGAGGTTTCAAGTTAAACAGCAGTGAGGAAAGATATTAAGGCTTTGTTTTTTACAACGTTTTCATTAGTGTTTTTACACAACTTGTACAAGCTCGTATTCTGCATTAGAGTTTAGTTTAAAAGTACAAAAATAGGTCAGCATACTAACATTAGCAGTTAAATTAAAGCTCCGGTTGTGATTGATATTTTATATAGGATTATAGATTATATTTTAATTTTATTTCTTAAAAATTTGCATGGTAACACAAAATCTACTTGGGTAAAATACTTTTATTCCATGTTACGTTTTTACTAATCATTTTTCTAGTGTTTTTAAGTTTAATGGCAACGAGGAAAGGTTATAAAACCAGTTCGTAAGTGTTTTTACCCAATTTGTATGAGCTCACATCCCAATATATTAAAAATTAACAAAAAAGAGGAATTTAATTCCTACACTTGAATACTCCTCTACAGAGAAGCAAGAATACAGTAAACTCTCGCTGTAAAAGACCATTAACGGAGTATGATTGCTTATGATTATAGTCTGTTCGTTTAGAAGAGGCGCCTGAAACAGGATCAAAAACGCTCCTCACGCAACTTCAACGACCGATTCTTTTACAGTATTTTAACTACTTTTGTTTAGGCTGCCTTGTCATAGCACAAGAAAATTTTTTCGATGGTAATTACAATAGTAACTGCTTCTATACTATGTTCATTTAGAATAGGCGCCTGATGCGTAATGTATTAGAAGCAGTTACTATAGTAATAAGCATCAAAAAAAATTTCTTGTGCAATGACAAGGCAGCCTAAACAGAAGTAGTTAAAATACTGTAAAAGAATCGGTCACTGAAGTTGCGTGATGAGCGTTATTGGGCATTTTTGATCCTGTTTCAGGCGCCAATTCTATGGTTGGTTGGTTAGTTAGGGTTTAATGGCGCAAGGTCCAAAAAATCGGACAAAAAGCGCCAAAACATTGTTAAAGACTTAAGCAGGCTTTAAGGCCATTGTCGGGTGTACTCTATACACCGATTTTAAAAGTTCATAAAAACAAGATGATCAGATGATTATGAAATAAAAAATCTACAATTCATTCGTAATTCTGATGAAGTTTAAAAACAAATAGTGATGGATGATGTGGATGTTTTAAAAGATCGAGTAGATCAGGTGAGGATGTGTTAAAAGCGCCGATTCTATATGAACAGAGTATAATACATTAAGCCTATTCTAAATGAACAGTGTATACTCTTGAAACTAAAATTCCAATACGTTTGAAGACTGAAAGTTTTAGTTTTTTCAAGGTAAGATTTTCATCCATCAAAACGGGCTTGTAAAAACCTTATTCAACACCATTTCCATTGAAAAAGGGTCCTAAAGCGAAGACGAGCAACCCGTCTCGGGACGCAGCACAAGGTCAGGGTCACAGGGACGAAAGGAAAACACCTCTCGCCAAATACAAAGACTCCCTCTCCCAACCCTTGATTCCAACGGCCGGGCAATAGCAAATCAATATTGCGCGGGGCAGACTTTCGGGCCCAATTTCTTCCCGAAATACTCGCTCCCGGACACGGGACGTCGGACCTCTCTCCCGGATCAGAGTATCCGGGGCAGAGGATACTATCATTTTCCGGTGTCCCCCTTCCAGTGGAATGGGATGCAGGCCGATACAGTGGGGAATCAACAAGTGGATGCCCGATTGCGGTGGAGGAAGAGATGCTCTTGAGTAGGGATGGATGGAGGGGGGAGAGCGGTGGGGGGTATACTTGATGCCGAGAGTGTTTATTTCGTTTTATCTTAAGTGCGGATTTCCACGGCGAGCGAGTTTGTTTTGGACGAAATATAAATGAACGGGTGAGAAATTGCGTTTTTCAATTACACAAAAGGGTTTTTTTAGAAGTGAGGTTAGAGCGATAGATTTCTAAATGTAGAAATAAAAGGGCGCATATCCAAAGCGAAAATAATTGGATACTCGACTGAAACATTTTTTTCGCGTTATTGCCCTAAGCCGATTAGGTATCTGCAATTTAACCCTTTCGGTTCTAGAGCGACCGGGATCGCGTTGGAATGAGTGGAAATTTGAGGCGGCTGTGTCAGAAAGGGTTTGGATATTTGTGTGGGGGATTGTTTTCTGCTACGTGGGTGGTATGTATAATCCATGAATGAATATATCTTGCGATCGAATTTTGAATTTGTGCAACGACAAATGTCGATACATTTGTTTTATTACGGTTGAATATAAGAATGACGCTTGTGCGTTTTTATTTTTTACATTTGATCTGAATAGGTAACGTTTCTATAAACTTATTTTGATGGGAGATGGATAAAAAGTATGTATAAAAAGCATGTATGATAAATTGGTTCTTAGAACCCGCCGACTCTGCTTCAATGTATATTTTTAGTTTGTTTCTCAATGTAAAGAGCTTTTTCTGTCTGGTAAATAAAGGTGCAACGATCAAATCATGGTTATTATGAATTATGTATTCCCTACATAAAGATTCCGCACTTCAAAATTTGAATTTGAATTTATATTCTTTGGAAGAGATATACTGGGGGGGATTTTATTTAAATTGTAAATTTATTTGAGACTGGCAACCACAATTAAGTTTGTATTCAAGCACATTTCGCACGATTTAATAATCTTTGAGATAATTCGACTGTGGGGATTGTTTTAGTATTTGGTACAAAGTAAAAGATTAGTTAGAGTTTCCTAGCACATTGGTTGAAACAGGATAATTATTGGTTTAATTTGTCACCTAAAATAGTTTAAACAGTATAATAAAAAAACACAGGTATTCAAATAATTCTTTAGACATAAAGCTATTCCCAATAAGAAAACTAATGCATTTCCAGAAAAAAAATATCCTCTATTTGATAGATATTTCAGCATTTGATAGTAAATTTTCAAAGTGCACATAAATCTATTCTACTCTATCCTGAGTATCCTGCTGAGCCCTTAATCTCCTATCGAATCCCTATTTAGGAAACCCTGCTCTGGAGAGATAAAAGGCATCCAATTATACCTATCCACCTACACCTACAATAAAAAACGGTCACTTTTTATAAACCCTTATTTTAATTTATCTTTCAACCAAACAATGATATCAATGCAAATCTTTCACATAGAAATTAATATCTCAAGTAAAATACATCTACTTTAAAAGACCATTAAAACTCCAAAATTGGGAGAAAATTTCACTTTAAGATTCATTGCTTAGTAAAATTTTATCAATACAAGGCGATAAAATCCCTTAAGATGTCAGATATTTTAAATACAATTTAGTTACTCTTCTACGTAAAATGTATTACTACCAATTAGTTTTAATTATGACAAAAGAGGGGAAATCTCATTTTAGTTCTGTCGTCTTTTTCCTAGAAACTAGTCAGATGCGAGAAAATAACAATCATAAGGATTATTACTATCATCTTAAAAGCGATCAAAATAAAATGCGTAAACTAGCATCAAAACTTTCGTAAAAAATATGTTCGTGTGTTTATTAGGGTATGAAAGAATGATCGAAAATTTTTAGAAATTTCTAAAAACATCAATACAAATTTTACGTTAATTTAAGACAATCTATAATAATCATAATCTGTAATCAAGTTACCTGCATCAAATACACAGCTGCTAGCTCCAGAATTTCAACAGCAAACTGAAATGCATGGAACTTCTCGCATTATTCGAAGACTACACAAACAGAAAGATCAAGACACGAGCAGAAGCAACTGGTTCTTTCGAACATAGCTGGACATTGATTGCTCATCTCAATTCATTCATCTCGCTCACATCGCCAATTTTCCCGCTTCTCCATGTTGTTAATCAAACGCGCTATTGCGCAAAGTGCATTCTGCAGTCATCATAGATGCTGCCAATTATATGACATAAATATAACTATTCCAGAAGAAAAATATCGCCCTCTTCACATTTCACATTCTAAAAAAATAATTTTGAAACAAGCCAGGTATATTTCGATTTTAACTCTATTAATTGTTCTTTACTACATGTTTAATTGATATTGATAACGCCTGCAAAAAAATTGGCGCATATAAGTAGTGACAAGACTTATTTTTGCTAAGTATAAAATTACTGTTGGGCAACTAAATAGTGGTATTGCTCTCCTGACATCCCGGAATCGAACGTTTATATTTTTTTCTACGAGTAGTTAATATGTGTATAATATATGTGTATTACCTTTTCGTATGTGTTTATATTTATGTAAATTATCTGTGTGTATAAATGCAAAATCCTTGCATATAACGATTCATATATCAGAGTTTAGATGGTACGAGAGATCTCTATACGAGTAGCTGTTATTTTTATATCAATAACTTTTTTATTTACACAAAAAGCTTTTCTTGTTGTGTGCATACTACCTAACCAACTGCGTTACTTTTTGTAACATGTGATTATCTCTGTGTTAATTTTTCCTAGTTCTAAAAGGAAAGAATTTTAATCTTCTGCTGTCCATGGTAGCACACAAATATGCTACCATAAGTTTAGCTTCGATTTTCAGGATGTTTGATTAAAAAATTGCACCTTTAAGTGCTATAATTTATAGGTAATATTTTCTTGGGTTCAGTCCCTGGTTTCAAAATGATTTTTTTAATTTAAAAAAATTTATTTTTTGGCACTTTTATTTTATTTGGATCCAAACTACATGAATAAGTAAAAACAAATTTTTCCATGGGTCTTTCTAACAGTGGACATAGGAGGGTTAAACTATAGCAATCGTACATACGGAAGTGAGTCTACTTAAGAAGTTATTTATAGTGGAAGAAGTTTAAATTCTATAAACTTATTAAAGAATGTTTTAAATACTTCACTCGTTCGATGAAGTTTGTATATAAAACAAAAAACTCTGCACATTGTAATTACAATACCCCTGTAAAAATATTTTTTATGCAATTCAAACCTTATAAGATCTAAATCAAATTTTAAGCGAAAAATTCCTTTCGAAAAATGTATACAAAACATACAAATGTCCACACAGAGGGGTATTAATAAATACCATCCTGATATATAAAAATTCAGTCTACAAATAAGGAAATCTGGAAATGACAACATATTGTGTAGAACTGCATTGTAGTTGAATACACGTATATTCCGGTAAGTTGGGCAACAATAAATGCAGTGTCACTTCCTTAATATTTGTTCTATTTTGTCGAATTCTGATAAATTTTCTACTTTAGGATGTTTCCCAAAATCTCCAAAGGAAGAGACTTTAAAACTATCTACAGTATTCGATAACGCACGCTTGTTTCATTGCATTATCTTTGCTTTTCTAAGAAAGATATTTCGCACCAATTTAGATAAACAAAACGCTATTGATATGCTCCCCAATTCTTTTGTAAAAAGCCTTGCCAACAGCATAAGAGTATTTATAGTTAAAACTAACCACTGCCAAAGTAAAGAGTTAGTTTTGGAACGGCGGTTTATTTTTAAAGACAAACTAAATATTTACCGTGGATATTTTACATGAAGGCTCAGAATAAATGTAGTATGAAATTAAATGCTAATATCGTTTTCGAATGTGTACTGTTTATAGTTTAAAAATGTTAAATTCAGTTGAAAGATAAATTTCTAGAAACATTTACCTTTGTATGCATTCTAAATGTGTTGAAGAAAAGCACTTAGAAATACAATTTTGAAGCTCTGAGCAGATTGTTAATGTGAAAAACAAAATTTAGGCGTAGTTGTAGACACGTGAAATTACTTTGAATTTCGTTGTGTGTTGTGACAATTTACGGAGGGATTTCAATACTAAGGCGTCCATTTCCATAGAGAAGTGACCCTATGTAAGTTATTACAAAGGACTAAATAGATTAAGGAAATGGAAGTATGATATTTTACTAGACCGGTTTCGAAATGAAACAATATTGCTTCCTTCTCTTCAAATGAATTGCACCTTCTAATTAATAAAGAAATCCTTTGTGAGTCAAGGCTCAACAATAATAGCGGATGCGATCAAGGACATTTCTTTTCACACAGCTGTCAGTCTCGAGACGTATGCAAAAAAGAATCAGGTAGGTTCCAATATTCATTCATATTCAAAACACTGTCATTGTATCAGTTCTGAGAGCTTGAAAATCAACGACATTACTGGGTCTAAAAGTAATTATCAAGATTGGGGTATGATTTACAAAATTGGTGACTTAAGAACAATTTTCTGGATAAGATCTCTTTTAATAATCCTCAAGAGTGTGCGAGTAGAAACAATAGCTCAATTTTGTCTGAAACGAAAGTCATTACATATGTAATCGCTCTGTATGGGAACAATTAATTCGCACGATTCTTTTCAAACTCCATTAAAAAGGCTGAAAAGTGCACGAGTTGTATGCAAGTTTCTTTCAAAGGTAAAAGAATATTTACAAGTACATTGCATGCAGGGCAGGCCAAACAAGAAGGTAACTTCAACACTTCATAACAAAAAGAAAATATTCAGTCACGAAATTATTTTATGAATGAAAACAAAGGTAGAAACTGGCATGGTGGTTCCCATTCACTTCATCTACAACTGTTTTTATGGAGGCATTTGAAAATATTTTCCTTTGAAGTGACAAATGTCTAAATTTAATCCTTCGATACACGTAACCTGACCTATATTCGTTTTCACACGCAAAAAATAAATCTATTTCATCCTTTTAAATGAAAAAACTGATCAACAATTTTCTGTCTTTGAATAAGCTTTGGAAAAAAATTATGAATATGATAAATCAAAAGTTTTTTCTTTTAATACTACATTTGAATACCTTTTTTGGGGTTAACTCAACTTTCCTCATTTTTCGGCAAGAGTTCAATGTTTTTAAACATTTTCCTGAAGATTTTTTTTATTTCACTTCAACAAGTGTTCCTTAGATATTCGAGAAGTATGTTTTGCTATAAATATTAATTGCATTGGGTTAGAGTTTACTTCATTTTATAGATTAAAATACTTAGTCTAATTTCCTAAGTTATTTAAAATGTTTTTTTGCAGTCAGTTTCAAACAATCCAGTTATTTTGAAAAAGTCAATATAATTCTAAATTTTATTTATATTTCAGAAAAAGAACTTTTTTCTTTGAAATAACATGATGGAAAATGTCAAAACACCCTTAAAACTATAACCATAGGCTAAATTTTGAAATTTTAGATTAAGAATTCACAATTCTTCAAAGTAACAGATATGATTAAAATTTAAACTGTAACATTTTGAACAGTTAAATGCTAAACAACACTCTTCAAAAATCATCAAATTAAGAATTTTATGTAAACCAGGTATAAATATTTTACATAAATAATTTGACCGAAACGTAATTAAAATATATTTATTGTTCATTCTTCCTTCAAACCTGCAGCAACTTTAAAATATAAGGGGTGAATAAAGAACAAGATATAATGACAGCTCATCAGCTTTACCACGCGTTCATAATACTGGGAATATATTGACACTAAGATTAAAACTTAAGGTTTGCTTTACTGTTTAAATTAATACACGAGATTTACAAACTGTTAAGGTACATAATGAGAGGAAAATCAGAATTCTTCACTGAACTGATTCAAACGCATTTTAAAACACTCAATACAGGCGTCTCATTTTTTAAATTTCAAAACAGCAACACAAAGCGACGATGGCAGTTCATTTTTTATAATCCGTGTAAATTCTGCAGACTGGACAAAACAACTTAAACACACGTAAAAACAAGTCTAATACCGACCACCTCGTACCCCAATCACTCTCGGGATCAAAACCCCTCATGCAGCCCCCACCGGACCTCTCCCTCCAACTTCGGCAGCCACCGGCCGGTACCGGAATGCCATCCCGTCAGCAGAAGTCCCGCACACCCTACCCTCCCAACAGCGCAGTCCCGTACAAAGGAGGCTCACAACACAAACCCCCAAAAAACAACAACGAGAAACAATCAACAACCATCAAGGCGGCAGCAACACAAAAAAACCGTGCGAAACCTACCTGGTCGTTCGCTCCGGCTCAGTCACCTGGGCTCCGGGTGCAGTGAGAGGAGACCCCCCGAGTGAGTGTGAAAGTAGGCGAAGTCCGCTCCGGAGTGAGGGCAAGGGACGGCGGCCGGCTTCGCAACCCTTCACCGAATGCTACGTCGGCGGCCGAGGCTGCTGTCGCAGCGAACGCAGCGCCTCGGCCGGCGCCATCTATCCAATTCGCGCCGGAGAGCGGGGGGTGGGCACTAATTGCGGTGATGAAGGGGTGTGTGGGACCCAGTCGTTAAAAAAGTTGTTTAGTTTCTTTCCCGGATTCCCCCATCTTTCGTTTTCTAAATCGCGCTTTTCATTTTTATGGAGGATTTACACAACTGCTGTAAAAGAGACATCAGCGACATTTTCGGCATATTTTAGTACCCGCTACTCACAAAAGATGGCGCTCGTCAATTGGTTTATTGGAATAACAATTGACGAGCGCCATCTTTTGTGAGTAGCGGGTACTAAAATATGCCGAAAATGTCGCTGATGTCTCTTTTACAGCAGTTGTGTAAATCCTCCATTACTCTCGTTATTTTTTTATCCTTTCTTTGCTAGATTTCAGCGTCGCTTCTCATTATCTCCCTGTGATTTCTCGTTATCTCGCCTTTTATCTGAATCTCTGTTCCTCATTTCAAAGGAAAGTGCAAAGAGATAATTTAAGTTTTGGCTTTCTCAAAAATAGTTCTCAGCAGTTTTAACCCCACCTTTCTTGTAATCTCTCTCTACATCTTGTTTATTTTCTCCTATTCCTTATTCCACTTCTCTTCATTTCAATTCTTTTACTCTCTCATAGTCTCAACCCCTTATTCATTCGTCTCTCGTAGTCTCTCCCTTATTTTGCTCCATCTCTGTACCCTCACCCCCTTTTCGTTCCTCATTTATCTCATACTCTTACCTCCCTTTTCGTTCCTCTCTCATACACGATCTCTCCCTCATTCTCGTTCTCTCCCCTTCTCATACTTCCTTCCTCAGTCTCGTTAATCTCATTCATTTGTTCTCTCATCCTTGTGTATTCTCTCATCCCTTTTCGGTTAGCTCCTTTTATTTCTCGTTTTTAATTCTTGTGTTAATCCATTTCATATTTTTAAAAGTAAAATGAAAGGAGATTAAAACGAACCCAAGTCTACGGGAACTGGGAATCGTTGAACAGATGTTAAAGATTAAAATGCTGTTTAAGGAAGTATTCATTTGGCCGACCAATTTACTTTAATAATTTGGACACAAGGATCGACACGATTTTCGATACATCCAATTCATAAAAATTTCAAAGTTGATCACACCTCTCCTCTTTTGTAACTTTTTCGTAGTCCCTAAATAATAAAAAAAATCTTTTCAGCTACAATGACTGTTAAAGGACAATTTTAATATACGGATCTAAACCAAAAGACACGGAGTTAAGTAATAGGGGAGACCGGGGATGGATGGGACACTGGGTAGGATGGGACACCTTCAATAAATCTTAAAATTATAAATAAAATTAGTTTTTGAGTGTTCCACCAGGTAAAGCCACCATGGCTTCATGCTTGTTGCCGTTTACTATTTTAGTTGCAAGCTCCTACAAGTTTCTGAATGAAAAAGATGGTTTCACAATAGCAAAAGTAACTAAGTATTACACTTAAGTGAATTTTCAATCTGATTCTTGGTTGCTTTCTTAATGGTTTACATTGTTTTCTAAACCGAATAATGCATTCTTTATGAATATATAGTTGAGTTAAGCCTAAAAGCTACAGTTCTTTTGAAAGAACCTAATTTTTAAAACTGTTGCTACCGGGGTGGGATGGGACACCATGACTTGGGGTGGGATGGGACACCATGACTTGGGGTGGGATGGGACACCATGACTTGGGGTGGGATGGGACACCATGACTTGGGGTGGGATGGGACACCATGACTTGGGGTGGGATGGGACACCATGACTTGGGGTGGGATGGGACACCATGACTTGGGGTGGGATGGGACACCATGACTTGGGGTGGGATGGGACCCCATGACTTGGGGTGGGATGGGCACCATGACTTGGGGTGGGATGGGCACCATGACTTGGGGTGGGATGGGCACCATGACTTGGGGTGGGATGGGCACCATGACTTGGGGTGGGATGGGCACCATGACTTGGGGTGGGATGGGCACCATGACTTGGGGTGGGATGGGCACCATGACTTGGGGTGGGATGGGCACCATGACTTGGGGTGGGATGGGCACCATGACTTGGGGTGGGATGGGCACCATGACTTGGGGTGGGATGGGCACCATGACTTGGGGTGGGATGGGACATGCACAATTCCTCTCAATACCTAAATACAAGCTATTCTTTAAATACCATTGTTTAGAAACTGATTAGTATTGCAGTTGAAAACATTTTTTTTAGATTAAAGAAGAATTTTAACTATTTTGTATTTTTCACTTAAGTTAGATTTTTCGAAGAAAATATAGGGTAAAATGTTTGTTTCATAATGTTTGAAAATATAGGGTTGATGTTGGTAAATGTTTAAAATGTTTTAGTAATAAATCTTTAAAATGTGTAAAATACTTCCATCTTTGTGGTTTTTAATCTTTTATTTAAAAAGTAATCATAAATTCTATTTTAAAAAGATGTCCCATCCCACCCCGGCCCGGGTTGGGATGGGACACTTTTAGAGGTTACTTTAATTCGTTCATAAATCCCAAGTTTTGTTTGCTATCACTTGGGTTATATTTTTTAAACATGTTAAAATGTTCCAAGATGTTAGTTTGAAAGTTTCAAATTTTACAATGAAAACTAAATTTTAAAAAAATATTCTTGAAAAAAGTGTCCCATCCGTCCCCGGTCTCCCCTAAATAATAGAATAAAAGTTGCACGAACAAATTTATTAACCATGGGAAAATACTTAGGAATTAAAGTTTTAGGTGCGTTTTTGTACCGTTAACTCATTTTTTTTATCAATGTGAGGAAATGTAAACACCCGCTAAAAACCGAAAATTTTTAGACACTTGCTAAAATTTATTCGGAAGATACTATTCCTAAGTTAAGTTGTTTTTAATAACCAACAGATTTCTTTTTAGAGTTCCGTTTACAAACATAATTTTGTTTAGATTTAGCCACACTAACCCAGCATGAAACCAGTTTCGTTTCGCTCAGCATCAAGGCTATTGCATCATTCCGAGGGGTGGCATCCATTTGTTGTTGCTTTGGGAAGGATCCCTGGAGCCATTCCGGCTAAGATTAAAAAGGCCATAGAAAAACAAAGCACCAGCTCAATTACGTGAATGGGGGATTGAAAGCTGCTTTTGTCGGCGAAAAAGAATTTAAACCCGTTTTATTTGGGGAGGAATTTTAGAGCAGGAATCGCCAGCCCCCGAAGAAATAATCCCTCCTAATTGGTATTCATTCCTCATCGGAGCTTCGCCCCAAAAAATCGGCAGTTTTTAGCCAAGTCGAATCATTCCACATTCCTCGTCACGATAAAAACTTCTAAGCCGGGATTAAGTTGTATTGCGTTTTTGCGAGTGCAAAATCATTGTTATTTTTAAATACTCCAGTTGGAGTTGTAGACAGGATAAAAAGAGTTGGGGTATTTTTCATGTAAATTGATCGCCTTGGTACTTTCCTGACGAACCGAGTCAGTATTTACGTTTAGAAACTATAAAAAAACTGGAAAAACTGGCAAGATTGGAGTGTGAAATTAATTTTTTAATGCGGGAAAATCTTGTAATAGCGAACTCTGTAGATAGTAAACAGTCGGAAAGTAAATTTTTAAGCCTTTGTCGACAAAATACAAATAAAAATTCAATTGAAATACGAATTTATTCCAAAATTTTACGTTTTAATAAACTACTAATGAATAGCGAAACAAAAACTTTTCATTTGAGGGATTTTTAGCATTTCCCAAGGAAACCTAACTAAAAATATAACACTGTATCCGATATTAGTTTCTTAGTAAATTTATTCCACGTAAATTTTATTTCTTGCTCAAAGGGAAATATTCCATAACACCTATTCCCCCATATCACTTGGGGAATAAACTTCTAAAATAGTGTGAAATATGAAATATTTATGGTCTAGTTGTTTTAGTTCCAGAGTATAAAAATATTACTTTCAGTACCTGTTGCAGAAAAACTTGACAGCACGGCCCCAGTGGAGATATCCTTGGACACCTTCCTATGAGCATATTTAAATTTACCAACTAAAACAGTTTGCTAACTAAAGCAACGCTTAAGCAATAGTTTTGCAAATTTATTATCTTTGTTTTTCCCCATAAAAGCATGATAAAATTTTCCTTGAAAAATTGTTATTATGCTTTTGTGGTTTTCATAAAAAACTATTGCAATTTTATTGAGAATATTGCAGTAAAAGATTCCAATTACCCAAATATTTTCACAGTTATTTCGCGAACTCTTTTTTTCAACAAGGAGCTTAAATATTTTTCTACCTTTCACACCTTTACAAAACTTCGCCATTTTTCCAACTAACGAGTTTGAGCAATGGGGTATCTTCACTTTTCACAGCAAAATTAAACTTTTTCCTAGTATACAAGTTGTAATACAGGTCATTAAAATTACCTTAAAACTATAAATGGCGGAGACTTTTCTAAACTGAAAATCAAAATGTTTCGGTTACCCTAAACTGAAAACTCCCCATTTTTATTTCACAAGGTTTTTCAGGGACTACCGAATAAACCACCATCTTTTCAAGACTTCACCATCTTACTACCTGTCACTGCTCTATAATTACGTCTAGAGGGATATTATTTTAGCCCAGCTTGTGTCCAAAGTGATGCAAGATCGATATAATAGCTCCCCTTCCAGCTAAGACTGGTGAGTGTCGACTCATTACTGTCCACCTTGCTCCCTACAGAGATTCGGAGTAGCCTCGATTTAACATCAACAGCCTTCTCCTAGGGGGATTTAATTGTGTCCCGAGACAAGGCATCGTTTTTCGTGATCTCGTATCGGAATCGGATATTTTACTTTGTAGGAAAGCGGCTGATGAAATTGAAGGATACGTCCTGGCTTGTGTTGCTGACAGGGGATACTTTTGATGTTTTTGAGGCTTCAGTGGATTCTACAGCTATTTTGTTACTTATCTAAAGAGATGTGCAAGTTTTTAGACTCTGAAGATTAAACTTTATACGCGCTGTGTGAGTTTCGATCACCCATGGGAAAAGTTTATTTTATAACGTTTCAATGCACTTTATACTTAGTGCGGGATCCTTTACGTGATTGATCGATTCGTTTTGGCATACTTTTAAACAATTAATTGCCGGGTTTTCTGTGATATTTTTTACTGGAGAGTTTTTCGCGACGCATAGTTAATTTTGCACAATATAGCTTTACATTCATTTAAAAAGGAAAACATTCTATGTAATCATTCATCAAGACTTCAATAAATAAAATGAAAACTACTCAAAAAACGTCCAATCAAGGGAGTTGCCAAATTTTGACTAAAAACTTGCGAAAAAATCTTTCTTGGAGTTGGGGAAACAACGAAAATAATATCTTCTAGGACTAAGTTTGTAAAAGTCAACCAGGAAAACCAGTTTTCAATAGTTTTTGAACACGTATTGTCAGGCAGTATAACATTGAGTAAAAAAACTCGGAAAGAATCCACGTTGAGTTGTTTTTAACAAGAAAAGTCTCAAGATGTGAAAATCAAAATTTAGAGATTTTAAGATGCCAGAAGCAAACTCTAAATCAGGTTGGCTGGTTGGTTGGGTGGTTGGTTTGGGTTTAATGGCGCAAGGTTCCTATATCGGACATTCCGTGCTACTCTCTAAATCAGGTATTCGCTGTTCGAATGTAAAAATATTATAAAGAATCTTTTTAGAGAATCCAGATCTCATTTTAATATTATTCTTCTAAAAATACGTAAATAAGTCCAATTTATTGAGTTTCCTATAGGTAAATGAGTACTCAAATTGCATTTTTGTCAAAAATATAATTTTTTGATTAATTTTACTAATATTTTATTAAATACGTGCATATATCTTGGTAGCAAATAATTGTCTATCTTTAAAAAAAAGTTTTGGTGAACGATTTCCAAATAAAAATTTAATTACTGATCCGAATGACACATCTAGTATCAAAATGACCGGATTCCTTTCGGATATCCGGGAAGCTATTTGATTTTTATAATTCATTTTAAAATATTTCAATTTTTTTAGATAACGGATAAGGCCAGTTACAAAGCAAGCAACTGTCAAACAACTTTATCATCCAATCGCAACAACCAACTGACGCCATATTTTATGATGAAACGAATTCCTTTTACGCTTTAAAAATGTACTTTAAAATACTTTCCAAATTAAATATCTTTCAAAAACAAATAAAAGTATACTATAAAAACTTACATGCTGTTTCATGGTAGAATTTCACACATTTTGTCTGAAATTTAGTAATTTTTGTTCCGATAACCGAAATATTTTGTACACATTAAGTGTCAAGTAGGTTTTTTCTCTAATTATTTCAAATGTTTTAAAAGGTATTGTTTAACATGTCTGGGTTGAAACAAATATAATTATTAAAAAATAGGTGTACTGACGAGTTACTAGGTACAACATTGAATTTAGAAGATTAATTAGTGTAGGTTTTTTTCAGAATATTGATTAACAATAGTATATTAATAGACGTGTTAAGAAAAACATTTTGATTAAATTATTGATAAATTAAAGTGAACTTTTAGTCTAACTTTAAGGGAGGGTTATTCATAGAGATGACCTATGGCGTATGTTTGAAAAATTGGTTAATGTTTCTTCTACTTATTGTTTTTACAAATGTTTTATATAAAGGGGGTTTATGGTAAGGTATATGGTAATTTATAAAATACATCCAAAAGTTTATGGGTTTCGTTTTTGTTAAAAAAGGATAGCTCAAAAAATTTCATTTAATTATTCTTTGTTTCAAAATGATGATTTACAAATAATACATTTAAAAGTTTGTGGGATGAATTTTTAAAACGCAAGATAAAATTTGCAAACAAATTACAGATTTTAAATTTTATCCTAGTTTCAATATTAAGTTTATAATTTATATTTTTTAGGAATACAGTATTTACAACAAAAAACCTTATTACTTCAAAATAATGACAGTGATATATTACTTCAGTCCTCAAGAGAGAAAGGATGAAGAAACTACTTAAATCTAGACAATTAAGGAAACTTAGATTGCAAAGAGAAAAGTTCACTTTCATTCCAGTAAGAGCTAAACATTTGACAATACATGATGGACCTTATTTCATAAACGGGTTTCCATTGTTTAAACTGTCCTCATTTATAATGGAGCCTTAAATGTAAACTGGTTGATGAATCTAATTATAAAAGGTACGAACACGATATTTTCAAAGTTATAGAAATTGTTATTTGGCAGCTAAGTCGCAATAAAACCCCACTGCTGGCGTAGGAAATAAAGTAAAATGCAAAGCATTCGTATGTTAGTACGCACATTTCAGTCTTAACAAGATGAAATTAAAACGGTTTATTTGCACATAAACACTAAAAAACATTAAAAGAATTGTAATAGTTATTATAATAAAGTAAACGGTTGTTTCTATCGCTGACGAAGGGGATCGAAGTTGTCCAAAACCAATTCTGCTTTTAATATATTCTTTTAGTTTTCATATGCAAATACGTTGGTTTTCTATTTATCTCATCAACTTTGCACAGTGGATTTTAAATCTTACAGTTCAATTATGTATAGATTTAACAAGTTTAACGTTTATAGTAAGAAAAAATGTGTTTTAACGGTTAACTGATTGGTGAAAACTAAAAGTAATTATTCAAAATTAACATTATTGATATAATTTTTTAAAACGCAAATAAAATAATTATTTTACACTATTTTTAAGTAAAAAACTAGCTTAGAACCAGAAATTTTAAAATGATCCTGTGCAATTCCAGATTGTGAAATATTCGAATAATTGAATTTCTTTAAATGGATTACAAATAAAATTTTTAGCATAATTTTTTTAAGTAAAAGTTTGATTTCGTTCAATTTATTAATCTGATCTTTAAAAAGAAAATATTATGCACCATAAGGGGCTCTACAACTTTATGAAAAGTAAAATGTAAAACATTTTCTAGCCTTTGTTTGAATGTTCCCTGCTTTCTACCAACATAACCCAACATTAATGTGGTATAAGGATAGCTAAAAACGCGGTATCTGAATTTTATATTGCAGAGATCTTGCTTTAAAGATAATATTAAATAAAAAACAGTTCCCACCCTTAAGTGTGTGTGTGTGTTTGATTTTCAATAACTGTCTCAAGTGTACCGTTGTCCTGATTGCACATTCTCTAGGAAATAATAAAAGAGAAAATCGTACTTGTGATAACAATAAGTCCATAACCACCTTTCAAGCAACCCGAGTCGATATTAAAACTTTTGATAAGAGCGTCGGAAACAAACATTTCCAAGCTTAACATTTTTCCCAGAGATGCATCAAAGAGCAAAAAGATCAAAGAAAATGTTACTACAAAAAGTAGTTTACTATCTTTAGCGCGGAAAAGAGTGAAGATTTTGTTTCCAATGAAATATAACCTAAAGTAAATTTTGCGGAGGTCTTGGGACCAAAGAAATATTATAGTCTACATTATTATAACGCATGAAACACGAACATATTATTTTATGGCATAGACCTTAATATAAGGTATTTGTATTTATATTTTTAAATTGTTTACTTGCATGTGAAGTTAAGAATCTTCAATTCTTCAACATTTAATGGTTTGTTTACTAAGGAAATATTAAAGGATCCAATTTCTATATATTAAAAACTTATGTATCCAAAAGAATATTAAATTCTACAAATTAGAAAGGGGGTAATTCAATAGATGGACACAACTGGTACAAAAAGTCTTACGAGAAGTTCATAACCAATTTTTTTATCCATCAGTCAACCGGATAAAAATATTGGGCCTTAATTTAAATACTTGAATCAACCCCTAGATATCAAACTCTGTATTGTAAAGAAAGCACAATTTTATATATGTCACTTCCATACTATTATTTATTCATCAGATCATAATGTTATAAGCGGTGAAAATAACTGTTGTATATACCGCTTCTTATAGTCTAAGATGGACACTTGCATTATTTATAGTTTGTATCGGGTAAATCCATGAAGAAAAATGTGGATGGACAAAATCTCTAAAAGTTTTAGCTGGATCAATAATACCTATTTGTATCGAAAAACCTGATAAATAACTTACAGATTGGAACACAATCCATTAAATAATGACCCCTTAAGTATACCCCATAAGTTTAGGGCAACATTCTCTCTTCTATTGTTTACGAGAATTTCCGAAATACTTGTTCCTTGAAATTTTCTGAAATATTAGTCCGGAGCTTAACTTTCATTATCTTGTTATTTTAACGCCCTTGGAAGTTTGAACCATTGCTCTTAATTTGTTTACTATTCATCAGCTTCTGAAATCATCAAGTACTTTTTCTTAACAATTACCATTAAATCTTTTGCTGTAAAATTTTAAAATACACATTAAAGTAATTCAATATTAATAATTCAATGGTCAATATAAGTATAATTTATGTACGATGACACTTGGGGAAAATTTTTGCTTTATAAGCTATGAAATTCATTTTCTAAAAACTAAAAAAAATTTGAATTAAAAACCAAATCTAACCTCCATCTTCTATTTTTTAATTAATGCTCCCCAAAAAATTGATGACGAATACTGTTTGTAAATGGGCCCATTTCCCCCCATACCCTTTAAAGATGTTGTTTCTAAAATATTAAAGAGTCTCATGACTCCTAACTATTCAATGGGTGCCTCGATTTTCGAACTAGTATTACACCGAAAACTAAAAACTGTAGAAACTTTAAATTTTTACAGCATAATACCTATATCAATACACAAATACCCAAAATTTTTAAAAGTTTTGATGTTTTTTATAGATTTTTCAAAAACTAGTCAAGTTATAAACATGAAATTGCTTACAAATACTAGTCTTAAGTTACTTAATTAGCTATACTTACTATTTAAAAAAAAGTTCTGTTTAAGAATTTTTAATCACAGTGTTTTTAAATAATAAAATTTTACCAAAAGAAGTTATTTCAACTTGTATAAAAAATTATGTTTAATATAAGGTTTAAATAAGATGTATGGATTTTTTGAGTACCTTAAGACTAGTATTTGTAGGCACTTTCATGTTTATAACTTTAATTTTTTTTCAAATGTCAGCAGAGTGAACGAATCTGAAGTTTTTCCCTTTTTGATTACTTCTATAAAAACCATCAAAACATTTTGAAATTTTTTGTATTAGTGTATTGATAGGGTGGGTTGCCCAGTAAATGAACAGTTGACCACATAAACTCAAATAATACGCAACCTTATTGATTTGGAGACTCCCAATAAAATTTAGTAGTCGCAAGAAGATCTCATAAATGTGAAACAATCGTTTATTCAAGTAAAATTTTTACATTGTAGCTGTGAAAATTTTTTCAATTTGAACCGAGCTTCGAGTGAACTAAAAAGACCTGAAGGTCAAGAATTGACATTTTACAAACATATTTTTACGAGTTTTAGTTTTCCTGTTAATGCTTTTTTTGTTTTACTCAATAATTCGGATGTTTTTCTTTGCTAAATAATAATGTAGAATGCTACATTTTGGAAACTGGGGGATAAGGGTTACTCTGACTAAAAGTGGAATGACAAACAGAATTCTTATGTAAATATCCCAACAAGGATCAAGATTTGTTTGGTTAGTACTTCTGGGTGCTATTTTCGAGGAACACATTGCTTATTTAATAATTATCTATAACCACTATCAAGAATATCCAAACATTAAGACTTTAATTCATAAAAAACCACCTATTTATTATTCACAATATAGTTAATTTATATTTAGAACTAAATTCTCTTTTCTTCTATTTACATGAAATCATAATTCTAAAAATATTTTCAACACAATGCCACTCACTTATGAACATAAAAAAATAAAAACTAATTTGAAACACTAGTCCAAATCAAAGTCTCGCTAGTATTCATAACAGCTTAATTATCCACATTCCTGGGGACCAAACGTTGACACAACCCCCCAAATCTTCTATTCCCACCAACAGACGCAAACAGCAATCCAAACTCACACCAGCACACCACAAAGCGTTTTCTCATCCTATCTCACCAAACAAGTTGATGAACACATGATTGATAGTTTATATCAAATCAATCAAGAAACATTTTTGAATGGATAAAATCTCTAGAACCTCTGGATCAATATTCACCATAACTATCTGTACTGGAAAGCTCGATAAATAACTTGGAAGATTTCAATCCATTACCTAATGACCCCTAAGTATACGTTGGCAAAACCACCCAAATTGTCCATTCCCACCAACTGTTTTCTCACACCATCTATACTATACTTCACGGCAACGTTTCCTGAACCCAGTACGTCACTACGCGGAAGGAGAAAGTGGGAAAACACAAAGCTTGTTGGGTTGCTATACTATTCTAGATAGCAACGTTAGTTGACCCTACGACGTCACTAACAACCAAAGTAGTTCCCATCGCAGTGTCTGAATTTCGAGTGAAACGAAGAACGTCAATTTTCAAATACGATTATTTAGTTAAACTATGTATATATAGTGTCTTTATTTTGCGTACCCAACAGGCTTTGTGTTTACCCACTTTTTCCTTTCGCGTAGTGACGTACTGGGTTCAGAAAACGTTGTTGACAAGTATAGTACACCCTGTCTTCGACCACAAATAAAGAATGACATTTACCATTCACCACTGCATAGTCCCTACGCCTGCTGCAACAATGAACGAGACTCCTTATGTAGAAGACGACTATAGACGGCCACTTAGCATAGCGAGGAAGAGCATATGACTAATGAGACGACACTTGCCAAAGCAGCTGATGAAATAAGGTTTTATTACAATCCATTACCTAACGACCACTTCAGTATGTTGGCACAAACCACCAAAATTATCTATTCCCACGAACAGCAGTCCAAACCAACACCAGCACACCAAGTGTTTTCTCATCCAATCTCACACCATCTAGTACACCCAATCCTCTTCCACCACAAATAAAGAATGCCATTTACCGTTCTCCACCGCATAGTCCCTCCGTCTGCTGCAGCAATGAATGAGACTCCCCATGCAGAAGACGACTATAGACGGCCACTTAGCATAGCGAGGAGGAGCATGTGACTAATGAGACGACACTTGCCAAAGCAGCTGATGAAACAAGGCCTACTTCTCGGTGCCGCAGTTTACCTCCATCATCCCCAGCTCCATCACTCTGCGCGGCGGGGATTATCGCAGTTATGATGAGATCGCCCCAAAGATGCCAACTCTGTGATGAGAGAATCCGCTTTATCTGGCTCGATCGCGTGTTTGATTAGGTGCTGGGCTCTGTGTGCACTTCAGACTGGACGGAGGTTTTTGATCCTTGGTCAAGGATATCGCCAGTCTGTCAAGTCGGGTTGAGCTGATAACTATTCTAACGAGGGGGCATTTGAGAAGGATTCGTGATGCTATTCATGTAGTCCAAACAACTGGTTAGTTGTTTGTTTGGAGTTATTTCACTCATCATGATGTTCAAAACAAGACAACACAAGTTCATAACAGCTAAAAGGTGCTTTGTTAATTCCACATGGTTATACTCGGTTCATTTACAATAGGCGGCTGAGACGTAATGTATTAGAAGCAGTTACTATTGTATTTATCATCGAAAAATATTTTTTCTGCAATGACAAGGTAGCCTAAACAAAAGTAGCTAATATACCGTAAAAAATCTGACACTGAAGTTGTGGGATGAGCTTTATTAAGCATTATTGAGCGTTTTTGATACTGTTTCAGGTGCCAATTCTAAATGAACAGACTATAGTAGGAATCAATTTCTTTTAAATAAACAGTATATCAATTTTTTTTATTTTGAGAAAAGTGATTAAAAATCTTAAATAAAAAAATTACTTAAATATGCTATAAAAATCTCCAAACTTCCCCTCTGTAACTACTCCTCTATAGACCGATATAGCCCCTTAAATTGGCGAAACTTAAATCCATTGTATTTTTTATTAAATTTAAAATTTAAATTTGTCTTTTCTTACTCCTTTGCTATAAACTAAGACAAGTTTCTTAATTTATAAGCGTATTTACCTTTTTATCTAGCGAATGTTTGACTATCGATATTTACTAAAAACCCTTTCTATCTTCTAAGCCACTAAAGATTATTATTAAATCCTATGAAAAACTAAGGGTGGCTAGAACTGAACTGTTTAGTTTGCACTTTCGTGCTGTGAACCAAGCATAAATATAAATTAATAGCCTAATTAAGTAGTTATAAAGTTAAAGAAGAGGTGGATTTTAAACAAAATTGGGAAAAGTCCAACTTTTATTAGCACAATATTTTCTATTCAACATTATAGCATAAAAAATCCAGGATTAAAGAAAATTTAAACAAAGAACCTGAAACTATCGAATCAGAACTGACAAAGAGGTAAAGCCTCGTAGTCCAAAGACCAGATTGCACTGATCATAAGCATCCGGAAAGTGTGATAGTATCTGCTGATGTGTTGAAAAACGAAAGGAAATATTAGGGTAGATAAGAAACCATAATTAAATCTCCATAAATAACGGAGAAGTGTGCTTTCAAGACTATGAAAATATTAAATGTGAAATATGTAGACGTTTTCTTTTGTAAGACGCAATTTTTTTTAAACAAAAATTAATATTTATCACGACTTATTTCACAATTCACCGTTTTCACTTTGTTTTATTCAATAGTCAGGCTTAATCTTCAATTTTTACTTCAACTATTCTTCTCATCTTATCACATTATCAGTATTCTAATTTGCACCCCTCCACAATATTCATTGTAAATAATTACAAAAAAGTATTATAAACTAATAAAAATATTTTAAAAGAATTAAATTGAATGCATTTTCTCAAGAAAGTTAATCGTTACTCGCCATAAAACATTCCAAATTGTTTTGTCTTAAGCAAAGGAAACGAATCCTTTTAAGATCACACGCACTGGTGTGTTTTCTTTCCTAAAAAGAAAATTACTCCCGAAGAGTGGGTGAGACCGAAACACGCCATTCAACATTGTTTTTTAACAGTTTTGTTTTTACTTTGATTTACAAGCCAGTGTCCAATAAAGTTTCCTAAAAGTACCTTTCTCTGCCATTCCTATTTAGATAAGTATTTTTATTAATCTTCTTTGAGTGTTTTCTGACGAAAAAATCATTTCTCTTTAAAACATTTGTAATCTTTATTTTAGACATTTGAATATATCCCATTACTGGGATATTTTTAAAATACTAATAAGTTTAAATTTTACGGTTATTTTTTAAATACTTTGTTTGATTAAAATATGGATATTATTCCTGATTTCAATACAATAAAAAACACACACATAACAGAGTTTCTTATTTTATATTGCAATTTTACATGGGACCTAAAAAGGAACGAACAAAACACGGAAACTAAAAATGTACATAAGAATACATATCTACTATAAACAATAGAGAAAAAAATATTAATAAAGTTGTTTGTATTAATCAGGGGTTAGCGCAGTGACCCAAACGAGTAACTAAAAATATTTAATAAAAAAATAAAATTATTTTTAAATCATAAATACAATTTAAGATATTTATTTAAAAGTTATATAATTAAATACACGTGAAACTAACGCGAGGTGACCTTCAGTATTATAACTCTGAATAAAAAGAGCGTTTGTGGGCGTTAAAAAAATCCTCAATTTTATTTATTGTCATAACAAAGAGTTTTAGTTGTTTCTTAAATTTAAAAGGAGATCTTTCTGATTTTAGGTTTTCAGGTAAATTAAAGCATTAAAGGTTCAGCATTAAAGAATTTAGGTGATAAGTGGACAAAATTTTTATGAAATATTTCTTTTTTGATTTAGGCACGGAATATAGGTTTTTTGATCGTAAATTATAACTAATGTTTCGTAATTCAGAGCTATTGTCCTGTTTAACAAAGTAAATTATAGTATTAAAGAAAAAAGGTTGCGAATTGGCAAAATATTCAACTTTCGGTATAAATAAATTAAAGTTGGCTGGTTACAACAACTTAAATTTTTTAAAATTTTGTCTTTAATTTTTATTACAGGATTAATATTTTCCAAGTTATCACCACCCCAAATAACAAGTCCATAACATAAGATAAAGACTAGGGAATTCAGATTGAGTATCGAGGGTAATTCTGATAATCTTTTTAGAGTAACTTTTTAACATTTTTTATGCCACAGTGGGAAAGAACAGTTAAAACAAAGGCCAATTAATTTCAAATTTTATGGAAATAACAATTTTAAAATTTAAAAAAGTCCTAATACAAAAATATTAAATTTGTAAAAATAATTAGGGTAGGTGGGGGCAAAGCCACGCAATTTTTAGTGTTTTTAACATTGTCGTCGAAAGGGGGTAGATAATCCCGAAATTTCAATTGGAGGTGTTAGATTGAGATCCTACCTACAAAATCAATCCAAGTTTAAACTCTTATCTATGGTATTTTAGGAGAAATTTACAATTTAGTAGAAAAGAAAATCGCGGGGCTTTGCCTCGCAAAATGGGGCAAAGACCCGCACTTGCAAATCTTGGTGCCCAAGAGAAATAAACATGGATAAACAGAATTTTTCATTATAAAAACACAAAAAATAATCCTCTTAATATTGTTTTAATATTTCTAAGCCAACCAACAATATTAAATATAAATATGATCAGTTTTAATGAAAATCGTCAACCTGTTGTAGCAATTCATTTCAGATTGCTCAGATATCTTTCAAAAGAGAGAAAGGATGGTTTCAGGTAGAGGGTTAGCATCTCGGACACCTTTATTAACCTCTTTAGGGATCAAGTAGTCCCATTTTCCTTTTGGGACGAATTTTTGAGCTTTTTAAGCTGCGTGGATTTGCCCCAAAACATCTGCGTGGATTTGCCCCGTTTTTACTTTATTTTTAAAAACAAGCCTTATTATTTTTAGAGACATGTTGGGGCAATTCTTTCAAAATGAAACTGAAGTTGAATTGCTATCTTATCATTGGGCTATTTGTTTGTATTTCTCCTCAAGCCCTATTTTGTGCAATGTTTAAGTAAAAGATCAGAAAAATTACATCTAAATGATGAAAAACAAACTTTCAGCATTTTTTAAACTCATGAGTGACTTAGGGGTACGAACTTTCGTAGAACAATAGGTTACAATAAGACAAACCAACCACCTGGTTTTCAACTTTTGAATCGATCATTAACAATTAAAAATCACGGTGCGTGGTTTTGCCCCGTGCGGGTTTTTACCCCCACCTACCCTACCCTCCGATTCTAAAAACAGATAAACATTCTTAACAACCTTTAACTGCTAAAAATTTAAGGATTACACGCATTTATTTCTTAATTTCACTCTTCTAAAACCCTTAAAAACATTTTTTTAATTCAAACTAGTTTATGCACGTACACAAAAACTAAATTAAACTAAAAAGCTACTAACTAGCTTTCTAGCTAACTAGCTTAAGTTTCAACTAAAAAACTTGTTTTTAAAGACAGTAACAAAATACTCTTTAATGAGCATTTTTTACTATAACTGTGTTTAAAAATATATATTGGGATAATTTTGGTTCCAAAGTAAAATTTTTTTAATTTTTTAAATTTAAAATTTGTACAAGTTCACCTGAATGTATGGACCCGTATAGGTAAATTCAACACACACAAGGACAGTAACACTAACATCCATGCTGAACGGGGGATGAAATCTTTATATCGTAAAAACAAACGTCGATTTTATTTAGCAGCATCACAATCCCTCACTCATCTCAATCCCTTAAAGAACTTAGTTTTATTTCATTCAAAATCGTCATTTAAAGCGTCTTTCAATGTGTATGACTTGGACAATAATGCAAAAGTAGAGTTCCCGCTATTGAGTTCATTAAAATTTCATTTATTTTCTAAATATTAAGGTCTTATGCCTCTCAATTGAGAACAGTAAAATTTACGGAAATGTGTAAAAAGAGTGTCCAAAATATTGTCGCGTGCAGGTTTATGGGAAAAAAGGAAAGTCTAGGCTTATATGGCCTTTAAGAGAAAATTACTGCAAAAAAATGTCCTTATCGCTCACGACAGCAAAACCTCGCTGTCACTTGACTGCGATTTTTATTGATCTAGATCTCTCGTTTTTTAATATACCCAGGTTTTTTTTCAAAAATACGAATGGAAATGCTACGTATAAAATCAGGAGTTTTTAAACTTGGCAACGTACACATATCAGGAATCCAAACTACCCAGTTTATTTTCTTCTATTTAAATTTGTTAGAGACAAGCCACATGATTTTTTAGAGGTTTTATGCGCAAAAACGAAAAGTTTTAGTCGAAATATGTAATTAAATACAGTTTAAAAGTTTTGAAAGTACTTTTAATGATAGAGATAAATCTGGATGGAGTATAATTTTTTATCAAGTAGTAGGGGAGCTATTCCCTCGCATAATGTTGCGACTAAATAGGTTGTCATTAGTTTTGATACTCGTTTGAAAAATTAAAGTTCGTTGATAGATGTTTGATTGGCAATTTACATATAACCAACCTACTAAGGTTCTTAAACTTAAACTGTAACATTGAGGAAACAACCTTACTGGTTCTATAAAAACATTCTTATGTAATATTTGTAAGAAATTATAAAATACAGAAAGGCCGGATAGTTATCTTGAAACAACTATAACTGCGATTCAAGTAAGTTAATTTTTTTACATAAGATTAAGAATGATGGTAGAAAAGAACATTAATATAATAAATTGGAATGCAAATAAATATCATAATACAAATATTCTACTACAAAACTTGGATGGCAAAGAATTGTCTTATAGAGTAGGCCACAACAAATCAAAGAATGGGATGTGAAATCTCCGATACGAAAAAATTCCACACTTCAATTTTTTTACAGGGGCGATTGATGAATGAGGTATTTGCTTGATTTTATACTTTTTTGATACATTATGGTTTAAAACTCCCAAATTTCTGATTTTTAAGTTCAAAAATGTGTTTTAAATCATTTAAAATTCAATTTTATTTTTGCCAAAACGTCAGAAAAGTCACGTTATTAGAAAATGGGCTTCTATTGGATGTGACATCACAGCGCATGAAAACCATTGTGTTTACGGTTTTCACGTGATCAAAAAACTGGCTTCTGTTGGATGTGACCTCACAGCGCCTGATTTGTGATTCGAAAGTGTTTTCGCGCCCTAACAAAAAACGAAATTTCCAAAATTTTTATCTCAGAAACTAGGATACGAAAATACTTGATGTAAACGTCATTCGCCATTGTCATGTCTACTATTTTAATAAAATTTAATCTCAAAACGTGAGAATACCTCATTATTAATTAAAAAGAAACAATACAGATTCAGCAATCGCGTTTCACAATTGTGTTCTTTTATTCAAAGGAAGTTCCTTTCAACTTTTATACTGAACCTATATATAAAAGAGGCACGTATATTAGAAAAGTTAAACTATGTTTAGAAATTTGTATATAATTTAGTATGTATTTTATCTAATATATTTTGTTGCATTTGCATGTATTTTGTTGTATATAATTTAGTATGGATAATTGCCAAGTTTTTTTCCCTAGTGGTATTTTTTTCTTTTTCATGTTACCACCACCACCACAACACAGCAAATTGCTAACGTGGTGGTTTATCCATAATGTACTCTTTATTTGTTTAAATATAAGTTATCTATGTTACTTTGCTTTGCTTTGTACATTATGGAAAATAAATTATTATTACTTAAGTTTTTACAATTAACTTCAAAAGAGCCTAATTTCAACTGAAAAATTACCAAGATGCTTGGGGCATAAATTTTTGCATATTTTAAAGGAAGAAAATTAAAAAAAAATTTTTTTAGTTAGCTGTTTATGTAAAACAACATTTTAGGACGACCTCTATCAACTTTTTTGATTGAAACTAAAAAATAAAATTAATAACTAAACTTATATTTAAATTACGCATTTCAAACTATCGTAAACAAATCCAAAAGAATTCTTCAGCAACTCAAATCCCAATTTTAAATCCACAATATTCAATTTAAATACATCCTAACGAAGGTTTCCGAGTAAATACAACAACACTAGAAAAATCACACATTATTTCACTCACGTATAACAAACAGTGGGTCTAATATTGCAAGATATTTCATACAAGTAACGAGAAATGAATCCTAAGCACATAAAACCGACCTCGCAACGTGTCCGAGACAAAGATCCCATTTTGTTCTTAGGGGTGCTTTCCCACCTTCGAAAATCTCATTGCTTGGATGTCATCGATCCTGGTCCCGGTAACCTGAGGCAAAGATATTTCGGCAGATGCAAACAATAGCAGCGATGGCCACTGAAGGGAAGTAGAGAGGTGGATAGAAAATTCCGAGATGAGTCGGGTCATATTTTTCTTTATATATATATATATATATATATATATATATATATATATATATATATATATATATATATATATATATATATCGTTTTAAAAATTATTTAAGTATTTTTAAATCGAGATATTTTCAACGAACTTTAATGAAACCTATCTTAGTTTAAACATATTTGCACGTTTTGAAAACAACTCTTCAAAATTTATTTTCAATCCGAATAAAGGTATTTTTGAAAAGTTAAAAATAATTCGATTGGTGTTATTACGTCTTGTATGTAAATTTTGTTTTATAAGTGTCTTGCTATAAATTTTAACTTTTTTTTGTAAAATTTTATAAAAATACATGCAAATTTTTAATAACACCAAAGTAGAACAATCCTTCTAAATTTATATCCAATTTCTTCATGGTGCATATTTAATTCACACAGTGCAATCTATTATTCTTAAAATAAGAACTTTTTTGTTAATTAGAGGACACAGAGACCAAACCGAACATATTGGGAATGTTACCGTTCTGTAAAGGCCTCACGAAAATGAAGATTAAAGGAAATTAATTTTTCACAAGAGACTAATCCGTGATAAAAACTACGACATCCGCTACCAAAATGTATCCTTATATCAGAGAGGAACGACATTCTAAGCATTATTTGAATATCTTTCTTTCTCATTAGTCTAGGAAAGTAAAAATGGAAGAATACCCAAGAGATGCGTACGTATAAATATATGTGTGGTATATTTGGTCCTCGTAGAAGCTTCTTGCTTGGATAAGCAATGTAGCTATGAGTGTTAATAATGGATTGGGGACATTTACAAATATATCTCTCAACTGCACCCCGCCTTACTTCTTACGTGATAAAAATCTCAATTTTTGCAGATTCTTGTTCATCACATAAAAACGTGTCATTGGGAATAGAAAGTTGACTAAAATAATGTATCAGACCTTTAAAAAAGGATGCCTACTACTTGAATTGGATCAAACGCATAAAAATAATTAGAATTAAGGAGTGAATCAAGGGGATCTATTTTTCTACAGAGCTTATTGGACCGAAATGCTAAAATGTATCGTGCACTATGGCCACTATTAGTTCCAAAATTCACGACACTCCATTTTTCTCCATACATACGTATATTAATTTTTATTTTTAGTTTCATGTAGACAATAGACATAGACAAAACTTCATTATAATGGGCTTTTTTCCGTTTACAAAATGTTCATATACAGTTTCAAAGTGTTCATATCAAGTTTCATATACAGTTTTCCAAGACAAATTATTATGAATTATCAAATCTTTAAAACTGTCTAGTTCATCTGTATTCTCAAAGGCAGAGGGTCTTCTAAGTAGTAGCAAGAGTTTACCGATCATCAGTAACGGTCATCGTGTTGAAGATCTTTTATTGCCAATTAAGCTAGTTTGTCCACTATTTTTTTAACAAAGTTTCTATTTAAAATCGACTAATCCTTCATTTACATTGAGGAAATTCCTTCCTCCTCCAAATCCAATCCGATCACAATTTATTTGTTCACTTCTGTCAATCTTTTTACCTAGGCGCAAATTTTCTCAACATATCTTCATTGTTGCTCTAAGCACCTCAATTGTTGACTCCAACAGATTTACATTGAAGTGTTTTCATTGTTGCTGCGAACCCTTCAATTTTAATATTTAGTTGATTTTAAAGTTAACTTTTGTCAGTCAAGGTTATCATAGCTAATATCATTTCAAAAATTGCACCAGCCTAGCTTAGCTACCGACCCAGGTAGGTTCGTACTGAAGAAGTTTTTTAGATTAATTGAGCCGATAAGAATGAATGTGGTTAAGTCCGATGAACTTTGTTTTAAGTAATTGAAAGTTCATACACGGCGCCTGTGTTCCCTTGGAGAATGCAATTTTCGGCAGCTCTTTTATACAGGCCGCTTGTTGAGTTTTGAGGTAAAGGATCTCAAACGAAATCCAAATCCTCTTCTCAAATTTTGAATTTTTGTTTAAATTTTTCTTTTAAAAGCTTTAAATACTGTTCAAAAATACTTATAAATTGTAGTTTTAGTCAAATAATTGTTTAGGGGTCTGCAAACTATACTAAATATGAATTCTTAATAATTAAGGTAATGTTTTACTGTTTTTGTCTTAGTTTACTTTAGGAATTTCATAAGTTATGGTTCTGCTACAATAAGTTGACACAGATTAGAAATAAAAAGCATATAATCAATTAAATTATAAAAGAAAATTTAATTGAGTTATTTATGACTTCTGACTACACGATGGTAAGAAATTATAACATCTTTGGAAAACAATCAAGAACTTAAATAACGAAAACTATTCATAAAAATTATATAGTGATTTATTCTATTTTACATTTAAGTTGATATAAATTAGAGATAAAAAGCATATAATCAATATAATTAATGCATAACATTTTAATTTAAGTATTTATGACTTCTGACTACACGATATAATGAAATTATAACAGCTTTGGAAAACAATCAAGAGCTTAAATAACAAAAACTGTTCTTAAAAAGTATATAGTGATTTATTCTATTTTACATTTAAGTTGACATAGATTAGAGATAAAAAGCATATAATCAATTTAATTAATACATAACATTTTAATTGAATTATTTATGACTTCTGACTACACGAGATTAAGAAATTATAACAGCTTTGGAAAACAATCTAGAGCTAATAAGCATTTTTGTATAATATAAGTATTTTTGAACAGCATTTAATGAAAGTATTTAATGATTTTAAAAGAAAAATCTTAACTGAAAATGTTTATTAATGAAGCATTTATAGTTGAAATCAACAAGGATTATACAATTTTTTAGTAATTTGTGATAACCTCAAAGCATTTCTGGATTGATAATAAATTTTTACAGGTTAATAATTTTTTCTGTTAAAAATTTTTAAAATATTTTTTGAAACTATGAAAAAATATTGAAGAAAGGTATTCATGATGTATACCAAAACAAAGAGAATAAAATTAAAAACAAAATGAGCCCAATTTCAACATTTTTAAGTTGAATAGTTCCAGAGTTATGGCTTCTACTAATGCAAGAAAAACAACTTTACAATATTTACGTAACTCTAAAAAAAATTATTTCTCCCAAAAGAAGGGTGATAAAAAAACAAAACCCGTGACATTATATCTCTAACAGTAGTAGTTTCTCATAAAAAAATCATGAACTAAATTTGAGTGTTTAATCATTGTTTTTTTTGTTGTTTTGTAAAAAAGTGACAATTTTTTGAAACTTCAAGGCTCTTGCGGCACCTCAAGATATTTTTTGATCAATTTCAGATTTTCACATATTGTCACTGATGTATTAAGGCAACTTTTCCGCACTATCACGAATGGAATATTCGAAAAGGGTTTTTCGTTCCACCCTAATGCTGGTAACTGTGTTTTCTCTTATATTCTCGTGTGTGTGGTAACTGTGTGTCTCTTTAGAATTATGCCACTTAGCAAAAAGCTTTTTCCTTTAGGAGCTCCCCAAAAAGTTTGAAAAAGGAGATAGAATACTATTTTAAAGGGGAAATAAATTTTAAAACTTTTCCTGGGGGAGAACCCCTTAGATTGAAACTTTGACGTCTTTTAACAACTTTTTTCACCAAGAAAGATCTGTGGTTTACAAGAAACTGTTCTCGGATGTAGCCCAAAGGGTCTCAAAATGAGTTAAAACACTACTTTAAGAGGCAAATTTTCAAAATTTTCCTGGGAGGAACCCCAGACCCAACTTATTTTCTTTGTTTTTCACATCAAATTTTGACAATATAATTAATATCATTCAAATTTATAAATGTGCTCGTTAAGGGACACCTTAAAAAGGAAGTTGAGGCCACCCCCCCCAAAAAAAAGTTTAGTTACGGTGTGACCCAGACCCACTTAAAAAAATCCTTGCCCTCCAACCACCAAAAACTGAAATGACGCCTCTGCTTTTAACATTAGTTTCAACTGAGAAATTTGGTCTCATGAAGTCATGAAAACGAACTCTCCCTCTCTGGGAAATGATCGGAAATAGAGCAAACTTGCAGACATTCCTCAAATACAATAAGACACCCTCAAAAAAATTTAATGAAATTCTGAATTGACAATCACAAACCATTTAGGAAGTTACAATACTCAAGAACGAATCTGAATGGGAACTGTACTCAACGACAGCTTGCTTAAGCAATTTATGCTATAGTAACCCTTCCGCATGAATGACAGCACATAACCCGCACTTATTGAAAGAAACCAGCTAAAGGGGAGAAAAGACAGGATTAATCAGATAGATTACATCACTGACTGAAAATGATTCGGCCCTTCTACCGTGGCATCAATCTTTTCGCTATGAGAAAAGTATCAAGGGTTATATTCTATTCTCAGTCGTAAAAAATGGAAGATAACGGGACTCCTGGTCCGGTGATTCCCGTTCATTACACTAACGGTGTTCGAAGCTGACTTCCTTTTCAATCACCAGGAGAGGAGAATGACACGTAGCAAATTATTAAGTTATTTTTTCCGGATTTCTTGCACTTCACAAATTGGACCAAGTTATTGCGGAGTTTTCAGTGCTAGTTTATTCAATTTTTACTGCAGTAAGAATAAACTGGAATCGAGGTATTGTACATAATTACAAGGATCATATTGAATATTCTTTAAAAGTTTTTACTTACAGCAGTGTCTAATTTTTAATTTCATGACGTGAAATAGAGCTTCATTCGATGTGTATGTATTAGAGGACTATTAAAAATATATGTAGAAAACACTTAAATTATACTTTCGATGAATGTAGGCCAATTTTTCCTATTCGAGAAAACATAGTAGTACTACATAATTTAAGAAAACCATTTTCTAGAGATACTAGTAGCGGGTTTAAGAAATGCAGCAAACATATCTTTGGAAATGTTTTTAACCAAATTTCTACAAAAAAAATCAAAGAACTTATTTTAGTTTTTTTAATTAAATGTGCGTTGAACGAAATGGCGGATTGCAATATTTTTTTCAACCCTATGCATTTCCAAAAATTAAAACTAACTACCCGCGGATAAGCAGAAATTCTTATGTAGTGCAAGACAATAAGCAAAACAAATTTGCATTTTCATTCAAGCATACTGTAAACGGCCTAGGAAGAATCCTCGTCAATCTGTATAAAAGGAAAGAATTTTCAAACGAGCACACTCTAGAATAAGCCGTAACATGGGAAAGTTGCTGAAAGTAAAACCAAAATCTCTTCCGAAAGGACTTTTCGTGAACATCTGCTTAGAGGGACTACTTTCTCTTTAACGAGCTCTCCGGGTCTGAAGAATATAGGGATTTTTTTATATTTTTTATTTGTACTTTTATTCCCGGCTCAAACTAAAGAGCGGGAACGTTTTTATTTTTAATGCGTTGTTTAGGTATAAATGTATGTGGATATAAACAATCCACAAGACAAATTTTTTTATCAAATAGATACAATGATTAATACAAAATGGCAATTCAAACGAATTTTATTTCCTTTATGTTTTTAAAAAATTTTTAAACCCTGAAATTTATAAAACTTAACTGTGTTTTACGTGTTTAAAAAAACTCTAACCTTAATGCCATTTTTTCCGCTGATGCACTAAATTATTGAATATTAACCATGCCAACATTTATTTAACCATCTAATGTAAAGTAGTTTGATGGCGTGCTAGTAATAAATCGCATGGTATGGTTATGAGTGGAGACGAATGAATGAATGAATGTAATCACCCCCTAAAATGGGGTTGTGCATGCGAATGTGTGTTTGTGGCGTGGGTAACAGTAATACTTTACCCCCGTGGATACGGTCCACAGGTTCCCTCGCGAAGTAAACAGCGATTTCAGCATTTCTTTTAAAACCGGGAAAGCAACCAGAGGAATTATTTACCAGAGAATCAATGAAAATCCCAAAAATAGATTAATATTGTTCTTTATATTTTTAATCCTTCTCCCTAATATAAATTTTTACAACCATTATTTTTTTTAGTTTTCTTTTGAATTCTCCAGTTTATAAAAATTACAACACATACCGTTTCCTTCGGTGTATTTATAAAAATTTCTTTATGCAATTTATTTTACAGCATAATTTCATCTTTCCTTAATGAGGTTATCCTTTCAAAGCACTGGTTTTTTATTGTAATGTCTAGTCTCTATGCTTCTGTGTTCAATAAAATTTGTTAAATATGAAATAACTACTGAAAAAACTGATGCTTATGCTTCCCTTATCATTCTTAAAACTTATGCTTCTCCTTGATCATTTAGGAAAGTTCTGGGTGTTATATCATTGAGATTCAAAGGCTAATGAATATGCCTAGTTTCATTTTAGGGAAATTGACCCTTGATAAAGTTTTTTTTAACATTTGTTGTCAGAAAAGATTTGGAGTCATTTTTCCCGTCTTCTGCCCTGTGTCATAAAAGTAAAGTGAAAATAAAAATATTTAAAGGGATATGTTATTTTAGTTTTCTGGTACTTAAGTAAAAACAAAAAGGCAAAAATGCTAATGCAAACTAAACTAAAGATTTAACTAAAATAAGTAGGTGGTTTTAAATTTTATATTTGCTAGTAACAAAGTAAAAAAATATTTTAGTTAATGGCATAAAAGTTATAAGAAACAAGCTCCATATGCCACGACAGCTGTCCTTGTTACATTTAATGACATCGATGTCTTAAAATTCAAAACTACGATAAACAGATTCTTTCCAAAAAGCTTCTTACTTATAATTTTAATTATTCCACGAGGCTGGCAAGACAAAATTGAATGCACGTCATTACTTAAAAATGTTATACCTCAACTTTCAATACCGACTACTTTGACGAGCTTTACGCCCAAGTGAAAGTACACCCAAAACTCTTCGCGCCGTAAAAATACACCCATGGAATTAAAATCGTGTCGCAGCTAATTTTGTGTACGGAACCAACCCGGGTAAATGAAGTCGCAGTTTCTACGTAATTCCAATGTACTCATAATGAAATTTTAATCAGGTCATATTCAGAGCGAGTCTTGTAATTAGTCCCGACCCAGTGTCGTGCAGCAGTACTCTCGGCGACACTTGTTAGCGCAGGAAAGATTGAACTAATATATGATTCAGTAGGATTTTTAATCTCGAGAGAGGCAGGACGAAATCGAAAGGAGATTTGACAATTAAAGTGTCACGGAAAGCTTAACGAGAGAAACAGCTGACAATTTTATTCCTCCAAAGTTATTGCTAAAAATTATTAATTGCAGTTTTATTCTTCCGGTAAGAAATATCCATGGGCAGATTACGGATTAAACTTGATTGAAAGGGAATGTACGACGCATGGATTAATTTCCAAAAACCGTTTATCTTCTTAACAGTTTACTTGCTCGATTTTTAAGTATTTACAAGAAAATCTTCTGTATGAAAGATATAAAAACGAGTTATTTTTCATTTATTTGTTACTTTTTTATGTTGTTTTTAAGTTGGTGAACATGAGTGGGTCTATTCATGAAATTATATACGATATTTCCGCATCACGATAAATACTATAGAAGTTTTCAGAGGAAAATAATTAGTTTAGTATGCTTGTTATTTCTAAAAGACGAAGTCAAATAAAAATATTACGAGGTATGAAGTAACGGCCATGTACCCATGGGAATGTCAACAAATATATCTTAACATTAAAGTTTGAGGTATTTAAGCTCGATAGATATAAAGAGTACAGTTTATTAGTTTATATTTAAATTTGTTAATGTTATACTTCACAGCAACATTTCCTGAACCCAGTACGTCACTACGTGGAATGAAAAAGTGAGTAAAAAAAGCCTGTTGGGTTGATAGGAATAATTTTGACACCCTAATTGTGATAAAAAGACACTGTACATAGGTTTAACGAAATAATCATATTTTAAAATGGACGTTCTTTGTTTCACTCGAAATTTAGACACCGCGATGAGAACTACTTTGTTAGTGACGTAGTAGTACACCTCAAAATGTTGTCTAGTATGGTTAAGTTCTAAATTAATATGAATTAAAGAATTGTAGCTGATAACGAGAGAGAAATTTGACGATTACATTAAGTTATGTTGCAGTATTAGCATGTATAATGAAGTAAACTTTTTAGAAAGGGAAATGTTAGTTTCTATAGTTAGAATAACAAAAATTTGTGAGCATTGAAAATGTTAAAATAATGGGCTTGAGACCAACTAATAAGGAATTAACTATGAAGTCTCAACTTTTTTAGCTTAAAAATAAAACTTAAAATAAACCCTAACCATTAACTAGATTTCAATTGCTGTGGTTCTATAACAATAGTCTAGTTTTAGATTTATTGGAGTTTTGACATCACGTTTTAGAACACGCAATGAAATTCTATCTAGTCAACAGGCAATTATAACCGTGATAAACTAGCTCTTCTAAACGTCCAGAAACGCTCCACCTGAATTCAAAACGCTGGGAATAGATTTGAGTCTTCAATGAACTATGACATGGCATAACTATCCATCACCGCTTTAGACACATCGTTCAAAGATTACGAATGGGCCCTCAATAGCAAAACAGTGCCTGTTTATGTTAAATTGTTTTAAAATGCTTGGAAACGTTTCAAGCTTGTTTAGCTAGTGGACATGCACTTAAAATTCCTGGTAAGAGAAAGTCTCACTGTTGTTCAATTTATAGTATTTTATAAATCTTCAGCTGTAAGTGCTACTTAATTTAAAATTAATTTTGCGATTATTATAAAAGCTACAACTACACATGTAGCCAAATTGAGTTTGTTAACTAAATTAAGGTCTCCAATCATTAGGTTTGTCCACATTCGGGGTAGTACCCATAAGGAGAGTTGATTGGGCTAACCCTTTTACAAAATTTCAGTGATTTTGTACTTTTTTCCTTTAAAAATTCAACAACCCTCTCCCAAGATACCCGGATAACTAAAAGGGAGTTACAACACTTTTAAGAGTATCTAATAGCAAAATTTCATTTCCTGGAAAATGAGCTTCAAACCCCTTACTGATACAGCACCTAGTACCCTATACCCACAAAATTATGAACTAATAAAAAATATCTTTTCAACGTTCTATAGAACTATAGAGCAATATAAAACCTATTAAGGTGGTTGCCTACCTACAGAGGCTTTTTTAATAATTAAAATATTGACCTAATTTGTTATTTATACAATTAGATGCATCTAAAAACTATGAACAATATGAAAAATAATTAAATTTTAGTTTAAATTTTCATATTATTGAAGAATTTACGCATAAAAATCACAATAAACAGCCTTTCCGCAAAACATGATAACTCAAATTTATATGAAGATATTTTTGTTTTGTAAATTTTATTATCCTCGTAAACACATATTTTAGGAGGCCTACTATTTTTATGTCTGAATTTTAATATCAAAAGTTATAGCACTAAACTTGAAAAATTAAAAAAACACACCGAAGTTCAGTAAAGTTTGAAGTTATACTATTCATAAAATAAAAAATATTACACCCATAGCCAAAAAATAGTAAGACGGACTCCTAAATCATATGTCAAGTACTGTGCCCAAGTTTTATAGAAAGTCATTTCATAATATTTTGAGTTATGCAGTTTTGCGGAGAAGGAAAATAGCAAAAATGTGATTCTGAGAAAAATGATTTCTTTATTTCTTCCTTTATAAAATTCCCATTTAGTTTTTAGTAAAATTTCTGTAACTTTGGTTCTAGGAAAGATAAAGACAAAATTTAAACTGATTTGGAAAGCTGAAGATTTGTTTTTTGAAATAAGATAATAATTTTTTTTTGAAATTTTGGTCCGAAACGGCATTTTTAGGTAGGCAGGCACCTTAAGCCTGTCTAAAAGTTATAATACCACTCTTCCGCCGAAAAAAAAATCGCAATATTTCGGGTCTCTGCCCCCATACCATTATATTTTAAAATTCCCAGCCGCGTTCAGTGTCATCAAAATTCCAAAAATACTCGGGAACGGGCACCAAATGATACTCTTCTGCAAAGCAGAGGCAGCAGTGCCCCATTCATTTACGTTATTAACCTTGGGTCAATGTCAAAAGCGCAACTGTAGCCATCTCAGAATTTCATAGCTCCTTTTATTGCCTCTCGCAACTTCAGTAGAAAAGGAGAAAATAAAAAGCTAATCGGCATTTCCTGCGACCGATGTCGTTAAGTGCCGGGATCAGCCTTTTCTTGCGCTGTACTCGCAGGTGTGGTGGCCTGGGTACTCTAATGGTTCATTACACTGGCTCGGATTTGCATAGAACTCATTGCAACAGAACGATGTGATCGATTGCATGTGGGGTTCTGCACGAGCTCTTGTTCCTGGAATCGCTTCTTTTAGGCGTGGATGTGTCTAAAAGCAGAGATATTGTCCGACCGCCAGGAGAAAAACTTTTGACGTCGTTAAATGCAGGGACGATTGTTTTGGAAAAAGGTTATTCTCCATAATTTTGGGGGTAATGGTAATTCATAAACTCTGAAAAAGTTTGGATCCATATTTGTCGAATTATAAGTTGGATTTGAACTTCTTGTCAAGGTCAAATTTTTTCTCCTGGCGGTCGGATTATATCTTTGGTTGGTTGGTTCAATTCCGTTTAAGACATGCCAATAAAACATTCATATTTGAAAATCTAAATATTACGGCGATATTAACGGGACAGATAACGGAATTGAACAGTTTCTTTTTTGAGGTGTTTACTGGTTACGTCAAATTTAGAGGCAAATGAGCCGAAGTCTTAACGAAAATAGAAATTTTAATAAATGTTTTAAACGTCTTCTCACTGAACGGATTTCCCCAATTTCGCCTTTTCATGAAGACAGTTACGACCGTATTCTGTGCTTTCTGACCAGCAGCGGTTAAACAGCAATCAAAGTAGGATTCAACCAATCAGTCTGCGATTCTTTCTTTGATTGGCGGTTAACCAATCAAACCAACCGCTGATCAAGTAGCACAGAATATGGCCGTCGGAGTAAAGACAACTAATAGTTTAAGTATAAGGCTTTTCTGGCGATTTTGAGATTATTAAAATATCAGATAGAGAAGAGGTCTTAAATTATTTTATTTTAAAGAGCATTGCTTTCCGGAGAAGCTTGGATATTCCATGTGGCATAAGACACCAACAACAGAGAATTTATTAAAAAGCGAGGCTTTAAAGTTGCCCCGATTATCAGAGTTAACATGAACCCAACTCTGACAGCCGAAAAACTTTGTTAAGGCAAAACTCATACAATATAAATCATGGTTTAAAGCATATATGGGCAACCTCCGGCCCGCCACGCCATTTGTCCCGGCCCGCGGAACATTTTAGTAACAGAACAAGTTAAAACCCTGTTTTTTGGAAGTGCATTTTCCAAAAAAATTCTGGGGGGATCCCTCAGCCCCCCTCAGGACTTGGAATTTAATAATTCAAAACTATTTTGCTATAACTTAATCGAAATCCTACCCAAAAATGCAAATCTAAAACATTCTAACTATAAGTGTACCAAAACTAGTTAAAAACCTGTTTTTTGGAATCAAATGTCCAAAACGTTTTGGGGAAGGACCCTCAGACTCCCCTTTGGTAATGTAACTTTATTACTAAATCTTTACGACGCAATTCTACCCAAAAATGTACTGTATTGCTATTAGACCTATTAAATATAGATGGGAGGGACTGAAGAATAATCTGGGAAAATAAATTACTCCCTCACGAAATCAATTTTAAATTTACACCCCTGAGATTAATATAACTTAAGCATTATACTTATAATAATGCTTAGTCAAGATAATATAATTCTAGTCCAGATTAGTTTTAGTACTATAACTCTGGGGTTTTTCAGACTTTTTTTTTCAAATTTACCTGTTAATATCTACTCTACGGCCTTTCACGTCATTATAATTTTTGAGTCCGGCCCGCAGATTCAAAAAGTTTGCCCATACCTGGTTTAAAGGAATATTTTCACTAAACTAAAGATTAAAGTTGTCCACATACAATTAGTTAATTACGATAGTTAATTTACTAAAAAAAGACCTTAATTGCGTTTTGCTTCATGTTTTTTGGGAGTTTCGGTATCATTTTATTGTTATTCTTTTTGAAAAATTGATGGCTCGGTTTTTGGAAAACTCTGGTTATCGAGACTTTGGTCTTAAAAACTACATTTACAGTAAAACAATTAAATTTATGCAACACAAACTACGCTTTCATTTAAAGGTACATTTTTAAGGTACATTTGGGGATACTTTAAAAGATTTCTGAATTGTTTAAAATAATACCCTTTTATTTCAAATAGTTTAGTAAATCAAGTTGAACAAACGTTTAAAAACAGTTGGGATAAAATTAGTTACAATAAAAAAATTAAATTCAGCGATTTTCTAATATCACATTCTTCGATAAAATTTTCATGCAAGAAAGAAATAAAATATGCTACTTTTTAGATCTTAATATATGTCCTTTAAACGTTTCTATCAAATAAAAAGTAAAGATCTTCAATGTTATTCTCCAATTATTTTGCAAATGACTTCTGCATTGCAGCGCTCTTTATTCTCGATATGTTCAAAGTTCCGTGCATTTATAATGATTTGACTAATTTAAATAAATGTTTAAGTGATTCAGTCTTTTAGACGTTTCAGTACAGAAACTATTTTGGTTTTGAACTTAACATGCGAAAAACAAATAAACTTGAATTGAGGGATTTGGAAAGATATGAAAGATATATTCACCTATTTAACAAGCAATTCAATTCAAAATTGGAAAACAAAAATGTATTGTAGGAATAAAAATTTAACTATCAACAGAATTTCATCCAATTTGAAATGAATTCGCAGAAATTACCCGTTCTACATTTTACTAGAATTTCCTCTTAACTCATCAATACCGATTAAACGAAGGTATTTAGGGGAACAATTTGACTTCTAAAGACATTTACAACGAACAATTCTCATCTTTCGCAAGCCCAGAAAATATCCGCTTAAACGTGATCCTTTCTTCTCAGTATTTTGGTAACGTTTGATCTGAGAATAGGGTTAATAAACAAACAGTACGCTCTCACAATGGTTGTTAGTTTTAATTCTTTGAATTCTTGAACTTTAGAGATTATACTAAATGTGTTTAGTACTCTATTTTTATTTTATTTAACCTCCCCTCTCTCTCTATCCAGTTTACTTTTATCTACCTAATAGTTTGTCTTCTAAAATACTTTAAATTATTCATATTCGTACTTTTCGCAACAAAAAATAGGAAACTTTCTTTTAAAAAATAAAAAAATAGTTCGAATTTTAAAGCAAAAAGCATTCACGTTTTTTTAAGCTTCAAAGTTTTCCGACTCACATGTAACCCCCTCTCAAGAGTATTCTTTAATTCCTTTCTCACTAGCCTGATGTAATTTGATAATTATAAGATATATCCATGTGATAATAAAAAGTTAGTTATTTATGGTGTTTTTTCTTTATACAGGATTTTTTATCACCTGGGATCGTTTGATTAATAGCCATACAATAATAAAAAATGCATGAAAATAAGCGACAATGAAAATTGACACTGGCAAACGGGATGTCATAGGTTACAGTCCATCCGTCATAAGAATTATTAACAATTCTCATTTTTACGTACTATTAACCCAATTATTAATTTTTTTAACATTTAATAATTAAAATAATGTTATTATAATGGCATTATTAAAACAATGATACACATTTAAGCAAGGATATCGTCACAATCATAACATATCATCAATAGAAAATATAAACTCTTTGCATTTTTTAATATGTTTAGACCAATTATTTTGAATTTCCATTTGCACTGAAGAAAAAAATTCGGAAGGAGCAGGACCGAATTTGTTTGATTTTAAATTCAATTCAACAATTTTCTTAAAAGTTACCAAAAATAACCAGAAGCTCACATTACTTTTCGAAACTAACTGTTAAATCTATTAATCATCGAAAAAAATAAAAGGTCTAAGTTACTCCGTTCGTTCGTTCATTCATTCATTAGACCTTTAATGACACAATCCCGCCGCGACACAGACCAGTTCTAGATTTAAACAGTAAGGTCCCCATTTGGGCATCCAACTATAGAGTATCTCTCCAAAATGAGCTGATGGTTGTTTAAATTGGGTAAGATGATTTGGTTGAAGGGAGGCGGGGATGGAAATTCTGATGAATCATACTGGGAAATAGTCTATTGAAAGCCATAGGGAGTGATAATGAGAGAAGCTCAGTGTAAGAATATTTGTCAAGTTCAATGTGTTATTTTAGGACTGCCCTCTATTTTTTAATTAGTTAAATTCTTTGAAGCTGTTTTGTTCGAGATTCGGCTTTGAAATTACACCTATTCTTTATTAAAAAGGCTTTATATTCCATAATTGCTTTTTAAAAACGCATCGATGCGATTTATTGCCCAAGAAAATTTTCGGGTGTAAAAATATGTTGACCTTTAACTGTTTACTTCATTTAAATCGAATTTACGCAATTTAAATTATTCGTAAAACAGTTTTAAAATTCTTACGGAATAAAAATTCGACTTCTTATGAACATGTTTATACGATTTCAAAATTGTATAGAAAAATAACTGTTATAACAAAGTTGTAATTTTAATCAGTTTTGTCCATTTCAGACGATTCATCATAAAGAATGTCAGTTTGGACTTTAATCTGAATGGTAAATTACTTTTTTTACGACATGTCAATTAAACACTAGTGTTTTTTAGTTAGTACTTATTCCCTAAATGTAAAGAAGTTTAAATATTTTTTTGAACAGAAGATTAAATAAAAGAGGATCGAAATTAAGTACAGAAAGTAGAATTATAAAAGCATCTGTTCTAAAACTAAATTAAAGAACGGTTAAGTTTTATATATTCAATATCTCCTTCATTTTAAACTATGACTACTTTAAAACTTAAAATATGTAAGTTTTTGTAATGATTTCGTCTTTATTTCGTTACGACAGTTGTGTGGGTGCTCTCTTCAGGGGGTATGGGGTTGTTTGAGACTTAGCTCTATATTCTCAAGTACAACACGCAAATACTTTTTAGTAACTTTCACTCATAATTTTCAGTGGCATTTTTAAACGCGAACGCCTAGTTTACACATTAGAGGGGTTGATTTGTAATGCTTTGAGTATATGGAAGTTATTGGGGCTGCCCCCAATTTAATTGTTCACTCTTAACCCTTCAATTACTGTCATGTATGGCCAGCTAGACTTTTGATCACCTCTTTGACTCCAACCAAACTTCAGTGTATTAAATTAAAGTACGAAAACTAATTCTTTGAAACTTTCCAAGCATTTCAAATTTAATATTAGCGAGGAAATTTTTAAATTGTTAAAGTGACCAATTTCAGTGAAAATAACCATTGCTCATGCTTTTCTTGAATTAAAAACCACCCTGCTGATATAATTTGAAATGCCTCGAAAGTTTTACTTCAGAAGCAAATTCCCCATCTCTCATTTCCAACTTCCTCTCTTGAGTCTTCTAGTTTTGGTTTGGTCAAAGAACTATCAAAAGTGACATCACATCTACTATATTACACATTACAATTCAGAGGCCTTAAGAGTAATGGTAGTCATGTGCTTTATTTCCCAATCTTAAATTCTATGCTATACTCGAATGCAACTTAAGTTGAGCCTGACGTCATGGCCACGCGGAAGAAAATGAGTAAACAAAAAGCCTGCTGGGTTGCTAGAAGCTCTTATTGGCTGGCGAGTTTGAGAGCGAGTTGTACTACTACGCGTTACGCCACTTTAAAAAATAATAATAATGAACATTTTATGCATATCGGGATGAAAAGATGCTTAATATACGTGGATTTAAAAAACTAATCATTATTCAAAATTGAAGCTCTAAATTTCACTCAAAATTCAGACACCTCGCGGGAAACTAACTACTTTCTTTGGTTGCTCTCAATAGATTTCTACAGGCTCAAGTTAAGTTGCAACTGAGTATAGTGGTTTACAACATTTAGATACCTGGTAAAGTCCCTAAATTGAGAAAGTATGAGACACTTACCTCCTTTGAGACCTTCTTGGAGGCTGAGTCTGATGTTAGGTGAAGACACAGCCGAGGCCGACGGAAACCGCAGGCACTTCGACGGCACCCATCCTTCGGCGTCATCCGAGATTCGGTGAACCAAAGAAAATCCAGACCTTTTTTCTTCAGTTTCGACGAGATGGATCTGGTCCCCACGACTCACTGACAACTCGTCAGTATTTGCTGTGGCCGTGTAGGGAGACACTACTCTGATCACGTCTTTCGAGATCTGGTAAAAGAAAAAATCTACGTTACATTTGAAGAGTGCGCATGTAATGCACTCTTTAAAATATCCTGAAACGTTCCTTTTGAAAACTGGGAAGCTAGTCCCTCTTTTGGTCCTTGGAAATAACGGGGACGTTATCGGTATAGTTTTATATGTTCGCCAGGAATTCTGAGGAATGTTTTAAAATTTTATCATAAAGTACCTAGTATTTTCCAGTACCTTACTTGGAAAACATGGGCCACTATCCGCCCAGTGTTTGCAAAGAATGTTTCAGGATTTTTTTTACAGTGAATAATGCAATAGCCAAAATGAGGAATGACTTATCCATGCTTCACGTCAAGTATAAAAATTACCCATTTCATGGTAAAATGAGTCTAGCCTAGAAATTCTCAAAAGTAATAGGTAATATTTTAGAATTACAATATACAGCTTCTATAGAAGGAATAACGCACGGATGTGGGTAAACTTTGTAACTTGCTTATGAAAACCTAGAAAAGGATCCTCGAGAACTCAATCGGATCACCAGATTTAAAAAGGGAATAAGACCAATTAGGAAAAAACTTTGGGTTTTTTGGTGCAAGTATCTTCTAGCTTCTCTCTGCCGGTGTAAGATTAAAAAGGTTTAATCAATCCTGCAGTTTCGTTTCTTCTTAAAAAGTTTCAACAAGACATAGCGTTCATTTATTGATGAAGGGGTTGGTAACAACTAAATTAGTTTGTCTTTGTGTTTTGAAATTCCACATTTTTGTAGTAAAATAACCAGAAACACTTTCAATAAAATCAATCGGAGGATTTATTTTAATCCATTCCCCAGACGGGCTAGTCTGGGTTTGATTTAGTTATTGTTTTATGTCGCAATAATCTGGTTGGATCATAATGCGCCTAGAAAAACGTAGTGGGCTGTTTAAAGAGGATTAATAAAAAACTGAGGTAAAAAATAAATTATCCAGGCAACGGCACATCCAACGCTTAATATTTTGTTAATCTTAAAGGAAATTAAGAAAATAAAACCAGCAAGTTATTTAGCATGCATTTCCATATTGAGTCTAAAATATTGTCTAAAAAACGTTTTTCTCAAATTCTACTTTTCCATTTTTTTATTAAATTCAAATAAATAGGACATGATGAATTTGATTAATTCCAGTTTAGAAAAACTTATTCATCACAGTACATACGTTAATCTTTTCAATACTGCACATAAAAATTAGAAATCGGGATGTATTTTGTGGAAATTGACACTTAACCTTTCGAGACCTTATTTAAACCATCGATTCAGGTATTTATTCCACATAACCAATTAAAGAGCTTAAATTTCAGCTCATAGATAGGTTTTTATGTAACAAATGTCGCAATCTAACGATTTTGCTTGTTTTAACTCAATCATAAAAGGTTACGTGTCAATTTCCACTGAAGATTTTACAACTTTCCCCCCATACACACAAGCCTGCTTATAAAAACGACCTAGGGGTTTTTATAAGCCATCGTGGTTGGTTGTATAAAATCGTTCGATTCCGGTAATTATCATATAAAAACCAATTTAGGAGATGAAAATACAATCCTTTAATTGGTTTTATAGAATAAATGGTTTTTTTAAAGATTAATAATTTGTGGTGGGGTGGCTACAAGAGCCTTTTAGCACTGAGACCAGTGGTCTATTGTACTATTCCCCTCGTTAAGTCTCAAAGGAGACCGATAGCGGAAACGAATTTCAGCAGTTGTCTTGTGGGAACATTAGCGGATCCAGGGGGGCTAGGGGGCTCAAGCCCCCCAAATGAAAAGTTTTACTCTATATAATGACATTTTTTGCACCAAAATGAGTTAAAATCCTGTTACTTTAAGGTCAAATTTTAAAAAATTTTATGGGGGAGGACCCCCTTGGCACTTGTAACTCTGTTATTAAAACTATATTTTACTAAGTTTGTGTCAAAACGCAAAAAATCTATATCCGAAATTCGGATGAGGCGTACCAAAAAGAGTTGAAAAAGTGGGGTTTTTGACTTAAATTTCCCAAACTTTTCTGGGGGAGGACCCCCAGACCTCCCCTAGACTGGATTATGAAAATTCTTAGCCCCCCCAAACTAAATCCTGGATCCGCCACTGTGTGGGATATATAGCAGATAGCTGGTAGCTCCCACGGTTCGATTAAAATCTTAAAAGGTTACGTGTCGATTTCCACTGGGAATTATACAATTTCCAATCCCCACTTATAAAAAACCCTAGGTATCGTTAGGGGTGCCTTTCCGATCCCCCATTCCTAGGCGATTCCGAATCGTCTAGGTATGCTCTACCCCTCCTAGAAGTTATTAAACACTTATCTGAAACACCCTATATTATATATATTTGCTTTTATTGGATATATTTTTTTCTACTTTCCATTTTGTCCATTAAGTTCACTTAAGTATAATACAACAAGAATTTCATTAATTCATGGACGTATATAAGGGGGGGGGTTTAGGGGGTCCGGACCCCCCCCTTGGCCTGAACATTAATTTTTTTTCAGTCGAATACCAATATTTTCAAATCTTTTGCACAGACAAGCACAGGTGCCAGAGCTCTTCATAGTGATTAAAGACTCATGATTCATATTCATGATTTTCACTTCATTAATGATTCATAGAGATAAATATCTCTTTTCCATTGACATATAGTATATTCTTTCGTGGGTTGTTTTAAGAGCTGGCGAAAGACTTCTACCACATGGCCACCCTTTCCCTACAAACGGAGCCCGATCGCGCCTTCAGACTATTGACAAGCCGGCTTATATGTCTTTTCGTATTGCGCAGTCTTGTTCTCTAACTGCTTATTTGTGTGCACGTGTGAGTAGTTACTGAATAAAAATAAACGCAGTCTTTAAAAACACTATGAAACGTACTACTCAACAATCTCCGTTGTTTTTTTTCTAAAAACGAAAGAGAATTACCTCGCGAACTTCCAAAAAATGAAGAAATATCCGAAGCGGGTCCATCCACAAAAAATGACAATGAAGCGAAAAAAAAGTAAGTCCTCTCTTATAAAAAATTATATTTGAACCAGAAATGAGAAAAATTGTTATTTATATTTTGTTACTTTTCCTTTCCATATAATATGATCGGTTGTACTATACATCCACTTACACCACAGATTCACAGAAATTCAATTTTAGGTAAAGTAAATACAGCCTGGTAGTCCATGCCCCACCTGGGGGCAATTTTATTTGAAACTTTCAAATTGCCCACCGAGAAAATCATATTGCCCCCCGGTGGGGCGTGCGCCCCACGTTGGGAAACACTGCTTTAGATATTATTTTCTCTGAACTTTCGTTCGGATAAAGTTTCCGTACCATTAAATCATCTACTTATCTCTAATTCTAATGAAAATGGTTCTTGAAAATTACAGCGCATGTTAAAAATTGTATATGTACTGAAATGAGCAAAAATGTTCGTTTTTAGTGAAGACATTTTTATTTTACAAGTGTTTTTAGCAAAATTAAATTGCAAATTACTGGGGAGATTTCACACAGATGAATATTTTTACTCCTAATATACTGGCACTTATTAGACAAGTTGCGTTTCAATGGATTTTAACATAAGTTTATGTAATGTGTTTGCTTTTTTTTGCAAAATAAATTCTGGACCCCCCCCTTGTAAAAGCTATAGCTACGTCCGTGCATTAATTTAAATAAAATATTAAAATGTACTTAAATCTCTTCAATACTTCTCACACTCGCTTAAGTCAGTCAAAATTTTTCGGATGGTTAAACCTACTATTAAATGATTCTATTCATATAATTCAAAGAAAAAAAAATTTAAGTTTCCCTAAATATTTTTTGGGGAAAAATTTAGTTTTCGAATATGACTTTGAAATTTATTTTAATCGGCAGCGAAGAAGTACCGATCGAAAAATACTCTACAGTACTATTTTTACTTGTATATATATTTCACAAAACTTTATAAAGAGAAGAAAAAAACGTGCATTTTTTAATTTGTTGACTTCAGAAGTTGGTGAGGGAGAAAGAGAGGAGCATCTTTCACTCTCTCTGAATTTATTGTTTTGAAAGAACGATTCCGGGAAAGGTTTTTATCAGCGCCCTCTCTATATAAAAATATAAACTAATCTCGTCCATTCATTTATTTATAAACGTGGGTTTTAATTCCACTATGAAAGAGCAAGAGCGCTTCACTCATTTTCTTTACTTTTTGAACCCACAAAAATACGCAATACCTACAAAATGCTCTAAGAAATTAATATTTTACTCTTATTTTTCTACTTCATTCAAGTTAAAAATTCTTAATTTCCACTTTTAATTATTTGAACAAAACCCCATATACAATATTACTTAGGAAATTTACTTCTTAAAAAATTTTAGAATTTAAAATCTTTAGTTTTAAGGGCAACTTCAATCTTAAGTTTTTCAGTAAAAAAATTTCTTTAAAATAGAGGTATACGGATTTGGATACGTGACTAGTAAACTTTGAGCTTTCCCCCTTTTGAAGGAAAGAATTTAAGAACTTATGTTATTGCCGCAGTAATTGTAATCTTATATACTTCTATTGAGACAATAAAATTACCAAGTGTTACATTATAGAAATTTTAATCCCCTTGTTGCATATGACTTTACCATTATAAACCGGTAATTTTTAATAATCCTATTTTAATATAAACATCATTTTCTACAAATTAAAAATCCGTAAACTATTTTTAAAAAATTGCTGTAAAAATTTTTACACTAATCATACATTCCTCAGTTCTTTTGCTAAAGGCATCTATTTTTTAAGAGGTATATTTGGGTACTTCAAGTATTTTTCTCATTCTTCCTCTAAAAGTGTGTGGGGTATCCTCTAGGGTTAAGACATCGGAAAGGATTTTATCACCCCATTTCATATAACGCACCCTGCTTTAAATTCTCTCTGCTCTTAGCCTCTTTTTCCGCATATGCCTCTACTCTCAAGGATCTTTTCCCTCTTGAGCATCCTTGCTCTTCAAACATCATTCCGCTTTAGCCTCTTCCCTTGAGCATCCCTTTAACCTTTAGTATCACTTCGCTGTTAGTATCCTTTTGCCCTTTGTCACTTCTTAGCATTATAATTTCAATTTTGATGCCATGATTCAATTTTAACTCTTTCAATCCTAAGCCGCCCAAGATTACTATTCAATGCAATGGGAAATGTGAGGCGGCTAGGTCTGAAAGGGTGAATTTAATTTACTTTCCCGACTGAACCCTTTTAACGATATCATGGATCACTAGTTCTGAGTCAGTGTGGTTTAAAGTAATTGAAATTAATACATAAACTTTAAGTACTCTGAAACTTCATCTTGGCAGTTTCATAAGTTTTAAGTGAAGATGTGGACTCGTCGTAGGCGAATTCTGATGAATATAAAGTGAAATATCCTTCCTTTAAGTTATTCCTTAAACACAGAAATTGAGGTCCATTAGGTCCTTTTAACAAGTATTGATCCCCCGTAATGGCGAAGCCAAAGAGGGTTCGAGTGTATATATACAATAAACTGACGCTTTATGGATTTATATACAACCTGAAATTTTCCTTTTGCCACTATTAAAACAATACCTCCATAGTCCCCAAATATAAATAGCCCACGCAACTTTTTTTCTTGCAAAGCTACTGCTTCCTGAGAATCACTAATTTAATTTTGGTTAAAAATTAAAGTTTAATGAATAATTCGAGCGAAACTATCTTAAGGTTAATACTTTAACTGCTTAAAATTTAAGGATGTTTATCTTTAGATTGAATCTCAGTATGGAGAGGATTAAAGTTTAGGCATTGATGATCACAAGAGTAACTTTAAATATGCGACCACAATGTGTATCTTTTAGACACTTTTAATGGGTAAATAAAATTTTTGTTCAATTAAGAGTCAGTTCTCAGTAAAGTGGGTTCCAAATATTCAAAGTGAAGATACTTATTTAATACAGTCAAAAACGGGTCACTCGGATAACCGACTGCGTTTCAAGTAACATGGGAACTTACCAATTTAAGTTTTATTCGGCAACACTGAATTTTTCACAATTAAAAGTCGTAAGTTTGCTAAACGTAAGCAAAACCGAAAATTAAGCTTCTCTCAAAACTCATTAATGGAGTAAATGTAGTTAAGTACTTTTACAATTTGACACATCAGCTATTTGCCGATATCTTCGGTTTTGCATGGGTTCTTTTTTAAAAGTCTTATCAAATTCCACACCTTACATTTGGAATCTAATGTTTCCAAACACACTTACATTCCTTGCATCGAATTTTAACAGTTGCGTTTAAAAATTAACCTAATATACTCCTGGTAAAAAATATTTTTAGTGAAAACTAAAGTTATTTGGAATCCCTGGATTCAAACCTTTCTCAAGATATTGACCATCTTCGATGTCGTTTCAACCCTCCTTTATCTACTGACGGTACTTACAAGTCCCACCAACTTTAAAATTTTATAGAATTATCATCCTTACGAATATACGGATGATACTTTGCAGGAACACTCTTAGTTTTACTCTTCCAGGATAAAAGGCAGTACTGGTTCTGTGATGAGTAACGGAAAATGCGAATAGATTCAAAACTGAAGTTGTGCTTTCAGCTGCCATGTTGATCGGATTCCCAAGATTGTCATTTGTGTTCCATCAAAAGTATTTCACATCAAAATAAAAGTGTATTATTTTTTAAAGACTTATAACTGCGATAAAAAGCCCTAAGGTTTTTTTAATATTGTGAGAATATTTTAGCCCCCTGCGTACTGACGGTACTCAAAAGTTTCAGCTTAATTAGCTCTAGCCCTAGCGGATTAAATTTCCCAAAAATTATTTTATTTACGCATGATATATCCCTTTATTTTCAATTTAGTGACAAAAAAACATTTGCACGAAAAAAATTGCAGAAAACCATAATGCAGTAGATAAAGGGTGTAAAACTTCGTATTTTAGAAATCTTAATGTTCTACCTTGTAAAAAATCTCAAATTTGATTTATTTTTCAAAAACTCTTAACAAATAAAAATTAAATATTCTCACAATGTAATTTATCTTAATTTTAATTTTTCATCATGTGAATACCAAATATTAAAATTAACTTAAGCTAGATCTCACCTAAAAATATCAACAGATATAGAGTGGTAAACAACTAAGATATAAGCGCATTGTATGGACAAAGCGAAAAAAGAAAAATATAACTTGGAACTGTCCAAGTTTTACTTCCTGTTTCACCCGCCAAAAAAGAAAAACGAGCCATCTCACTACCCACGAGCGTTCTTTTTATTTTCCTTCTCATTTTTCATGGAGAAAAAAAAGAACTCCAAGACCAAGTGTGCTTATCAACAGCTTCAAACAATTCGTCAGTTCTCTTCTGGAGCACAAATGCTGAGGGTATTTTTTTAGAAATGCTGGAAAATAATTGCACAAGGAACTGTATTTTTAAAATCCTATATTTCTCACAATACTTTTAAAATTTTAAGGAAGTGGTAAGGAAATTTATATTTTAGAAATTATTTTCCAATTTAAACTTTTTCCTTAGAAAACATGCCAAACTACATCCATCTCTTCAAACTAATATCCCAACTGAATTCCGTACAACAAACGCTGCATTTATTTTAACCCATTTAACGCCCAAATTATTTTCGATCAAAGAAGAAAACTCGAACTTTAGCCCATCCCTATTACAAAATAAATGAACCAAACGCAAAAAACACAGGGTATTAGGATTGAGGGATGTTTTCTCTTGCCATGTGTGCAGTTTCGTTACTGTTGGGTGAATTTAAGGTAATTTAAGAGAGCATTTATGACTTTATATTTAGCGATCTAGAAATAGATCACTGGGGCGCTAATGGGTTAATCAAGTAAATCAATTTTAAAATAAAATAATGGATCATAGTTTAATTATATATTCGAGTTTGCATTATTATAATTTTCTACTTCTGTGTTTGGTGAAGTATTTTCCTAGTGGTGTGTAGAGTACATATATTTTTCTTACAGTAAACGCCCCTAAATACCCTTTTCAAAGGGAACACAAAATCCAAAACAAATTAAATTAATCGAAACTAAGTAGAGGTAAGGTAACTTGCGCCATTTTCACGTTAAAACTGAAAAAATTTCCAAGGCGTAATTTCAAAATATATTCATTTTACGGAAAAACCAAACCATTTCATTTAGCGAGAATTTTGTATTTTCTACGAAAAGTAAACGCTCTCACTCGCCTTTTTTAATTAATTTGAAGTTCCATGAAACCGTAGAACAATAAAATAATCTGGGAAAAAGTTTTCGTAAGAACCTCGAAGCTTTGGGTTAATCATGACCTTTACATCAGACGTCTGGAAAAGTCGAATTTTATACCATTGTACGAGTTTTCAAAAAGCTGAAAGAATATTGCAGGGCAGCTCACTGAACTTGAATTATTTAGTTCAAAGCTTAATCCAAGTCAAAAAGTATTATTTAAGTTTTAGATCTTGTTTTAAGCTCACGACAGGCTTCATTTTAAATGAATAATTCCAATGACAAGTTTTTCCTAAAGCAAATTAGAGAAATAGACGAAATTTAAGAGAAATTAGAGAAGTTAATACGCGAAAATATTAATCACTCACTTCCAAAAAAATTAATCTAATTAAGTAGTAAAGCTTTGAAAATGCCTCCTGAGTAAGATATAAAATATAAATTGTTTTCAACTTTAGAACGCGATATTTGTATTCTATTGTTCCACAAAGAAATTATTGGATATTATTTAATTTTTAAAAAGTTAGGGTAGGTGGGGGTAAAAACCCGCACGGGGCAAAACCACGCACCGTGATTTTTAATTGTTAATAATCTATTCAAAAGTTGAAAACCAGGTGGTTGGTTTGTCTTATTGTGACCTATTATTCTACGAAAGTTCGTACCCCTAAGTCACTCATGAGTTGAAAAAATGCTGTAAGTTTGTTTTTCATCATTTTGATGTAATTTTTCTGATCTTTTACTTAAACATTACATAAAATAGGGCTTCAGGAGAAATACAAACACATAAGCCAATGATAAGAGAGCATTTGAACTTCAGTTTCGTGTTGAAATAATTTCCTTAACATGTCTAAAAATAATAAGGCTTGTTTTTCAAAATAAAGTGAAACGGGGCAAATACCCGCAGGTGTTTTGGGGCAAATACCCGCATCTTCAAAACTTTGGGAATTCACCCCAAAAGGAAATTAGAATCTACAGGGTCCCTAAAAAGTTGAATAAAGGTTTCCGAGATATCAATCCTCAAACGGAAACCATTTTTTCTCCCTTTTGAAAGATATTGGGCACTTTGAAATGAATTGCTACAACAGATTGACAACTTTCATTAAAACGGATTATATCTATGTTTAATACTGTTGGTTAACTTAAAAATATTAAAACAATTTATACTTAATTTAAAGAATTTAGTTTTTATTTAATTAATAAAAACTAAATATAATTATTTTCATTAGATTTATAGATTTTGATAAAAGTTTTGTAGTTATAATGTGAATATTTTTAATTATTAAATTTGATAACATTATTAAACATTACATAAAATAGGGCTTCAGGAGAAATACAAACACATAAGCCAATGATAAGAGAGCATTTGAACTTCAGTTTCGTGTTGAAATAATTTCCTTAACATGTCTAAAAATAATAAGGCTTGTTTTTCAAAATAAAGTGAAACGGGGCAAATACCCGCAGGTGTTTTGGGGCAAATACCCGCATCTTCAAAACTTTGGGAATTCACCCCAAAAGGAAATTAGAATCTACAGGGTCCCTAAAAAGTAGAATAAAGGTTTCCGAGATATCAATCCTCAAACGGAAACCATTTTTTCTCCCTTTTGAAAGATATTGGGCACTTTGAAATGAATTGCTACAACAGATTGACAACTTTCATTAAAACGGATTATATCTATGTTTAATACTGTTGGTTAACTTAAAAATATTAAAACAATATATTAGAAATCCATTATCCGCGAGCGGATGATCCACGATTGCTACGAAAAAAAATTTTAATGATGACTGTAAATTTTAGACGACATTAGAGAGATTTTAGATGTAGAGCAAAGGTTTCTGCTGTACTGTACACATTTTAAAAGTTTTACATATCATGTTTTTTGTACAATGAAACATAGTTTTTATGCTGAAATATTTTTTTTTCGTGTTTTCACCTCATTTTTGGCCTTTTTTCGATTTTAGCTATCCGCGGTACCCTTGGCACCCAATTCCGCGAATAGGGGCTCTAATGTATTAAGATGATTATCTCTAGTGTTTTTATGATGAAACATTTTGTTTATCCATGTTTATTTCATTTGGACACGAAAATTCAAAAGTGCGTGTCTTTGCCCCATTTTGCGAGGCAAAGACCCGCAATTTTTTTTCTACTAAATTGTCAATTTCTCTTGAAATACTATCGATAAGAGTATAAATTTGGATTGGTTTTGTAGGTAATATCTCAATCTAACACCTCCAATTGAAATTTCGGGATTATCTACCCCCTATCGATCACAATGTTAAAAATACTGAAAACTGCGGGGCTTTGCCCCCACCTACCCTATAACCGAATAAAATCATTTTGAAATTTAAATATATCAAATGACAATTCATAAATATATTAAATGCGAGTTATTTTGAAATATGCCTAAATTTAAAGTACATTTTAAAAATAAATTATGAAAACTAAAGATTTTTTTTCTCAGAGAAATGAGTTTAACTTTAATAAAACTAATCCAGAAGGGCAGTATTTAAAACCCATCGCGGCTTTTAAGAGATAGTACATGATGATCCCAAGTTTTTTAAAAAAATGTTGTGTACAAGAAATGTTAACTATCATGATTACTAAGGTACACTAAGCCTATCCTAAAAAATAAAAATTAAAAAATTGATGAAGCAGGTGTATTTCAAAGGAACCCAAAGGTTTCCCATTCAAAAAGAAATCACTGCAGATCTTTGACTTGGCATCTTTCAAAATAATTTTTCTTTGATCATTTAACACATAAAGACCCACAAAAGAATAAGAAATTCCACTTCCAAGCCACATTTTGTTACCCTTGGCCACCGTGCCAACTTTTAATGTCTCCCCTCCAGAGATTGTGTGTCTGGTGACATGCCTCCAGAGACTGGAGGGGGAGATATAGCGCGTAATCATACACACAGATAGGATTCTGGACTTTATCTGAGAAGCTGCCAGCAAAAAGTGGCAGACGCTTCTGTAGCCATAATGTTTACGGTTTTTCTCAAGGACTTCCTAATGTCTGCCAAATTGTATTAACTTTCTCGCTGGTCCAACTTAATAGGATATAAAATCCATTCGATTAATGAGTGGTTCAGTCATTAAGAGCAAAGGTCTCCACACTTTGACTCGAGGGTCGAGGGTCCAATGGTTAGAGAGAAAGTAAATTATAAATATTTAATGAAGCTGATGAGTTATTCAAAAAGAAGTTTAAAATCATAACATGAAAATTACAAAAAATAAAATTTACCGAGTACACTCAAACCTGCTTTTGTGCGGTGGATAAGAACCGCATAAAAGAAAACCCGTAAAAAAATTGAGGACTACGCGAGTAGCTATAAAAAGTAGGTTTAGCAAGACAATTAAAAATAAAAGGGTGAAGATAAAGACTTTTTTCTCATAGTGAAAATTTCAGAGAAAGGAGAATCTGCTTTTGAGTAGTTTCTTTACTTCATCGTTCAAAAAGACCTACTGCCGTATTACGTTATGCTACTAGCAATCCAATAAGAAAGCGCCGACTGTGATTTGGGAAATCCTCCGTTTCTGCTGGTTAACCGCTGGTCAAGTAGCACAGAATTCGGCTAAATTCGTGGGAAAAATCATACTAAAAGTGCAATGTTTAGGGGGGATTTGGTTTGCAAGAGTTATCACAGTGACTTGCTATTTTTCCCCAAGTAAATTTTTTCCCGAAAGAATCTGGAAAAGTAATTATTTATCATTCGAAACTGCTTCCCAGATCGAGTGTTAGTGGATAAACTTTTCTACAAGAATGATTAATCCACAACTATTGTACGATCTCATTGTAAAAGTTTCTCATATAAACTATTTAAAAACAAGTCCCAAAAAACTATGAATTTGTGTGTGCCCGAAACGAATAAAAACAACAATAATTTCTATGGCTACTTTTGGTTAGATTTTAAATGCTTTTTATGGATGAAAACTATTTTTCCAACACTGAAACTGCTTACGCAAACCAAAACCTTTTTTGTTTTTCAGGTCCATTGATTTTTTTACTATACCAGAGAGTACTGGCTTGTTGGTTACAGTATCCAACTACGAAGTCGAGTTTCCGGGGTTCAAATACCCGTTCCCGCAGGTGTGGAAAAAAGTGCCCTCTGTAAGGAAATTCAAGTAAAAATAAAAATAATATCTTTCATTAAAAAATCAAAAAAAGAAAAATCATTAGAAGAATCTCGGCTATTTTAGAACTGACGCTTATCGTTAAAGATATTTTGGTGACGGTTATCAAATGGGGCTCTATCCTTTTAATATATATAAAATATATAAAAAATATCCTTAATAAACATTAAATAGTCTGAACAAAAATTCAGTAAAAGTATAAATAGGATGACTTAAGGGCATTTGAGTAATTGTTATAGAGGGAATAGCAAGATTTGGTGAAAAGAATCTTGTGAGCGAGCATGTTCACCGTTATTTTAACGTAGATAGGAGGCGAGTAAAAATATATTCCCAAGGCGAAACGCATTTGTTTTCCATTCTTTAAATATTTTTTCAGCAGTTTTCTCCCTTTCCATACGCGAGATCAAAAATATACGGGGTCTTTCTCGCTTGTTCATTCAGTTTTATAAACAGTTTCTTTCCATGTATTTCCATTTGAAAGAAAAACCAAGTTGGAAAATTTTTGTGAAATGTTGATTTATTGCTGCGATTTATCATTCTACTCAACGTTAGATCAAACGTGTTTTTCCCGACTTTAAACTTCCGTTTTAGGATCGAGTAACTGAGTTTTCTTTTAAAAAGTGAATTGATAAATTTCTAAAAAGGGTATTTTTCAAAATGTCCTTAGTCGAGTAGATCAACTCTTAAAATAAAACTAGTAAAAATTTTCCTTTTTGTCAGTGTTATTTGAAACATTAACACAAATGGAACTTAGTGGCCTGTGATAGAATTCCTAAAATGAGACTTTCATTATCATACGCAAATATTAAAGACAAATGTTTGCAATGTGGAAAAAGAAAAACGTAAAGTTTAATATTTAAAGTCCAGAGTTTAAAAATTATTATAAAATAATGCTTATGATATCTAAATTTGAAAACAATTTTGCCAATTGTTGTAACTAAGTAAAAAAAACAAGTTCCTATGATGTGCTGAGCTTTCTTGTACCTTTTGTTTTAAAATCATAGCTTCAATAAATCATCCTTTAAATTTGTTATCTGATGTGTCGATAGGACTCAAAGTATTAAAGTATAAAGTCTCTATAGTTTTAAGTTGTTTAAGGTGTTTCCCTTTCCCCAACACATCTTTATAAATTTATTTTTATTTTCCAATTTTTATTTTATTTTTCATGCTTTGAAAATTTTGTAGGATACTAGTTCATGCATGAATTTGGCATGGGTAGATATTTTTAATCTAAACTATTAACAGAATGTCTTAAAGTTTAAAGTTGCACTACCATATAAAATATTCACATAAAAACCCTTTAAAAAATTTCAAACAAAATTTGCATTTAAATAGCTATCCAAAATCAACTTCAGGTGCGAATACCCCAAAGTTGAACCATGAATATTTTATATAGTAACAAGTGCCAAGAAATACTGTCAATAATATGACTGCAAATTGAAAACTATAAAAGTTAATCTTCAAAATTAATAAGCATTTTATTAAATGCAATTTTCCGAAAATAAATTCCTCGTCTTTTGTTGAATGCAATAAATCATTGAACCTTCTTAAACGTGTGGGTAAAATATGTTGGTTATTTTTGGAACCATATTTCTCAAACACTTGCGAGTTCCTCTGAATATTTCATTACATCCATAAACCAACGTACGAACGCTGCATAAAAATTTAATACCCAAGCTTTTTTACAATTCTCCCTTAAAAACTCGGGTCTTAAAGCCATGGTTGGTCTCCATTGAACAATAGGACTGAATTAAAATTGTCCCCACTTATCTAATATTAAGACGATAAGTGGATCCACCATCCATTGCTCCTAATCCAAATATACGATTTACATCGCTACACTTCATACATTCTTTTAAAAAAAACAGAAAAATGTTAATACAAGTTTTACAAAATTCCCCCATTTATTCCCCAGTTCTTTATTGTATTGTCAAACCTCCGAAAAAGTCATAGTTAAATAGAATTTCATAATCGTAAGTATCAGTAAGGATAAAACTCCGTGTACCTACTAGATCTCCAATTTGTTTAATTCGAGGATATTATCCGAACTATGCAGTCATGTTATTTATCCAATTTAATAAAACCTGCAATTCATTTTTGTTTTTGTGAAATAATACAACCCCACAGGATTAGCCTTCATCTTTTTAAAATGCATATTTAACCATAAAAACTACCCTTTTTAAGTACCAAAATGCTCTAAATTGCTTAAATTTATTCTTATTTATTATATTATGAAATAACAAAAGTTCAGAAAATACAAAAATTTCATACCGAAAAAAAGGGCTCATAAATATCAGGGAAAAGAGTTATACCTGATGCAAAATGCAAGACATATTGGGACAGAGGTTCGTATACAATACAAAAAACTCCATAAAATGAGCCAACTGTCCCAACAAGATGAACTTTTCATTTTAAGTGAAATGTTGTGCTTATAAACTAACTAACGACTATCATCTAGATTTTCGCCTCATTCAAGTCCACAAAATCACAAGAGCTCAATTTATTTTACTAAATTCACAAAAAAATGTTCTCAAAAGTACAATTCTGTTATTTTTTAGCCATTTTGTTTTACGATTCTCTTCCATTATTTCAAGCATAATTCTATCAATTAAAATAAAGGTTTAATTTAACAAAATTTGGTAGAAATGCATCCTCCCGATGAATTCTTTAAACAGAAGAAACGAGCATACCCCGCTTGCATTTAGTTTAGTTTATATATTCAGCAAAATGCTTTTGTGATGATGGTTTTTACGTATTATTCCGTCAACCGTGCCGCTGAATCCAAAAAGTTATCAAACCCTGTTGACTATTCTATAGCTGTACCGCTGAATTTAACGACTGTTGAACGGTCGACGGTATAATACGCAAGTACCGTGATAATTATATTAGAATAACACTTTCTTAAAGTTTACAAAGAGTGAAAATTTTATAAACATTTCTCTCAAAACCCAATTGTATCCCTTAAAACGCACATATCAAAAATTAAAACAAACTATTTAAGCACATTGTACTGTTGAATGATGAGTTTCATAAAAATCTACTCACAAACAAGTGTTCGTTATTTGCGAATTACTCCATCCCATTCCATGATTGAAACAACCCACAGTTGAGAGAAGCGATTCCGTTAATTGATATTAACTGGGTTGGAAAACGAAACATAAAATAAACTCGCAACTGTTTAAGAGCTAACGAAAAGTAGGGACAGCACTTAGCACTTATGAATCGGCGAATTAGTTTTGATTTCGTTTGCGCGGAATGACCTACTACCCAAGCGACGGGTCAAGGTTACCCTCAGAAGAAAATCCGATGACTTCAGCAGAAGGACGCTTGGAGAAAAAAGAGACACTACCCAGCTTTATCAAGGTAAAAAGTTTTATTATTGTAGTTTCATATTGCAGTTGATTAGTGTAGGAAATGTTTGAGGTCCAATTAAGTACTACTAAGAACAGCTTAAGTGGGATGGAAATTTTATAAAGGACTAAATACAAAATAACTATAGAAGCTTGCAAGGGGTGGGTAACACCGATGCACTGGTATACGAGTTGAGGACTTTGGTTTCAAATCCTAGGAGTGAAAACTTTTTTTCGTTTACTCGCGCATTCCTAATTTATTAAAAAGACTGGTGTCAAATTTTATTGTTGAGACCAAAAATTCTTTTTTAATTCATGATATGTCATCGTAAGTGCGTCTTATAATTAAGAGAAACCCTAGAGTCTGGATCACATTTGCATTGTTTGTGTTCAAGCGATAGAAATATTCAAATGAAGACTTGTTTGCACAATTATTAGAAGTTGGAAGATAGGGTCAGGTGGGATAAAATGGTTATAGCGAGAGAAAATAAAGAGAATTAAAGTATATCTCTCATATAAAAGCCCACGTCACTCACTGACTCACTGATTCTGGAACGCTCGCACACTATGATGCCATCTCGCAATAATCAGAAAAATAAATAAATAAAAGTAATTAAAATTAAAATAATATAATAGCTTTTAAATATCTTTCAAGAAAGTTGGTTTACTTAATAAAGGTTAAAAAGTTACTTTTAGGGAAGTTGGTTTATAATTCAACAATAATAAATCTAATAAATAATCGTATAAAAAGCGCTTTTTGATTTTTTTTTGGCAATAATCTTTATTTACTTTCGGAAACGAAAAATTAATTATTTCTTAAGTAAGTAAATAATTGAATTTTATTTATTTTTCAACTGATTTATATAACTTATTCACTTTTAGAATCAGCTTTCAATAGTAATCATCTCAATTTTTACTATTCATTTTTTTCTTTCTCATAGTCATTGTCATGGGTGATGATGAAGATCCTACCTCAAAAAAACGTCGCTTAGCTAAAGAAAGAAAGCAAAGATGGCGTGCTAGACCTAAATACGTGGGCGCCGTAGGCGCCCCATAACAAACTATCTTCAAATAATGAGGCAAATTAAAATCAAATAATAATTTAACAATGGAATGTTTGGGGAGAATGCCATTTAAAATGAGTTTATATAAGGGTAGTAAGATTTGATTTAAGAATAAATTTGCCCAAATCAGCTCGGTGGTGGTCAGCCGAAATTGAGTGACTTATTTGAATATGATAAATTAGTGATATTTCAGCGGTAAGATAAAGAAGTTAAACTTCTTATTTAATGTATAATTAATAGGAACTTGAAGTAGTAACGAGGGAAGCTCGCATAAAAGGCTAGCCTAGCTGTAAGACCCGGCTTTGCCGGGTCGTAACAGCTAGTATATTTATAAAATTAAATGTTTGGCCCGTTCCCACTAGTGGTCTTAATTGCCAAGCTAAGTGGTAGCCCCAAAGTGCGCCTAAGTATCAGAGTTAAGTTGGCAACAAAAAATGTCGCCAAGAGAAGCCAACCCAAACCCACTTTTTGGATTTTACCTTAATGTTTTTTTGGCAAGTTTATTGAGGCTCGAGCCTGACCAAAAACATTAATTTTCATATAAACTGTTAAATTCCCTTTATTTTATCCCGCTGTAACCATTCTACCCCACTCAACCCTATGAAATTAGTCCGTGATCAATCAATAGTTAATTTATTATTTCATCGGGTAATATAAAGCACAAAAGATAGTTTATCGCTTTCGTGTTCAGAACTAATCCCGAATTACCTAATCTTATGGCGTTATTAAATTGCCAGTTTAAAAAACTGTGGAATAAGCCTAAAAACATAATTTCAGAAAATCTAAAATGTATCAATTATGTATTTGCACTTCGCACATTTTTACTGAAAATGCAGAATAAAAAGACTAAACTAAAAATTTGTTTTTTTATTTGATTTTTCGTAATCAAATTTTGTTTAAAGATACTGAAGCTATGTCATTCAGTTTAATATAAATTTATCCATCGAAAAAATTAAAGTATTTTTCACTTAACTTACAGTAGTACAGATTAAAGTAGAAAGAGATATACAGATAAATACATAAATTTTATTACCAAATAATAAAATGCAGTTTAGGTTGTGTCACTTATCAATACCAAGGGGGTGGTCTGTGATCCATCCAAATTTAGAAATAATATATATTTAGAAATAATAATAATATTTAGAAATATAATGCAAATATGAAGCATGAAGACTCACGAAAAATTGAGTTAAAATCGTCACCCATGTCTGAAATTTAGAAAAATAAGTTTTATGATGTTCATTTCTCGGGAGATTCTCTGGGCAGGTAGTTTTTTGGGGGTAGTTATTTTTCTCCCCTACATAAAGCGAAGATGAATTGAGGGTACTTTAAGACCCAGAAAGTAATTTTGCCCAATTTTTTCTCGGTCTTTATTCTTTTTTTCTAAACTGACGACCAAGTTGTTAGAAGATGTCCCCCCTCCTCTTGGTTGGTGAATTTTATATTTATATAGCATAAGAAAATAACCCAAAATTCAAGGCTAAAAAGTGGACAAGTTTGCTTTAAAATACCTCAGTTTTTAACCTAGGAATCTAAATCTACCATTTATTTGAACCTCTACCTAAAGTTCTTGTTCTCCTATTCGAAAATGAAAATCTAATTCATTTATTTTATCCCTATCGTCACTGCCTTAAATAACCCAGTTTCTTAATTAAAATTATGGGATTTCTAACAAATGATTGTAGCGACATCAAAAGAATTTGTGCCGAGGCACCGACTCCTTATGACATCTCTCAGGAACCGTCTCATCGACATTGGTGAGTATTCAATACATAAATAATAAAGTATTACATTCAGGCATATAACTAACTTAACTTTTCAACATGACGTTTACTACGAGGAATCAAACTAGCGATTAAAATCTAATTATTTTCAATCTTTTGATTACAAATCTCATTTATCAGGACAGCATTACTGATGGAAGTGGGTCCCTATGATTGTACTTCATAGATTTGTTATTTATATTTATTTACTTTAACAAACCAGATTTATGATCAAGAATGATTCAACACTGATGAAATATAGAAAAAGGGAAAACCAAAGAAATGGAGTCTGGCGCCATAAGTGCGCTAAAATAAGGAATTCTGACAACCTAGTTCTGTGGAAGTTTTTTAGTCGCCAATTAGTGGATTGGCAAAAAAAAATAACTCAGCCAAAATGTTATAAGACCCAGATTGTTTGGATTTACCGAATAAGATCTTTATCTACAATCCGATTCGTCGAGTTAGCCACGCGTTGTCAATAAAAATGTACCCTAAATAACCAAGTGCGTTAAGCGTCAAATATAGACTCCGAGATCAATACCTAAAAATTAAAAAACGTAGTTTAAATAGTTTCAAAGTAATTTTACTCATGGCTTGTTTCTAGGCAGGACGCATCGGAACTTTTTTATGAATTTGGATATCAAAATTATTTAATTAACTCGTTATAAACTTATCTTGCCCCATATTGAACCCACCCTCGGAAATACCTTGGTTGGTGGCAAGATATCCCCGATTTCCTGGGGGATCATCTATCATTTAAAAAACAAAATAAAAATAATTACATTACTTCCCCACCCATCTATTGCCTCCTTAATCGACCAATGATCGTGTATATGTTACGGTGAATGTCGACAATCACATAGTCGCTTATCTGTGATTGTCGACATTCTCCAATTTCGGACATTCACCGTAACGTATACATACAATTATTCCGATTTGTTAAACTTTATGTTTTGATCACCCATTTATAATTTTTGAAGAACCACCAGTTTTTTTCCCAGTTTACCAATCAGAGCTTTACAGTTTTACCCATCTATTACTCTGACTTAAGTAGTTGTCATTTATTTGGGGCAGAACAAAATTAAAGAGAATACAGGGGTTTATCTTTTAAAGGTTTGGCAACAAATCAAATGTGCAAAGAACCTACCTTCAGTAATAAATAATACATTAAGTATCTATTAATGTCAAATATGATACCGATACTACAAAATCAAAAGATGTTTTTGAAATAAATAAAAGGAACCTGACAACTTTTTCATTTGTAGTTCTGGAGGTAGAGCATGGTTAAAGAAAAAAACATACTAGAAGGCGTATACAATATCAGGAGGCATCTCATTTCCTCCAAATAAATAAACTAGCCATAAATATCAAGGACTGCTAAAACTTAACCTTTTCAATGGAAGGATCACAAGAGGCTTTTAAATAAGAGAACATGATAAATAGCAAAGATGGAAAGTAGATTTTCAACACTATTTTCATTTAAATAGCTGAATATATTTATATTACCATTTTGGTTCTTGCATATTATACCGTCGACCGTACCGCTTAATCAAAAGTGTAATCAAATCCCATTGACTTTTCTATTGATGTACCGCTGAACTAGACGGCCACTGAACGGTCAACGGGATAATACGTAAGTACCAATATTTTTTATATTTTACCCAGTGTTAGGCTTTCCTCTTAATATCCAAAGTGTTTGCTGGTATTTGAATATTTTGAATGAAATATTTTACTTATTGGAAACTAAAGCACTAAAATGACTTGGTTCTTACGTACTACCCCGTCGACTGTGCCGCTTAGTTCCATAAACTTATCAAAGCCCATTTAATGTTCTAAGCAGTACCGTTAAATTAGATGGCCGCTGAACGGTCGACGGGTTAATGCGCAACCAATTACTTCAAAAATGTTAGTCCCCATGGGAAATAAGTTCTAACACAATAATGCTCACTCGTCTTAATTTGTGACATTTCATTCAACATAAAGCATATAACAAATCAAAAGTTACAGGGTCTTACGCATTATCCCGTCGACCCTGCTTACGCAAAAAAAGCTAATTGAATGTTCTATAGCTGCGCCGCTGAAATTGACGGGATAATACGTAAGTACCAAATTGAACTTAAAGTCTTACCTTCGAGCCTTCCGACTTCCTCGATTCTGGAATAGTAGAGTACAGTCTCTTTCGCGAGTAATCCGGATTCGGCTGTGGGGTGGAGGGTTCGGGGGTTGGGGGAGTAGTCGGACTGTACGAAAGACTCCGAAACCAGCTGAGGCTCAGTTTCCGCATGGTGACTATACGCAACCGGACGATCACCAAAGCTCCACCCGGCTCATTTTATAAATCACACGCACAGGCCCATCGAGAGGGAGAGAGAGAGAGTAACTACTCCGACGGCAGGATGTCAAGGCTCCGGTTTCGCGGGCTTCGGTTTCGCAGTTGTCCACTCAAAACAGTGTCGCAGCGACAGCATGCCGGGAGGCGACTGGGATGAAGAGTCGCGTCTGAGGCTGCGGAGCGACTTCAATGAGCCCTTTGCTCGCCGCGCGGAAGGAAAAATAATGCCTCACTAAAAATATCGCTCGAAATTCGGGCTGGGTTGGTGCGTCACACAGGGATCTTCAAAATAGTGTCGGTGATGGGGAAAAAAACGGACTTTTCGCGCATAAATTTGCGGAGCATTAATCGTAGTCCTTGAGGCTAGGGGTGAGATTGGCGATCGGGGGCCGGCTTTGGGGGTTATCAAATGCCCTTGTGCAATCGGCTTCTTGAAGAGAAGGTCTTCTATCGAGTTGTCAACGTTGCTTTAAACAGAAATAGCTCAAAAGAAGTGTTCCAAGTGAGGATTTTTTGAATGTTTAGTCTGGACAGTTAAGAGGAGTCTACGGTAAGTTTGATGTCAAGAAGGGACGTATTGGGATTGTCATCACGCAATTCAGCTGCATAACTGGTATGAATAGCAAGGCTCAAAATTAGTCTTCAATCCAAGATCTGTTTACAAACATTCGCACACTACCTACTTTTTATGAAAGCATACAAGAGGAAGCAGTAGTGATGTTTCAAAGCGACACAGCCCGAGGCAATTTCCACATCATACATTATGGTCCAAATTCAACCAACACATTCAGTCATACGGAGACAATAACTCAAAGCGTCCATCCGCACAAGTTCAACAGTTCTAGGTTTTAACACGACTGCCTGAATGGCCAGTGTTCTCTTAGGTGTTTACGGTTCCACTATCGAGATCTGGTAATATAAGCTTTTGTTGCCAGATTTACACATCTTCTAGGCACTGATATAAAAATGACGTTTGTAAGCTATGAGCATGCTCAGTGTATGCTTTCCGAGCTATGTTCGTAAACTAAAATTCAAACAAAAAAGAGCATGCTCAGAGACCCATAGACGTCATCACATACGTTTGAGTGTACTCTGGCTATTATGTAGGAATATTACGAATGTAGGAAATAGGTCCATATGAGTGCGTAAACAGCCAATGAGATTCCAGCTTGTCTTTTGGTCGAGTCATCTCATTTGCGTAGAGACTATGCTTATGAATCGATTGAATTTGATCACTTGAATATGATCTTTGGAAACGGTTGAATCGAAAATAAAGTAAAAACTACAATCAATCGAAAGTAAGGTACATCTCTCAATCGAATATTTTAATTGAATCTGATCTTATGGGAGGAATTCTGACCATAAACAAAGCAAAATCCCCCAGCCAAAACTTCCGATTTTAACAATTGACCAATCTGGATGCGGTTATAGCTTTTCCAAGCTACACGTCATACGAACAAAAACCAATCACACAAGAGTATGTGACGTACCGGAAAAGCTGCTGGTGGGCAGAAAATTCCCCCATAACTTATAGGCTGTGAAAAATTATAGTAGACTTTTCAGCACACTGACTTATCATTAGCCCAGGTAGCTGTAATTTGCTGAAAACTATATTCAAATCGCCTCTCATTAAAAGCATTATTATAGAGCAATTAAGACATTACTTCAAGTGCGGAGTATTTTTCGGCTTCGGCGCATCTCAATTACCAAGTTTTCGAGAATAGTCACCTGGTCGATAAAAAATAAAAATTTTCTGAAACACGCAGGACTCATTTTTAAATTAGGTATAATAACTGTTGGCTTAACCATATTAAAGCCTTTTTTTATCTAATAACTGGTACTTGGAAGTTTACATAGATCTCTGTCTTGCTGATATTTGTATTTCCTTAGCGTTATGCAGTGGGCACCTGTTGTGTACACTGTACAGTCACCCACGCCTCACACATATTCGCTTGCACAATCCCTTTCTTCAAGAATCTACGTTCATTCTCTTCTTGCACTCAAACATCCATGTACAAGCTGGGGTTCAAACCAGTGGTTCAAACCCGGCATTCGGTTTTGCAGCCAGATGCTCCAACCACTATATTAGGCCAGCCACAGAGTATAGAGCTTAACAGAGGATTCATCTCCATAGACGCTAATGGCAGCCTTTTTATAATGGGTTTTTCCATAGACAACTTCTGGTACTTCGTACCGCCTCCTATAGTTCCACGTCACTCCTGCTCTCTGTTATTCACCCACTGAAGCTGTCACTCAAATCCAAATCGGAAGTGGAGGGAAAAGAGCAGCAACGATTAAATTAAAATGTCGCTTGATAGAAGTTCCATATCCAATCAGGAATCACTTTAGCATTTCACCTTCTCTAATTGACTGCTAGTGAAATTAATTATAATCTGCGAGCATGACTTAAATTAAGTACCTAAAGAGGAAAACTGCCGTTTGGAACCTCTGTGTTAGCTCTTTACTCAGTGAGGCCAGCAAGCCATCACATTAGAACAGAAAATTAGATAAAGTTACTTCTCTTGAGAAATGAAAAAAAGTAAACAATTCACAAAAACCAGCTGAATGGTAGATTAGAAACTGGGGGAGTCATTTATGCATGCATTTTGTGTGAAATTGTTTTTTCTTATAAATTTAATTTATGAAATGCATAATCTAGGTTAATTAATTTAAAACTTAAAAAAACGTTATAGAGAGGAAAAAATCTATTTATAATATTTGATATCAATTATCTAAATCGTGCCATATCATGTGACTCAAAAGCGTGTTTTCCAATCCTTATCACTCCTTCTTAAATTCAATGTGAACTTACAATTGAATCACTGTTTAAATTTTGAGAAACCGCATTTGTGTTTATTTAATTATAAGTGGGTGGTTAAATGATGAAATCACACGCAGAAAGCTTCATTGTCTCAGAACAGTTGAACCTTCTAAGCTCCTTGTGACTCAACATGAATCAACAAACTTTGTGGTAGCAAACTTTAAGACAACTGGTATTTTTTAAAAGTTTGATGTTTATTTTTAAAACTTAAAAAGACCCAACTTTTTTTATATACACATCTCTTAAGTTGGTGTTTTTAGGTATCAGCATGACAGTAGGAAAATAGGACGTTACTTTTATTATCATCTAAACTTTCTAAACAATAGAAGTAGGATCTGTATAACCGTTAATGGCCATGCGTACACTTTTATTAAATGCAATTTTTAATCTCAAAATCTACAAACGTTTTTTAAAATACCTGCTTGTTTGATTAGGAAAATGAATTAAAATGGAATACGAACTAAAAGAAATTAGAGTAAATTTTAAAAGTTACCGTGAATTATGTTAAGCTGTTCATTCCATTTTAGAAAGTTTTAAATTCTGTTTATGAAATTAAATTTTGTTCCAAATTACAGATTAAGGGTTTTGGGACACTTGTTTTACCTATTTGCATCAATCATTTAGAATTAATTATTTCTAAGAAGGAATAAAAGAGGTTTATTAATACGTAATTTCCGAGTTATTTCAACGGAACTCGAACCGTAAAAGTAGTGATGGCAACTCTCGAATAAGAATTATTAATCAATAATTGTAAATGTCTATTTAAATTTAGTTCCACTTCCTGGAATAGTATCGAAAACAACTCCCAAAACTATCTTAATGAGCATTTTTAAACACCCTCTTCCCGAAATAAAAACAGACAAAGCAGAAATAGATGCTTTTGAATTGAATTGATAAAACTAGAAGCATTTTAACTCTTTCAAACCTTAACCAACCATAATTACCGCTAATCCAATTAATTTTCATCTGATAAGCAAAATCAATAAGATGTATAAAACGTGTCCATGAGTCAAATTTGATTAGTTCCGTAATAAAGTCTCATCTTTACGTTTGACATACAATGCAATCTTTCACACCAAGTTTAGGCATTCACTTGCTTACTAATGATTGGTCATCTGAGGCATTTCAGGGCGAAACGAATCTTCGATATTTTGCAATCCAAGTATTAGTGTCCATATTTTACCACGGAAATGTATCTGCGCGTCATATAAAACAGTTTTTCTTATTGCATTCGTTTCTTGTAAGTTGTTTAAGACTGTTGGCAGCTTAGTTCTAGAAGTTTTTACTGTTTTGTAGTGTTAAAATGTTACTGGATTAATTTTATTATGAAATGTATTAGAAATTATGAAATACCAGTTGGGCAAAAATAGTGATAACCTTCGAATTAAACTAAATTTTTGCTTTTCTTACGACAAAAGAGTGTAAAAAAGACTAAGCCGTCATAAAATATATTCATTCTTCTACTGAACGTAAATTAAATTTTTAATTATATTTTCACTTAGTTTGTAAACACAAATATAAAGAACTTAATGATTACGACAAATTAAGTTTAATTTTAAGTTGTTACCTCCAAAATTCATTTATATTGTTAGAAAAAAATTCTACTTAAATTTAAGAGGTAATTATGTGTCCAGGATTGTTTCCTCTCTAAAACCCTTACGCTTTATTTTTGGTGATATATCTGCCTTTACGGGTAGTGATATTTTCCTTTGAACAACTCACGATTAGAGAGGAACGTAATGATGCAATTTGTAATTTTGAATTTTTTAGCCTTCATTCTCTTCTTAAAACTAGCTATTCGAAATTTTACCTTGTTCAATTAGCGTAGAGCCAGTATCGAGACCAAATATATCGTGTTCATTGTCAATGAAATTCCATCTTTTGATGTAAGAAAAAGGGTAAAAGACAATGACGTCACAGGTGACGCTAAAGGCGTGAGCTACAGTTTCACAATCTGTATCACCAAATGTCTCTTCATTCAGAAGTTTCACTCCAAATTAAACGAACCTACGACGGTTTACAGTTAGAAAATTAAAAATTGGAATGCATAATTGAACTTTTTCAAATTTTGTGTAAACATTTTTCCGTATTATAAACATTCTATATTCTAGGTGTTCACTCTTAAAGTGGTAGCTAATTCCTAGGCAGCATAACTCCAATTACGAAAATGTATTTAAAATATCATGTTTCTACAGTTTTTTAAGTTTAAAATATAGCACTGATTTGACTTTTCATTTAATATACAAAACTTCACTTAATTTATTTAAATTGAGAAAAAGGTATGAAAATCTGAAATTCAAATAGTTATTATTCAGGGAGTCTTTATCATACGGGTATAAAACTTTTTTTCTCGGATATGAATATTTTGTACATACGACATAACATTCAGTCATAAATTTTAGTTCACTTTACAACAGAAATTTAAGTTTAAAAATTGTGTCTTTGTCTCTGAATAGAATCGGAAATATGTCAATTCAATAAGATATACAAAATTCAATTACCTAAAAACATAAGAATCAATTTTTAAAATTTAAATTTTAAAATTAATGTTTGCTTTAAAAGTGTCAAAACAGGTTTCATGGTACGAAAAAGTGAGTAACAAGATATTAATTTCTAATAAATTAGAATGGAAAGGATCCCTACTCAATCAGTTATATTTGATTGTTTTAAGTTTTTATACAAATTCTTTTGAAATATATTTAATTTTTTTGAGTGAACGATTACTAGGAAATCTATTCTACGTACTTTTCCCTCACTTCAATCTTTTTTAAAGTTTTTCTCACACACAAAAATTAAACTAACATCGAATACGTACCAAAGAAAAGATCTACAACTAATTAAATTTAATTACACAGTGAAATTGGAATATAAGGCTTGAAGTTTTCTAATTTACTTTAGAGTAAATCTGAAGTTTTATAAAAAAAAATTCTCCTTTCTTCTGTGGCTAAGACAAATGCTTTCCATCTGAAGTTAAGTATGACCGTAGACAGAGTTCTTTCTGTTGACAGAGTCTCACTTTAATTTAGATGAAAGTCGCAAGTGATAAAATATGCACATTTTTCATTTGTTAAATAAAACTAACCAACGAATGACAAACTCTCTTAAAAAGAGGAATTACTTTTATTCAGATGGCATCAGTGGGGATTTTGAGGTAAAGCTAACGAAGTAAACATTTGATTATATTTTTTCTCAGTATAAGTGTTCAAATAGTTTTTTTCTTGAGAAAATGAACGAGAGAAATAAAATTATGAAATATTTTGGTTAAGTTTTTGGCTGGTTATGATTTAAAATAGATAAAATTATTTAATGGTTAGAAAACCTTTTTTTAAATAGAAACGTAAGAATCTTTTGTGCAGCAAAAATTAATTTTTAACAAAAAAAGACCGACTTCAAAAAATGCGCCTACTATAAAGATATTAATTAGTATTTTTTATTTTTTTAAAAGTAAAGCGAATAAATGAAATAGATGAAATGAAATAAGTTTTTAAAAGTATGTAAAGAATATTTTTTGAAGAGGGGCTCTTAGAAGAGTAAGAAATAAATTCGGAATTGACCTTGAAACTGGAGTTTAAAGAAAGTTTGGTTTTCAAATTTTTAATAAATTTAATATTGATAAAATTCTGAAAACAGACACCTGAATGTTATTTTTAGCCTCTCTTTTTCACCCACAATTACGGCTCTTTTTATCATTTTTAGTCATATTCGTCCACACACTTGCGCTTTAGAATTGGGGGTCTTTTTATCTAAGTGATTATTGTCTTAAAGTTGTCACTTTTTCTTATGAATTTATAATATCAGTTTTAAATCATCGTGTATAATCCATAAGTATAAAAACTAAAGTAAAAGTTAGTCGATTTGTTTTGACACGATTTGTTTAAGTTTTTTTCTAGTTTCTTTAAATCCCCCATAAATATTTTCTTATCTATTTACAATAAATATCAGCTGTAAGATTCAGAAGCTTTCTTAAGAAAAGTTTATCTTAAAATGTTCATCTTTTTATTTTAATCAATCCATCAAAGTACGTTTTATGTAAATATCTTGATATAAAATTCGTAACCAAATATTTTGTTTATTTACTCTGATCACGTTTTAATTTTTTTTTATAAACAACAATATCTATCCCAGATGTTTTTTTCTCAAATATCGTTTTGTTTTAGATAACTGATATTGCAGCCTTTCGTTTTGACACTAGCGTGAGAAAATTATCAGATGCTTTAGAACCTCTATAAATATGTGAAATTCCAAAATCTGAGCAAAATTGTGAAAACGACAAAAGGGTTAGAATAAATGTGAGTATTTCTTCTTACCACTACTTTTTACACCCTCTATAATCACAATAATCTCCTACATTACCATCAAATATATCATATACAAATCAAATTGTATGTTTTTAAAGATTATTTAAAAACGCTATATCGTATCAAAATGTTTGCAACACCAGAATGGTGCTTTTTTGTTCTCAAAATTTATTTATCGAGGGTAAATTAATTAGATCACATATTGCAGTTCTATATGCAGTAATTTCAAATTTATAAAAGCTAAAGTTTAGGGAAATTTTAAATTTCTTTTGAAGAAGGTTGCATCAAAGAATATTGTAATTATATGGCCTATTATGCAATGCAAAAATCATATCTATTTAAAAAAATTATTTTTCTTTTTCCCCATTTTAAAATGTCTAAGTTCTATCTGAAGCAGTTTTTTTTTATTTCTTAGCATTTCGAAAAATAATCCATATACTTTCACACAGCATTTTTGCATATTAACGTTTAATATGAAGATACAATAATAATAATACAATATTAATTAAAAAATAAGGTTGAAATAATTGACATTCATCATTTTCATAAATTGCCATTGAGAGAAAGTATTATATCTATCTATAAAAAAGTATCTATAAAAAAGGTGAAAGTTAAAGAAAATATTGAAACCCTTTTGCCAGCGTGCTAAGTAGAAACAGTAATGATTTTTTAGCGATTATTTTGTGTGAGAAAAATATAAAACTGTAAAAGTGTTTCTAAGAATTTACCAAGGCAGAAAATGTGTTAATATGGTTCATACATAGTTTCGATCAAAATTTAAGAACACTTTCATAAAATCACATTTCTAACACTTTTCAAAAATATTCAGAACATTATCACAGCACAAAAAGGTTTAAAGTGTTGTTTTGTATGAGATTAAAGTGTTCATAAATTTGTTTATCATGTGCGCGAAGCGTTTGCAGTGTATCTTTTAAATACAACAAATTAAAAAAAGCTACTGTTTATTCGAAATTTAAAATAATCTAAGTAAAAAAGGAAAAGTTTATTTAAAATTCATTGGAACAATAGTTTGACTTCAGATATTATATCTAGTGTTGCTGATTACCCTAATTTCATACTCTTTAATGTTTATTATTTTTAAATGAATGATAAAAAACATCAAAACTTTTATTCTTTATTTTTGTATCAATTTTTCATTTTTAGAAGTTTTAATTCACCTATTTTCTGCTTTAATGATTTGTTGGTATTATTTTTGATCATTTCTTTTAAACTCCATTGTTCAATTTGACATTAGCATTTTATTACTGCAAATTCTTATTCAAAGAAACGTATGAAAAATAAAGATTAGAAAGAATACTGATACCCTGATACGTTATGTAGCAGAAAAATCTTCACTTTACTAATAAATAACTTTAAAAATTTTATTACAATATGTACAGCTTATAGAACTATGGTTTTATTAAAATAAAAAAGAGTGGCCAATGCACACATCCAATAAATTATCAAGTTATTATAATTCAAAAACTAAAACAAATTATTCCATTCTTATCATTATTTTTAAACTGTTGTCAACAAAATAAAATGAAAAGTAAAGTAAAATATCTAAACAATTTAATTATGAATTAATCCTGTAAAAATTTGTTCTACTAAAGAAGTATTCACTTTTTAAGAAGTTGGTTTACAACTATTTAAAAAGATGTAATTATAATATACTTTTAAGAAAGTAGCTGCACATTTTCCTAAAAATTCTAAATAAGACAAATGAAATAGTCTAAATAAAGAAAATATTAGCCATTTTAAATAAGTCTTATCAGAATCAATGCAATGTTCTAACAATTTTAAACACTTAAAATTTTAATTAAGTGGAAATATGTAATTTTACAAACATAAAACCTCCCTTTCTTGTATTTTTTAGATTTTTACGTGAAGCTTCAAAATTCAAATCAACATGAAGCTTTATCTCCTGATCATGAGTCTGTGTATCGGGACTTGTTTTAGCCAAAACACGTGCCCCTCTAGAGAGGATATTAAGCCATGTGCTTGTAAAAAGGAAAGGAACAGCAGGACTTGGATATCATGTGAAGGACTAACTTCTGCTAATGCCCTTAGATCAGCTATCAAAGGCATGAAGAATTATCAATTCTCATCATTCAATCTAGAAAAATCTAACATAGGAGTTCTACCAGCTGACATGTTTTCTAACATGGGAATCGAAGTACTGAACATTTTGTTCACCAATATCACTAGCATCAGTGATGGCCTCAATCGTCCCCCATTTCTTGGACTTGAGAGAAGCTTAGAGTCATTAGAAATACGTGATGCTTTTAGAAACGATAAAACTCCTCTTACAAGACTATCCCTGTCTCATCTGAAGAAGCTGACTTTCTTGCAGTTGGAAGGAAACATTATGCCAGTTATTGGAAATGACTGGTTTGAGAGTGGTCCTTATGGACTAAAAGAGTTGTATTTGTTTGATTCCAGCACTTCTAAGCTTGGTAGCCATGTTTTTATGGCACTTGGGCAGCTCAGGAAAATAGCTGTGACTGGAGGATCCATTTCAGTAATTTCCAGGGATATGTTTCCCAAACCAGCTAGATTCCTACAATCATTGGATTTCAGGTACGATTTAGCTACGTATCTTCTATTATACTCTGTTCATTTTTAACTGGCGCCTGAAAATATTTCCTTTTCCTACCACCGATCGGTAACCATAGCAACCAGCCTCGTCAAAGTGACGAAGAAGGCTTACTATTGGCTGCGCGAAGAGCGTAACTATGGTTACGCTTCTATCTTGGGGGAAAGCACGATTGCTCAGGCGCCAATTCGAAATGAACAGAGTATAATAGTGTGTCTAAGGTACATTCCAAAACCAAACATTTTTATACCGGATAGTTTTCGTTTTAATCTTAAAATACAAGTAGAAATTTTATTTTGAAAAAAAATCAATTATATTTAGCTGAAAAAGTATCACTTTTCTTTAGTAATTATCGTACGCTATTGTTAAATAATATAATAACTATGTAGCAAATATTGAAGTTCTCTGAAAAAAATTTTCTTTTTCAAGATTATAAGCAGTACCTATTTTCACCTATTTTAACTTTTTCTCTATCTAGATATAGCGAAAAGGGTTGTTGTTTAAGAGTTAAACAAATAATTTTAATAAATATGTTTGTGGGAAAAATATTTTTTAAACCATTAAAGACTTTCATAACACCTAAAACTGCAACTTATTATCTTATCGACTTATTTGATGCAAAACAAAGTATCAATAATGTTTTAGTTATTTACGTTGATGTTTGATACTGACAAAAACTTTATTTTCAGCAATAATCAAATAGAATCTATACCAAAGGATCTGTTTAGCAAGATGCCATCTTTGACGGAAGTATTTTTCGATAATAATGCTCTGGGAAGCATTAGTGAAGTATCATTTTCACCAATTTGGAGTCAGTTAGCGCACGTATTTTTTGAAGGTTTGGACCATATCTTTGTTACTTAAGCATTTTATAGCTACATTTTTCAAGCATTTTTTAACTTAGGGAATTTTAAAACTAAGATTTATTAATTCTGCAGTTAAATTATATTATCTTAAGTTTAAGTTCATATTAAGATCTTATTAACTCAATAAACATTTAATCCTAGATTTAATTTATTATTCGTTGACTAAATGTTTAATATATTTTACTCTAGCGTCTAGTTGAAGGGAATATTTTCGAATATTTCGCTCTTGAGTTTTTTAAAATAAAAATGAAATTTTTAAAGCTTACTACAAAACAGAGTAGGTCAACATAAAAAATAGCTCTAGAGGATTACATCCGAAAAAAATAAAAGAGAGAGATTTCTGTTTCATAGAAATATTATTAAAAAACAAATGGATTCCCAAAATAGAATTTCATGTGAGGCATGTAACGTAATCTCCATTTTGCGACGACAAATCCTATATAGATGAATTCTTCTGAAATAATTCCCCATTTTAAAGAAGTATTATAATAATGCAAAGGATGAATTTTAAATTAGCTTTTCTGCATGAAAATTTCATTTAAGATTTTTCCCTATTATTTTTACAATTTGATAAAAAGTTAAAGATTTTTTAATGGAAAGTTCAGTATTAACTCTTATTTTGAGTTTCTGTATTTCTTTATTTAAAAAAAACAGGAAAACACAAGGTGTGTTTTTGTACAATGTCACATATTTGCTAAAATAATTTCTTTCAAAATTTTACTTAAATTCGAAACCTTTTTTCCATTAAAAGTTAATCTTTGAGTTTAAATAACATTTTAAAGTTCATATTCAGCTGATACACATTTACTAGCAATTGTCTTAACATCCAATTTTCCTTATAGAATGTCATTTGAATATAAACATTTTTAAAACATTTTACTTTTATAGGTATCAACTAGATATATCATAATTCAATTGGAGCTATAGTTTTTAAGATAAAATGTACTCCATACTAAATTCATCGTTTTTAGTTTTCAAAATGACCAAATTTAACTATAACACATCTCACTGGTATAAAAAGCTTTCTTTTAAATGTAGTAAATCTTTTTTGTAGTCCCCTGGACTAAAGTATTAAAAATATCGTGCAGCCGCGCGCGTAAAATCTTAATAGACGAAGGATCTCATAAATTTTTGACTGTCATCATATTTAAAAAAAGAAAAATTAAAGAAAAAACCACAAAGTTGGGGTTTTATAAAAGTTAAGCCTTTTGCTTTTTAAGGGAGAAGATAATTTACAGAAAAACCCACTGAATTCACCTCTTATCCAATACCTTATATTATGTTACAGTTAATTTTCATAATCTGGTAATGTTCGTAATACCTAGGTAAAGTATGAAATATTTTGTACTTTACCTTAGGTAATTCTCATTTTACCTTAGTTTTTCTGAACATTACCGAATTTCGGACATTAACTGTAACATTTACATGAACAAGGAATGAAATATTAAGTTATGTTTAGTTTAAAGGATACACATAACAGCATCGGTCAGTTCTGTCCCCTTTCATTTAACCTAAGGGGTCCATACTCATTTCCCCACGTCCTCCCCTAAAAGTTCAAACGCAACCTACTTTCCCCGCGACTTTAACGGCAAAGTCCGTCCTAAACATTCTCCTTCCGTTCCCTCGATTGCAACATTTTGACTGATAAAATGCATTTTATTCGGCAGGTAACCCGCTCAAATGCGACGGCGATATGAAATGGATCTATAAATATCGATTGCCCGAGTCCATCCAAGGGCGCTGTGCTTTCCCAGAGGTCCTCCGGTCCCGATCTTTGTCGAACCTCACTCTCGCCGATTTCGCATGAGAAGTTAGTGACAAGCCCAAACAGCAATAATGTCCAAGATTCGTCCCATTTTCGTCACGTACGGCCAAATTTCGTTTACTTCTTGTTGCAGTTACGTAAACTTGACATGTGAGCTGTGCTACTAATAGGGTTGGAAGTCACACCTATTTGCTCTGAGACTGAATGCCCCTTTGTGAGTGGGACTTGGAGATCGAGTGTGGTTCTGTGTGTTTTTAAAACCTTTTATATATTTTTAGTGAAAACTTTTTACTCTGTTCTGAAACATGTATTTTTTTAATATGTGTGATTTTTATATATTTTTGTGGTTGTTTTGTTGTTTACTGTCTCTTTCAGACCGATTTTTGTATAACGTAGTATAATTATTGAAGTAACTAGTTATTCACACCATCTTGTTAATTAAAAATTTAAGTGTTACCATATCGGAATTTTAAAATACTCTCGGTATATTGTATTAAAATCTTACATGTCACATGCCGTATACGCTTATTTTAATTAAAACTGAGATTTAAGCTACCTAATATGTTCAAAAAATAAAGTTCTTTTAAAATTAGTGTTACTATCTTTTTATTAAGTGTAGCGTTTTACTCTTTGAAAGTATTCGTCAATTGTATGTGTGAAAATAACTATTTTGTCCTTACCACACCAATCCACATACATTCTAAAACTCTCTACAGGTATTTATTTTGAAGCTGTGTAAAACAAATTATTAAACCCTAAAAGGATACTAAAACTTTAATAAAAAAATCAAAGAAAAATATTTTTTACTTTTGTAATTTAAAAGTTTTGAAATTTTTAAAACCTATGTTAATAAATTTGGTCACATTATTTATCAATTAATTGTAAATCTTAAGAGAACGGCCTAAATTATAAGTCGCTAATAAGGTTGATAGATTTAAAGCAGTGGTTTCCAAAGTGGGCGGTACCGCCCCTCTTCCCTGAGGGCTTAAGAATTTTAGGGGGCGGTGGTGGAGTTAAAAGGAAATTAGGTAAGGTAGTGCCTTTAAAACGTATAATTATAACCTAATTATTTCAAATTAAATTTTAAGGTGCGTATAAAACTTAAATTTTGTATATTGTCCGTAGAGTACTAGCTTTTAATTTTTTTTATTTTGTTTGGTTATATATTTGTCTTTGTTACAAAATGTTTGTATAAAATTCTATAAATATAAGCAAATTAGAGTCAAAAATTTTTAACTTGTGGAAAACCTTCTTAAAAGCAGGGTTGCTTTGTTTAAATCGTGATTTAAATCACTTGATTTTTTTAAATCATTGATTTAAAACAAAAAATTTTAAAATACCACAATTTAAATAAAAAAAATAAGTAGTTGTAGGCTTTAAAAAGGGTTTGTAAGGTTATTTGCATTACATTTTTTTTAAAAACTGCTTGATATGTAACTGGGAGAGATAGGTTAAAGTTATTCCCACATAAAATTATCTGCAATTTCAAGAACGAAGTTTACTACAAATGACAAAAATGTTAATGACGAAAAGGGGTAAAAACCAGGGTTTTGTGATAAACTAAACAAAAATTAAATTTTTTTAACTTGGTATCAAATTATTAAAATAAGAGTATGTTGATGATTTTTATTGGAATATTGTTTTTATAATTTTAGTCATTTTTTCATATAAATACATAACGACAAGTAATAAAGCCCTATTCTCTGTACTCTGTACATGACTGTCAATAAGTAGCTTACTTAATTTTATTTTTATCACTACTTATTATTTTAAAGAAATAAACATCTATGAGAAAATTAATTTAACTGAATCAATGAATATAATTCAAAGATTAATGTTAATTTTTACACAAAAATGAGGCATGATTTTTTAGCAATCAGTCACAATGTATTTCCCAAACCCTATATTAATTTTAAAATTAAACAAAAATAGTTGTAGAAAGAAGGATAAAAAATTTAGTAACTGACAGTGTTCAATAATTCATTCACCCTTTTAGGACGGACATCTCGCAGGTGAGACGGCATTGAACTGTTTCCCTTAATTAACTAGATTAATTATTGCATAAAATAGATCAAAATTGAGATATTAAGTAATGCTTAATTATTATATCACATTGAAATTACAATATTAGTTTATCATTAACCAATTTCAGGAAGTTCAGAACTAGTAATTAATTTAAATAAAAAAAATCTTATTTAAATAAAAAAAATCCGATTTAAATCAAATAAATCCGATTTTTTTAATTAAAAAAATCAGCAATCCTGCTTAAAAGGGGGCGGTGGTCCTGAAAAGTTTGGGAACCTATGATTTAAAGTTATAGTGCTTCTTCTTAAATACAAGAAAAATAATACAGTCGATTCCCCTTGATGTGATCAGTTTTGTCCAGGAGTGATTGATAACAATATCCGATTGATATAAACAATTTGATACTAGAAAGTTTCCAACAGTGTAATCGAGTGTTTGCTATAAAATCACGACTATATTGTTCTAATTGGAGTATTTAAAACGATTACCTGGTGTGTATTTTGCTACTTTTAACATTCTTAAATAAAAATATAAAAGTGTAATATACAACATTAATATATAGTCAGGGTGCCCGCCGACACAAAGTACAACTCATACATACTCTCTCATAACTTCTAGTGTTGCTTAATTACACCTAGTCCGACAAAATTTCTCTCTATCGAATTCTCGGAAACGCGGCTTTCCCTCTCCCATTTTTTGGAAAGTCGTCAATTTGGTAGTGTACGAAAAATTTATAGATACTCTGTTGTCATAAAATGTAATAGCAAGAAAAATTCATGAATATCGCGTAAAAAATATTGTCCGACAAAAATGTAGGTACGTTGCGGCTGTCCCCCAATTGGAACATGTTAAAATAACTATAACCGAAAAATTTATTGATACCCGCCTAATTTTTTGGAAAATGCTTGAGAAAAATATGTAAAATCATATCCTCATATTGTCCGACAAAATAGATTTTCCGATTTTCCTGTCCGACACGCGGAAATCGTCGTTCTTACGAGAATAAAAAAATTTATTAATATCTGTCGGACAAAAACAAATTTATTTATCCCAGATAAGTATTTTACATATTGTACAAGTGTCCGACAAATATGTCGCGGCAAATCGACAGTCCGACAAAAAAACATCAATTTCCAAGTTAATTGTAAAACTATAAGTCGTTCAAACACACGACTACTATTAATTTTACAAAATAATATAAATTGAATGTGGGGTATGTAAATAGAATGTTTTCTTGGTGAATAATAATAATTCAGTTTTATTACAAAAGTCAAGATAATCAAAATCGACAAATAATGTTTTTACTCTTCATCAGAGTCATCATCTTCATCACTCGAACTTTCATCATCTGAAAAATGTGACGTATCTTTTAGCTCGTCATCATCTTCTTTTACCTCCTTATTATTATCAAAATCTGAAAAATTATTGATTTTTTAAAGCAATGGTAAATGTAACACTAAATTGTAACACTTTAAGGAGGTTCTATCGCCGAAAGAATGATTGAAAAATTATGAAACGCTGCAAAGTTATTTTCATATATTTTTCTTATCGATTTATAAAAAAATGGCTTTGAAATTTGGAAAATTTGAAGTTTTGGAATTATAAAATTCCAAATTTCAAATGTGAAAAATTACAACAAAATTGAAATGTGGATAAAATCTTAAAAATTTTGCTAAAAAAGTAATCAAATCAATTATTTATGAAAGATTAACGTCAAATCAATATATATCCCAGTATATATATATTTTTTTTGTAACAATTTAGTGGGAAAAATGAGATTCTTGATTAACTTATTCATTTCATATGTTTCATGACCATTATAAAAAATAATGAGAAGGTGAGGAATTTTATCAATAAGTATTAAGACTTCATGAAACCCATAATTTTCTCACGTCGGACTGAAAAATCGGAAAACATATTATGTCGGACAATTCAATAATTGGATTCCATACATGTTTATTGAGCAATTCAGAAAAAATCATCTAGTTATTAGAAAATGGGGCGTCTATACACTCACAAACGCATACACTGTAAACCTTCGAAAATATCTGAATAAAAAAGTTTTTGTTCATTTTTTACGTAAACGGTACTATTATACTGTCGGACAACTTATTTTTCATATTCTACACTTTATGTAGAAACTAAAAATCGAAATTATAAACTGATATTAATAAATTTTTTTATTCTCGTAAGAACGACGATTTCCGCGTGTCGGACAGGAAAATCGGAAAATCTATTTTGTCGGACAATATGAGGATATGATTTTACATATTTTTCTCAAGCATTTTCCAAAAAATTAGGCGGGTATCAATAAATTTTTCGGTTATAGTTATTTTAACATGTTCCAATTGGGGGACAGCCGCAACGTACCTACATTTTTGTCGGACAATATTTTTTACGCGATATTCATGAATTTTTCTTGCTATTACATTTTATGACAACAGAGTATCTATAAATTTTTCGTACACTACCAAATTGACGACTTTCCAAAAAATGGGAGAGGGAAAGCCGCGTTTCCGAGAATTCGATAGAGAGAAATTTTGTCGGACTAGGTGTAATTAAGCAACACTAGAAGTTATGAGAGAGTATGTATGAGTTGTACTTTGTGTCGGCGGGCACCCTGACTAATAAATTAATTACTGATTTTGTACCATTATGTATTAATTTTTGCCTTCAAATGGGACAAAAGGAGGTTTTTAAGGGATTTCACCGAATTTTGATAACATTATATTGATCACATAAAACTATACATTTTGCTTTTAGTTATATTGGGCTGGTCAGGACTAGTTAATTTTGATAACATTATTCGATTGATAACCTTAACCGTGATCACAATAAGCGGAGTCAACTGTATCAAATAAAAGATCTTACGTATTATCCCGTCGACCGTACCGCTGAATCCGAAAACTGTAAACAACCCATTGACTTTTCTACGGCTGTGTCGCTGAATTTGACAGTCACGGAACGGTCGGCGGGATAATACGTAAGTACCAAAAAATTAATTAAATATTAACAAAGACGATAATTAAACTTTGCATTACTTATACCTTTCAAAAATATGCACCGAACAAACTAAGAACCGCAAATTAGAGATCATCTTGCGGTGTGTTTATTAATTTTTCTATAAAATTACATTAAACTTACATAATGAATAGTATAACTATATACCGCTATATATATAACTATTCACTATTTTGCAGCTATTAAACAGTCTATTAACAGGGCTATTAAACAGTCAACACATTTTAAAGCATCATTAAAGTAAATTTGAGTATAAAGGCCATGTTAATGTAAATTTTTGCTTAAACACTCATAAAATATCAGTAAATTTTTTTTGAAATGGTTATCATCTATTTTTTTGAATCAACTTCTTTCCATCATCTACTAAATGAAAACCCTACACAAATGAGGTAAAATGTGTATTTTTTATTTTTTAAAAGTACAAATTGTTTAAATTGGGGCTACCAAAAGTATTCTTAAAAACAAAAAAAGCGATTGTTCCAATAGTGGAACAATCGTTTTATTATTCCCCAATAGAAGTGGTTTAATAGTTGACACCTTCTAATAATAACTATTCCGATGTCATAATGAATTTAAAATATCCAGAACGCATTTGAAAAAGCATAAACGACAATTAAATATCTAACAGTTTGTGTGGGTATAGTTCCCCTCTCCCTAATCAAAACTATCAGGTAATATCTCATCAATATCTATCTATACAACCCCTTTAAACCATAAAATTATATTTTAGAAATCATACAAACAGTTACAAACATAAAAAAATCAGTTCCAACATACCCGTCTTTTTGCGCGATTCAATTATAACTTCCAATCATTTTACTGACGATGCCATATTCAAAGACTTAAATATCTTTCCAATGATTATTTGCGGTATAGGTAGCTCTTTAACTGCTACACAGATGACATCACTAACTATACGACTTTGAATTTCAATGTCATCATTTGCCTCTTGTAATTCAAGTAGTGATTGGTCAGGATATCCACATTTACCTTATTCTAAAAACACGTAAAAGCAATCTCTGCTAAAACCAAAGAAACATTCAGATACGAAATTCAAAGAAAAAATATTCAATTTCACTTCAAACAAACAAAATAATAAAAAAAACATAAAGCGTGTAAAAAGTAGAATGAAACGACACCACCTTAAAACGAAACTACGTGGCTGTAAACTGAAACTAAAAACCCAGAAATACGAAATCCAACTACATATTCATCACTATGTTGTCAGAAAATACACTCTATACGACGCATATATTCTTTGACAATCCCAGTTAAATTACTCCGAGAAAAATCGATTCTCAAGTCGGAGTTTTCTGTATTATAGCAAAATAACATACTTCATGTCTATGGCATTTTACAATAAATAAACCAATAAGAAGTAAGCGTTTTATTTTCCTGTCGTTTTCACTCGTAAGTGTAGCAGAATTTCTTTTCCCCGGATAAGGGAATTTTATTCCCTTAAAGGTTGCTGATGTGTCTCCTATAGAGAACCAATTTAATTTGTTTTATTTTTTCCTTCATAAGTATTTCAATAGATTTGGACTTTCTAACGTTTTGCTATTGCTTAAAGTGAAAGTTTGTAAGGGGTATATTTGATACTTTCAAAAAACATGAGAATCGCATTCAACAGATTTTAAGAAACATTGTTTGTATAAGCACAACATGTAGACTTTTTTTTGTTTTTACTTTATAACAGAGCCCTATTCTGGATGCATGATGTAGAGAGAATTCTTTGCCAACAGGAGGTTTTTAAATGTGCTTTCAAATTGATCGGCAAGCACTTTAAGAATCCATTTTAAAAATCACAAACCAATTACTTTAATTTTAAGTAATTATGTGAGTACCACATGCACGTTTTAAAAAAAACTTTAGCAACAATCACACTTGAAAATTCTTGCAATTAGTTTTTAACCACTTTATGGCTTGCTATTAGAGTGTTTCTGATTAAATGATTTTAGGAAAAAAATTTATGTAATGTGTTGTTTCTTGCTCTACAAGCTTATTTTTTGCATACATAGATACTATATTTATAACTTAAAATGAATATATTTCTAATAAGGAATATTTAAAGCAAACCAACAGATTTTTACCGCAAAATCAAGCAAAATTATTTCAAAGAGAAAAATCACCTAATCCTTCCCTAGATTATTTTTTTAATACAATGGATACACCCAAACCCTTAGATAGATGAACACCGTGAAAATATTTATTTTACAAAAGCCCAATAACTATTTATTACATTCCTTTCGGCTTCCTTTTTAATTCTAAGATTGCTTTTTACAGCATAAATGCTTTTACAATTTAACACTTTATGAATTTTAAATAAGATTTTGAAAGAGATTCTAAAAAGATTTAAATTTATAAAATAAATATCCCGAGAGATCACTTCCCTAATCTCTCAATATAATTTTAGTTAACAAGTTCCTACACCCTAATCCTTCCTATTCTATAAACTTAAAAGTTATCTTTTCTATTTTCAGTCCACAGAGAATCCTTCAACAAACTTATTTCAAAACACATAATCTGACAATCAACTTAGTAAAGAATATTCCCCCTCTCCAGATCTCCCGATAGTTTTTCCGCTAAGCTCACACCCCCAACCCCGATGGAACATCAACGTCAGAAAAAGAATTCCCTTTCTCTAAATCCTTAAAAAAATTCGCCGTACTTCAAAATCGTCAAACTGGAAACAAAATTGCAATTCAACAAGAGTATGCCATTGTCCCTTATCCCCGCGGACTCTTTTCCCAGCAACAAAAACACTTATTCCCCCAACCCCCCCCCCCAATAAACAAACACCCCCCGACCCAAAGTCACCCTCCCATCCGATCTGTTTCACCTCATCAATTAATTTCCTCCGCGAGGTTTCCAAAACGCTGTCTTAGGGTCTGGTCACACTGCAGCGACACTTGTCGCGGAAACCATTAACATCTTTATCAAACAGTGGGAAGAAAGAAGGGGAGTTGATGGCTACTCCTGTAGCAGAGGAAAACGGATGTCATCCTTTCAAATTCCAACCGCATTAAGTGCATCACTACCCTCAAGTCCCTTTCTTTGATAAGGATCTTAATTAGTGATGGGCAGGTTTCGATCCAAAAGTATCGATACTTCATTGACACAATTTTTTCAACTTTTTGTAATGAAATTTTCTTGATATATCTGCTGTGGATTTAACCCTTTATATCCTGAATTAACTTACCACCAACTTTTTAATTGAATTTTTTCATCATTAGATAAACAAAAATTCGCTACAATGCAAAGACGAAAGATATCTGATTGGTTCTGCCATCTCCAACCAGTTCTCAGAACTACACTCTTCGAGTCATTTTGAGTGCCGTCAGGAAAAGTGGTCAGATTACGAATCTATAGGTGTTTGAACAAAGCGGTACTTATAAGTACTGTCAGGATAAAAAGGGTTAACGCAGCCTGTTTTCATTTTGCCCCTTAAAAATCCAAGCCGTAAATCTTCTCTAGAAGCAAGATTTGACGGCCTTGGACATTCCCGTTCTTTAATTTTTAGTTTTTTATATAGACTGCCTTTAGCTTAAATGTGGTTCATGTGCCTCCTTAGTAAATTGTAGGTACTTTCAGTTAGCAAGTAAAACTATTGAAATTTTAAAACCGTATTTGTGTATAATTTGTGTATGATTCGATACCTGAAAATACTCGATACCTAAAAGTATCGGTTTTGCCCATCACTAACCTTAATGGATAGCGCGACAGTAGTCGCCACAGTGGAAGAAGGCCCTTGGGAAATTGGGCAACCGACTTCTTTTGTCGGGGAGAAAGAAACACACAGCGATAGATCGAGTCAATTGAACGAATTACTTTTATTAGGAAGTTTTTGAAGGGCGCAGGCTTTAGTGAAAGTCCGCAGGGGTGAGATTTCGCAGCGCTTTATCCTTCAGTTTGGCAGGAGATCCGCAGGTTCCCGTGAAAGTCTTGGGGAGGGATTTCTTACTGATCCACTTCAGATCCTTATCACAGCGTAACGGATTGTCTGAAACGGAAGAAAACTTCAACTTAAGGGATCGATGACAGCTCCGGCTGGATATATCCTTTATCTGAACTCTATGAATAGGTTCAGAAGCACAAAAGCATTATGCCTCCACCGTGTAATTTCTTTTGTAGTAGGGAGGAAGTATGTTTTGGAATATTTCTCCCCCCAGAGAAAAGGGGAATGGTCATTGAAAGGCGTTTTTTTACTCTTCGAAAATTTGTTATTGAAAGTTGAATATTTCTTTAGATAGAATAAAAAATATTTTTCAACTTTTTGAAAAATTTTCCCACGATTTTAAGAGTTGTATTATTTTATTGTATGATTATTACATGGATATAGTCTAATTTGTTATGACAAAATGATTATTTGAAATCTAAAAATATCCATTTTGAATTATAAGTTACGATTTCATTAAAAAAGTAAATATAAACTAAAAGATAAATGACTGATGCATAGCAAATTAGATTCCACAGTTATGCATATATAATTAGATTTTTTAGTCAGTCAATATTTGTCAACAGTTTGGCCTTGAAAATACATAAAATCTCTCAAATTGTAGTCACCCAAGGAATCAGCCTAAAATTTCATTATCTTGGATGAACACATTTGCTGATATGCTTATAGTATTATGAACTAATAAAAATGTAAGAAGTTTTTTCTATCCCTAATCAAATTTTCATAAAATGCTATACACTTATTTGATAAATGAATTTTTTTTTAAAACTTTAGGCATCCACTTCATCATTGATTTTACTAAGCAAATACCCACATTTCCCTTTTCTATTTAACCTTTTTAACTGATTTTATTTTTCCTTTCTTAAATTTATAAACCTCTTTTTACATACTTTTCAGTTCACGTAAAAATTATATTATTTATAGATACAGACTAAGATTTATATTTAAGAAATAAATAAACCCCGGGTGTGTGTATTTCACTTTTAAGTGTCTTTAAATTTATAGATGTCATGAAAAAAAAGGAAAATACCCTCTAAATAAACACGAGACAGCGATTCGATCACTGAAGACCAAACAGATGCGTCCAAAGTTCGGAGTTTATTTCGTTCCATCTCAACTGTTCTCAAACTTGGCATGCCTTCAAAGATGTCATTGGGCAGAGAATCTATTTGGTTTCCACTGTAAAAGAGCAAAAAAACTGTTAAAGCGGAACTGTGCATAAGAAAACATTTTGTGTTTCAAGTTTTAAAAAGCCGCAAATATAAAGAAGGATTAGAAGAATTGAAATAAAGTAATACTACATCAATAGAATTATGCGTATTTTCGTTTCACAGATAGCTCTCTGATTATATTGAAGAACTGTAAAGGGAGAACTTAGCTTTTAAATTCTTACAAAAGAGAGATAGAAAGATTGAAAAGAAGGAAAACGGAGATAGAGAGGAAATCTAAAGGAGGGAGAGTGAAAATGTTGAGAGAATTCTTCATTGTAGAAATTGCGAAATCATATAAATATTTATTTTGAAGACGCTACCAATGTTAACGATAATTTCATATTGTATTTTAAAGAGATGCAGATAATAATTACATAAAATATAATTCAAAATGTATTGTGTTTCTTAAAAATTCCCGTGCTGTTCATTTTTATTTAAGATATCTTATTTGAATTAATGTTGAAACAGCACTATCAATTGAATTAGAAAATAAGCGTATTAAATGTTTTTTAAATAAACTGCAAAAAACACCATTTCACATATCATGTAGAAAATTGCATTATTTTTTTAATACAACATTAAAAACTTAAAACTGTTAAAACTTAACTTAAAACTGTTAACTTAAGGTTCTTTCCCCTTGGCGATTAATATATTGTTCTTTTTTTTGGTTGTTTGTATGTTTTATTGGTAACTGAATAAAGATTATTATTATTATTATTAAACTTAGCTTAAAACTGTTTTGTCGAGTTGTATATCATGCAACACAGAATGATCTACAATGATCAATAGGACAATGATCTTGTCCAGAAAGAAAAACATCTTTAAAACTAAGTTAGAGAGGACAACTCACTTCAAACTAATTGATCGTAAATTCTCAGCGGGCCTTGGGAACATGGATCGAGAGATGGTTGTGATCTTATTATCCATGATAAAAATCGTGGTCAGTTTATCCAATTTCGCGAATACTTTATCCTCCAGCTTCTCGATCTTGCAGCTGTCAAAAGTTACAGACCTCAAACTCGGTCCGGACGAAGTCAACCAATTATTTTTCAGGACGGGAATGTCATTCTTCTCGAAGGAGATCTCCTTCAAGCTCTCGATATGACCCAGGGAGTATGACCCCAGCAAATCTTCTTCGTCGAAGCAGGACAAAAATGTGATGCGGTTCAAGTGGGTTTCTTGGCCATGGAAAGCGGGAGATTCCAAATTAATGGTGGAGTGACTAAACACGATTTCGTTAATTGCGGGACCCTTGAAAGCGTCCGATTTGATTTGCCCAACGTCGTACATCCATACTGATACTGTTGAGAACTTGTAGCCTGTGAGACCACTCAAGGCTTGGTGGAATTGATTTGATTCGGTAAGGTGGTTGCAATGCACGGCGATTCTATCTTCGTCTTCCTCACAGTAACATGGGTAGTTGTCCTCAGGGTGAGGGCATTCATTGATATGAGTAGCCCGACTGAAGGAAAGACATAAGAGAACTGTAGCGAAAACACTGAAGAGACCCATGGCGACTGAAAGAAAGACGTAAATACTTAAACCCTTTATCTACTGAATTATGATTATCTGCAATTCTTTTCATGCAAATATTTTTTGAGTCACTAAACTGAAAATTTAGGGATATACAAATTAAAATCTTCGGGAAATTTAATCCACTAGAGATAATTAATTAAATTGATACTTTTGAGTACTGTCAGTACACTGAAGGCTAAAATATTATAACAATACAAAAAACCATATGGCCTTTTATCTCACAGTTTTAAGCCGTACAAATTAATGCACTTTTCTTTTGACTTTAACTCCTTTTTTGAGGGAACAAATATGACAATCATGGGAATCAGATCCAAATGGCAGCTGAAAGCAAAACTTCAGTTAAATCCATTTGCATTTCCCTCTAAAAAAACTCATCATAGAACCCTTGCTGCTTTATATCCTGTAGGAGTAAAACTAAAAGAGTGTTCCTGCAAAGTATCGTCAGTATATTCGTAAGGATGGTTATTCTATGTAATTTTAAATTTGGTAGTACCGTCAGTAGATAAAGGGTTAAGGGGTTTGTTCAGAGGTCAATAAAATATTACTTAAGCATGTTTTTGGTCATTTTTTATCCCCCCTTGCCAGCAAAGATATGCAAACCACCACCCCTCTCATAATTACGTTAGAAAATTGCACGACCCCCTTTTTTTACTTTTTTTGTATTAAATAAAAAAATTTTAAAACATTTATATTTTAGTTTAATTTTGAAACTATTTATGCAAAAAACAAGATATTTTCAAAAAGGCAGCGTTTGTAGCATCTTGCGTAAGCATCACTCATTCCCCCTCCCCCTTGTCAGGAAAATTAAGCAAAGAGCAAACCCCCTCCCCCCTAGTGCTTACGTAATATTTGAACCGTCCCTTATAGCAGTGTTCCCCAACCTTTTTACCACCATGGACCGGTCAACGTTTGATAGTTTTACCACGGTCCGCTGGGGGGGGCGTTGATTGTTTACATTCTAATTATTTTGATTTATTAATTTTAATTTAATTGTATTTAAACATACTTTCAAAATAAAATACAGTTACACCAAAAAATAAATATTGTTTTTAATTTGGAGTATAAACCAAGGAATTTAAATTCATTTTCAATGAAATGGTCGGCCCGCGGCCCGGTACCATTTGATCCACGGACCGTCACCGGTCCGCGGGCCGGGGGTTGGGGACCACTGCCTTATAGAATTAAGGAAAAAAAAGTTCTTCCCTTCGCAAGGATTTGCAAATATAAAGCTCAAAAGGAAATCTGAAAGAAAATATTTTTAACTGGATTAATATTAAAAATGGTATACTTAAATGATGTCGAGTTTTTAAACAAAACCTTTAGAGGTATCGAAATAAAAAGATATCTTTAACCATTGGAATTTAAAACTTATTCTCGTTGTAATTTCCTTTATTATAGGGTAACTTTGTGTGTAAAATTTTAAAGAAACCAAAAGATGAGAAAAATTAAAAACTTCATGTAGAAGTTAAAATTCTTTCTATTCAAATTTAAGTTACTCATGCTTATTAACGAGTAACTCTTTATAACTTGATTAAATTTATTTATACATAATTTGTTTAAATAAGTGATTAAATGAAAAGTTAATTACTCAAAAAACCACAACTAATTTCTAATTTCTTTTTTAAAAAATCATTTCGATAAAAAAGAACTTACCTGTCTTCATTCAGAACGATCTCAAATCTGTTAAAGATTCGTTGATATTAAGAAGATATCGAAACACGGCAGATAGCCAGAACCATCTGCCCCCTTCACACCAAAAATATCTTAAGAGGTTTCGGGAGAATCGGTTTTGGAAATAAAAGGGTATTATCAAGCTCAAGGATGGGAAAAGATACAGATTTTTTTCCTGTCACCGCTTCGATTTTTCCGAAGTGAGTGTTTCGTGATAAAGGGGGTGATTTAAAACAGGCCTTCTCGACTTATACTGAGGTGCGGGCTTTTTAATTCTTAATCGCGGTTGAAAGAAATGTGAAAGTTTATTTGTTTTTGAAAAACGAAAAAAAGTTACAAGCAACTTCAATAAAAACGGAAAATTGTTTTCTTTAACAAACTACATTATTTTAGAGTAGAGAGTTCCCAATAGTTTCGACATATTGCCTTCATTTTAATTCCCTGGTTCCCAAAGTGGGCGGTACCAACCCCCTGGGGGGCGTTGAGGAATTCCAGTGGGACGCTGATGGAGTTGAAAGGAAATTGGGGGGCGTTATTGGAGTAAAAGGTGGCGTGGAGTACTTTTAAACTCTTGCTTAATGCCATTTTTATGGAGAAAAACATAAAAAAATTCAGGTAAAAGTAGCCTAAAACCCCTTTATAGCATGTTAAAATTAAAAAATTTCCATCTAGGAATTGATAAATAAAAAACTTTTATAATTTTTAAGATGAATACACAGGAAATTTTCAGTAGGATTTACCGAATTCCCTTCGCACGTAGACAAAGATTCCAGGACATTTAGAATAAGGTAAAGAATTATTTTTAAATCAAAGCCTTTTAAAAAGTAGTCTTATAAAGGGAAGAGATATTACCCCTAATTATTTCAAATTAAGTTTAAATGTGCATATAAACATAGCTTTTAATATTTTTTTATTTTGTTAGGTTGAGAAAATTAAAGTACTTTTATTACAAAATGTTTCGATAACATTATATGAAATGTAAGCAAATTAGAGACAAAAATTTGTAAGGGGGCGGTGGAAAACTTTATTCTTGTACTATATAATATAATTGTACTATGTATATAATTTGTACTATATTATATTTGCGATTATATTTTGTATATAATCGCAATCAAGAACTCCATCTATGCCTCTTTATCAGGGGGCTTGGACATGGACAGAGGGGTTGTTTCTGAATGACATCTACCAAAATTGCAAATGCCATCAAGCCCAAAAGAAAACTAATTCGAAAACCAGAAAAGGAAGTTAACATACCTTAAAGCAAATTAAAAGAAAAACAAGAGCGTTTTATAATATTAAATAAATTAAAGATATGGTTAAAATAGAAAAAACTGGGGCTATTCTACTGAAATTTCATATCACCCGAAATTGAACAAGCAATCCAGTTCAAAACTAAGAATAAAAAATTATTTGTAACAAATTTTGCGAAGTACGTTGTATAATATGAAACCTTTTATTCCATAATAGCATCCCACATTGCTTGCCCTTTATTATGATTGCCAGCGCTCAAACGCCTTAGATTATCATTTGCAACACCATTTTGTAATATGATTCGTAATCGTTTTTATGTCTTTTACTCCATCCCAGAAGTTCATACAGTGAATTTGGAATCAACCTATACAAAGTAATAACAGTTGAAATGATCATCAGAAAACCTCTTATTGATTCTCAAAATGATGCGTTTTTGGATTTGGAGGATGTTTGTTTACACACTTTGTTTTTCCGCTTTACACATCATACTCTTCTTAAAAAGTGATAGTACTGCGTAAATTTAAAAGTTCTAGTTCGGATAACTTTTTTTTTGGCGTCACTGCCTACGCCTACTAGAAATAACTGGTGGTAAGTAATCAGATGGAAGCGCGTAAATAACAGGAAATAACTTTTTTCCCCTCAAGAAAAACACATTTAACAAGCGCTGTTCAACATGAAGAAAAATCGGATCCGAGCAAAATGAAATTCGTATGCTAATATAACACCAGCATGATATTTAAACAAATTTATCTTCTAGAATCTAGATTTCAAACTTTGCTTAGAATTTTAAGAAACTCCCTTGAGCTAAAAAAGTGATTTTATTACTTTTCTTGAAAAGTTTCAGGTCTTAAATAATTTTTTGTGTTTGACTGAGTGATAAATTTATTTATAAAAATTGGCAGAGTATGACCGAATATATTATGTTAAGAAAAATTTATATTTTCTCTAAAAAGTCGTCTTTAACAAAAGATTAGAAGAATCAATCCTCTTAGGTACTCACTTGATATTAATCAATCCTACTTATAAACAGTACTGAGATTGGAAGGGAAAGCCGCGGCTACCCATTAAAAATATGTAATTTGTAAACAAAATTAATTTAAAAAAACAAAAGTGAGTCACTCCAACTATTTGACCGAATTACATCCCTGCCAAATAGTATCGATTACACCCATCTGTAACAGCAACAAATGTACGAGAAAAATATCCATTCGTAGAAAACAACTTAAACTATAAAGGGCAGTTAGCGTTATGGCCAAATGCCCTTGAGTAACTTCCCTTTCATGCTTATGAAAATTCATTTTACCATATTGATACCAAGAAAATCTAACATTAACTTCAACTAACATTAAAGAAGTTTATATTTTTTACAAATGTAGTCTACAAGCATAAAAATATTTATTCAGGGTTCTAAAAACCGTTACATAATACATTAACTAAAATCTGTGATCTTGACATTCTTCAGAGATTTTCCCTTGAGATTTTCAGGGGTACGGCATTCACCGTAGAGAATAATTGGTTTTGATTGACCAGCAAACATCCACTTCATCGTGTAGTCACACTCCAAAGGATTATCTATAAAAGAAATATGTATACTATACATATGGATAAAACGCTATTTCATATTATTGAAAACTTTTATGTATTGAATAAACTGACGTGATCTTAGGACGAATTTCGTTATAAACTCTTCCTTTATTATACTACTACAAGACTCATTTTTTATGAAAATATTTCTATAACACTAGATTGAGTTAAGAGAGTGAATTGCACCCGTTGCTGGAGATGTGCAATTATCTAACACAGTTTAGGTTATATGATTTAAGACATGGAAAATCTTAGTTCCTACAACATTATAAAAAATCCTTATATGTAATTTTCAAGAACGCCGAAAAATGTTTCGGTTCATCTGAAGTTAATTTAAAAATTAGTGTATTATTAAGTTTGTCAGCATTTGAATGTGTAAAAAAACTATTAAAAAACTTAAACATAATCAGAAAATTCTGATAATTTTTAATTTAAAAACATAAAATGCTTACCATAAAATGTTAATCATTATTTAGAAGTACCAAATAATTAAAATTCCATATATATTCAGAGGTTTTTAACCATAGTACGATATTTCAACACTTCCATTCTTTCATCTTAAAAGAAATACTCTTTTGAAACAAAAACTAAGGATTTATTTGGAACAAGCTTTCCCTCAAGAAATATAAGAGGTTTAAGTTATTTTACCCTCCAAACAAGCCACGGAGGAAAAATGTAATTACCTAGAGGCCTCTCCCTTACTTCCAAAACTAATTAAATTACCTGATAAATCTAGCTTTGAAAGCTGAGACCACTGGGTAGACCAAGTCTTTTGATCCAGTACCCCCAATCTGTTGTTGGTCATTTCCAGTACTCGAAGATTAGGCATGTCAGTGAAAAGGTCATAGGGTAAATTTCGAATTTGGTTATTGCTGAAAGAAACAAAGCCTTGAATTTTAAATTCTCCCGTGGGTTTCACTATATATTTTGTTTTGTATTAGCTTTTATATTAGTTTTCCCTCGTTTTAGGGAATCTTTCTACCTTGATTATGCATTCGCGCCTAGGATTAAGGCCAGAGAAATTCCCCCAAATGGCCAGAAACTTTCATAAAGATAATAAACAGAAGTGACGGAGCAATACTTTTCTTAATGCAAATAGCAAAGGAGCAAGAGTTAATTAAAGGCGTGGAAGGCTAGGCTTCGAAGTTTATCCTTCTCAGTTAGGAGAAATCTATTAAAACCTCAAATATAGTTCAAATATAGTTGGCAAACTGTGCAATCCTCCTCTATTAAAACCTCTTCAAGAGAAATTAAATTTTACTTTTGTATCATTCAGTGAATTGGAAGAAGTGAAGTAGTGTAACACACTTAAGATGTTTCGATTTTTTTTTACATTTTTATTTAAAGTTTGATTTTTTTAATCAAATGAAAACCTAAAAAAGTTATTTCGATCCCGTTATAGGTTCATGGTCCTCTAAAATTAATTGTTATTGTTTTTCTTAGACTTTTTATAAACTTTCCATTTTGACCTTCCCGTTCATTGGAGGGTTGTTTAGGACACGATGTTAGGTTTAAATATATAGTACGTTTTTTTCTTTTCAAATTAAGAAACTTTTTATCACAGCTTGTGTACATAGCTATGCAAAAATATTAAAAGAATCAGCATCAATACTTATCAAATATGGAAAGAAAATACATTTTAAGTACAATAACAATAACACTTTTGGATTTCGAGAAAATCAACGAATTAAAAACTCATAAGCCCACTAAAGATGCATTTAATCACTAAATTGGAAGTATATTTAATAATACAGTCGACTCCGCTTATTGCAATCACGGTTAATGTTATCAATCGGATGTTATCGAAATGACCGGCTCCACCACTTCTTTATAACTTAACGCAAAATGCATCGGTTTATGTTATCAATATATCGCTTCATGTTATCAAAATCTGGTTAAATCCAGTAAAAAAACCCTTTTCCCCGTTTGAAGGCCAATTTTAATACATAATCATACAAAATGAGTAATTATTAATTCATTTTTGTAATACGTTCCACTCTCACGTTTTTATTTAAGAATGTTAAAATTTGCTAAATACATACCAAATAATGTATTTTAAATACTTAAATTATGACTACATAGTCATGATTTTAAAGCAAACACTCGATTACAATAATTGAAACTTTCTAGTATCAAATCGCTTATTATTATCAATCCGATATTGTTATCATTCTACTCTTGGACAAAAGTGATCACACTAAGCGAAGTCGACAGTAATAATAAAATGATTTTGAATTTCTGAATGTTATACATTTAAACCAATAAGGAACAGGATAAATCGCTACAAACAATCAGAGTGATTGATTTATTTTGTAAGTGATTAATCTTTCAGGTCTAAATTAGTAAGGGTTATGAGAATATTATGATAATCATTTATTTGACTGTACTATTCTTGATATTTATTACCCTTTGAAGTGGTTTAATAATTTTATTTAGTTCAAAATTAAACCTGTTGAAAACTACTCTTGAATACTTACTTGAGACTCAGAGAGCGAAGATTTTCAGCTGGTCTGGGGAACATGGAACGCTCAATTCTAATCAATCGATTTCCATCTAAGATAAGGAAGGTAAGATGATTCAATTTTGCAAAAACATTGTCCTCCAAAGTAACTATATTGTTGTCTTCAAGCGTCAAGGATTTCAAAGAAGGTGGGACACTTTCCAGAAAGTCATCAGGGAGTCTCAAAATTCGGTTTTTATTCAAGGTCAACTCTTTCAGCTTTGTCAAATGACCTAATGACCAAGTGCCTAACGGGTTAGTTTTGTTGAAACATGCTCGAAACTGAATGCTCTGCAGATGGTTTTCAGTGCCTTGAAACTGAGGAGAACTCAATGTTATGGTTGAGTTCTCAAATACTATTCTTTCGACGGCCACATCCTTGAAAGCATCAGATTTAACAGGGTCCAGTATCCTGTTCATGAAGAAAGACATCTTGAAAACTTTGTGTCCTTTCAGACCTTTCACTGAATTGTAAATCTGATCAGGTTGCCAAAAATGGTTGCATACCAATTCGGACATGCCTTCATCTTCTTCGCAATAGCATGGAAAGACGTCTTCGGGTTCGGGACATTCTGTGCTGAAGGCGTAAGTTGAGACTACGAAAGAGAGAATGACTAGGATGGAAATCCCTAGATTCGGCCCCTGAAAGAAATGTTGACAAAATGAAGACTGATTGGATTGAGGATCACATCGCTAACGACACGAAGCCAAAAACACTACAATTTGCTTTTTCCTAGTTTCGAGAAAAACGCATTCACTGTTAGGCAAGAATAGGCTTTTCCTCAGATAGGCCGCAACGGATTGTTTTAGTTTAGGTTTTAACAAATCTATTGATAATTACGTTCTGGTATGGGATGCAGCATAACCAAGGCACTCCCAAATGCACTGTGAAAATGAACAAAAACGCAGATTGGCGTTTTTGGCGATGCGGTAACGATATAAAACTTTCCAGATATGAGGAATCTAGATCATTCACTCCCGAGAGACTTACGGTAGAGTACAATACTTATTTATATGTAATTTATCTAAACCTCTGCTTTGAAAAAATAGTTCTTGACTTTTTCATTCATTTAATTTATTTATCTCAGATGCCAGCCTCTCTACAAAAAGTTAAAATTTAATTTTACGAATCATAATGCAATGAAGTCGGACTAAGAAAAAATTAACTATGTTGAAATAACAGAAAAACCCTTAAACTAAATTATGGTAAAAAAGGCTAGTAACTTAAAGCATAGCTAAAAGAGTATTCTAAAATCAAATAATGATCATTTTAAAATTAGTAATCTCATACTAACACAAATATAGCTTTAAAATTTCTCATTAACAAAAAGAATAAACCATAATGCAATGTAAAACGAATTAAAGCATAATTTAAATACTATATTACACTACTTTTAAGAGTTAACATTGAGGTAATTCATTTTACTCAATCTAATTAATAACCATACTATTTGACAAACACATTCTTTGTTACTCTTTAATAAAACTTGACAAATATAATCCGTGTGGTTATACAAAGTTAGGAAATATTCAACCTTAAACTATTTCGACATTCTAAAGATAGCAAAACTTTAATTTACCATTTTGTAGAAAATAATGTTTATTCTTTCATAGATCTGGGAACATCCGAAAAAGAAGTCTCAGCTTTATGACTATAGTAAGATTTTAAGACCAGGTGTTCTGTTTCTCTGTATCTAACTGATTAGATAGGATGATTTTTCAAGAACATAGTTAAGGAAACTTGAACTAGAGTTAAATCTTGTAAGAAATGTATTAAAGTGCGTGTCTTAACTTTAAAAAGTACATAAATTTTTAAAAATGTACGAATAAGTTGGACTATTTGGAAAATATTCAATCACTATGTTTCAGCATAATTTTCTACAATTGATAGAAATTACTATGCTTTTGATGATAAATTTAAGATATCTGCATTTAATATTGTTTCTTGTTTGACATATTTAGGAGCTTTTATACTTTAATTTAAGAATGGTTTTACGTGCTAAAAATATTGAACAAAACTTCATAACTATGTATTTCTTGGTGAATTGAAGGTATTATAATGTTTCTAAGGTAGCAGCGCAACTTTAATGTCCTTTATTAAAAGGGGAAAATCTTGAATTTAGAAGTCTCAAACGTTAGCAATATAACGTATAATTGAAACATAATTTAAGTAGGAAGAACCAAAAACGTGCATTAATTTCATTTTCCCATAGTAATAAAATTTAATTTCATTTGTTTATTTTAATGAGACTAACCTTAAACGGATTAAAAACTAACCATCAACTAAGAATTTTTTTTTAAATGTAGCTCTTGACGAATATCTCATGACAAGGCAATTCTAGTTGATAGCTTATTTTCAGAATGGTTAACTTTTAGATTATGTCGTTTAAAATTGATTGCATTTTTTTATCGTTGATCCTTTTATCATCTTGATTATTCACACTAAGTGCTTCATTGCTTTTAATCCTAGTTATACGACGAAAATTTCGACAGATACCTTGGGTACATAGGGAGTTCCAGCGGTACCGATCTTCAACGTCTCCAACTGAAACCCTTCACACCATCCTTACCAGACTATTCAACAGCCGGGAGCTACTGATGGGGCTGATATACTAATGAATAAACATTGCGGGAGGCTCTAAGGCATCAAGTTTGATGTGGCAATAGCAAGGCTTTTCTACTCACTGAACATTGCTATTGGATATGCATAATACCAGTGTTACCATTGGCTTTGGTGGAATGAATCACAGATGCCGGAGTATGAAGGAAATTTCACTGGCATGTAGAAGTTTGATTCAAAACAAAAGGTGATACAAACGCACCTATATCTGACCACTGCATCAATTAGTACCAGCCTCATCATTTGTTTACATGAAACTTTATAAGCTATTCATATTGAATTTATATACAGGGTGTAAAGGAAAGTCCCTTTACCCTGTAATAAGTTGCTAACGGAGCAAGCTAAAGCTATGCAGTTAAGGTAACGGTATAGTAAAGTGACTATGCGCAATCGAATGCGACCGACCGCAGCGCCCTCTAGCGGAAATTTTAGGAGTTATAAATTTTATTTTTAAAACTATTAGGAATTCGCTGATATAGTCATTTACAAAGTTGTAGAGAAGCATCGATTTTGTAGGAAAAGACACCTTAAGCAAAAAAATATCTTGAATAGAACCCCTAAAACGCGCGCTCAATTAGGTTGAATTTACGTCGATTTTACGTCTTAAAACGCTTCTCACGAGGCGAAAATGAGAAATTTTAAATTTAATCACTTAAATAAATGAATAAAAGTATTCTTAACTCATTAAATGTAAAATTTCTCATTTTCGCCTAGTGAGAAGCGTTTTAAGACGTAAAATCGACGTAAATTCAACCTAATTGAGCGCGCGTTTTAGGGGTTCTAATCAAGATATTTTTTTGCTTAAGGTGTCTTTTCCTACTAAATCGATGCTTCTCTACAACTTTGTAATTGACTATTTTAACAAATTCCTAATAGTTTTTAAAATAAAATTTTTAACTCCTAAAATCTCCGCTAGAGGGCGCTGCGGTTGGTTGCATTCGATTGCGCATAGTCACTTTACTATATCGTTACCTTAACTGCATAGCTTTAGCTTGCTCCGTTAGCAACTTATTACAGGGTAAAGGGACTTTTCTTTACACCCTGTATATGTTACGGGCAAAGTGGGGCATATAACCGGACATTATTAATAATTCCCGAAGTGAGGCGGGCAAATGTAATAAATTTAATGACATTTATCAATGAGAATTTATCTCTTTGACCGAAATACGCGAGTACTGTTTTTAGCATTGCCCGTAATATATCTATATGTTACTATAAATATGCCAAAATATCTATACACTACTTTCGATCATTTATTCCAATTCATGAATGGAAAAATGATGTAATCCGAAACAGATGCCTATGATCGGGAATTAAATAGCAATTCACCAAACAATTCAAATAGACGTTAAATTAAGAAAACATTTTACACACTGAATAATAATAAAGGTACTATAATAAAATTTAGAACTTCTCCAAACCATGACATATTTTAGTAGATAAAATGGTATAAAAAATAAAAATTACTTAAAAATTTGACGAGGTTTTTTTTATTTTCTTAATTTTTCATGCGCGATAATATCGACTAGAAAAGTCCGAAAAGAATTGTTCAGAATAGAAGATATTTTTATTATACAACAGTTCCTTAGAGTATAATTTTTTTTGTAATATTTACTACTTTAAAGATACCTTTTTCATCGATGTAATGAACAAATAAAAAAATATTTAACAAACTTTTATTTCATTTTTGTATCTCTAAAAGTATAGTAATCTATCAAAGTAGAAGAGATTTTTACTATACAACAGTTCCTTAGAGCATGAAATTATTTTTTGTAATATTTACTACTTAAAAGTTTCTTTTTTCATCGATGTAGTGAACAAATAAAAAAAATATTTAACAAACTTTTGATTCATTTTTGTGTCACTAATACTTTTTAATACCGAACTTAAGCATTTATTTTCAAATTTAAATTTAAAAAATAAATTTAACTGTGTTGTACTAGATTAGGAAGAGTGTTCTAACTTAATTATTGAATAAGGATGAACTCTTTATAAATCTTTTTTTACAGTGGGTTATACTTTTTCCCCCAACAGGGTGACTCTTGTAGGAAGCGGGACGGCTTATCATCAATGAACCATTAGGGTTGTATATTTTGCCAATTTACGGAATATAATGCATTCTTAATGGTAATGGTAGAATTTAAGAAGTAGCAAATTTTCTTTGCAAATTTTCCCAGCGATCTGGCAAATCTGGTTCAAATAAAAAATAATCAAACTCAGGAGCGGATTGTGAGTAGTTCAAATAGGGGTTCATAATCATGTTTTAAAAGAAGAATTAAGTAACAACCTTACAATCAAATCCCAAATATTATTATTTGCAAAAAAAGATAAAAATGCATTAAACATTTGGGTTTTTTAATTTGTATCTATATTTTCTTTTTGGTAGGATTCTCACTGTTATGAACTTAATCAGAAAATAAATCTGATAATTTGAGTTGTAAGTACAAAAAGAGGGATCTGGGGGTACTCCCCCAGAAATTTTTTTTGAAATTTGACAATAAAAACAGGGTTTTAATTCATTTTAGGACTTTTTAGGAAAAGGTATCCACTGCCCTGATGAATGGATCTCTCGGGCCGTAGTTAGGAGACCCCTGAAATATAATATAATTTTGTTTCCGAAAAAGAGGTTCCGGAACGTCGTTCCGGCTGAAATCGAGCCCTGCTTAAAACGAAGTATCTGCCTATTTTTAAACCCCCTTTTTTTAATTCAGTTTACATTGCATGCTAAACACAGGTATATTTAGGTAAAGCAAAATAAAATTAGTAAAAATTAATAAAAATATTATATAACTTTCTTTATATAGATTTTTTGTATGAAACCTAACAAATATTTAAAGGTTTGAAAAACCTTCAGCTTTATTTATTCTAACGAATGTAATTAATTCAAACTTTTGATAAGACGATTGGCTATCATAAAAACTACACTTAGATATTTTATATACTTATCACCACCACAACGACAAAACTACCAAATTGCTTTTTCCTAGTATCGAGAAAAGCGCACCCAACATTTGTAGAGAATAGAGTTTTTTTCAGAAACACAAAACCGTTCGCTCAGTTTTCAACAAATCCATTGGGAATTACGATTGTTAGTTCTGACATGATAAACAGCATCACCTAGTAACGAAAAGAAATGTTATAAAAATTGCCAGGCCCAATGATAGTAGTTTTTTTCAGGGAGGACCAAAAAGATTAGGCAAAGATTTATGTTTAAATTGTAGTCGGTGTTGCATAGAATATTGCAAAATAGCTCATAAAACTACAAATAAAATTGATAATGGATTCCAGAAAGGACAGTTTAGACAATTTTTCGCTCTTTTTCTTCTCCATTCAATTCTTTAAACACGACATTTCTAACGTAACCTAAAGAATGTCATGTTGATCAACTTAACGTTAAAGTTAAATCCAATTATAAATTCCTCTACAAACTCATGTTTTGATGTAAAGTATCTCTCCTTTAACAGCACAGCAGATACTTAGTTAAAACTTAAGTTTGCAATCCTTATAATTACCCCAGGTTCGTGACAGCTCTTTAATGAATTGTTCGAAGAACAAGTTCATAAGATTCTTAGATTCAAATAAGCGCTATTTTAAAACCTCCACGAAGGCAAAAGGTGAATTTTGGACTAGAAAAGAGAGAGAGATCGAATTTTCAACCGTTGCAACAATACTAATGTATAATTTAAGATAAGGGATGAAAAATGTTGGTTTTTTAACTTACTTAGTTGATTATCAGGTTATTGGTAATCATAATGTGGTGGTTTTAAGCTGTCATCAAGGGGGATCAAAACTATTTAAATAACACTGGGGAACAGCCATTTCGTTGTCTTAGAACTGTGACTTGTTTTTGAATCACTTTTGGCCCCTGAATCCAAAAGTAACTGTAGTTTTTGTCTGTCACGTCCACTTTTTTGGCAAACAGCCCCGCCCCCTTTTTACGTTTTTCAATGCCTTAATGACTTTGAATTCGATTTTCAAGGTCAAAAATCATTACTTTAGTCTTTAAATTACACCCGAGAGGACAAGAATGGTTAAAGTTTCTAAAATATAAAAATTTGTGGCCAATGGATAGGTTTAAGGGGTTTGTACCCCCCTATAAACGCAAAAAAATCGTTAAAAATGATAGTTTATTTTACGCTATTTTTTACACTTATTTTTTACGCAATTCCTTTTCAAAAGGTCCTTAGCCATCACCAAGGACCCAAATTTAATGAAAATTGGCCGCAATGATTTTTACAAAAAGCGGTTGAGGCATTAGCGCCCCCGAAGCACCTGCGGAAGGGTTCGGAATACTCTCTTTCGCTTAGAGGACGCGAACACCTCAACCGCTTTTAGTAAAAATCATTGCTGCCTATTTTCATTAAATTTGGGTCCTTGGGAAAGGGTTAAGACCTTTTAAAGAGGAATTGCGTAAAAAAATAAAGAGAAAAAACCCTGAAATGCAAAACAGGAACGTTATAAAGAATAGAGGTTATTTTAAGCTTTTCTTACTCTTATTTTTTATGCAATTCCTCTTTTAAAGGTCTTAACCTTTCCCTAAGGACCCAAATTTAATGAAAATAGGCAGCAATTATTTTTACTAAAAGCGGTTGAGGTGTTATCGTCCCCGAAGCGAAAGAGAGTCTTCCGAACCCTTCCGCAGGTGCTTCGGGGGCGCTAATGCCTCAACCGCTTTTTTGTAAAAATCATTGCTGCTTATTTTCATTAAATTTGGTTCTTTGGGGATGGGTTAGAACCTTTTGAAAAGAAATTGCGTAAAAAATAAGTGTAAAAAATAGCGTAAAATAAACTCTATCATTTTTAACGATTTTTTGCGTTTTTAGGGGGGTAATAACCCCTTAAACTTACCCATTCGCTAAAAATTTTCATATTTTAGAAACTTTAACCATTCTTGTCCTCTCGGGTGTAATTTAAAGACTAAAGTAACGATTTTTGACCTTGAAAATCGAGTTCAAAGTCATTAAGTCATTGAAAAACGTAAAAAGGGGGCGTAGCTGTTTGCCAAAAAAGTTGACGTGATAGAAGAAAACTAACATCAGTTTTCTAATCAGTGTGTCCATTGAACTCTAAAACAGCCAAAAAATCAAAGTCAACAGAAATTATGTTAAAAATTGTTCCCCCAGTGTAATCCACAAAGTGTATTGCTGAATGTATCGAGGACAGTCACGTACTCTCATTGACTTATTAAGCACATTCTACCCAATTAAACTTTATATTAACTTGTGTAATTATTTGGGGCAAAATTTTCATGTCTGAGAGACACAATTCTTTGATTTTAAGAAAGATGCAGCAAATGGCATAATCTTTGAAAATTTCCCAGTTTTAAATGAATCCCCAGGAAATAGCTTAAAATTACTTTTTCATGCTAAAAATAAAAAAAATGGCACAAAAATCAACCAAAATTTATCAACCTGACCCTCTTGGATTTCAATGAAACTTCCAAGAATTTTTCTTCCCCATGATATAAACGAGGAAGAAGTGTTTTCAATTTATTTGTTTTTTTTTTTTGAAATTCGAAGAATATTCTATTTTTGGCTCTTAAATCTAAAATGAATCCAGTTCTATTAGTAGGCGAAGAAAAACGTATCCCCCTCGTTTTAAAGACAATTTTACTAAGTCTTAAACGAAGTCTACGGTATGATTTTTTTTGTTTTATAAAAAAGTTTTAAATAAACCAAAAATTGATCTCTTAATTTTTTTTGAAAATCATACATGTTTTTTGTAACATTTTAAGGTATAAAGGCTGATAACAAAACGAGATGTTTTACTTTGTACATTAAAAAACCATATACAGGGTGTCCCACGAAAAGTGGTCCAACCTCTTTAACTTTTGAACCCTACAGATATAGTCATGAAAGTGGGGTCTAGGTATAGTAAAGTGACAATGCCCTATCCGATGAGACAACTTTCAACGCCCTCTAGCGGAAACTTTAGGAGTTATAATTTTTATTTTAAAAACTATTTGAGGTACGTGAAAAAAGTCAGTGACTAAGTTGAAGAGCAGCATCGATTAAGTAGGAAAAGACACCTTAATCAGAAAAATATCTTGAATAAAACTCCTAAATCGAACGCTGAATTAGTTTGAATTTACGTAGTTTTAACGTCTTAAAACGCTCCTCACAAGGCGAAAATGAGAAATTTCCAATTTAATGAACTAAGAATACTTTTAGTCATTTACTTAAGTCTTAAAAATAAAAATTTCTCATTTTCGCCTTGTCCGAAGTTTCTCCTAAAGTTTCCGCTAGAGGGCGTTGAAAGTTGCCTCATCGGATAGGAGGGCATGATCACTTTACTATACCTAGACCCCCTTTCATGACTATATCTGTAGGAGTTCAAAAGTTAAAGGGGTTGGACCACTTTTCGTGGGACACCCTGTATAGTGTACTATCAAGGAATTGCCCCCTCTAAAAATATGTCCTGGATTTGCCCTAGCCAAATCCAGGGTAAAAGTAGACAAAACATTTTGATATTATATATGCTGGGTGTTTCAAAATTGCGTTGCGCGGCTTTTATTCGGAACCAGCGCCTCCTAGGGTCATGGAAGTAAGGTCTACCCCTAGGTAAGTGACCCTGGAGAATCCATTGAGATGTCTTACAGCGCCCCTAGCGGCGAAATTAAAAAGTTAAAAAAATTAATTTAAAAACTAAAGGAGATAGAGCAAAAACTTCATCAACAGTATTGTTGCCAACGTCAAGAAGAACTCACGGAAAAAAATTATCAAAATATCTTGAATATTCGCGGAGATATTAGCCTGTGAAAAAAGCACTTTTTCAGGGGTCAAAAAGTAAAAAGTTCGCATATTTGCAAATTTTTTTGATTAAATTTTGTGTTCTTTCAACTAAAAAAACACAAAACTACACAATAACACTGAAAATTTTGCAAATATACTAACTTTTTACTTTTAGACCCCTGAAAAAGTGCTATTTTCACATGCTAATATCTCCGCGAATATTCAAGATATTTTTCATAAATTTTTTTCAGTGAGTTTTTCTTGACGTTGGCAACAATACTCTCACTGACGTTTTTGCTCTATCTCCTTTAGTTTTTAAATTAGTTTTTTAACTATTTAATTTCACCGCTAGGGGCGTTGTAAGTCCTCTCAATGGATTCTCCAGGGTCACTTACCTAGGGGTAGACCTTACTTCCATGACCGTAGGAGGGGCTGGTGCCGAATAAAAGCCGTGCAACGCAATTTTGAAACACCCTGTATATATATTATTTTGTTTCCCTGCTGGTTCAAAAATATTTAGGTTTGTAGACAACTGATTGTCCTTATATTGATTAATATGAGGTTATGATTATAAAGGATTATTATATAATCCTTTGTAGTAACCTTATATTAATATCTCACAACACAGGGAGAGACAGATATAATTGTTGCACTTAATGTGACCCAATTGGCAAAATTACTTTAAGAAATAAAAAAATTCAAAAATTATCCTGACCAGAATCAAAAATGTAATATTTAGAATGAAGGGAAGCAAATTTATAACAAGATAGTGCAAAACTTAATCCCTGAGCACTACTTGCAGATTTGGAGGACAATTTGTGAACTCTTTTTTTCCCAACCCTTTTCAATAATCATAGGTACAATAGCAAAATACTACAAACCTTGACCTTCTGAATCTTTTACTACTATTTAAACATATACAAATAATTTTTGTGCGATGGAATATTTTTCAATACCATAGATGCAATAGCTTCGTCGAAAAATAAAGCACTTATCTATCAAAATATACAGTTTTTATGACTTCAATAGCCAAAGAATAGCCCTTGAAGCAACAATGAGCTAACTCCAACAGCTTTATATTAGAGTTAGTTTGTTGTTTCAGCAAGCACCTTAATTTTTTATCCACCCTAATATATAAGTTCATGTACAAAAAAATTGAAGAGTGTGACCTGTTTCAGCCTAAAAAATTGCAAGTAAGGGTCCATAAAATGTCAAAGTAGTTCCATTTTACTCCTTTTCTTTCTTCCACTTAATGGTCTTATGGTGTATAAATGAAATTATCAGTTTTAAAATTCAATATGATGTATTTATTTCATAATTACATTTACATTTTCATTAGAAATTGACAATATTTACAAAAAAAATCAAGTACAAAACATCTTATGTATTTTCATTCCATTTTGAGCTTCAAAATATTTCACACGTTTTTCATCTCATTTTGGACTCTCATCTACAAGAAAATCCAATCCATCTTTAAATGCAATTAAAAGCATGCAAAAGTACAATATACATAAAGTGAAAAAAATTTAAAAATACATAGAAAAATATTTAAAATTTAACAAACACAGAAAAAGTTCTATTTGTTTCATTACACAGATCTGCAAAAAAAAACTTTTTTAGAGCTGTTTTGGATATTTCACCTGAACTTTGTTATTTTTGGTGTGCTGAATCCAAAAATGACCTCCATTTTGTCCTGGGACGTCACGTTTTTTGACAATTCAGATTTTTAGGTTTTATTGGGAAATGCCTTAAAATTTTGTAAAATTAACTTTTTATACTAAATTTTTTATTCAAATTTCTTCCGCCAAATCTTTTTTTATGTTTTTTGATGTGCTGAATCTAAAACTGACCTCTGTTTTCTCATAGGATTTCACATTTTTTCACAATTTAAGTAAAAATGTCAATTTTTGAAGAAAATAAAAGTAAATATTTAAAAAAATTATTTTTCGACTCAAACTTTATTTGAAAATAATTTTTTATGATTTCTGGTGTGCTAAATCCAAAAAATACCTCTTTTGATTTTTAAGACACCACATTTTGTAACAAATTGAGAAAATATAGCAACATTTCACATAAAATGTAAGTATACTTAAGAAGTAGATTTGTTAATCCAAATTTATTTTTAAGGTTGTTAGTTTTAAGGTTTTTTTGTGCCCCAAGGTTAAAAATGGTCTCTGTTTTGCCCTAGAATGTCATGTTTCCTGACAATTTGGGTAAAATTGTAAAATAAGTCATTATTTCAATTTTCATGAAAATAGGTTCATAAAATAAAATTATTGTTACATATTCTTCATGAAAATCATTATATAACTAAAATAAACTTATTTACACACTTTAAAGCCAATTTTTCCTCCTCATGAAACTCCCCTTGGTACCTTTACCCTTGTGAGTAGCAAAAAGAACGTTTCTTTGAACTACACAACAAAAATCCTTCATTATTCCCCGATTAAATCTTCCCTAATATTTTCTTTCCATCTCTATAATGTCCTGATGAGATAGTTTACTATGTGTGCACTATTCACAGCTCCTAATTTTTAATATTAAAGGAGCTAGAAATGCACAAAAACTATGAAAAATGGGCAAATTCGAATATAATTTTGCAATTTGTGAAAAATCCTGACGTATAGGATTTTTTTTTCAATATTTTTTTCGTTATCAGCACACCAAAATACATAGGAAATCACTAAAATTATTCAAACAGCTTTTTCGTTGCAGACCTGTGTTATTAGCCTAAAGGGTCTTCTTGTATTTAACTTGTGAATACTTCTTCACAACTTTTACTCTTTACTTATAACTTAAATAGTTTTGAAATCAGGATGGTAACTACAAAATTTGCCAAAAAGGAATGCTGTAAGATGTTTCAATGAATAGCGCAAGGCCCTTCACTATACTTAAACTATAAGTGTAACTCTAAACGTTCCAAAAGTTAAGGTTGTGAAAAAAATATTTTTGAGACATTTCTTGGATAGTAAAATACAGAGGAATAGATTAGAATCATTTAAAAAAGGTGAAGAAAAATTTTTTTTTAAAAAGCAAGTTTTACAGTTGGACACAAAAATCATAAGTAGGAAAACAGTGAATTTTTATACGTACCTAGATTTTTCAGTCCCAAATTCCATCTAAAAAAGAAATCAAAGAACATCGCACATGTGCATAATCTCAAGATTGGTTGCAAGCTTTAGAAGATACAAAACTCTTCAGTGGAGCTTTTTATTAAAGTTTTTTTATAATACCCCTGCTCAAAACTTAGAAACATATAGTAGTAGACAATGAAAACTTAAGATTCTAAGGGGGGAAATGGTTAGAGGGCTTAAAATATTTTCTAAATATAAATTGAACTGTTCAGGTTAAATATTTCATATACAAAATATTTCTTGCTGATACAAATAGCATGCCTTCTCTTTTGAGTTTAAGTCAGAGGACATGCAAATTTTCACAACTACCAAGTAGAGTATACACATTTTTATACTTTCAGAATAGTTTCTGTTTTTGCAAGAAATATAAAACCAACTGTTCAGATTTCGCTGGTTTTTATTATGTGAGTGAAAACCTTGTCATGAAAAATTTAAATGAAATTAGCCAGGGAACTAATACTACTCATAACTTTTTTGAAAATAACTCTTGTAGCATAATTACTACCATAAATTTATTTTGATATATATCTTAAAATATGTTTAATAAATAAAACATCCATTAAAAATTAATTTCACCCATAATGTTTACAAAGCTATCACATCCTTTAAAAGGTGTTGTTAATTACCTAAAATTGCTTTGACATGCTACTTTGGAATGCTGCTTCTGTCTGTTCAAAAGTTGTAGAGAAAAAAAATTTTCCAGTTGAATATAAATTAATTTGAATTATATTCAGACAATGTGAATATTTTAATAGAGGGGTTGTCAACCTTTTAGCCATTCCAACCCCCTTCTTTGGTTTAAATATTTTGTACAACTTCGGTGCATTATAATGTTAAAAAATCCAATAGATGATTTTTTCACTAATAGCATTCAGTATGTTTAGTAAGAAACATTATAACCTATCATTCTCAAAATAGGTAATGAATTACGGTCATTTAATTCAAAAATAATAGTTTTCTTAAGTTTTCCTTTTCCCCCATGTCTTGAGACTCCTCAGATCGGTCCTGCAACCCCAAAGGGGTCTCAAGTCAATGGTTGAAACCCCCTGGTCATGTAGTAATAGTTTAAAATAGCGTTAAATAGGAGTAATTGTGTTTTTAACTAGTTTAACAACAAGTATGCTGTTTGAAAATTATCTAAACAAATAGATGGAACATCTTTGACGTTACCTCCAAAAACAAGCAACTTTTATGCCATGATTAAATGGTCAAAAAATAAAAAAGGTAATTTTTTACTCACCAGCTATGAAGAGTTGTAGGCTTCCAACATTTTATGTAGCTCTAATGCCTCATTGGACTGGTTGAAAATGCAGGATTTTCTGTTTTTATATAGATGATGGTAATCTAAATTCAGCACAACCACCTTTTACTTCCTGTAAAACATAATTTAAGTAAGAAACTATAATTTCAATGTGTAAAGGTTAAATATACGAAGTTTTATTAATGTGGGATTGGTATCTGATTTTGATACTGCTGGAATATGCTAATAATTAATTATATGATCGAGCTTTTTGAAGAGTTTAGCATCAACTTAAACAAAAAATTAAATAACTTACTTTTCCAAAATTTCTACGGAACTTCTTTTCATCTTCTCTTACATATGGAACAGAAATGCAGAAATGCTGTAATCCTTTTGGTACCTATATTTAAAAAAAGGGAGAGAAACTATAAGGAAAAGATAAAAACCTTTAACTTGAATCTAAAGAAAAAGGAGATTCCCAATTCAAGGTATTAGATGATTCGATGTTTTTATCTGCCTTCACCCAAGCTTAAGGGGGTTTCTTTTTCTTTAAGGCCTATAAAGCCTTGAAAGGAAACAAATTGCATTGCAGCATCAAAAATTAGAAGCTCTTATTTTAGGGTTTAATCTGGTGCTAAAAGTCATCAATGTATTAAAAAGCAGAATCCATATAATTCTGCAAAGGAAACTAAAACAGTTTAAGGAGCAGGACTGCCCATAAGGGGGACAAACCTGAAAAATGTCAGGGGGCCTGAAGCATTCATTAAGAGGCCAAGCTCCTAAGGCTTTGTGCCCCCTTCCCAGAATTTGGTCAAAATGAAAAAATATGAGGTAAAACGTTTTTAAGGTTCAAAATTTAAAAATTTTTCTCAGGCTCCCTTTCTTGCACAGGGATGATAATAATTTGTTAAGTGGGTAAAAGAAACTACACTTTCAATCTTATAGATGGTAACTTGAAAGCAAAGTCTATGCCTTAAACACCCTTTGTCAAACCCTTAAAAATTTAAACATACCATATTCAAGGCGGTGACTAGACAAGTGTAGATTTCTTAAAAGATTTTGCTTTCTCCACTAACACTTCAACAAACCATTTTTCAATTTGAACTAATTAGGTTTTAACACTTTTTTATAATAACAGAAAAAGGCAACAGAATTCTTTAATATATTAACAAAAAATAGATTTCTAAACCTGCAAAAAGTAACAAGCAGCCGCTCTGATTGAATGCCTCATGAAACGCAGCAATCTTCAGGTTTTTGTTAAGCTTTACTCATGCTTTTATAGTAAAAATGAGCTACAAAATCATTCAATTATCTTAAACAAATTATATTTTGCATAAAATGTTACATCAAAACAGTTGCATAATTTTACAGCATATTTTAGACTAGAAAAGTTGAGTAAAAGGTCTATAAAAACCGGAAGATTGGCAGCTGTGCTTGTGCAAGATTTCAAAGCATTCCGGATTTTAGGTTGCCGGATGAGGGGTCCGTAACTGTACAAGCATTTGTGAGTGTATATTCAAGAGTAAAAGTGTATTTCCCACACTGAAATTTATCCAAAAACTACATAGTTTTTTAATTTAAAATCAGTAAAAGATCTAGTCAAAATATACTCACTTATTTTCTTAATTCTTTTTTGCTGAGGTCAATCATCTTTACACTATCAGTCCACTCCTTTTCACATTCTTCAATAGCCTTTCTTCTAAAAACAAAAAACCTATAAAAAAATTAACTAGACTGGATTTTTTCTCAAGTATCTCTTTTGGTTGGGTATCAACCAACTCTTAAAAAAACGAATCAAGATCTTTTTTCAATGCAACTTTATTTATTTTTTTTACATTGTTTCAAAAACAGGGAAGAGATTCACAAAGAAGCAAAAAGTGTGAAAAACTGTGCTAACGACGTATCAGCGAAAACACTTATGAATATCTGCTATAAAAAATAATGATATGGATATTTTACTTACCCTATCCATAAAAAAGTTGCTTTAGTTTAATAAAAAAATTTTGAGTTCTAAATTATCGAGTTTAACAGACCCAATAAAAAATTATGGGACTAAGATATAGCACGTTTGAATAAAACATTTGCTTGCTAAAAATAATAAAATCTGTCAACTAAAATTAAAAATCATATTTAATACTCTAAACAAGCTTTCAAATTTTGAAAAAAGATTGTTTCTTGATGAAAAATAGAAACTAAAGTCAAATGCTAATATTTACTATCTAAAGAGGAAAATAGAATGGAGCTCCATTTTAGAAAGAGTGCCTTTATTATATGTAACCAGAAACAATAGTCAGTAGAGTAGCATACAAATAATATTGATCAACTCTAAAATAACCGCAATTCAACTTTCAAGGAACATATTTAGACCATTGATTCAGAATCTGAATTTTTAAATTATCAAAAAAGTCAGAAGAATCACATCCCTGCAAGAAGGTTTAACAGGGTACACCCATAAAAATAATCAGACTTCCCAAATATTCCATTTTTATTAAATAGGTTAGAGCTTCTTTATTCAATCAGTTATTTGCATGTGTGGGGATCACACACATCACTCTAAAGTTAAGTAAAATCACATGCAGTATAATTCAAATAAAATTATAATTTGGGGGTATAATTTTTTGAATTTTAAGACACTATAATTGACTAATCACAAAGAGAAACTGCTTTCAACACATGCATGAAAATATAACAAAATTACAAATTAAAATAAATTATTAGTTGGTAAAACTTCACATTTGAACTATAATTTACAAGAAAGGTTTAAAGAAACAGCAAACTAAGTTTGTAAAAGCTGGTAATGAAAATTATGTTTTGTCTTTTATCAATAAATTTATTCATTGGATACATCAAAGTAGCATTGAATAATAAACCAAATTTAATAACTAAAAAAACATTCACAATTTGTTTCAGGTTCATTTTGCTAAAAGAGTTTAATTTTAAAGATCGAGCAATTTTCTTTTATTTCAAAACATTACTATGCATTACAGAAGGATATGTATTGTTATTGACAACATATCCTTCTGGGAATAATTCTGTTTTTATCCAATGTTAAGTAGAAATATGTCCTTTAGGGCAGGATATAGGTTAAGCATTACTCACCTTAAAATAAGCTGGAGCTCTCTTAATTATCTTCTTTCGATATTGGAATACATTCCATAAAGGCATGAGCACATCTATCCTCCATGGTTAACACTTGCTCCCCAAGAACAAAAAGCTTTTTTGTTGCTGTGAAATACCTTGCTTAACAGGGACATTAATTCCTATAAATATATGAGAATGGTTTAAAATATGAGTATACATACATTAAGCTAGGTTGTTAGTTGTTATCAATTGAAACTGGACCTGAGTTCACCAAAAATAGATGGATAATCCAGTTTAAATGTTTTGTTAAATTAATTATAAACCTATTAAGAGCAAACGCAATTACAACCACATGGAAAAAATTATTTAAAGTAACATCTTTCTTTGTGCATTTACTTATTTTGTAGTTGTTTTGATTGATGTCATGAGACTCCAATCTCAAAATTTGAAATGGAAATGCTGCTGATTAATATCTTAAAAACTTATAAATTTTTACTTTTTCTTAATAAAATATATCTTAAGATTGCTAAGAGAAATGTTAAAAAGAAACATACATGGCTGGAGCTATTTATAGGTTTCAGTAAAAAGGACTAAAAATATTTTTGAAGTGTTAAATATCTGTTTCTAACTCTAAAAATAAATGGAGATAAATTCATATAAACTTCTTTAAATATAACATTTAATGATCCAAGAAAAGACATTTCTAAAAAATATTTTCATAAATATGGGGAATTTGCAATCTATTGTTGTTAAAACTTTGTATAAAAAAGTACACAAATACCTCTACTTCCTTCTATTTCTCTTCTTCTAAATCAATAAAGGAAAACATATCTCTTGGGAACAATGAAATGTCCATTAGTTAATGACTTATAATATGGAACACTAAGGTAGATCTGCAAGAGAGATTATTTTAAAACACATGGTGAGAATATGCATTACTATCAAAAACTATAGAATTGTGATTTGGTATAAATTTTGATGATTTTATTACTGGATAGTGTTAGAACTTTTTCTGAACATGAATTGCTTTTTAAAATCAACAATAATGAAAAATTAAATTTCACTTATTCGGGGTGCTTAGAAATTTATTTAACAGTAAATTAGAAATTTTAGGTTTCCAAAATTCAATGAGGAACAAAATTTATTGTGAGAAAAAGGATTAAGTTTATGTCTTCCAAACATGCTAGGATCTGATAAATAAGAGAAACATCTTTTTTTCTATTCAAGATTTAATACTCTGACTTTTAGATTAAAAAAGAACACTGGTAATGATTTTAACTTAAATTTTGCTATTTTCACCATAAAAAATTCATTATGAGATATTTTTTTGCAAAATTAACGAATTGAAAACACTGAGGAGGTTGAAAATTAAGAAATATAATCAAGGAAATAAATAAACAGCAAGATCTATATTTTGAAAACCTAAGTTTTGCAAACCTAAATATTTAGACAGCTATATTCCTTTTAATCAGGTAAAACATTCGTCCCAAAATATACCTCTTAACCTCTTACCTGATTTCCAATAGTGACCAGCAAATTATTTTCTACACTTGATTCTTCAATGCAATGTTTACAATCTAAAAAACATACATACATTAATAGCAACATTTAAACGTTTCCAGGATATAATTAAACAATTCCAGAAGGTTAAAAACAATTCTTTTATATAACAAAGTTAAATTCTTTCATAAACTAAAAATCTTAGGTTTATAAGAGGCATGTAGCATTTGGGCCAAATTGTGTTGTCTTATAGCTTGCTGTGGAGATAATTTTTTAGATACAATGAAGACCTGTCAGGCCACAAAAAGAAGGCTGGCAGGCCACATAAATCTTGTTGTCTGACGCTTTATATTACTATTGAATTACATTTGCATTGAAATGTTTAGAAAAACGCAACACAAGTTCTGAGTAAAACAAAATTTAAATTGATTAGGGATATAAGATAAAATTTGGATTTAGGGGTGAACTGCATTATCAGTTGATCAAAGGAAAGGTCCATAGTTTAGATACTTTTTGATAGACTGTACAAAGGGTGAACAGTTTAAAGCTTTAAAAACTAAGCACATGTCACTTCTTAAAGCCAATAATCACATTTTTTGGAATTTAGAATTTCAGGTTTGATATTGGATTTAGAAATATACTAAATTTTTGTTACTTACGTATTATCCCATTAACCCTTCAGCACCCATCAAATTCAACAGCACAGCTAGAAACCAGTCAATGGGTTTTGATAAGATTTTTCCAATGGCAGAATAATATGTAGCAACTAAGTTTTACTATATACAGGATTATTGATTGTGATGTCTGAAAACTTAAATTTTTTACTTCCTCTATAGCCCTTAAAAGTCCTAAACAATACAGAGATCAGAATTTGATACTTAGGTTTAATATAGAAATTGAGGACTTTTATTTAAAGCATATTTAAAGATTTATAACCCAAAAACAGGAAGATGGCCTTGAGAGAAAATAATTGTTTTTTATTGATAAGAAAATATGGAAGTTTGAGTAGTTTATATTTTCAAAAAGTTCAAACTACCTAAAACATAAAAATAAAATGTAGGGGAGAACGGGGATGAATGGGACAAATTTCACATTTTTGCTAAAATTGAAAAAAATAAAAAAAATTTCAATCCTGTAACAAGTTTAAAACCAACAATTGAACTCTTGGTTACATTTTAAATGCGTGTATTCAATCAATTACCCATTATTTAAACTCCAAGAAAAGTTTTTATGAGCGCATGTATTTTGTCCCATTCATCCCCGTGGTGGGGATGGATGGGACAGAGTGGGGATGAATGGGACAGTTAAAAAAAGTTCACAAATTTATAAAATAACAAAGTTATTTTAAACATTGCACAACGTTTAGCTTTTTAAAGGAACAACACACTTCTATTTTCCAAAGAAAAAAATTAAAAAAGCATTTAAAGGGCAAAAACAGCCTACATTTATTCGACTTTATGACCAGTAAAATTAACACATAAACTGAAGCAAATGCTTTTGTTATTTCAGCTCAGTGGTTGAAGCTGGTGTTATTTCTATTAATGCTACTCACTTTTTATGGGATTGTACTTTTAGGAGTGCAAATAGATAATTTTTGATGCCTGGACCTAACCCCCAAAGCCATTCCTCTCCTGCAGTAACATTCTCCCTGCCATTTTGAAGGAAATTTTCATAAAAATAGAGCATAAAAACCTAACTTGTTAGAATAATTGTTTAACCATAGCATATTTGAGATGACAGTTGCAACTATTTGCTAATTAGGACTTTGAATATTTACACATGAGATTGGAACATAAAACACAAGTTTAAACATAAATTTTTTCACACTATTTTAGTAAATTTTATCAGAAATTACTTAAATGAGTTGAATATAGCAACCTATTAATGGAAAGTTTTGGAAACGGGAAATGAAGTGATGATGGAACTGTCCCATTCATCCCCGTACCCACTTATTTTTGAAAAACTAAAATTAGACTAGGAAAAAATCCATGGATTTTCTTCATTAAATTGGAAACTATACTAATAAAAGTACTCTTTCAAAACACAGTAAAATTTAAAGCTTTAGTTAAATTATTTTTTAATAAATAATTATAGAAGTAAAACGATAAAAGTTACTTTTGGTATGGGAAAACACATTTAGTTGTCCTATTTATACAAAAATGGAAGCTGTGATGTCAATGAACACAATTTTTTGAATAGGCTAGGTACTACTATCTTATGGCTGAAATAACAAAAATTTAAAGTGAAGTTAAGGTATAAAAAATTGAGCTGTCCCGTTCATCCCCTGTCCCATTCATCCCCGTTCTCCCCTACCATTAATTAATCGAAAAGTTCAAAGGACCAAGAAAATTCCTTGAATTATCCAAGATTTAATATTGAAGATTTCCAAGTAATTCAAGTTTCATAGCAAATTTTATAGATTTGAACAAAAAATTTTAAAACTGAAAATATTAGTTTCCTTACTATTTAATAGTTTTGATATACCTTTTTCTTTCTGTACATCTTGATATCTTTCATGGAAATCATTTTTGGAAACATCACTTTTTGCATTTTCATCTGTTGAATGCCTTGCCTATATAAATTATAAGACTATTTAGCAAAAAAATAAGCTGCTTACAATCAAGTTAACCTTATTGTTTAAATCAAAATGAAGCATTATTAAATATTACCAAACCATAAAGCATAACCAAATTATTGTAAGATATAACGAACTTTTTGTAAATATTTGAGAGATTGAAACCAAGAAGTTTATTAACATTACGTTTTTTTTAGGAAATATCTGATGGAGCACTTTAATAAGCAGTGAAAAAATTGCAGGAAACAAAATTTTGAAAAAATATTCTTCCTGTAGTTAATTTTAGAGTATGGATTACTTTTTTATGAAGTGATAAGAAAATAAACTTTTTTAAAGGTTTTTAAAGCATTCGCTTTTAAAATATTGTAGGTAAGAGATAGTTGATTGGTTTGTCGATAAGACGTATTACCTAATTTGGGATATCTGGTCTCTCTGCAAACGTTCTGATAGGTCCCTGCAATGGTGTTTTCCCTACGACATGTGACCCCTGACGTCAGATGAAAATATCCAATTATAGAAAGTTTTTTCTACCTAAAACCAATCATTATTGATGTCATATCTCAATTAATAATTCTTTAGATGAAAACTAGGTTTCTTATGAGCATCTCATAACATAGCCAATAGTGACAGCTCCTACTTTATAGATATATTGATTAGTTTCTTTTTTTTATATTAACATTATATCAGATTAGGGGTCATCCATAAATTACGTGAGGTGTTTTTTCCAAAATCTGGACCCCCCTCCCCCCTTGGTGAGATTTAGTGAAAATTTTCTTGACCCCCCCCACGTGAGATTTACCTACAACTTTTAAAAATTATTTTCTAAAAATTATTTGCATTTTGTGCTTCATAGCACCTAATTATGTTATAATTAAGTTATAGTCCACTGAAAATAGAGTTGAACCTCGGACAAATTGCAATAAAAGGTTTCTCAACGGTTTTCACTTAGGAATGACCTCAATAATAACATACTAAAAATCGGCCAAAATCAGCCGGGGGGAAGTTTAATTTTTTTTAAATTTTTAAAAAATGGCCGAAAAAATATTTCAAAAAATCAAATTATTAAAATAGAGACTTATGATACATGTTTATAGGCTATTTTTCAGTACTGAATACGAATATACCATTTAAATTTTAAAAAATTTAAAATTTCAATTTTTAAAAATTAATTTAAAATTTGGAAAGTCGAAAAAATTAAAACATCGCTCAAAACCACAAAATAATTGCAAAAGAAATAATTTAAACGGTTTTCAATTAGAAATGACTTAAATAATAACATACTAAAAATGGAAGAAAATCGGACAATAAGAAGTTTAATTTTTTTCAAATTTTCAATTTTTTTGGCCTCAAAAATCGACCTTTTTAAAAACTCTTGTTAAAAACGTTTGAGGCATTTACCAAGGTAATTTTTCCATGTATGTTGTAGGTATATACCTTTATAACATAAAAAAACCACAATTGGTGATTAAATCATTAGTTAATTAATTAATTTATTAAAATTAACGTTGAAAATACAGGTAAAATCTTTCAATCAAGTAATAAGGAAAATATTTGGTAATAAATCATTTTAAAAATAATTAAATTGAAAAAGGACAAAGTATCTTTCAAAAAATTAAAATTTTAAATTAATTTAAAAAATTTAAATTTTTTAAAATTTTTAAATTTTGTATTATATGCATGTGATACATGTCTCTAGGCTATATTTTAGTGCTGTTTACGAATATCACTCCAACTTTTCAATAAAATTTAAATTAACTGTGGAAAAATTGAAGCATAAAAAACAAAATTATTGAGAAAAATGCTTCAATTTTTCCACAGTTAATTTAAATTTTATTGAAAAGTTGGCGTGATATTCGTAAACAGCACTAAAATATAGCCTAGAGACATGTATCACATGCATATACTACAAAATTTAAAAATTTTAAAAAAATTAAATTTTTTAAATTAATTTAAAATTTTAATTTTTTGAAAGATACTTTGTCCTTTTTCAATTTAATTATTTCCAAAATGATTTATTACCAAATATTGTCTAAATATTTTCCTTATTACTTGATTGAAAGATTCTACCTGTATTTTCAACGTTAATTTTTATAAATTAATTAATTAACTAATGATTTAATCACCAATTGTGGTTTTTTTATGTTATAGAGGTATATACCTACAACATCCATGGAAAAATGACCTTGGTAAATGCCTCAAACGTTTTTAACAAGAATTTTTAAAAAGGTCGATTTTTGAGGCCAAAAAAATTGAAAATTTGAAAAAAATTAAACTTTTTATTGTCCGATTTTCTTCCATTTTTAGTATGTTATTATTTAAGTCATTTCTAATTGAAAACCGTTTAAATTATTTCTTTTGCAATTATTTTGTGGTTTTGAGCGATGTTTTAATTTTTTCGACTTTCCAAATTTTGAATCAATTTTTAAAAATTAAAATTTTAAATTTTTTAAAATTTAAATGGTATATTCGTATTCAGCACTGAAAAATAGCCTATAAACATGTATCATAAGCCTCTATTTTTATAATTTGATTTTTTGAAATATTTTTTCGGCCATTTTTTTAAAATTAAAAAAAAATTAAACTTCCCCCCAGCCGATTTTGGCCGATTTTTAGTATGTTATTATTGAGGTCATTCCTAAGTGAAAACCGTTGAGAAATCTTTTATTGCAATTTGTCCGAGGTTCGGCCCTTTTTTTCGCTATTTTCAGTGGACTATTAAAAAAAGTTGACGTGAGATTTTAATCGACCCCCCCCTTGGTGAGATTTGGTGAGATTTTTCCAAACCCCTCCCCCCCTTTTTGACCTCACGTAATTTATGGATGACCCCTTATTCGGACTAAGGGGCCATCCATAAATTACGTGAGGCGTTTTTTCCAAAATCTGGACCCCCCCTCCCCCTTGGTGAGATTTAGTGAGATTTTGCTGGACCCCCCCTTCCCCCCAAGTGAGATTTACCTACAACTTTTGGCTAATGAAGCGAATCCGGCCCGTAGATTTTTGTCGCCAAATTTTGGCGATAACCGTGGCGATCGCGGTTTGTTTCTGGTCCTTCTCTCTCCTAGAGGTTCTCTCCGACCGCTCCAACCCCACCGGTTCCTCCATGGCAACCCCGCTGCTCTCTTATCGCTTCTTTCTTCTTAGCCACACCCGGCCCCGCCTCATCCAAGCCTATCGATGCTGTGTCCTTGGGTTTGACAGCTCCTTATCAAAATTCAGTGGTTTGAAATTTAAAAATGATTGGACCCCGCTTGTTTTAATTTAATTAAGCGTTCTCAATGCTTTTTTGCTCCTTGCCATTTCTTTTCGAGTTGGATGCTGCTGTTGGGAGGTCGGGCGAATTTTGCTCTGCTGCACGGACAAAGGAGTACGCTTTAACGGTCCATCTTCGGCATTTCAGGTACCAATTTCGTGCATTTCTCTATGATTGCTAGATTTTCTCAGCTGTGATTCCAATGTTCTCCAAGAGTTATTGCAAATACAAGTTCGTCTTGGTCAGCAATTTCTTTTGGTGATACCAGTCTCATGAGTACATGCTGTTCATGAGGACATGCTGGGGTACCAACAGGGTTAAGGATCAATTTGATTCTTATCCTACTGAGTACGTTTAGATAGAGCTCCGTCTCACCAGCTGAGAAAATGCTATCATTCATCGAGATGTGCTCGAAATTGTACCCGCCCCAAGAGATGGATCCTCCGGCTGCTTCGGCGTCGGTTGACCCATCCACCTCAACCTCCGCGGATTATCCCGTAGCATCAACGTTGTAATCTCCCCGGCGCGACATCAGTTTTTGTTTGGATTGTATCCCCTTTCAACGCAATCGGATTACTTACAAAAGGTAAGATCGCTGTTTTTAGCGATTTTTTATTAATTTTTCCATTCTGTCGCCAAGCATTCTGCTTGGCGATGGAAAAAAATCGCCAAATTCACCTACGGGCCGGATTCGCTTCATTTACCCAACTTTTTAAAAATAAATTTCAGTTTCTTATCCTTTCTCATACTTAAAAAAAAGAAAATCGTATAATTTCTAACTTAAAAAGTTGACGTGAGATTTTAATCGACCCCCCTCCCCCCTTGGTGAGATTTTTCCAAACCCCTCCCCCCCCTTTTTGACCTCACGTAATTTATGGATGACCCCTAATCAAATTTTAGTTATTTGTTCTGACGATTAGATTACGCTCATAATTCCTGCTTTTGCAATTTATGCAAAAGACAAAAATTACTAGTATGAGTTCAAATACTGGGCAGTTCATCCTATTTTGAAGTTTTTCTTATTAACACTAACACATGAAGAACTGTAAATGCATAAGAACAAAGGACGCCTAATTATTTAAGACAATTTGAAAGAATAAGAGTTAAAAAATCATTAGTGTACAATATCATTGAAAAAGTTTTAAAAGCTGTTTTGCAGAGATTTTTTGTATTTATGTATTTTACCTACCACAATAAGATATATTTATTGCAGAAAATAAAAATTAAAATAAAAAATCACCACGCAATTTCAATTAAACGATCTTTTCTTACTTAACAACACACTTTGAAAGGTTGTTATGAGACAACACCGCACATGCAGAAATTCTAATTTTGTTGACAAAACAAACGTTTTCTTTTGGGATGTTACAGTCATAGTTATATTGAAACGTTGTAACATGGAAAATTGATTGGATCTGCCGGATCAGCCTTCTGCCAAAAAATTCTCAGCACAAGAGGCTTCGCTGCAATTCACTTGAATACATATTTTGATGATGGGTTTTCCTCCCATTTAGGACTACAGAAACCTTTTTCCTTCCAAATTATATTTGATCCATATCGGTTAGATCCGAAGATTCATGTAGAAGTGTAAAGGCGGGAACAAATCGGATTTAATCCCGGGGGGCCATTCAAATATTACGTAAGCACATATTTGGTCATATTCCCCCCTTGTCGGCAAAGATAAGCAAACCTCAACCCCCCAACCATAATTACGTAAGAATCTGCCGCCCCCCCCCGAAATTCTGACACCCCTTTTAGTAAGTACTGTTTTCTTTCTCCTTGAAAATTAGGTGACATACGCAAGGAGCTGTCCTTTTTGGGTGTAACCCTGACACCCGTATTCTACTCAAATTGAGTTAATCGCGTGGTAAGTGAAACCCTTTGAGATTGTGTTTCAGAGTGTGTTAAAAATCGGTATTCCACTGCCTAGGATGACATTACACGGTTTTCCAAAACTCAGTCTTGGTCGGCATTTTGTCCGTCCTAACCGAAATAACTAATCTGACTATTATAAGGTAGTTTCAATAATTAAAATATATTTCATGGACCTAAAAACTCTTCAAACAATACAAAAAATTGATTATACTACCTACAATATTGGTTAAAAATGAAAATATTATTTTCTTCAATCAAGCTTGTGCTGCCATCTATAAATCAGAAAGCTAAATGAAACCACTTCAGGTTATTGTAACTCCAGCAGACTATTTTAAGTACATTAATATAACCTAATCTTGTAAAAACACTTTTTTTACAAAGAAAGAAAAATATTCCATCTTAACATGCACCCAATGACAAATATTTTAATGAATAAAATATTAATCCATAATATCGTAGTAATAGATTTAAGATGGCGGCGAATTGCCTGTTGGCAGCTTGGCAGTACATTTTAATGTGACTACGCACAGAAAACATAGTTCCTTCGCAAAATAAAGATGTTGTTTCAACTAGATGTTGAATATTAATTTCTAAGAGCGCTTTTTGATGTACAAGAGCTATTAATCTGAAAATAATGAATTATTTCATGAAAAAACATTGTAAACTTTGTCGATATTCACGGTAATTCAACTTACCGGCCAAATTTACCGGATTACAATTAACCCCGAATAAACGTGGTTTTAGGAGGAGTAGAATACGAAAAAGTCCAAAAAACAGGGTTAATCCCATGAGAATGAGTTACGACGTTTGTGTAGAATACAGCCGTAAGGGTTCAAAAATGAGTCGTAACACTACTTTTGGGGGTTAAAATTTCAAAATTACGTCAGATTTCCCAATTCCATTTTTTGTTAAACTAGGGAGCTACCGCCCCCTGCTCGCTATCGCTCGCCAACCCCCGTTAACTGCTGACGCAGACAAGTTTGAACCGCTTCGCAATTCCTCACAAAACCAGTGCTAGAAGTGCGGGGGGACGCGGGGGGACGCGTCCCCCCACTTTTCGTAAAAATACCCATCCGTCCCCCCACTTTTATTCCCATTAAAATCCATCCCCCCACTTCTTAATTCCACTAAAAATCATCACCCCACTTCTAAAACCACTGAAATGCTTCGCACCGCTTTTTGAAAAAAAATTACAAAACCCCCTCGTCAACGTTGTAGCCCGTGTGTTCATATTGAGAAACCGTCCTCCAAACTTCTCTCAACACACGTAACGTGGAGGTCCCTCTGTTCTCATCTTCCGAGGAATGTTTGACAGGTTTATTAGAATGAGTCGAGGTGGGTTTTTTTCTAAGAAAATACGTTTTACACGGGAGACTATCCTTGCATTACAAAAACTTGTAAACAAATTGCAGGGAGAGCTTCTACGACCCCCTAAAAGTATAAACAACCGTCTCCCCCTGTTACAGAAAAGGTATGCCACAGAGATTAACCAAGAGCACATATTCTCCTTTTCAGAAGAAGTAAAAACGTAAAAACAAAAAAAAGGCAGGAATATTTGTGAGAGGGGAGATGATGTGTGTGGCTCAAAACAATTATCATTCTCAGCGGTTGCTGTTTGAGCGCCTTTAGTTCTCTTCTGTTATTTAATACTTAATTTATATCCTAAATTCTAAATTAATCTGGTGAGTAGTTGGTTTCAAGATAGAAACATGCGATACGGAATACGGATGCGAGGACAGAGAAGTGAAAAATTTACCTCAAGTTAAAAAGGATCATGTGGAGAATCAAATGAACGATAACGGTATTCATCAGGTGGGGTTTTTATTTCTTTAAATATTTAAAATACTGGGCTTATTAGCACTTGAATTTAAGTGTATTTCTCTAAATCACTTTATTTACAACTATTTTTATACTAAGTAAACTTTTATAAGTTTTAATATCTGTTATTAAATGAAGCACTTCATTCTGCATTTTTAAAAATTAGTTTTCTTTAAATTTATATGAAAATATGCGATTTCAAAACTACTACTACCTAAATTTTAGTTTAAATTATTTAAGTTTTACTTAATTTGGGCTCTATCCAAAGAGGTTGTTAGGGGTTCAATCTCCCCTAAAATTCGGCTTTTTATAAAATGTGTATTGTCCCCTCTTGAAAATTCTGGAGGGTACAAGGAGTGGTTCTCTATGTGTGTAAGAAAAGGGTCCAAAATGTCCAAAAATGAGTTGAAACACTACCTTTTAAGATCAAAATTTCAAAAATTTTCTGGGGGAGGACCCCCAGACTCCCTCTATTTTTGGTGCCGCGACATTTAACATAAATAGAAAAAGCTCTACATAAAAAGTACGCGAAGGAGAGACATTTTGTGTGGTAATGTAAATTTATGAAGTAATGAAACGGGAAACTATGTTTAATATGCTGTATTATAAATAATGTGTTTTGTGTATAATAATGATAGCATTTGAAAATTATATGCATGATATTTATTCACTCAGGGGGTATTTGATATATTTGTGTTTAACAGGGGTTAATCTAAAATCCAATAATTAAATAAAGGTTCACAAACGAAATTTCTTTATTCTCCTTTAAAAAATAATTAGATAGAAGTAACAGCAGCATGAGTAAAATTTAGGCATCATTATAATCAATCAAAATTCAGAAAAAATGCTCAAAATACATATTGAACTATTTAGGGTTTAATACTTTCAAAAAATATACGCATACTATTCAAAAAGTATTAATGGAGGTAGGCAACAGAGTAAAAAAAATTCTGGGAGGGGACTTGGGCTAGGCCATCACCCCACTTTTAATTCACCCACTTCTACCACTGCACAAAACCCTGCTCACTGCACTTACTCACTTTATAAAACATTCTTAAAACAGGGTTAGTACTTCTCCGGGGTATTCTTTCGAAAATGGTGGATATACTTACATTCAGTAGCGGAAATTTAACAGTTCCTTTATGGTAACATTATTTGGCGGGTCGCCTTATAATTCCAAGAAAATTAACAACAGAGCAATGTAACATTCCTTTACCATTTCCCCAAGGTAATGTGTTTTTCACAGATCCATTAAGAAGCACTGAAACATCTCAGGAATAAATTTAACTTTCTTAAAATTTGTAACTATTTTCATCGATTGGCTGTGAAAAATGTAGAAATTACCGTAAACATCACGAAAATTTAGAATTTTATCTTCATGAGAACAAACGTCGAAGTTGTGTCAGTTTCATAGCAATGACACAAATGTTTAGACTTCAAACATTTTCGATTTTTATCTTAATTTCTAAAACAGTCCCCCGTGTTATCTAGTTGTTTGCGTTTTGGCATTATGAAATAAGGTGTCACATTTTACTACCTTAAAAAACATACTTGCAAAAGAATATAAAAATAATAATAATTGTAAAAAATAAATGCATAGGTTCAAAATTTCCGAAAGCGAGTTTATATTTTGTTGTAAATATGGTAATGATTAGGTTGCCACAACGACAAAGATAAATGTAAAAATATTAATTTGTTATTTAAAAAATAGAAGATAAATTATTTATACATAAGTTTTAAATATAATTAAAACCGTTTAAACAACAGAAAAATAACCCAAAATATATTTTTTAAATTCGTGTTATAAATAGAAAGATGATTATTTACAGTGGGTGGCCATTGAATTAGGGACACTTCCCAGATTTTAGTTTTTTCAAGTTTAACAGCATTTTTTGAACTCGTATTTTGGTTTTAACCTGGTAGGTATTTTTTATTTACAAAAGAGTGTTATTGAGATCATAAATACAGCAAATTTAAGGTACAAAACTATTTTTTTATTTTTTCATAAAGTAATTAAAAGTTGTCCTCTAGAAATCGTACAGTTTAGTGATACCATTCTTAGCTGCAATTATAGCTTCAATAAGTAAAGGAATACAGACTTATGCATATTTTTGGGGTTTGCTGCCAAGATTTCATGTTTTTATAACAGTTTTAAACATTTTGCTCTTTGAGGTGATCACTTTCTCAGCGATTGATTGTTTTGTGAGCGTTAACATGGTCTCGAGAAGGTTCAAATGTTATTTGATACCTATTCAAGCGAAAAAAGCAATGTTTTTCATCCATATAGGCAGTAACGGTTCTATATTTATGGAAAAGGGACAATTTGTGCATAAAAATAATGTTCATTTATTTAACTGGGAACCATTTTTCGAGTTGTAACCAGTAGCCGCATTTGTAGTATTCGCTTGCATTGGGTTGCTTCATGACCCTTTTTACGACTTGTAGGTGCTCTATTCCCTTCGCTGACATCCTAGACCTCACCATGAGACTAACCAGGTGTTAATACAGCTCTCTCAAGACAGTTTGAATATAATTTTTACCCAGGGCATTGTGGAGAAATTAGCTTCAGTTGATCATAACTTGAAATATTGATTCGTTAGAGAGGCCTACCTTCAAGATATTACCAAAACTTGTTATTAACCATCAAAACTGTTTGAAAATTGTTTCAATAAGACTCCAGTCCTTAACAGTCATATTTCGAGGATATTTGGTGGTTTGGCCCTCTGAATTCGCATCATATGCTTATAGCACTGTAATGGAGGATTTACACCACTGCTGTAAAAGAGACATCAGCGACATTTTCGGCATATTTTAGTACCCGCTACTCACAAAAGATGGCGCTCGCCAATTGGTTTATTGGAATAACAATTGACGAGCGCCATCTTTTGTGAGTAGCGGGTACTAAAATATGCCGAAAATGTCGCTGATGTCTCTTTTACAGCAGTGGTGTAAATCCCCCATAATGCATGTTTTTCTTTAACCCAAGAACTAATGAGGTTCTCTTTGGCTTAACGACTATGGACTGTCATCTTATGAATTCTTTTATTCCTTCATTTAAATTTGTCAGAAAATAGTGTTTTATGATTTTAAAGACAGATATATCTGGTTTTGCGATTGGTACGAGGAGCGGTGATCCTTTTCTGGTCACATTTTCTGCATTCTGTGGTTTGTTTTGATCAAATTAAAATTTTATTTACCAAACAAAAGACTTCGAAACACTTATAGAAGTTGTTATGTCTCTCTGGAAGAGTGTAGAGTTAAGAAATAATGTCAGTATAGCTCTACATTTTCTTGGGGGCAGGTCTAAGTTCTTAAGAGTGCTAAAAAAGTACAATTTCATTTTTTTGGCGTAAAAATCATAAAATAATTATTAAAAATTAGCGAAAGAAAGGAAAAGCAATATATTACAAGTATGTATTTTTATTAGTTTAAACAAAAATATCTGGTAAAAATTTGTTTCTAAATAATGTGAGCAAACTTTCTGCAGCAGTAGTTATTAGCTAACACAAACTAACATCAACCACTTTGTGAGTAACGTCACTTTTTTCAAATATGGCGACGATATCTGGTGTTGTCACACATAAAAAACAAAATTAACAATACCAGAAGCAATTCCAAATAAAAACTCCTCATAAAAATCAATTTATCCGCTCACAAAATTATTTGAACTTCAAATTTCATAAAAATGAGCACTGTCCCTAATTCAATGGCCACCCACTGTAATTTATTTGAATATTAAAAACCAGTGAAATATGTTTTCAAATTTTTTTTGAAATTCAGTTTCTTGCTTTATAACTGCAACCTTATCCGTAATCTAAAAAAATGGAAATATTTTAAAATTGAGATTTTTTTTAGAAATTCTAAAGGCACTTTGCACATCCCCAAAAGAATCCGGACAGTTTGATACCAAATATGTGTTATACGGATCAGTAATTAAAAGGCCTTTCCCTGGAAATCGTTCACCAAAAACTTTTTTTAGAATAGAGAGATTTATTTTTGGTTGAGTTTGAAATTATTTATGCAAGAAACAAGATATTTTCGAAAATGCAGTATCTTACGTAAGCACCCCCTCCCCCCTTGTCAGAAAAAATAAGCAAAGAGCGAACCCCTTCCCCCTTAGGTGCTTACGTAATATTTGAACGGCTCCCGGGAATAAATCCAAAAAACCAAAACAACCGGGTTTAAACCTGGAATAAACCCAAAAAGCCGGGTTTATTCCCGAGATTAAACCCGGTTTTTTCCAGCCTTTACACCTCTAGATCCAAGGAAGAGCCCGGTACCACTGAACCTAAAGGTCGCTGAGATTGATGGACTAATACGTTACCTAATAATTCAACTTAGAACACATTTATGTATTTTTTTATTCTAAATTAATATTCATTATAATTTCTCTTGTAATAAATATATTACTGTATTACACTTGTGTTAATTCAATGCTGATTTTCCAATTTTATATTTAATCAATATTTTTTCTATTTCGGAAATAAATAATGTTTTAACCTGCATAAAATTTTGAATTTGTTTTCTCTGCATTTTTTAATTCTAAAAACTCGAAAACTCAAGAACTAATCAAATCAAAAGACTAGCAATTGGTGTCCTTTGTACGAAAATTTTTAATTCTTTTAAAAGTTATATGAATCGGGATAAACTATTCTTTGAAAAATTTTATGAATTAAAAATAAAATTTTAACTTAAACTTTTGTTTCTTTTTTATTTCTATAAAAGGGACATTTCAACCGAATTTCAAGTTTATAAAATAAATTTATCTCGTGAAGAAAAACAAATTTTAAATAAATTTTAGTTCGTCCTATAATACTCCCTCAAAATATATTTTAAAAGAACAATTATTTCAAAACAATGAAAAAAAAATCATTTGAAAATGCAACCCTAACAATGCAAAATGTATAAAAGCTCCCCTCATTTAGATAGGTGCTTATTGAATTGGCTATTTCACCCAAATATTTCTAAAAATTAGGTTCATACTTCATTCTCTTACTTTCTAAAATATTAATGATTTAGTGAATAGCATTAAAACATAAATGAATGCCTCGAACTGTCACATTTCCTCTAATTTGAGCCAGGAAACTTGTTAAACAACGTAGACTGGAATTTTTAGCGTATTTCATAGAAGATACGAAAATTTCCTATACTCCTTTGGATTAAGCAGTTAAGTCTCAAAAATAAAAATTTAAATCACTCATTTTCAACTAGTATTTTATTAAATAAAATACTAATTTACAAGCAGATCAATTATTTAGATAAGAACATAGGTATAAAACTTCAATATCCTAATAAAATGGGGTTTTTTTTTCAGTTGAGACCCTTATTCAAAATCTTCAAGCACCAATTCAATCAATTTCTTTCCACGAAGTTTTGCATTGCCTTCGCTGCACGTTCCAGTCAGTCTTTTGGGAAGTTTTTGGCGGTAAATCCATTTAATTCTTTCATCACAAACGAATCCTTGATTACCTGAAAAAATGAAGGTCAAAATGTTTTAGTTTTTGGAAAAGGCAGTTTGTCACATTCACAAGTAGGTTTTTCCGTAGAAAAATCTTTGGTTCATACTATTTTTTTCTACTAAATTACTGCATTACAGTAGGTATTTAGTGGTATGAAGTTATATTATAGGGGGTATTCTATTTCATCACCTCCACATTATGACTTCACGATTTTATAGCTTTTAAGTCAGTACTTGTTATTCCCAAAGAAACACCATTATTGGTTCGAGAGCTCTAAAAAACGAGGCTTACTTAATAATAAATTTATTAAAGAAGGCTTTAAATTCCATTTTTTAGTCGTTATGATTGTTTCTCCAACTTAGTCATTTAATTTTTTTTAAAAAATAATAGTACTGTTCTTTTAAATGAATCTCAGATACGTATACTTACGTTCCAAATAAACTTCATCCAACTGTCCCCAAATTCTTCCCCAAGTGGATTCTGGTATTGTTTTTAATTGGTTTCCTGATAAATTAACATCGAAAAGGGCAGGCATGTCATCAAATAAGTCTTCAGGCAACTCTGTCAGCTTCCCAAAACTAGCAAATACATAAGCTTTATTAATATTTTCTTTAATTTAATACGTTATAAATCAAATAATAAATATTCCTTTGGATTAAGATTAATTTTTAAATATTTGTTTCCTTAACTATTGATGAGACAGGCACCGCACATACTATAATTTATCAAGTTGAGGCTTTTATGCTTATGAGTTTTTTTAGCTTTTCTGCACAGTGAAATTTGGTTTTTCAATATAATTGGATGAAAATATTTTATGATGTCGATTTATTTATAACGGCATCAGTTTTTTAGTGTCAGTATAACATTTTAAACTATTAGGCATAATATTTCTCTTCATTCTTGCTTGGACATCATGGTAAAATTTTACAATGATACCAATAAAGTATCATGTTTAAATTATTACATTTTCCCCAAATATTTTCATTTTGTTGCACAAAACTAATTAACAATATAGGTAATTTAAATTTTTCTATATTTTTTGGCCTAATGTATAAAATAATTATATAGAACTATTCGGAAATGGTAAGCAAAGCTGAGAAAATTTTGATGAGTAGATAAAAATCATAACTGAAAAAGAGATATTAGGGATCTCCCACATCCCTAAGATTTTTTCCTTGAAGGGTGATACAAAGGTCAAACATGACTTATGTTAGAGAGAAAAATTTTCTTTCTTTTTAATGTAATGCGTATTGGAATTTCTCTTGAAAAGATTTAAATTTCCTTTGTCTCACTAATTTTTAGATAAAAAATTGATAAAAAATGCATTGCAAAATTTTTTTCAGTATTCTCTACATAATATCTATCAACAGTTTTAAAAAAGTTGTAAGGACTTCCTACCTCATTTCAAGGAGAAATAATTTCTTAGCAGGTCGAGGAAACATGGATCTGGATACTTTTTTAAAACTATTGTCTCCCAACCGAATTTGTTCAACGTTTTCTAACTCAGCAAAAGCCCTATCTCCAAGTTCTTCAATATCATTTGCTTCCAAACTGACCTGTTTTAAAGATGCAGGTCCTCCACTGAACCAGTCATTGCCCAGTCTCTTAATATCATTTGCTAGGAATGACAAGTATTCCAGACTCTTCAAATGACCCAATGGAAAAGTCTCCAGATCTTTTACTCTTTTGTTCACACTTCCATAAATGTACAAACGTTTCAATGAATTCTCTAATCCAGTAAATGGCTTGGATCCAAACGAGCCTATTTTACAATGTTCAAAATGGAGATTCACTGACTGGTGGCCAAGAAAGAAATCGGATGGAATATCTCCCAGGCTGGATTTCCAGAAACCGAAGGACATATTTTGACCTCTCGTCTTTTCCAGCACAGGATACAATTTATCAAGCCCTCGGAATCCTTCGCAGCCTACAGATGTTAGGTAATAGTCATTATGGCAAAAGCACGGGTAGATAGCCTGTCTATCGGGGCATGGTGGAGATTCACTCAGTACAGCAGATGCCGTACTCAGCAAAACTCCAGTGATTATCCACAGAGACATGCTAAAAGAGGTAAAAAAATATTATACTTGATATTTGGCTTATTTTTTACTTAAATATTAAAACGCAGATTTAAATTTAGTACATAAATTTTGTAGTTGTAAGAGTGAAACTCATACCCCAATAAAATATCAAATATTAATATTTAAATAATAAAAACTCGTGTCGAAATGTGTACAGACGAGAGAAAAAAGTTACACAATTAATTCCTGAATGTTTTGAGCAAAAAAATTAATTGAACTTCCTATTTTACCCTTAATTGAATCGTCCGTTGGAAGAAGGGGAAAAAGTCCAAAAACCAAGTTTTGAGAAAAATCGGAAAAAAAAACTGTATAAGCAATGGAATTTTAATTGTATAACCAACAAATTTTTACTGGAAGTTTAGAACTCTATTTAAAATACAGAGCAATCATCAAAACAAATATAAGTATATTCAAAAATATTTTACAGTCAAAGTAATTTGATGGACTTATTCCCTTCTTCCACCTTATGAAGTTTTTCTGATGAAAAAAAAATTATAAAAAACCAGTAAATTCAAATTTAAATTATATTTTTCTTTAGTTTACACCACCAAAGGGTGAAATAAAAAGAATAAGACTTATAAAATTCAAAATTATACAGAAACTGATTTATTAAAGCAGTATCAATGGAGTGAGTGAATATGAATGGAGTCAAACATTCCATGCATAAAAAAGTTTGAAAAAAAATTGATACAGTCTAGTCCGCTTAATGTGATCGCAATTGTCCGAGACTAAACTGATAACATTATCCGATTGATAACAATAAGCGATCTCATAAAAAAAACAGCAAACAGTGTTACTAGATTGTTTGCTTTAAAATCAAAATCATGTAATCGTAATAAATATATTTAGAACTCTATTTTTAAACTAGAAAAATTTTTAAGGAAAAATAAGAGTAGTTCAGTTAATAAAATTATAATAATCGCTTACTGTGTATTTTTATAGAAAGGTCTCTCTTTTTTCCGCTCCATTATTATATCCTTCCACTCCAATAAACCACTTATTATTACATAATCTAAATTTCATTAAACAAGGGAAAATCAAAATCTCTTATCAGAAACATCTGCAAAGCGTGGATCTTGGTGTTTCTTTAACCAATCACAAGTATGGAATCGGACCCCCCCATAACCGTTTTTCTTTCAATATAATATACGGAATGTTTTATTTTTCTTACCCATACTGAATTTCAGAAAAAAGAAGCGCCAGATGTTCTCATGGAGAAAGTTTTAACTGGTAAAATTAGACCTTCAAAATGAAACTCGAACCCAAGAGCCATCGTTTTAAAGGGGATATGGACAAATTTTGATAATATTAAGCGGATTGATGATTCATGGTTGATCACATTAAACGATGTATTTTGCATTAAATTAAATAGGAATGATCGGGACCTGTCGATTCCGATAACATTATCCGATTGATAACATTAACCGTGATCACATTAAGCGGATTCGACTATATTAAGAGAAAATTTTATTTTAACTTAGTTGACAACACAAATAATATGAAAAGAAAGACAAATTTACTTAAATCCAAACTAACTTAAAAAATACAATGAATGGACATCGATTTCACAACTTCAAGGGTCAATATCTCCCTATAGGGGTTAGTTATCTTCCCCTCTTTTCACCCATGTGTAGAGCAAAGCTTGGAGATTGTTTTGAGCACAAAAAGTCAATTTGTCATTTTTTAGACTCATTCCCTTCTTCTAACTAACGATTCAATTAATAATATGATTTTTGATTAAACCCCATAATTAACAGAATAATAATTATATACGATATAAAGTTGTCTGCGTGCAATTTAACATGGCTCCTCAATTCTCTCTCTACGCAGGCATTCTATTAAAAACGATGAGAGCACAAATAGTTGGGTGGCTTATTACAAAAAAACTGCAAAATGTGATACTTTCATGGAACTTTCAGGAATGTTAGATAATCATATAAGAACTAAAAATTCGATGGAAGCCCAAAATTTTAGGGTGTGGTTTGACCGTTATGACGTCATAACAAGATGGCGACCAAGGGCTTATATTCGGTTCTTTTAATGGCAGAAAGACATTTTTGGGGTCAAAAATATGATTCTGATGACAAAACGTGCAATTGGTTTTAAAAAGTAACTTAAATTAAATAAAAGTTCAAAATACAGTCAATCGGAAGTTGCTTCTAAAATTTTTTTTTTAGAAAAGATGTTTTTTCGACAGTTTTACATGTTTTTTGGGGTGTTCTTCTAGTTCATTTCCCCGTGGAAGGTCGGCTTCATATCAATAAACGCAAAAAAATGTGAAAATTGCCAAATTTTTTACTCTATCTTCGGGTTTTCGCTTATTAAAAAAATATTAGTTTCTAGAAAATTATTTGAACTACAAAGTTGGAGTAAAAAAATTTCCTACAAAATGCACCCGTCAATTTTTATTTTCCGAACAATAGTTTTTCCGTTAAAACTCATTGAAAAACAGAATTTTAACACACCATAATTTAAACAGAGGATGTTTGTTTCTCCGTTTTTCAGTATGTTATAACGGCAAAACTATTCTTCGGAAAACAAAAATTAAGTAGTGCATTTTGTAGGAAATTTTAATTACTCCAACTTTGTAACTTAAATAATTTTCGAGAAACAAATATTTTTTTTGAATATAAGCGAAAATCCAAAGAAAGAGTAAACATTTTGCGATTTTTTCGCATATTTTTGCGTTTTTTTATATGAAGCCGACCACCCACGTGGTAGTGAACTAGATATTCGGTATCAGCACCCCAAAAAATGAAACCGTCGAAAAAAATAAATTTTCTACAAATTTTTTTTGACGCAACTGGTGATAGACTGTATTATTTCAAGTTTTTATTGAATTTTAGTTTCTTTTTAAAACGAATTGCATGTTTTATCATCAGAATCATGTTTTTGACCCTTAAAACATAACATTTGACCCCAAAAATGTCTTTCTGTCATTAAAAGAACCGAATATAGGCCCTTGGTCGCCATCTTGTTATGACATCATAACGGTCAATCCACGCCCTAAAATGTTGGTCTCCCATCGATTTTTTAGTTCTTATATGATTATCTAACATCCCTGAAAGTTTCATGAAAGTATCACATTTTGCAGTTTTCGGGCATTTTTATGTAATAAGCCACCCAACTACAAAATAGAAAATTGAATTGGAAAGTGGATCACTGGTGACTTTATAATCAGAGTAGAGGAGGATCCACAACCCGATTACTCTAAAGCTGAAAAATCTCTTTAACTATTAATATAAGTCAAAAGCAAGCCTAAAACTAAAAGTATTATTTAGATACTGTACGTTTAAGAAAAAAGCATAAAAAACTAAAAATTTATTAAACCTATTTTATAAAAATTGTGTAGAATTTATAGACTTTTCACAAATACCTTTTTCATATCTGAAGAGTTATATTCTAAAAATCAACATTCTATATACACGAAAAATTGCAGGAAACTGAATGGTAAGGAGAAAAGCGATAAAAAAATATATCGATACTAATTAAAAAATTATCCATTTACTCGGAATCTGAATTTTCAGGTATTAAATATATAAAGACAGTTCTTACAAATTTAAAAATATTATCAGCTATTAAATTATAGAACTTACCTTTGTAATTGTTTCTCAAGACGTCGGTGTGGACAAACTAAAATTTTCTTAATCACCATTTATATGTTCAACAAGATTAAATCTGTGACCAGGTGCTGAAATTCCCATCAAAGAAGGGTTCAAAGATAGTCTTCCTTAAAACAGCATTTTGAATTCCTGTGAGACTTTTTAAGCACTTATTTGATGAATTAATTTCACCCTTACGTAAGCGCGTCTAAATTAGATTTCTTTCTTAGCGAAAAATTAAATTCCATTTCAATAGATATCAATAACATTAGTAAGTGGATAATTCTGTGCTAGAACTTTCCCTTTAGAAAATATATTTCTTAGATTAGATTAGAATTGAATATTCTTAGAAATTTATCCCATATCAGTAATCTTTTTCTTAAAATTTTTCAGTTAATTCTTGTAAAGAAATACTTCTCAATATGGTGTACACTTCCAATTGGGTACAAATCGATGGGACATGACAGCTATAAAAATTTGGGAATTTCTAAACAAATTTTATAACTTCAAATTATCCCAGATAACTAAAAAACTAATCGAAACCATATTTTTAATATAATATTAACAAATCTTTCCTCTCCAGAGCCCCATCCTCTATTGTAAAACCGAGGTTTCAATCCAAGAAATTTAAAATTTTTATGCACCATGGTTCAAGTTTTACCTTGCAGTTTATAAAAAGCTACATTTAGCCTCTATTGTATGCATAGGGAAAATAGGAGTCAAAATCCCGGAGGGTGAAATCTTGGGAAGTGGAATTGGGAAATGAGCAAAATTGAATCATAAACATTAAACACCCTCGAAAATTCTCGAGGGATCGATGCACTAACTGCAAAATACAAAAATCACTTTTCTTAAGTAACATATTGAAAACCCCCGACACTTTTTAAAACATTGCTGACGCGTACCCATCAGCACACCACTCAAAATCGATGCAGAACGGTATGATAAGTATGTTAGATTTCCGATAAAAAGTACTACAGTCAGAAAAAATAAATTACAGGAAACTGGGTAGCTAGATACACGTTCGATTTAAGTTTCAAAAATATTGGGAAACCGTATCCTTTACAAACACAGTATGGGATGGAGACACATGGGGGGTTCAATCTCGGAACCCATTATAAATTCCCTTAAGGCACTTAGAAGTAAAATTGATCGCTTTTCCTATTCTTAAGCTCTTCTATGGTCCTTCAAAAAGCTTTTAAATTGAAAATGTAGAATAGTAGACTTTTAATAACGTGAACGTATTTTGTTTGATCTGAGGATATAGAAAAAGTGTCTCATTTAAAAAATACCACTACATTTAGTCATCGTTTGCTCATTTGAAAGTTATTGAACTTAAGTTTAATTAAAAAATATTCTCAAATTACTCTAAAAAATTACCTTGTTTTTATGGAGATTGGTAGTTCTAATCCCAATATTTTGTACATGTTACGGGCAAAATGATAAACTGGGAATTATTAATAATGCCCGAATCAGGCTGGCAATGTGATAAATTCAATGGTATTTATTAATGAGTATTTATCACTTTGCCCGTAACATACATACTAAATACGCAGTTGGTACTTTCATCAATGTATACAAACCAACATATATTTTCAGTAACTTAATTTTCAATCGTTTAAAGCTGGTGAAAAGATATTTTTTTGATAGTCTCTAGACAGTTTTACATTTATAGAAATTTAAATGATTTTAATCTTGACAAAATTAAACTACTACTGACCTAATATTATACCATTTCCATATAATCATATTTACTTAACCTAATTTGAATTACTCTTGTTTATAAGTACACTGCTGTGCAAAAATTAAGGGCGGAACAGTTTTTTCAACATAACTAGTTGAATTATTGTTCATCCATGAAAATCATACCAAAGGATGTTTATTGGGTGAGAATACATGGCCCGAGGACAAATTTTCCCTATCAATATTTTAAGGGGGTAAATGGACCCTCCATTGATAATGGAGATCCATTAAACATAAAAAACAGATAAATTTAAGTTTTTTGCAATGAATATGATTATTCCTTAACTCAATGCATATTTTTAAACGTTTGTGCTGCCTCTAAATGGTATTTTTTAGGTTTTATTGAGAGATATCGGTCTAATCATCATTTTTTGCAAGTTTTAGCTTCTGGGTCATTTTTGGTAAGTGGTATCTTAGCGTTAACCATGTTTTTAGTAGGTCTCACATGTACCTAATTGCATTTGGGTTTGAGGACCTGAAAAGTAAATTTATTCTTTCAATATCGTTACTTATGAACTTGGAGGTAGTGAAATTGTGATTTTCTGCAGCTTTTTAACTAATAAAGAGAAATATTTGACCCGAGATGTCTTCTAAAAGATGTAAAAGGGACATGAGAACACAGGTACGCAATTGCAGATATAACTGAAAGTTTCTGTGCTGTCTAAGGAGTGCTGAAACGGCACAAATAATTGCATAGTTTCACAGAAAGGACATCTATTATTAACGTTAAAAAAAGAAGTATTTTTAGTGTTTATGGACTTGTACATGTCTGAAAAGAAAGTTATATCTGTAAAAATATCTCCATTATCATTAAAATGAAGTTTTTAAAGATCGAATTTCTCCTTTGAGTCTGTACTATTCTTATAGACAGTTTAACACCCCCTGTACTCAAAAGAGATTTTCCTTAATGTCTACAATTGCATACCTGTATTCTCACGGCCCATTTGCTTCTTTTAGAAGACATTTCGGGTCAAGGAATTTCTCTTTATTAGTGAAAGAGCTGCAGAAAATCACAATTTGACTATCTCAAAGTTTTTCATAAGAAACAATATTGAAAGAATAAAGTCACTTTTCAGGTCCCCAGATCTAAAATCAATCAGGCATATGTGAGACCTACTAAAAACATGGTTAACGGTAAGATACCATTTACCAAAAATGACCCAGAAGCTAAACTTGCCAAAAAATGATTATTAGACCGATATCTCTCAATAAAACCTAAAAAATACCCTTTAAAGGCAGCACAAACGTTTAAAAATATGCATTGAGTTCAGGAATAATCATATTCATTGCAAAAAACTTTTATTCCTTGGTTAAATACCTCTTACATATACATTTCTATCACTGCTCTAAATGTGTAATGGAACTCCATTATCAATTGAGGGCCCATTAACCCCCTTAAAATATTGATAGGGAAAATTTGTTCTCGGGCCCTGTATTCTCACCCAATAAACATATTTTGGTGTGATTTTCATGGATGAACAATAATTCTACTAGGTGTTATGTTGAAAAAATCGTTCCGTCCTTAATTTTTGCACTGCAGTATATTATTTAGGAATGTGATATGTATATTACAAAAATTCTTAAACATACATCATTCAATTTATAGATAAACCTTTATAAAATTATTAAATAACAATTTTTTGAATATTTTTTCACATATAATAAAAATATTCGTAAGTTCTAACAAGCTGCATGGCTTTCATGAGCTGTGTTGTGTTTCCATGACCAACTACAAATGTTCAGTTCATACAGTTGAAATCATAGATAGCCCTTGAACCAAATTCTGTATATTGTACTTGAACATCCTTTAATTGATGCAATCAAGAGTATTCTTCAGCAGGTTCAAATTGAGATGCCACTTTGAAAAATTTGTGAGTAGCCATCTAAAAGAGGAAAATATTAACAGGCATAAAAATTAAAAAATTCATTAATGTGAATAAAAAAATTTACGCTGATTTGAATTATATCACTAAGTTTCCAGACTCTTATTAGAGCCCTACTTCTCAAACGGGTCTCTCCCGACACTTATAATCTATTAATTTTGAATATGCGCCTGAAAATATTTCCTTCCCCCACCTACGATCGGTAACCATAGCGACTATCCTCGTCAAAGTGATGAAGAAGGTTTACTATTGGCTGCGCGAAGAGCGTACCTATGGTTACGCTTCTAGCTAGGGGAAAGCACTATTTCTCAGGCGCCAATTCTAAATGTTTAGAGGACTGTTATCAAGAAGTATATATTTTTTAAAAAAAATCTTCGAAAATTTGATTTGTTAAATGTTTTTGTAATGAACTTCTTTTAAATGCTTTTATTTTTGCTGAATTCCTCCAATGAAACTGTTGCGGAAATTTAAAATGGACATTTGATTTAGGACAAATGAGATATTTCACGGCATTTTTAATATTTTGTCTGCTACGTATTCATGATATTAAATTCAACCAAGCAAATTTGAAATTATAAAAATTATTATTAAAAGTTCCTTGTTGCGGATCCTACATTATCGAGGAAATACTGCAAAATAATGCTTCTGTATAAGAAATAAAAAGATCTATAAGATCTCCTCCCCCCTTTTTGCTATTTCATGCAACTTTACAGCGACATTTCGATTGAAGATTCAAATATCCCAAGTTTAAAAATTCCTTTAACCGTTTATCTACTGATGGTACTTGCAAGTCCCACCAACTTTAAAGTTACATAGAATAACCATCCTTACGAATATACTGACGATACTTTGCAAGAACACTCTTTTAGGTTTATCTTCCAGGATAAAAGGGCAGCACAAGTTCTATGATAAGTATTTTAGTGGGAAATGTGAATATATTGAACTGAAGTTGTGCTTTCAGCTGCCATTTTGTTTTGATTCCCATGGTTGTTATTTTTGTTCCCTCTAAAGTAGTTAGTCAGTCAAAAGGAAATTGTATTAATATTTTTAAGATTTTTTACTTAAGATTTAGATTTTTTACTTAAGACTGATATTTTTTATAAAACTGTGATAAAAAAGCCGTGTTTTTTAATTGTGATAAAATTTTAGCACTCAGTGTACTGATCGCAGAAAATCGTAATGCAGTATAGATAAGGGGTTAAAGATTCAATAATGTTAAGCATTTATATTTTATTTTTATAAAAGTTGGGAAAAAATTGGGTCAGTCATTTTTGGAACACACTTCTGCAGACAGACAGACAGATTAAAAGTATTTTGCGCAAGAGCCTTTTCAGGCTATATCCACTTCTGCAGAATTTATTTTAAGAATAAGTAGGCAGTACGTGAATACACCGAGATAATAGCAGTTAGTGAATCTTAGGTAATAACAGTAAAATCAATTTTGAGGCATGTATTGTCAGAAACATTTGGAAAACATTAAGCATAATAAGTGCACAAATAGTTATTCAATAATCATTCAAACATGAAACTTATTAAACAAGGAGATAAAAGCGTTTAACAATTTTAGACCAGAGCATTCCTAATTTTTAATAGGACTTGATAAAAAATATTGAGGAGTCTAGGTTTGTGAAAGGGGTTAGGTAGCTTACAATCGATGAATATAGAAGATGATGTGAAAGATAGTCCACAATTTAAAACATCTGAGCCGTAGCCGGAAAAAAACAGTGGGGAGTACTGGATTTTTTTGGGGGTATGTGGTAAATTTACTCTTTTCCTATGGTAAAAAAGGAAAATTTTAAGACTTTGAGGGAGATTTATCTCGAAATCCCCCCTCTAAAGAATTCTTTAATCAACATGACCGATTTTTAATTGATTCTTTTAGACAATTTTAATCACAAAACAATCCCACTTAAAAATGCACTCTGACATAATTTTTTATTAATAAAAATATTCAGATATGCAAGAATGGTTCATTCTTGGAGAAATTCAATTCTTAAATTTATTAAAACAACATCCAATTCCTCACGTTTTGTAACCCTAGGTGTATATGGAGCAATAATTAGGGGAATAAGCGATTTTGAAGCTTTTTAAAAAATTATTTAAAAGCATTCACACAGCTATTTTCTGTAATAAAATTGAGAAAATAGTTCTTTTCAGTGGGATCACTAAAGACTCCTCTTCTGCTCGCTATATTCCCTACGTATTTTGTTTGTAATCTTCCCTCCCACGAAAAAACAAAATGAAATAACTCATAATAATGCTAATGCTATTTTTATCGCTATCGTACCAGACAAAGATATTTTATAATATTTCACTCTAGCAGTTGAATCCGCAAAGTAATATTAAGTAACTAAAATATATAAAAGTAGGTAATCATTTTTAAAACCTCGAACTCAATAGGTTTTCAATCCACCCAAAAGAAAAACTTCTGCCTGAAGTCAATTGATAAGTTATTAGACCTGGTTGGTTAAATGCAACTGAACCTTGAAACTTTCTGAACTCAATAGAGAGGAGAAAAAAAAGAGATTTCACCTATTGCTTTGAAAATGAAGAGCATATCCGTCAAGGAGTGAATCCGTCGACATGATCGGATGGCTTTTCGCACGAAAAGCATAAGCAGCTAGTCTTGCGAGAAAAAATGAAACATTTAGATCACTCAACTTAGTTATTATTTACCCACTGCCCTGGTTTTGTAAAAAGTTCTGAAAATTTTGCAATTTAAATTTGCTTTCGGACATTTTTAAACCTGCTTTATTTATTTTCGGCATTTTAAGACATTTAGCTTAAGTTTATTAAGGACACTGCTTTTCATCCTTTAAATAATTCTTTATCCTTTATTTTATGAAAAGTTGTGGAATGCAGAAAAAGGGCTAATATAATTTATTTTTGGTATTGGATACTTAAACTGTGAATATTTTTTAAATATTAGAAACGTAATGGCGGAATTCAGAATTATCGTTTCAGAATTTTTGTTATTTTAAAACAAGTATCTCACGCACACACATTTATTTCACATTTGTCTTAATTTTCATTTTTTTTAACAAGTAGACATTTTTTACATGCAACATTAGAGGGTCATTCGAGAAGAAGGATTCCCAAATCAACGCGTGCGTATGATTTATTTTTATAAAGCCCCCCGTGCCTATAATTTTCATAAACCTTAAATGATTTTTCTGGCCTTAAGTAGCCTGACTTTAAATAGGGAAACAGTATCTTTGCCCGGCTTGTAGTACTCTATGATCGAAGACGATGGAGAAGTACAGCACTGCATTCCTAGGAAGTGTTCGTCTTCGTTTTGAAAAAAGTGTGTAGACTAGTTGGTTTTTTACTTTGTGAATGAATTTTTCACTAGATCCAATCATCCAATTTTCTAGAAAATATGATGGATAAAAGCTTTTAATTTTGAAGAATATTTATTAATTTTTGTGGTCTAAATCTCAACAGAAGCAACCTCAACGGTTTCACCTAGAAATATTTGGTTTAACACATTACTTTGCTACTAAAAATCCGTATTCATTTTTTAATAACAGTAATGTTTCCTTTATTTTTTAAATAAACATAAAATAACAAAGTTTAATTTTCGATGAGCCACGCGAAACTTATTTTATTACATTTTTTCTTCTTTCTTAATTTTTTTAAATGTGTATTTTTTATAGCTTTTATTCTTAAAATAAAAAAATGGTCGTGATATTAACTATTATCCTGTAATGCATAAGCTTGAAATGTTTTTTAATGAAATAGTGCAAATTTTTAACTTAATTTTTTGCATTTACAGTCTTTTGGTATTTATTTACAATTTTGAGGATTGCTAAACGAATATTATTTTAATATACTTATTCAAATAAAAATTGCACACCTAGTTTTCTATGTTAATTAAATTCTTTACATAATAATTTCAGTAACATTACCTGTGTAAAACGGCCTAGAAAATTCTTTGCTAATTTTGGTATATTGATTTGAAAAAAAAGTTCCATACGAAAAAATTAATAATTTTAAATCCATGAACTGATTTCATACAGTGTTTATTTAGTCACTTTTTAAATCATTTATACAAGGTGTATCTAAAATATGGTGCAACAAACTTTCATGGATGATAGTACTCACCAAGACGAACAAGAATTGGTAATAGAAAGGGGGTCGCAAATGAGTTCTAAGGGGTGAAACCCCGGGGGGGAAATCAGCAAAAAAACTTGCATATTTGTGCAGAAACAGATACAATTGTTCGATTCCGGCATTTATTACATTCAACCAATTCCAATACTTTGTATAAAAGTATTATGAAAATGTTAATTTCATTAAAAAACAGACAAATAAATGCCACAGGCATGCGTTGTAGATAGATAGACTGCAAAAGAAAATGCAACGACAAAAACGTTTTATTACTAGAGTCTAGTTGGTTGGTTGATTGTTTTTAGTTTTATGGCACAATGAACAAGAGTCTGACCAAGGAACGATTATAACTTTAATCGGTACTTACGTATTATCCCGTCGACCGTTCAGTAGCCGTCTAATTCAGCGGTACATCAATAGAAGAGTTAATGGGATTTGATAACGCTTTTGATTAAGCGGCACGGTCGATGGTATAACACGTAAGAACCCTTTAATCTACCTATAACTCATGCCTGTTGCATTTATTGGTCTGTTTTATAATGAAATTAACATTTTCATAATACTTTTATACAAAGTATTGGAATTGGTTTAATGTAATAAATGCAGGAGTAGAACAATTGTAACTGTTTCTCAACAATATTGCAAGTTTTTTTTGCTGATTTTCACCCCGGGGTTCACAACCGGTTAAGTGTACTTAAAACGGTTTTTCTTGATTTTCTCAAAATGTGTTTTTCTCATCTTTAGGTACGCTCGTATCAAATTCTACTCATTCAAATAAGAAGAAACTTGGTATAATAATAAAACACTATTATATGCATACATTAAAATGAAATTTATGGGTGTTGTGACCTTATATTTGTTTTTAGGGTTCAAAATGTGTAAAAAAACTCATTTTTTAACGCGTTTTCAATTTTCAACTTTGATAATTTTTTTATAAAAATATAATCAATAATTTAGAACAAAAACTATTTCATTGAAATGTTTATATATCTGTTAGAATACCTAAACATGTTTAGTGAATTTTTTTTCAGAAACTTTTTCTACGAGCGTACCTATATGTTTAAGGCTGCATAGAATTGGTACTTTTTCGATATTCTTTTTCTAAAATATTTATCAGATTTTTTAAGTATTTTTTTTATAAACCTGGTTGAAATAGTGTACAGATTATGTCTACAATTTTTTATCAACATGCGATCTCTTAAACTAAAAAGAGATGGTTTTTCAATAAGGAAAATAACAGCATTTTTCGTTGACGAAAACGTCTTGGTTCCCTTAAACTGATTAATAAAGTTCTAACTGATGTTTAATATTTCTTTTACTTAAATGATTTATTTTTATTTAGCACCAAAAAAGGCTCTTACCGTTTTAACAGAAAAAAAGTTTCGGACAGTTTTTTTAATGGAAATATTTTTGATGACCTAATTATATGGAAATTTTTAGTTGAAATTTTATTGAAAACTCTCATGTTGCAATCATTTTCAGGATTATCCCCTTTTTTTGCTATTTTGTGCGGATACGTGTGATTCTAGTTCCAGCTAATAAAAGAATTCAAAAGATCAAGAACAATTTTGTCATTCATTTTTAAAGTTGAGTTTATGTATAAATAAAATTTTCCGAATGGTATGGCTGTGTGTTTAAATAATCTAGTATAAAAGAAACCTAGACTGTTTTGAGCTAAATTATATGATTATATAATTTATTTATTCAGACCTCGGAAAAATAAATTATCAGACCTCAGATGATTATATTTATTAGACCTCGACACGTCCTTTCCTTTGTCAGAAAGGAAACTCGTTGTAAAACTCAATATAATTCAAAAATTAAAAGATGAAATATGCGAGCATTTTAACGCCCGATTTAATTTTAAAATTGAGCCTGGGTTCATCAAAACTCAATATCTCCACCTGAGACAAAACAAAATTCAGTGTTGAAGTGGGGTTCCAGATTAACACTTTGTCAAAACTGCTCCCTACAAAAGTGAATATCCCCTTAAAAAGTTAAGAAATTTTTTTTAACTTATCAAAAAATGAGCGGCTCTATAAAACCTTTATTGACTCCCCTGGTGGTTTCTGAATGACATTGAATTTGATAAATCTACCCTCAATCATCGATCTTTTAAAGCAAAAAAACACAATTATATTGCAATTTATTTTCAAACATGTTGAAGTTTAACTTACCTTCTTAACGAGTTTATATCATATTCAGTTGAACGGGAGAAAACTTGGTTGCTCGTTGACTCAAGTCACAAAATATAAATAAATAAATAATTCAAGTTCAGGAACTCACTGTTCAACAGCCTAATCACTCAAGTTTATACATCTTCTGTTTTCAATATCCACATACACACATCCTCAAAAATAACTTACGGATATACAAAATGCACACAAAAAATTCATAATCTGGACTTTCTTTGCAATATGGTCAATAATTTAAATAATGACTTGTTTCGGTGAAAAGGGGCTCAGGTCAGAGCTTTACGTGAAACTCTACTTAATGCCCTATGATATCTCCTATAAATAGGCTCAGCCCTGCTGAGTATTTCTTGAAGAATAAGCGGCAACAAAGTAGACGGTCTTTTAAGTCGTAACTTGTAGAAATCCCAAATGTATCCCATAAGTGCAATCGTAACTTCGCGCACTGAGGAGGACAGGGAGTGAATGCTTTGCGTTTGAACACTATTCTTATAAGGAGCGATTTGAACTCTAGAGAAAGGATTGTCACTCTGGGTGGCAAGCCGGTATCTATCCTTGAACTCGTCATCATTTAGAACAGAAACTATCCGTTCAGGGAAATTCGTGATGATGCCATCCACTCCATTCCGCAGAGATCTTCTAATCTGAGTGGTAATATCCAAAGTCCAGTCATACACTTTTTCGATGAATCCGTTACCAGAGTCCCTGATCCGAACAGCGTTTCGAAGTCGCCGGTCATCTCGGAAGGATCTGATGCAATTTGTGATTCCATCCCCTTGCCAGCGGTTGGATGTCACTCCTAGTCTGGTGTACATTCTTCTGATCGAGTTCAAGTCATCGTTCATACTCACATCAAAACCCAGCTTCTGCATCGAAGTTCCTCGATTGGATTTGATGAAGGTTTCTCGGACACCTCTGATGGTTTCGCTGTCGGAAGTGTGAGGAACGGACAGAAGAACATTGATATGCGGATCACTCAAATCGTTGCTCCAGAGGTGTGTGATCAAGTACTTGGCGATTTCTTCTCCAGCCTTATATTTATCAGACCTCGACACGTCCCCTAGTTTCAGATCCAGGAACAATAGGGTGAGACTCTTCTGGTATTTCACATGGTTTGGATTCGCCAGATCTCTCACATAGTTCAAGAACCGAGCGAAGTTCTCCTTTTCGTCGCACACTCTATAGCAATCACACGGGTATCCATGGTAGATCCGCTTCACAGTCCCGTTTTGGTAGAAAGTGAGATCGGTTTCAATCGCGTTTGACCCTCGCGCTAAGTACTCGTCCAGTTCGGGGATCGAATTGACCATGTGGGCTATTATGTAGATCGGCCGTCTGCCTTCGCCGGTCACTAACACACACTTCCAGCTGAGCAGACACAAAAGCACAACAACACACGCCTTCATTGGAGAGGTGGTGGCACTCCGCTCCTTCGAAGAGTCCTTGATCCCAGACATTCAGAATCCCATATCAGCACCAGTCGAAAATCGCTCTCCTGATGCCTTACTTCAAAATGAGGCGATCACCACAGCTGCCATTGCCATCCTATAAAAGGCAAAGCAAGAAAAAATGAGGGAACAAGCCTAGCGGAACAACAGCAAGTGAATTGAGCTTCAAAAAGTAACTGAAGCTTAGGAGATGAGTTTCCCGAGGCATCATGGGATCAGGTGTAATTATATTGGAACGGAAACGCCGGATTGGTGGGTTGATCCGGATTTGTGTACAACAGGAATCGGGGGATGGAGACGACTTTCGACCTGTTTCGGGGATGGGATGTGTTCGCTGCAGATTAAAGAGAAGGCAAACAGAGGGTTGTTTGCCAGAACCAGCGGGGAGTGGTAACTGTGGCTACTGCTGTGCGAATGGACTTGGGGAGGCGGTGTGGTGGTTGGGGTACTTAGCGGAGATAGCGATTTTTAGATGTTAGAAAAAGATCAAAACCACTGGCCGTAAAAGGAAGGGAAGTGATTGAGGAAGAATGACGTACGTTTATTATAACAGTTGAATCAGAGGTTGCGTGCGCCAAAGGAAGATCAGTGAAGCGTTTGACCAAAACATGTTCGATTTATTTAATCCACAAACAGTTCCGATCGTTTAAAAAAAGCTTCCAAACAAATTGGGATGGGTGTAAGACTAGTATGAAGTGTTGTGTTATTAATTATACTTTTAAAATCTCTGTTTAGTTACTTTTAGCCTAACATATACGTTAACATCACTTTGTAACCTTGCTCCAAGATATGAACTTGTTAGTAAATTAATATTTAATATTAAATAACCGTTATAAAAAGCTGACTAAAATTTATGATGCGTTGATAAGTGTCTATTTAGAATTTTTAATATGCTCATTTTAGCTCTGAATTGCCTTTGTGATTCTTTAAGTAACCGATTTAAAAGATACCTCAGAACTTCACGCAGATAGAGTAATCGGATGAAGAGTAATGATTATGTCATAAATATTTATATCTCAGCAAATGTAAAAGAAATTAATATTTAAATTATACATCATTTAGGGAGGCCAATAAAATATTAATAATCAAAAATCTTATTTGAAAAGAAATTTAAACTGAAAGAAAATATTTTTGATACTCTTCCAATCAAAAATCAATTTATTGACCAAAAACCTCCCTTTTGGTGCTCGAGAAAGATATTGCATTGTATAAAATAAAATATAGTGCTGTGAAATTCTAGGTTTTTTGTAAACAAATAGATGTAATAAATTTATTTTGTTTGAAATATATTTTTGCTCCCTCTTTCATTTAAACACAAATTCACAAAAAATCCAATCAGTAGTTGAATGAAATTATCCCAAAGTTAATAAGAAAATTATAGAGACTCGAGTCATCGTTCCAGGAAGAAGTATGTACTAAATATTCCTAAAACTGTTTTAAGAAATTTAAAATCCTTAAAAATGTCTTCCTTTTTTAAATCTTTTAACCTCGAGTTGCATTTAAAAATATAGAATAAAGCAAACGAAATAGGAGTTGTGCTTTTTATGAATTGCACAGTAAATTTTTATGCAAATTGAATGAAAGTGATTTATTACCTGTCATGAGTCTTCCCTACATACCTATATTACCAACTTTTAAATACTTGGATCATTTAAAGTTTTGGCATTTCAAAGCCTCAGACACCACAGCTTCTGAGGTTATGCCTTGGTATTTGGTTAGTCATGCAGGTGCAGGTGAAAAAAAATGTTTTGCGAATGCCAGGTTGAAAGGTCAGGTCATCAGCGATTAGAGAGGAAACGCTGTCCGCCCAAGTAAGCAAAAAGCAGTCGGGGCTCACGGGGCCCAAATAAGGGGACTAACTACTAGTCTGACAGGCGGGGATCCAAGGGGGGCACTCTGGACAATGCCCCCCCTTGGATCCAAAGATTCTAAAAATGAGTTTAAACCCTACTTTTATAAGTAAAATTTCAAAAGAATTTCTGGGGGAGGACCCCCATACCGCCCTGCTGTACTCTTTTGGTATAACATAAAAGGTCTTAAAATGAGTAAAAACAATACATTTAAAGATCAATTTTTAAAAATTTTCCAGAGGAAAGACCCTCAAACCCCCTCCACCTTCGAGATTTTTAAGTCTATTTATAAACTCCTTTTGCCCATGAAAATTCTGCGTCTTAAATTTGACTTAATTGCTTTGACTTCGGTTTTATGCTAATTAAGCACTTAAGCTGATCAAAAATTATTTATTTAGGGTCTATTTCCCAAACATTTTCTGGGGGACCCCCAAACCATCTAAAGTAGTGTTATTCGTTGTCTATAAAATGTTAACATTCTTCAAAGATACAATGGTTTTGATTGCAAAATGATAGTTTATGATACATATTGTTTCCCTGGATCATATATTTTTTAATCACATACGTAGAGGGGAACACACAATATACAACTAGGGGATCTTAAGTGATACTTTTTTTTAATTCCAACATTTTGTTTTTTTGGAGTCTAAAGATTTATAAAGCTTTTTAATTGAGTGATTTCGGCATTTCTTTTGTGACTTGGGTTACTTAATCTCAGAAAGTTCAAATTCTCTTTTTCCTTCTCTAGTAAAATAATTTAAATAAATATTTTATTTTGTATCAGACTTTGTTTCTTTGAAGAATTTATACAAAATAGTTCATTTAAAGTATTTTTTCCAACAAAATCTTTTAGTGTGTGCATCAAAAAAGAAATTAAAATTCACATATATGTTTAAATGTTTAACTCAAATTTGAGACATACTCCCATTTAACTTTAAAAACTATTTTCTTGATGATTTTAACATTTTTACCCCTGGTACTAAGAACGATGAGACGGCATGCGCGTGCGGATATACCTTTTTAAAAATAATAATAACTTTATTGACATACATAAATAGTTATAAAACACAGAAATTGAAGTGAATAAAAAGATACATTGAAATAGCAATATTTACCTTTGACTTGTTTTCTTCCATAACATTTCCACCAGGAACTATTGCAAAAGCGAAAGCACAGACCTGATTAAAATCAACCAATCAAATTTTATACACAATTGAGAAATATTTCGTTTCTTTATTTTCGTTAAATAAATCTGGATATTAATAATTTTGAGCTTTTTTTAATATCAATTTTAAAAACCACTTTTAGGATTTATAAGAGATTTATTATGGTTAACGATCACATTATGACCTTTCACTTTGTTTGTGGGGAATTTAATTAATGTATACAAAAAATAATCTTTTTGTCATTGATTATATGTGAAAGGATTGGGAAATACCTAGTAGCGGTAAAGCAAATATTACAGATTATCAAATTTATTTGAATTTAATGAAAAAATACTTTTGGAAAAGTGAAAAAATTTAAAATTAAGAAATACTTACGTGTATCCCGTCAAGTGTTCAGAGACTGTCAAATTCAGCGGAATAGCTATGGAACAGTTAAATAGACTTAAGAACTAATAAAGCTCAAAAGACATTTAACTAATCTAAAAGAAAGATAATAAAAAAATTTTAGGTACTGTTATTTAGATTTACAATATTCAATAAAAAGAAAATTAAATGCAATTTTATTCACCGTTTTGTAAAGAAAGCTTTCAATACCTATTTGTTTCCGTTTTCTATTGACTCTTTGACGAATTTCATTACCAAAATTTCTTAACCAAAAATTTTCGCTTCTGATCAGAAAGGGTATTTTTGAACTTCTGTGAGGTGAATATTTATGTAAAGATAAATTAAATTTATGGTAAAAATAACATAAAATATAATAATCTAAATTTATATTTATTGTTATTTTGTAATGCACAATAAACAACCTTTTTATAATGAATCCAAGAAATATAAACTGGAAATTATACTATTAACAAAATGTGCTTTTTCAGGTTATTGACTTCATTCTAGCTGAAATATATCATACGAAAGGACCCATACATCATAGTTAGGACTGATTGTAAACTGAGCGTTTTTGTTGCTAGATTATGCTAATCTTAGAAACCATTCTTTCTGGGAAGCAACTTAAGTTCTATGTGTCAACATTTAGAAATTTATAAAATTTATTTCAAGCATAGATGTGACCAGAATTTATATTTTTAAAAAACTTTCCTATTAATTCAAATATTTTAGTTGATTTTTTCAACCCCATAACCTTATACGAGTACAGCTGTGATCAATAGCTTGCTTAACCACTCATCCATATAGTTAGTATGAAAAAATAAACGCATCGTTTACCTTTATGGACGCTATCTAGAGAAATAAATCAATCAATTTTCCGAATTCTCTTCATGTTTCATAGCGTTTCAAAAGGTTAAATTAAAGAATTTTCTAACAGAAATAACGTAGACCTTCTTTGTCTAGAAATTTCAATATAGTCCATTAAGAATTTTTTTAAACTTTCAGATTTGAGAGTCATCAAGTATAAACACGCAAAATCTTTATTCTACAAATAAATATGTTGCCGTAAAACTATGAATCGGTAAACTCTGGTTTTGCTATTAATTCTCATGAAAATAACTGTCCATAGTGAATTCTCCCATAGCTGAATATTTTAAAGATTAGTCTTTGGGAGGATAAGCATTGAAATTTGCCAAACAAAATGCACGAACTGTTTTGTATTATAATTAATTGATTTAGTGATTTAGTGAAAAGCAAGAAAACCAACAATTACAAGATCTGAAAAATAAAGATTTTAAGTAGTGTTCCGATTCACCCTATCTAAGAGATTACGGGAGAAATAAAAACACATTAAAATTAATAAAAATGAATTAAAAATTTTAAAAACTTTTTGTTTTGATAGAAATTCAATAAACATAACAAGAGAGACAGAATATCCCAATCAAAAAATTTCACAAAAAAGTTTATTACGTATTTTTACGTTGTAATTTGAAAAGTGTTACGATTCACCTCGTTTTACAATATGAAAAATGTCATAAATCCTGGTATTGAAGTTGACTACAGGCCATTTGCAAAAGTAAATCTTGTTAAATCAATAACTTTTCTCTGGCATCATAATAATGCCCGATCAATATCGATAAAATGTGATTTCGTGAAAAACATTATTTAATAATTTCTGTTACATCCTTAACTATATAACTCAATTAAAGTGAACAAATTGAAAACCAAAGAAAACAGGGTTATTGATAATTTATTTTTCTAAAAAATTAAAGACTTAATGCTTAATGCTAAGTTGGAGCTTCAACTTATAGATACCTTAAAAATCTCTTAGTTTTTATTCATTTATTGTGCACTTCATAAAAACTTTTTAAATCCTATATTTTGACAATTTATAAATTTGTTGAAAGTGAATGTTTTAAAACATCACATGTATTTCAGTTCTTTAAAAAAACACTTGTTAAAAATGAGATTACATCATTTTAAGTGAGACTGTATGTACGCGTTTCTTCAATTCAATTCTGAATCTTTTCTTAGCTTTTTGATTAGAGCTTAATATTTCCCCCAGCAGTCACTCAAAGCTCTATGCTTGAAAGAATTCTAGATTCAAAAATTCCAAGTGATGCATGACGAATAGAAGGCGGATATAGCGCTTGCAATTGTAAAGCGTTCAAAAAAACTATCTTAAATAGTAAAATAAATTTTCTTCCCTATTTTTATAGTCGTCATACGGAAGTGTAGGTAATAAGGTAAATTTCTTTTCCCATTACTGGTTGCAAATGGTGCTTATATTTCACAATAGTGTGATACTTTATTAAAATTTATTACTTGGTTTAATAGTACATATAGATAGAAATAAATAATAACTAAAACAAATTGAGTTAAATACCGGTTTTGGAAACATTTTGTATCACACATGAGTTAATATATTGAATTTAATACTACTGATGAAAGTATTAAATTTATCATTTTTATAACATAATACTTTAGATGCACTAACATTTATTTCGTAAATATTAATTGTAATGTTTTATTTTAATTGGGTTATTTAATTAAAAGGATAATATATTGTTGTAGTTTGAAGAAACATCATCACATCATGCATGTAAAGCTGTTAAGGGTACTTATGTTTGAAATTATTTCTTATGTAAAAATGAAGATGCATTTTTAAAACCATTATGGTACAACGTCCCAATAAGTGGTTATGAGGATGCAATTTCTTCTTATAATGAAATCACTAATAGTAACTTGACGCAAGTATTTTAGTTGAGAGTTAATATTTTTTACACTATTATTTATCTTCGTTATTACTCTTTTACGTAGTTTTATTTAAATTTACATCCTAATATCATGTAATTCAGGTCATTGACTGATCAACGCCAATGAGTGTGAGGAGTTTACAGCCTTAGATGTTTGCCAGTTTTTGATGAGCTGAGCAGTTCATTACTGAAAAATGATTACACGGGATATAACCGCTCTTTAAAATAACAGGTCTGGGTGTTCATGGATCAATGATCATAGACTGAAGTCTAAAGGGTTAATGCCTCAATGAAGGTAACATTTGCTTCTAAGATATTTAAATGAAATAATAATTCAATTCACCTCTCTACATGTTTTAATTCAATTGGAAGGTTATTATAATATACATCTTTGTGGATAAAACCAAGATATACTTGTAAAAATTGGATTAACTTTAGGAAATTAGAGCTATAAATGTAGTTCAGTGTGGCATCGTTTTAATCGTCAACACGTGGAAAATTTTAAAAATATACAGGGTGTTTCAAAAGTCCGTTTCGCGGCTTTTATTTGGAACCAACGTGTCCTAGGGTCACTGAAGTAAGGTCTACCCCTAAGTAAGTGACCCTGGAGAATCCATTGAGATGACTTATAGAGCCCCTAGCGGTGAAATCAAAAAGTTAAACAATTAATTTAAAAACTATAGGAGATTGAACAAAAACCTCAATGAGAGTATTGTTGCCAACGTTATGAAGAACTCAAAGAAAAAAGTTTTATGAAAATATCTTGAATATTTGCGGAGATATTAGCATGTGAAATAGCACTTTTTCAGACCTGAAAAAAAGAAAAAATTCGCAAATTTGCAATTTTTTTAGCGTTATTGTGTAGTTTTGTGGTTTTTTAGTTGAAAAAATGCAAAATTTAATCAAAAAATAAAAACAAAATTTGCGAACTTTTTCTTTTTCGAGGTCTGTAGAAGTGCTATTTTCACATGCTAATATCTCCGCGAATATTCAAGATATTTTCTTGATATTTTTTTCTCTGTGTTCTTCATAATGTTTTTACAACAACGTATGTCCTCCTATTGTTTTTAATAAAACTTTTTAACGTTTTTATTTCACCACTAGGGGAGCTGTAAGTCATCTCAATGGATTCAGTTACCTAGGGATAGACCTTACTACCGTGACCCTAGGACACGTTGGTTCTAAATAAAAACCGCGAAACGGACTTTTGAAAAATTTTACATAGTATTTAATAATACTGTTTTTATAAATTTGAATAGATGTGTAATTGGTGTTTGTTGATTGTATTCTAATAGTTTCATGTCACTTTAAATTAAAAATAAGAGTACCTTTGAGACACCGTTTAAAGATACAACCCTCACATTTTTTGAAATTCCTAAATCATAATTTTTATCCGATATGAGTGAGCCTCGAAGAAATAAAATAAAAAGTTGAGATTTATGGGCCTTTAAAATTTCGTTTACAAAGTTTTTTACCATCTTATATTTTGTAACACATTTCTATGATAGAAAAAATTTCCACCATTTTCATTGATTTAGCTTTTAATGTTTTGCGTTTCAATGAAAAAAAATGTTTAATATTAAAAAAGTACTAATCAGTGTATTTTAAATATTTTAAGAAATTATTAATACTCGGGCAATAATGGTTATGATTAGTAGTTTTTTTCATAAAACTAGTGCTATAAATAACTGATGCAAGTTATTCTACTAGAGCAGTTAAAAATAAACTCAGAAAATCCGTAATTGCTGTAATATGAATCGCTCGTTGAAAAATGTTAAGAGTATTATTATAAGTGATGCTTTTCAGTTAAGTCACTTTTCTTTGCTGTAAGATCAAATTCTAAATATCTTCATATTCATAATTTTATAAAATAAATAAATAATAATTAGTACAATCTAAGCTGAGAAGTGTTGTACATAGACAAACTATTAACTGCGCTACTAAAACTAGTGATTAAATGAACTTCGTACTACATTGTTCGCATTTTATATACCACTCACTTTCCTGGCCTCACAGTTTGCTATAAAACGAAAGAAAAACCTTTTTTGGTCTGCTAAAATGTAAAATCAAATTTATTAAAGAATAAGCAGCCATTCAAACCAGTCTATTAATTGGGAATTAATGAATTATTTAGATAAGTAAAACCTTTGGATCACCATTAAAATGTTTTTTAACAAAATAAACGTAATCATTATAAAATATGTGAGCATATTGATGTATGTTGTGCACATTAAGTATGTATTAAATATTTGTGCATTATACTTAAAACCCTCCAAGTAAAAGGGTTAACCTAATAGTTAAATTTTTTGAAATATCAACTTATTTTTTATCAACTTATTAAAATAACTTTAAAACAAATGATAAAACATGCAATGACTTTGTAGATTACGAAATGAGTTTATTCATTTCAACATGCAATTTAAATAGGTTTTGAAGAAGTGCAAAAGTAATACTTTATATGCAGGTTAAAAAATTATTTAGGTCTTTCAATATTATGTGATCAAAAAGAAATATTTTAAGTCACAAAATGCGTTAAAGCAGAGTTAATTTCCATAAAAATAACTTTATATTATTACTATTTTAGTTATTTTTGTATGATAACTCCAAAACTGCATTAATAAAACGCGTTTAATTAATATTAGTTGCGAGATACAAGCATTCTCTGTGTAATAAATTGATCTTTGTAACGTAAAATAATTTTTTAACCTTTTATTTTAATTTTTTTATAATATTTTAGAAATATTTTCTTGACTAATGAAAAAGAGAGGACGCCACTATTTTTGAACGATCTGTGTGAGCTAGCATCCACATTTTTCAAAACCTATTTTTTTATATAGTTTACGTATTTAATCCGATATAATTAAAAATTATAAAACTAAAACTTCACTTAAATATCTAAAACTGTTATCTTATTTCACCATATACATGTATTATTATACCATATTAATGAGCACCCATTAATTACATCATCATTTTACAGAAGTTATATATTATTTACCCCGTTACTTATTGAGCAATTAATTTTTTAATATGTTCATGCATTTTGCTTGCCGATAAATACCCCTATACCATAAGCATTAGTATTAGTATTGATGATTTCTCTGTAAAATAATAGCAAATAAATTTTATTATTATTATTACACTGTCTCAATTAATTTAAAATTGTTTATTAAAATTAAACTTCTAATGCTAAACGAAAACTGAAGATTTGCTTACTTCTACTTAAAAAACAAAAATACGCAAATACATTATTCTTCTAATTAAAAATATTTCATAAGATTTTTCATGACCCTTCACTTTGTTAGGATTTGGCAATATTTGCCGGGGCTTTTACACTACGTCTCTTTATTTCATTTTCCAGTATATTTTCTAGTTCTAAGAGGATTTAAAGTAATGATTAAAATGCTCTTTCTTTTAATTATTTTTCATACTAGGGAGCTACCGCCCCCTGCTCGCTATCGCTCGCCAACCCCCGTTTACTGCTTACTCAGAAACTTTTGGACCGCTTCCCAATTACTCACAAAACCCAGCTCACTGCCCTTACTCACTTTATAAAACATTCTTAAAACACGGGTAGTACTTCTCCGGGGTATTCTTTCAAAAATAGCGGAAATTAACATGAATGGGCGCGGATCGCCGTATTATTCCAAGAAAATTAACAACAGGGCAATGTAAACATTCTTCTACTCATTTCCCAAAGGTAATGTTTTTTTCACAGATCAATTAAGAAGTACTGAAACATCTCAGAAATAAATTAAACTTTCTTAAAATTTGTAATGATTGGCTGCGAAAAATGTAGTAATTATCGTAAAAATCGCGAAAATTTAGAATTTTATCTTCATGAGAACAAACAAACGTCGAAGTTGTGTCAGTTTCATAGCAAATGACACGAATGTCTAGACTTCCAACATTTTCGATTTTTATCTTTATTTCTAAAACATTCACCCGCGTTATCTAGTTGTTTGCGTTTTGGCATTATGAAATAGAGAGTTACATTTTACTACCTTAAAAAAATACTTGCAAAAGGATATAAAAAATAATAATTATTTTAAAAAATAAATGCAAAAGTTCAAAATTTCCGAAAGCGAGTTTATATTTTATTGTAAATATAGTAATGATTAGGTTGCCACAACGACAAAGATAAATATAAAAATATTAATTTGTTATTTAAAAAATAAAAGATAAATTAATTATACATAAGTTTTAAATAAAATTAAAACCGTTTGTGAACCACAAAAATATAAATATTGTTAAAAATAACCCAAAATATATTTTTTAAATTCGTGTTATAAATAAAAAGATGATTATTTAATCTACTTGAATAATAAAAAACCAGTGAAATATGTTTTCAATTGTTTTAAAATTCATAGTTTCTTGCTTTGTAACTGGGACCTAATCCGAAATCTAAAAAAATGGAAATATTTGAAAATTGAGAATTTTTTTAAAAAATCGAAGGGCCTACTCTGAAATCCGGAAAGAATCCGGACATTTTGAAACCATATACGTGTCATTCGGTTCAGTAATTAAAAAGCCTTTCTCTGGGAACCGTTCACCAAAAACTTTTTTTTAGAATAGAGAGATAAATATGTTCAACACACAAATAATTTTATTTGGAAAAATTAATGCACATAAAATAACATGAAAACTAAAAACAATACATAATACACACACAAACTGTAATAAAGTACACCATATAAGTAAAAAACATTTATAAAAACTATGCCTGATATATTTCCTAAATCAGTCAAAACCAATGTATTAAATAAAAACTTAAAACTTTGAGTTCATAGTAGCTTTTGTAGTAAAGTGAAACACAATTATAAATTTCCTTATTCATACTTTTTTAGAAGCTTTAGACATTTTTAAGAGCTAAATAAATCGAGAAATGGTAGAAAATATTTACGAATATTTCTTCACAAACACCTGATATCGGGGTTACGGATAACGGATATCATATGAATTATTAAAGTTAGCCCCTTTTGTACGTTTGTTATATTTACATTTTAACTTGAATTTTATTGGGACGAATTAACACATAAAATAACATGAAAAACAATATATATCATACAAACTTTAATAAAGTACGCAATACAAGTAAAAAACATCCATAAAAAGTTAGATAAAAAACATATTGATTTACAACAAAATAACAGAATTTGAATCCCATATTTAAAAACTTGGGGACTAATACAAGATGTAACTTTATATCGTTTACGATTAAAATTTTGGGACACTAAGATTTATACCCCATAAAGCAACGAAATTTATTGAGTTAAGAACGCAAAAAATGTAATCGCATATAATATAGGAGTATAAATTCCTTTATTTAAATTCATCGAATTAAAACAAATACTTAAACACTTAATCAGAGAGATAGTGATAATATTATCACTATTTATTATTTACTATTCAGTTAATCTTTTGATACAGTACGCATTGAGTTTAAAAAGCAAATACGAGTGTAAATGCTATCATATTTAATTTGTGAATCTTTAAATACGGTTTTGTAAATGTCTTAATGTAAAAAACACAGAAATTTCAAATGAATCGGAAAATTAATTTCCTTTTGACGTAATTTATGAATGACTCCATAATGTATGTAAGAATTTCATACAGCATATAACGCTATTTTAATTCTGTTATGTAATTGTTCGCAAGAGAGCTTATCCAAGAGACAACTGGTGGACACAGTACTATAACTAAATAGCTACCAACAAAACCATTCCATGGGATAAGAAATGGTAGTGTTAATAAAATGAAAAGAAATTTTAAGAAAAAACTTCTGAAGGACATAAACAAAGGTATAAGAGCAGCAACCACGTAGGATGATATTGAAGATTCCTTAAAGCTTATTATCATGGACATCAAGAGAAAATTAATGATAAACTTCAAAAGATGCCCAAACTGGCTATTTTTTCTATTTGCTCCTTCACCACACAACGGAGCTTTCATCCTTTCGTTTGCAGTCAGAATTGCCTTCCTGGCACCCTTCCATTTATGAGGACCTTGTAGTCTATACTGATATGGCAAACTTGGACCGAAAACACAGGCCTTGAAGAGTTTAGGGTCAGTAAACAACATTTTCAGGAAATTCGGTTTCGCACCGAACTGAGACGCTATATCATCCATATAGGGAACAAAATCCACACGAATCGACATTTTATCTCCAGGTCGGTACCTCCGCATGTTCTGGTTATGGCGTTTAGTAATTTCTTTCATCATGTCTTCTTTGGAAGGAAGTTTGGATTTTCCTCCAAGTACCTGTGCCACCCATCTGCTTTGTATCTCCCCTAACGGAAAACCTGGTCCAAATGGAAGGACAAAACCAATAACGGCTAATGTCTGATGTTTTAGTTTGGGTGACCACATGCATTTGTAAAGATTAACTCTTCCGTCATTTTCCGTTGTTATGATGTCCTTCTCTAAAAAGGGGTATTTCCATTCATAACCAGTGGCCATGATAACCGTGTCTACTTCCGTTATTTTGTCGTCTCCTTCGAACATAACTCCTTTCTCAGTAAAGTATTTGACGTTTTTCTTGAGAATGACTGAGCCTGATAATAGTTTTACGGGTAAAATGTCATTTATGGACGGGTCTTTGCAAAGCAGTGGGTATTGAGGTTTAAGGTTGTACAGATCGTGATTTACTTTTGGGGAAAGGAAAACTTTCTCCAGGTAGTTGCTGGCTAAACTTATGGGTAAGATTTCTTGCATTGTCGTCAGGTATCGTCGTAATAAAACATAGTCCATGGGTAAGCCATGAGGTCCAACTCTTGGTAGAATCCATGAGCCACTTCGGGAACTCAAGTATACCTATGAAATAAAAAATAATGATTAGCGCATGAAAATACATACCAAAAGGGTCTAGTGAGGTAACAAGAGAAAGCTTTTTAGGAAAGAGTTCCAGTTGAGCTTAGCCAATGCTTTTCACCAATTTTATTAATTTCCTTTCAACAGTAAAAAGAACACTACGAACAAATATTTAAAACTTTTGAATACTGAGTAATAGTTATATACAAAGAATTTGGTAAGGAGTAAAACAGGAAATTATGAAGATAGTTGAAGAGAAAACTCTATATGAAATATAGATTAGAGAAATGTGAAGGAAGTGAGAGAGAATAAATAAGAGAAAATTTAAACGATGCTTTAGAGAGAACATTGAAAAAAATATATCAAAGTTATCTCTCTTATACCCATAATATTTATATCTTTTAACTTCTTTCCAGGTTCTTATTCATTTCTTTCTCCTTCAGATGTATTTAATTTTTACTCTTTCCCCACAAATTTTTTTCTCTTATACTCGTAATAAATTTCTACTAAAATTCCCTTTCACTCTCCCCACACTTACTTATATTCCCTTTCATTTTCTCATAGTTCAAACTCTCTTAAAGAAAGATAAACTCCCTCCAAAATTCACCCCCTCTTCTCTTTCTATAGTTAGTTTTCTCTTTCACTTTCTTCAATGCTCTCTCTGTGTGGAATAGGCTTATTCTAATGCACATAATAGCACAAAAAGGTTACAATCATAGCATAAGAAATACAACATAAAAATCTATTACCTGTTCTGCCACATTACTCGTTTCTACTGCAGCATCTAGTCCAGAGCAACCAATACCTATGACACAAATCCTCTTTCCTGCAGCTTGATGAACGTGTTTCAAGCTGTGCGTATGGACAATAGTCCCTTTGAATTGTTCCATGCCCGGGAAAGAGGCCATTTTTGGATATGTTATATGGCCCACGCACACCATCGCCCCGTCAAATATATCACTAGTGACATTCCCAGTTCTTGTATTCTTAACTACCACCTCCCATTGACCAGTCCTATCGTAAGTATGCGCTCGTCGCACGCTGAGAACTTCGCTGTCATAAAGCATGTGCCGGAAGCAGTCGGAACCTTCACCTACGTCTGTGAAGTATTGGTATAGTTGAGAGTGTCGCATGTAGTTGGGGTATTCTTTCTTGGGTGGGAAATTGCTCAAGGCTCCCATTTCTTTGCTGTGGTTAATGATGGTGGTAGGCATTATGGAAGGGACTCCGTAGGTTGCCTGTTCCCTGTAGCACCAGGTTCCCCCTGGTTTTGAAGTTTTTTCGAAGCAGATTGGTTCCATGCCTTCTTCTTTGAGGGCTCGGATGGCACTGAGACCGCTGAAACCGCCGCCGATGACTGCGATTCGTTTCTTGCTGGCCATGGTAATTCACTGGGAAAAAATGAATGAATTATTGATAGAAAAATGAAATGTAATTTTTACAGAGATTAAATAAAGCATAGAAAAACTTTGAACATTGATAGAAGTAAATAGTAAATCTATGCTATCTGAGTAAATCTATGTTTTCATTTTGATATTAATTTTTTTTGTCTCAAATGTAACGACCCAATGCTTTTAATTTTGAAATAACTAACTTAAAATTGGGCACATTATGTAGACATTTATAAGTCCCTTCATATTTTCAGAAATATATAAACGAGTACAGTACATTCATATTTATAATTTTAAAAGTCAGTTTGACTATGTGACATATTCAGATTTGAGACATTTTTACTCAGTTTTGAAAATGTTGTTTTAAGAGTGACAGTGAAGGAATAAACGTAATGAGAAAAGGGATAGTCCAAAGTAAAACAATAAACAGTTGAACAGACCAAAACGGATGCCAAGTTGGATCAGGAGTTGAATACAAAAAAAATTATTCATTCAAATTATTATTTTACTCACTCCTGTAGTAGCTTCACAAGTAATTCATATCAACCTATACCCTCACATAAACATCCCTCGGGTCAAAACACATGTTTCGGATCCCTTTATTAAATGCAAAAAGATGCTAATTATAAGTTATAAATGTTATTGGGAATTTTATTCTCTTAACTCGAGAGAAATTTTCACTATTACAACGGTTAGAGAAGGTTATGATTTAAAGGTTCAAATTCATACAAAACTAATGGTAATTTCCAATAATCCATTGTTTTAAGCTATATTTCTTTAAGACTTGTTTTTGGATGTCATTTAACATCTCAAAAGTAATCATAACTCATATTTTCTTAAAGGAAACTCGAATCAAAATTTTATTTGGTTAAAACATTAAAATAACAAATAAAGTTTTACCTCTCAGAGGGTAGATTTCGCTCAGGTAAAGTTTGAAACGATCAGCACTCTTTTCTACTCACAAGCAACTAAAGAAAGAGACGATCCAAACCACCAAACCCCAAGTACTTAAGTCAAAAGAATAATTTATACCTATTTCTAAAACTAAGACATAAAAAAGAATTTCCACAACCCACCAATTTAAAGGCGATAAAAAATACTACATTTTTTACGGTAATACTAACACAAGTTATTTCAAGATAACTTGTGATAGGGGTTTGAAAAATGTGTTTAAGAAGCAGAACTTACGAAACGAAAGAAGTAAACATTGAATATAGTAGCAATTCAACCATAAAATCCTTTCCCCATAACACCAAAGAAACACTGCTTTTATTCACACTTCGTACACATCGGCTATTCTCATTCACTTTGAAACACATAATAACCGTAATTTTGTTTGTCATTCCTCTCCATTAACAAGAAGAGTTATGTGAAATTTAGGTTTACATTTTTTGCACCAGTGATTCTTTTTGTAAAAAGGTTTCATTCACACCTTGTTACTTTTGGAATATTGATGTTACGGGCAATGTGATATATCGGGCATTATTACATTGATGTTTTGGGCAATGTGATATATCGGGCATTATTAATTATGCTCGAAGTGTAGGAGATCAATGTGATATATTCACTGGCATTTATTAATGAAACTTATCACTTTGCTCGCCTCCATTCAGTTCATTATTAATAATGCTCAATTAATCACTTTGCCAGTAACATTGACACAAACCGTAGTTCTTCGTCAATGAAATTTACGCCATAGGATCTTCTGAAGAGTGGAAATAGGGGGTCTGAGATCAAATTACCCTAACAGAAATTTAAGGGTTACAGAGGTCCTCCATTGATAATGAAATTCCTTACACATTTGGAACAGAAGTGAGATTCATTTACTAAAAAATCCATATTATTGCGATATTTCTAAACTTCATGTATGATTATAAGTGCGTGGGATACTTTTAAGTATGATTTTTAGACGATATTAAGTGACGCCTCCTCAATTTTCATTTTGGGCAGGTTTAAGCTCTTGCATCCTTTATTGGCGGGTGGTAACCATATTTTTTTAAAGTTCTCTTTTGTGCTTTTGCTTCGACTTATTTCCGGGAATCCTGAAAACTACATTACAGGCGCTAAGATTTGTGACATTATTCCCAAAAAATTCAAACTATCCTTAATTTTTGGACACAGAGTGCATGACTATTTTAATTATGCGCTGAAAATTAATGAAAAATAAAAATATAATCCATTTAAAGCATGGGAAAAATCATCCAGAAAATTCCTTTGGTTTCGCAAAGGGGCGTGTTTGAGAATTTACTTTTTAAAAATTGTTTGAAAACCAAATAGTTCCATCCAGCAATCATTCTAAAATTTGCGCCTTAAGTGCCTAAGGATTTTAAATAACATTTTAGAGACCGAAAAATTTTTTACCATTAGTAATTCTTTTTGTGCTTTACCTTAAAAATGTATTAAGTAAGGGATGTGAAGGTCATTCAAGAGACGGGACTGATGTTGTTAACTTCTCAAAAAATCAAGGTAATATATTTTAATGCAAAAAATACTTATAATTTAAAAACTAATAAAATTATTTCTATTATTAATTATTGTGTATTAATCATCCATGAAAATTAATTATTTAACATGGAAATTGCCTCATTAGGTACATCAGTAAGTGGAATTGAAGATTCAATATTTTACGTACATGATACCATTTACTTAAACTTGAAATGAAAAATATGAAAAAAAATTAAAATGTTCAATGCAAGAACAAAAATTTATAGTGCTTTGAACTTCTAACATTACGAAAAAAAAGCTAACCGTTCTTAAAGTTTCAAAAGACTAGAATCTAATTTTGTATACAAATAAGTTTCATTGCTTATTTATGATGTCATAATCTCGCGCTTCAGTTCCTTTCTACAGGACAGCATTTTATGCTGATCGCAATGGAATCCTTTATGACATTCCCTTCTCTGAATAATTGCACTGGGTCTTAAGAGCTGTAATTGGCCTCTAAATAAAGCAATCAGGACCACAACAGACCCATTCGGAACGGCTATTAAGTTTTTATGCGTCACGGTTTGAAACACTCAAAGGAAAACAATCAGCCTAAGTCCAAGAACGTATGAATTTACTTAAGGTTTTTTATTTCAGATGGACGACTTAAAACAAAGTATAGAATGAAGATACTTTAAAGGGAACTGACATCTGAAATATTCCTTTACTCAATTTGGTGTACAAATTCGATAAAAAATTAATTATTTTTCTTTAAGGTTCTTTTCATTTCATACAATTTAAACCTTAAAACAGTTAAAATTTTAAGTTAAAATTTTTTTTAATATTTTAGATTTGAAAATATAAATCAAGCATGTGTGTATTAAATAAAAAATTGATAAAATATATGTATGATTATTACTTAATTCTTAACAGCCTGGTGCATTACAAGTGCTTTCTTTGGATGCCTGTGATTAGGAAAAAGTGCTGATTGTTTCAAACTTTACCTGCACATAATTTACCCAATTAACACGTTCACTGCCAGCACCCAAAACAAAAATTGGTGGCAGTACCAGCGCAGGGTTCACAGACGGTTTGCAGCGTCTGTGTGCATCATGCATTTCTTCCTACTCTTCTATTACACAGTACTAACAAATACTACCGCCAATTTGGCGTGTTTTTACGATGTGCCCCGTATGAGATTTCCTGTCATAGCTATCACTGATTACTTCATTTCTTTTCAGGTATACAATCTAGTTATATTTTCCGGAATTTTATTTCTGAGATCGAAATGTCTATATCCACGAAAGTTGACCCATGCTAAAGTATAAGTGAAATTCGTTAGAGTTGCGTTGTTACTTTCGTGGATCTAGACAGTGCATCTTAGATATCAATAACCCAAGCAGCACATACGTTCAAGATTCGTCCAATTTTTGTCATGTTGGGCGGGATTTCGTTTACTTGTAGTAGCAGTAACTTGATAAAACTTGACATGCTTGGTATGAGCTGTGCAGCTAGGGAAACTGTTCTTTGAAATAATTAAAAGTTTTGGTGTGTGTGTTACTCATAAAAAAATTAGTAAGCATACTAAAAGAGAATATTTATCTTTAAATTTTATTCTGAGACAGCCAGATAGTTTCATTTTCCGAGAAAAAAAATCCCTACGTAATTGGGGTCAATGCGCTTTTTAATTATCTCGTGTTAAGTATGACATGGAACACCTAACCTAACGGTGCTTCGATTTCAATACCCTTGTCTCTACGAATGTAGAAATTCTCCCAGGGCTAACCCAAGATCTAAAGTCTTTAGTCCTCCTCTCCAGTCTAACGTTTACATGATTTTTTAAGATAAGTTTATTTTTAGGACTCCAGAAAAATACTCCAGTTAGAAACCAGAAGGTTGGGAATTATACAATCAAGGCAACTTAGGAAAAATTCAAGAATAATATATTGATTGAAATAGATTCTCTAATTTAAATATTTTCAATAATTAAGAGTTTGATTTTATTCATAAACAATCCTTAATGATGTAATTTGATATTTCTATTATGGGATATTCTATAATGGGGCAATTTTAAAAGATTTATTGAAAAAGATAATTTTTAATTTGAAAACAAGTAATTTATTACTTCTGTGAGTACCCAGGATTGCGTCCAACGATTCCCAAATTTGGGGTATATTTATAAGCCATCAGGAGCGTAGCCAATTTGCGGAAAATTACAAAAACCATGACTACCAATTTAATGTTGGTGTAAAATGAAATACCCTCAAAATAAAATATTGTGTGTATTAGATGCTTCCCTAGTAGCACAGCTCATACCAAATATGTCGAGCTTATGTAACTTAAACTAGAAGTAAACGAAATTTGACCATACATGACAAAATTTGGACGAATCTTGAAAGTTTGTGCTGCTTGGGTTAAATCAATATTAAGAATTTGAAGAAAAAACACAATTGCGCAAATTAGATGCAGAATCTAAATATTTTATTTTAGTTTGAAGAAACTTTCTAGGTCTATGGGTGGCAACAAGAAAAACACGAAATCTAATCGCAGAAATATGAGGAAAGCGGTTTTATGATTCTTCGCCAAAAGACCCCAAATTGGATGTAGATCGAAGTGTAACGCAAAAGTATGATAAATGCGTTATATACAGATGCTCCCAAAAAGTGATAACATTTTAAAGTAGACATCAGCGCTCGTTTCTCCAGGACGCGCCAGCGCGTCCTTGGCAGTGAACGTGTTAAAGGTAGAATTTCATTTATAATTTTAATATAATTTAATCAAATTCAAATAATTTAATTGCAGTTTTCTTGAAGAAAACATAAGTTATGATTATTTTTAGGATGTTAAATGAGATCTGTGATAGCAACACTATCTACAAACAATTGAAGCACTAAAATCTTAAAAGCAATAGAGTTTGAAACATTAGATAATTGAAAAGGACCGTTATGAGCTTACATATTTAAGTACTTATCTTTAAATATAATACTATTGATACTATAAATAAATAGTTTTCTGGATTATATCCAGAAAACAATCAGAACAACAGAAAAACACAGAATTCTTTTTTTTTAATAAGTTTAGAGATTAACACTACTTCCTAAAAGAAAAAAAAGAGTGCCTATGTGTTTATATTTTAGGGTAATTTTAGATATTTTAACCATCCTGCTAATAAGAACTTCTAAAATTGAAATTTATAGAGCCGATAAATCTTTACATTATAATTTAATACAAAACAAATAACACAGGAAATGAATAAACATTTAATACTTGTATTCATATCATATAATCATAATTTAATACAAAAAAGTGTACTCACTCATAAAAGATTTTAATATATTTTTAGTTATCAAGTAGAAGTAAAAAGAATGTAATCACAAAGTCCAGTTATAAATGGAAGAAAATGTATATACGTTATATACAAACCTTTCACCGAATTTGCATTTGAATCATGCGCATTTTTTTAAATTTATTAAATATGTATACCTACGTAATTAAACTAAATATTTAAAATTAATAATTAGATAAATTACTGTCAAGAAAAATTATAACTTATTCTGAATTAAGGGGAAGGTAAAGGTTGATATTACTTCAACAAAAAAAACATTCATACATAAATCAATATAGTAAAAACTTCCTTAGAAAATATACTAAAAATAACAAGAATTAAAAAATATTAATTATAAACCTATATTTTTACCTTGAATTGGAAAGTCCGTTTGAGATGTCCACTCCGCCAGCATGTCCTCTCAAGGTTCACCCATCTAGTTCATTGTTAGGGGAAGAGTTTGGATCTTCATCCGCTCGCCTGTCTTTTATAAACTTGTTGTGACCATCCCCCGTATGACTATCATGAATGGGAACGGGTAGCTTGTAACCAATTCGGCCACTCAAAGGGTTCCACTTGATAGCCTGGCAGAAGAGGGGAGCAGAAAAAGCCTTTGGCTTCGAATTATGGGTGATTTAGATTGTTCTTTTTTGGAAGATGATGTAGCGCATTGTAGCACGATCCATGTAATTCGGAGTCGTATAATGAAATAGGTAGTTTTCTGCTTTCTTTCCTGAGTCGTGGGGCTTTTGGTGTCGATTTAGATGCGTTGTATGACTGACAGTCAAGGAAAATTATCTAAATATTTAATTATGTTTGTTTGTTTGAAATGTTTTTTTTAGTTTTATAACAGGATGGCGAAAATTATTCAACTTTTGTTGGTTAATTAGTAACCAAATTTGAAAGGTATTTCTCAATCTTAATTTTCTGGTTTCGAGTAGGCATTTAAAGCTTGTGAAATAAATTTTAAATTCAGGAACTTTTCTCAAACGTTGGCAAATTAAAAAAAATTATCATATTTTAATTTTTAACTCACATTATCAGAGAACATTTAATTTTTTAAAATTATCATAGATTTTGTTACAATTATCATAGATTTTGTTACAATTAACTTTTAAAAGTTTAAAAGTGAATAATCTCGATTTTTAAGCTTTCATACGTAAAATAATTTTTTTAACATTTATAAATTTTAATTTTACTAGAAAAAACCGTAGATTTTATATTAATGGGTAGGTTTAACTATAATTGTATTCATCTATATTCATTCACTGTTAAAAACTTGAAAATTTCCACTGAAAATAAGCAATTTTTATTGGGGCTCTTTAAATCTTCAAATATTTACTAAACGCATCAAAACATAAAAAACATGTCAGATAGTCTATTAAATCTCTTATCTAAACGATATACGAAACCAAACAAATAAATTATATGAATAAGCTATTATTTTCGGGTAGGTGATGAGTTCCTCAAATATGGAAAGCCATTTAAATTTTCAAGAACAAAATTATAAACACATTAAATTTATTCCTATTAATGAAACAATGAAAATCCGATGAGAGGGAACTACCTTTCAACTATGCAGTACTACATCTTATTGTAATCGATTTAAAATTAAATACAGGATTTCCCATATATTGCAATTTTCTTTTCAAGACGTCTTTCCTTCGAAGGTCAAGGGCAATAAGGAAACCAATAACAACTGACCTTTTCAGCTCCAACCCGTTTTAAAATGCTTACTAAAAAAATAAACAAATAAAATGAATATTTTGAAGTATAACATCTTAACTTTTCTGTGTGGAAGATAATTATGCTCATACTCATTTCCTGTGACAAGGTAAAAAATTGCTGTAAATTTTCACACACAGGAGAAAAAAATATCCAAAACCAGTATTCTTATAAACAGCGTTGAAAACGCGCTTCCTACTTAGTTAGAGGTAAATAAAACTTGTTTTTTAACCTCTGACCCAGAGGAGGTTCCTCACGCTATAGTATTGTTTGCTACAAAACAAAACCCCACACATTATCGCTGCCAATGTCCTCCTCGGCCGGCACGAAGTGACCGGATTCTGGAAGGTTAAAATCCTCTTTGACCGCTGGTCGGTTCATAAGATCGCGTTTTTGAAACTGTCTTTTAAATGCGGAAGATAAAATGACCTTGATACTGCTCGGTCCGTTAGAATAAAGAGAATGTGCTTATAAATACGTAAAACTTCAAGATTTTTTCAGATTTTGGGTAAAAAATATGAATTTTAAGGTACTTTTAAGTTGGTTTAACATCCTTTATAAAATTGGACTTATACTTAAAAATGACAAAAAATTTAGCTTAATTCATAAACAAATATTGATCGAGTTTTAAAAATAAATTTCATACAATACACACAATGCTCATAAAGTTAATAAAATAAATTCAACAAACACTTTTTAAAGACGTTACTATAACTGACTAAAATTATATATAGATTTTTTATAAACCTTCCAGTTATGTGAAAAACGTGGGGTTCATGTATTAAATACATAGTTCATATACTACTCCGGCACTCTATTATTTATTTACCAACGTTATCAGTTTTACAAGGAGTTAAGAAAATTCTTTTGCACTTCTTAGCTCGATTTATATTACTTTAGTTTCAAATTTTTTTTAATTACCATTTTTTTTAATCTTGAGTGCGAAGTTTCGAAATCTATTTAAACCTATTTCGATCATTCGATTCATTTCTCTGATTATTATAACTAAAAACGATCGTATTGTTTCTGACTAAGAAAAATCTAAGGATATGCAATATTTAGCTTTGTTGACTTTGGAGGAAGAACCAACCGAGAGATATTTAAAAGAAAACCTTCTCATCTGTCCCCGAAAAAAATATTCTCAGTATTGGACAACTTTATATGAAGGGGTCAAAAATGTTTTAAAAAGGGTCACACCAACAGAGATCCATGCTCTGATTTTTTGAAAGACAAGTTCAAGATCATCATTTTACACCCAAGATGATAATGTGCCAAATTCTTGGTCAATTTGGTTTAAGAATATCATTTAGAACACTTACCTTTCGATGCTTTCACTAGTATATTAACAAAGAGTGAATGATGACCAGAGGGAATTTATATTCAGTCCTTGCTGACTATTTGACTGTTGAGCATGGTTATGAGAGTTAAAATCACAGAAGGAGGATTTTGTTGACTCATAAGCATAAGGCCATAAAAATTTTAACGTGCGATAGTTATCTTGACCAGACGTTGCCTGACGTCACTTTTAGGATCTCTCCTTGAAAACAACTCAACTTCACTTTGAAATAATTAAATTATTGAAATTCATTCTAGTGAAACTCGAAAGATTTCAAATAATATTAGCTGAAGGCTAATATGAAGGCTAAGTAAAAAAAACGTTAAAATAGTTTTTTTCAATAAAGTTAACAGTGTTTATTTTTTAATTAAAAATCACCTGCTAATGGCTAATGTTATTTGAAATGCTACGAAAGTTGTACTCGTTGTACCACAGAAGAAGCAGAAAGTCCTATTTAATTCAAACTTTTTGAAGGAATTCTTTAATCAAGTTTTATCACATTAATTTAGTTTAAATAATTTCTAACTTTTAAAACTTCAAAACTCCATATAATAATCTAAAATTTTATATTTTCTACTCTCCAGGAGAAACTAATTGTTTTTCAAGATACAATAGCAAGATTCATCCGTGTGAAAAGACGAAGAAAGCAGACAGGGAAAAAAATCGCGAGCATATAGGAACGGTGTAAAAAAACACAAATAGGACTTTACTTGAACAAAAATTTTTATAACGATTTTTCTTAAGTCTTGAGATACTAAAAATCATCTAAATGGTTTAAGCCATAGTTTAATTATACCTATAATTTTTGTTTAACCCTTTCAATACTGCAAAAAATCAGTTTAGTGAGTGCGCCTCAATACCCGGAACTGTTATTTCTCCTCCAAGTGACTCTAACGATGAAATAACTTTTTTGTACGAAAGTCTGAAGGTCCAAGAGACGCATAAACGATCCCATAGCCGACGTATCAACAAAAACAACGATATTATAAGCTTTATTGATGGGACAGCTTATGTCCCGCCGTAAACCCAGAGCACCTGCATACCGGGACAAGGTATGTCCCGGCCGTAATCCTGGAGTCAATACTGTTGGGACAACCTTTGTCCCAGCTTTTGTTTTTTCGGCCGCTTTTTGTTAATAGCAAACTCCCACCTATTACTAGACCATTGGATCCGTAATTTGAAGAAAATAAAGGAGCTAAAATGCAAGAGCTAAGGGTTGGAATCGAATGAATAAACTGGCGAAAGTTTCCCTTAAACTTTATAGTGGTGACTGTAGTTTTGCAACAGAAATCAATAATTTAGCATAAGAGTCAACAATCGAACAATATTGGCGATTTTCCCGCTTGTTTAATCATTTGGGGAACTGAGATTAGATAATCATGGGATCACCCAAGAATCATGATGCGTTTGGCAGCGCAACTTGGAGTTATTTTCTGTTCCTAGATTATTTTCAGTAACTGGGACATATGTTGTCCCAGCCGTAATATCAAAATTTTTCCTGCCTGGGACAGCTTATGTCCCGTCCGGTGCGAAAGGGTTAAAAAGCAACCGATAATTTTAAGTGATATAAGTGATAATGTTTATAACACCTATTAATTTGTTTCATAAAATAGTCCTCCATTACAAAATTTAAAAGATAGCTCTAAAAATTTTAAAAATATCAACAGAACTACAAATTTTTACCCGGTTTTAACTTTTAATTAATCTAAATAACTATTACCTAACTAGCCCGGGATAAATTTAATCTTATTTTTTAATTAGCTAAGTAACAATTTTAATTGTCCAGCCAAAATGTTATTTTTATTTTTTAGTAGTCTGTAGTAACTGGACTTTATGCATAAAAAATATTCTTGATAATCTTGGGTTTAGTTTTGTTTGGAATGCACAGGACCCGGTACAAGCCTCAATCTACCTTCCTTCCATACTGAGGACTGTCTGGGATCAATCTGTCCAAAATGATATTTCTAGGACTGAAAGAAGCACTCACTTCCCTCAATACAAATTTTTAAAAAACTCCTCCTTTTTTGAAGATTATGTTGATTCAGAGTATGATATTGCTATAAAGAGAATAATTTTCCAGTTGGCGATTAAATCAATCCCGAATATATTATAAAGGCGAAATCTTCGAAATTTTTAATACTAACCTTTGCTCTTTTTGCAACTTGGAAGAGAATGAGACTTGGCAACACATATTTAACTCTTGTCCTCTGTATAACCACCATAGACTAACTCATTTACAAAATTTAAAACCTTTTCCTCATATTCTAAAGCAGAAAAACATAAACTATAATTTAATTTTCCTTTTTACCATATCTGTTTTAAAACTTCGCCGCAATATATTACTTGAATCAACTTAATAGTCATACTTTGAATATTTTGTTTTAAAAAAATGCAATAAAATTTGTGTGTATGCTAAAAATATGTTTATACGTGTTAAATTATCTGTTAAAATATTAATGTTAATTTATCTGTGTTAAATTTGTTATTTGTAAAAATGTTTTTTTTTTATTCATTTCATATAGTCTCTTACTGCTACTTTTCATGTTTCATTTTGTAAACGGGCAGTGCCCATTACAATAAAGTTTCTTGTCTTGTCTTGTCTAGTAGTCTGTAGTGTTAAGTTTCACTAATTCAGGGTTCATATTGTCCTAAATTTCTGTATTTTTGACCCCTATCTTATATTTTTATACTTCTTAATTTGCATTGTTAATTCTTCTTCGAGAAAAATCTGACCATTTTGAAATTTTCCTGACATGTCCTATATTTTTGGCGCATGTGTTCTATATTTTCGCTATGAATCTTGCTAATCCTAACTATGTCTTCCATAATTGTAATAAACCTAATAGGATAATTCTAGATAGGATTAGGATACATGCAAATATAGGGAAAAATTTTGAAGGATATTTAAAAATACAAATTTTTTTGTATGAAATGTTAAAATTTGTCCAATTAAAAAAAACTATTTAGTTCTTTTTTAGCTCATGTTGTTAATGACTGTTTAATTCTGTTTACATCCAACCTAATTCAGTATGCAAAGTGAAACAAACATTACAATGTTCTTTTAAAGAAATATTAATCCACATTAAGTTGTTCCATTATCCCCCATAAGACATGTCCCATTATCCCCACATGTAGTTCTTTACATGTGTGTGTGCAATGGAATACTTTTTCAGTGATATTTTCTAATTCTCCAGTGTTTGTAGAGTCTAACTCTGTCTTGAAATAAGATTAAAATATTCTTTAAAATTTACAAAATTCAATCAATTAATACCAAATTTAATATTTTCTCTGGCTTGTTGAAAACAAACTTCGCTTTTTTTTTCTGCGCAGCAAAACCCTTTCATGACAGATATTCCATGCTGCAAATGTTTGCTAGACATGTTACCAATAAGTGATGTGTAAATTATTTTTAATATTTATAATATGAAAAAAAATTCACATGTCCCATTAGCCCCTACTTTCCCGTATAAAATAGCATAATTCAGTTATTGTTAAGAATATTACCCATTTCTAAATATTGACTTCTTTTTAAATATTCAAAATTTAAGAAAGTCATGAGTATTAATTATAGTAATGGGATACAAAACAATTAAATTTATTTATTTTAGAGGAAATTAATACAACTCTTTGAAAATATGTCCAAAATTTAGCATATTTTAGCAAAAATTTGCGTTTGTGATAAATTTAGTCACGAAAATTCCCATGCACCTGTTTGAAAAATACTTAGGAAAAATAAAGATTACACTATTGCTAGCGTCATGAACAACGATATAGTTAGTCTGCTCAATAGAAAGTAAATAACCATCTTTTTATAAGACATGCATGTTAATAAAAATTTCCTCTATTTTACTTAACAAATCCCAATGAAACACATTTATATAAATAGAGCTTAGATCATAGTTGATAACATAGCAATAAGGTACCTGTGCCTAATATGGACACCCTAAGGAAAATGTATTTTTTCACCCCCTTGTACACCAAAAATGTATGACCACTATCCCTGGACTGTTGACTATCATTATTAAAATTAGCGACTTGTAATTATTCTGGTTTAATTTCAATGATAAAAACAAAAAATGTTTGCAAGTGTCCATATTAGGAACCACCTGTCCCTATTATGGACAGGTGGCTACTTATAGACCTTCTACACTGGGTGTATGGAAGAACCACTCTTCCAAGGGATTTTAGAGGAGAGGGGATAAAAAAATATTTCTTAAAGTATTTCGGTGGAGGGGGGGGGGGCACAGTAAATATCTTCAGAACATGCACTTCGAAATGTTATGTACGGATACTATAAGTAATATTAAGAATACATATAAACATTAATTTATTGTGAATTAGCTAAATAAAATAACATAAAACAGAAAATTATTTTACAAATTTCTGAATCTGAAGATTCACTTGCTGTACTTCCAATGTGGACATAAGGTGTCCATAATGGGAACAGGGCGTAGTTTTATTAATCTTGTAATAAATAAACAAATACAACATTTTTAAGCAATATACGCAATAGCAAACGAAAATATGTTTCATCCGCTTTCTAAAACACTCCCCTTTTTAATATTTAAAGTAATTTTACCATATCTAATAAGAATTTAAACTTAACCTGTAATTACGATTAGCACACCATGAAAACACAAATTTCATTGAAAATGGCGAACAGCGCGCTTTTTTGCACTTTCCAAACTAAATTATCTTTTAAACTGCTTTTCTTCAAGAATATGCAGTGCCAACTCTCGATCAAGTTTCTTACTTTTTAAGATATTAGGGGTGTCCATATTGAGAGCCCTGTCCATATTGGGTACAAGTACCTTGTAATATTGTAGTAGTTTTATAACTTTTTAAGTCAAACGATCTTTAGCTTCATTTTAAGATAAATGGGCTACAAAATAAACCAATAAAAATTTTCGAAAAAGTTTCATAGAATTGAGGATTTTAGGGTAGGCACATACCTTAAGGCTCATTCAGTTCCTTCGGAACAACTTTTAGCAGAGGATTTTTTTTTCGCTCGTTCATTTTGGAGGAACAGTCCAAAGTGAAAAGTGTGATTTGGCGTTTCACTCTTTACTCATTCACTTTTCTGTTCAAACAAGCGATTCACAGTAGTGAATCACTCAGGATGAACAAACAGTGAAAGTGAAACTAAGTGAATTAGCCTTTAATTAGGGTGGCCCTTATTTTTCAAAGTTGGATTTTTGTTTCGTGCCGGGCTGATTTTTTTTCCTTTTACTATAGAATGAAAGTGTACAAAAGGATTTTCCGATATTTTAGAATCGCGAACAGATGAAATTTCAGTAAGAAGCGTGTGTCATGGAAAATTCCTGATAAACAGATGAGGAACCTGGTAAAAAAAATCAAAATTTTAGCATTATTTAGATCCAGGAAGATGAAAATGAGAAGTTAAAATATTTGGTTGTCTGTGGGAGCGATACTAGATTCTTTAGTTGGTATCATCACTTCTTACGAGAGAAAACTGTCCCATTCCCTTTTCCTCTCTTCGAAAGGTTTAGTGGAGGCGCTTATGTAAATCTGTAAAAAGTTCGTGTTAATTTTTGGCACCAAGGTTATTTTAGTTTTTTAGGGTGTGGAGAATCAGAAAATCTTTGGTGCCAATTTTTCTTTTCACTTTCCTGACCAACAGATCACGTCAAAGGTCAAATATAGAATTTCAATATTTTGAGTTTTGAGCTGGTTTAATTCAGTAATTTACCTCTCTAAGTTGATGAAAAGAAGGATATGCAGGTTTTTAAGCATATCAATAATAAAAAAATATTTTAAACAATTTTAATAGTCATTTTTAGACCCTAAGGTCAAATTTCGATATCTTTAGCAGTTCAATTTTAGCGATATATAATTTGGTATAAAAACTGCCAATTTTCCCCTTTAAGGTTGTAGTAAAGATAAATTATAAAATAGTTGGTTTTATTTTAAAATATATTGCTTACTTTGCCGCGAGATAAGACTAAAGAGTTCCAAGCGGACGCGGCGTCGCCCGAACCTGATCTCAGCGTTTCAAAAAAACACTTTAAGATCCTAAGAAGGAAGTTCCATATGGTAAATTTAACTTTCTTTCTGGTCCTTTCCTTTAACTTTCCATATAGTAACTTTAACTTTTAATATGGTTCCATATTGTCCGAAAAGCAATAAAATTCCATCAAAAGATAACAGACTATGTAAACTGGCCACAGGTAGACGATAGAGACGACAGGGGACATGACGACGAGGGGCATTGTTTTGGCTACCACGAGTAAAGAAAATTGTCGGCTAATTTCAAAAGCTTCTTCCCTGGAGTAAACTAATCATATTATTGACCCCTTGTCTCAATTATAACACATTATAGGGTAGGATGGTCCTTATTTTTAAAGTTTGGAAATCTTTATGGGACGCCCCCCCAAATTGTTCCATCATACAAATAAATGATTTTTGCAAAATTTTAGCTCAATCAAATAATTTTAACCCTTGCCGCAAAAGCCTTAAAGTTTCAAAAAAATACTGATTTTTTCACAAAACATAAAAAAAAAAAAAGATTAAACATCCCCATCTTCTTCTTGATTTTTTTATGAGAATCTAATGTAGTTATAGTTATAATGTTCCAGATTCCATTCTTCTATCACCCCTCTTTCGGTAGTAAAAATTTTTTAAAGTAAAAATAACTCTTGTAAAGTAGTTTTTTTTTTGCATTTTAAAACTGCTAATAACTCTAGAACTATACAACTTAAAAACTTGAAATAAGTGCCATTTTGTTTGTAGTTTTATTATCTTTGTTTTGATGTGCAACCATAACTGCCTTTCTTTAAAAAAAATTTCAAAATTAAAAAAAATGTGAAAAAAATTAATACAATTTTTTCAGATTTTTTTTTATTTAAGTAAATTTAAAGTTTTTCAACTCCCAAAATAAACATTTCTGAAGTTAAAAATAAAATTTTATCATGTAGAAAAAATAAAATTTTTCGAAATTTTGGCAAGTCCCTAAACATTCCATGTAATTTGACAAAAAAAGTGATTCACTCATAAGGAATTCAAAAACTCCCTTGAGGGTGTTCATACGATTTGTACCATGCAAAAAAATTCACTTAAATTTCAGAAAATACAACTATTAGCCGATTCGGTACAAAATCTTACAGAGCTAGTTTCCAACTTAATTCACTGTGCCTAATTTCACCTGAATTTTCCTCAGAATTAAGTTTTTACTTAATTTATGATTTTTATTTCATTCTTTTATCTTCAAACACTTTAAATTTCCCTTGATTTGACATGTTGGAAGTGAAAAAATTACGTAAAAACTTAATTCTAAGAAAAAAATTCAGGTGAAATTAGGCACCGTGAATTAAGTTGGAAAGGGGTCATTCATAAATTACGTGAGGCCAAGAAGGGGGGAGGGGTTTGGAAAAATCTCACCAAATCTCACCAAGGGGGGAGGGGGGTCGATTAAAATCTCACGTCAAATTTTTAAGTTAGAAATTTTACGATTTTCTGCAAAAAATGCAACGAATAGGATAGAAAATTATTTTTAAAGGTTGTAGGTAAATCTCACGTTGGGGGGAGGGGGGGTCCAGCAAAATCTCACTAAATCTCACCAAGGGGGGAGGGGGGGTCCAGATTTTCGAAAAAACACCTCACGTAATTAATGGATGTCCCCAAACTAGCTCTGTAAGATTTTGTACCGAATCGCCTAATAGTTGTATTTTCTGAAATTTAAGTGAATTTTTTAGCATGGTACAAATCGCATGAACACCCTCAAGGGAGTTTTTGAATTCCTTATGAGTGAATCACTTTTTTTGTCAAATTACATGGAATGCTTAGGGACTTGCCAAAATTTCGAAAATTTTTATTTTTTTCTACATGATAAAATTTTATTTTTAACTTCAGAAATGTTTATTTTGGGAGTTGAAAAACTTAAATTTACTTAAATAAAAAAAAATCTGAAAAAATTTTATTAATTTTTTTCACATTTTTTTAATTTTGAAAATTTTTTTAAAGAAAGGCAGTTATGGTTGCACATCAAAACAAAGATAATAAAATTACAAACAAAATGGCAATCATTTCAAGTTTTTAAGTTGTATAGTTCTAGAGTTATTAGCAGTTTTAAAATGCAAAAAAACAACTTTACAAGAGTTATTTTTACTTTAAAAAATTTTTACTACCGAAAGAGGGGTGATAGAAGAATGGAATCTGGAACATTATAACTATAACTACATTAGATTCTCATAAAAAAATCAAGAAGAAGATGGGGATGTTTAAGTTTTTTTGATGTTTCGTGAAAAAATCAGTATTTTTTTTTTGAAACTTTAAGGCTTTTGCGGCACGTGTTATTATTATCCGATTGAGCTTAAATTTTGCATACATTATTATTTTCTATAGTGACACAAAACTAAGGGGCGTCACCAACGGAATTCCACAAAAAAAAATTTACCATTTGGATCTTTGAAAATGAGATAACTTTTTACGCATTCGATGGTTTTGATTCTTTTTACTGCTGCAGAGATGATAACCGTTCTGGTATACTAAAAGTAACTTAAATTTTTCCAATCAAGATATAACTTTTACATCAGCTGAAACTATTTTATTATATTGTAAGTGTCTTGACATCACTCTATTGGCTATATATCGTAATCATGATTTCACTATTGATTTCTTTAATGTTGAACTTAAAAACACCTTGATTTCTCTTAACCGACCTAATATAATCCTAATGGGTGATGTTAATATAAATATTTTAAATAATGATCATAACGTTGCAGAATATTTAAATGTTTTATCCCAATTTGGTTTTTACAGCTACATTAATAAACCCACCAGATCTGGTTTATATTCATCTACATGCATTGATCATGTCTTTGCAAAAACAAGTGATCTTGAATTAAAAACTGGTATTTTCATATCTGATCTAACAGACCATTTCCCTACAGTTTGTAAATTGAAAAATCTTGTAGCTTCTAAACATTTTAATAAGTCCGAATCTTTTGTCTTTTTGAATTATTCTTTGTTTTATAATTATTTATCTTCATATGTATTTAATTTTAATGTTAATTCTAGTCTTGATCAGCAATATCAAAAATTTGTCTTTGAAATCAATAACATTAAAAATAATTGTAAGTACCGTAGTCATGCACGTAATCCTTTCAAAAGTAGTTGGATGACTAATGAAATTTTGGCTTTAATTAGAAGAAAAGAAAAACTTTTTAGAAAATTTAAAAAATATCCTTTGGATATTGTGTTTAAGACTGCTTATAAAGCTACTGTTTCAGAATTAAAACGAATTATAAAGCATACAAAAACTCAATTTTATAAAAACAAATTTGAAGCATGTTCAACTAGCAAACAAAAATGGGATTTTGTCAATAGAATAGTCAACAATAATGTTAAAACTCGTACTCCCCCTGATATCTTGAATAGTTCGGATTTGGCTTCTGAATTCAATACCATATTTAGCAATACGAATCAAAACTCTTCCAATTCTGATATAATAATTTATCAACGATATATTACTCCTTGTGTTTCTTCTTTTGTACTATATGAAGTCACCGATCTTGATGTTTTAGATTCTTTAAATTCTTTTTCTAAAGTTAATTCATTTGATTTTGATGGAATTTGCGTAAGGTATTTGAAGATAAGTGCCTTGAATAACATGGATTTCTTAACCAATTTTATAAATTTATCTTTCTCATCTTGTGAATTCCCTGGCTCATTAAAACGTGCTACTGTTACTCCGATTTTTAAATCTGGTTGTAAAAATCACCTTTCTAATTACCACCCTATTTCTATTTTACCCTCATTCTCAAAAGTCATTGAAAAAATTATATCTAAACGTATGTTCAAATTTCTAAATTATACAAACTTCTTCGCAGGAAATCAATATGGCTTTATAGATGGACGTTCAACTGATATGGCTTTGCTGGAATTTTCGAAATTTATTTACAAGAGTATTGATAACAATAAACTTACAATAGCAATTTTTCTTGATATAAAAAAAGTCTTTGATAATGTTAATCACTCAATACTAATTGACAAATTAGATAAGGCAGGTTTTCGAGGTGACTCACTTAAATGGTTTACTTCATACTTGTCAAATAGAACTCAAAGAGTAAAAGTTGATAATAGTTTAAGTTATTATATTCTAACTAATCGTGGAGTGCCTCGGGGTTCTATCTTGGGGCCTTTATTTTTCCTTATTTATATAAATGACTTTTGTAATTAAATATATATGGTAAAATAATAACCTATGCCGATGACACAGTTTTACTTTATTCGTGCTCCGATGATTATGAACTTCTAAACCAGATTGAAACTGATTTGTTTGAAATAGAAACTTGGTTTAGTGCAAATGATTTGACTCTAAATTTAAACAAAACTAAATATATTCATTTTAGCCTAAGACAAAGTGATTTAAACTTAAACATCAAATATCATTCTTTATCTTGCAATAGAAACTCCAATAATTGTCACTGTCACATCCTTCAATCAGTTAATAGTATAAAATATTTAGGTTTATTTATCGATTCAAATCTTAAATGGAAAACGCATATAAATGAGCTAGGGAAAAAATTACGTTTTGTTCTATATAAACTTTTCCACTTTAAAAATAAAGTTGGTTTAAATTTTCTAAAATCATTATATTTTGCTTGGTTTTATTCGTTATTTAATTATGCAGCTATCATTTGGGGTGGGGAATATAGATCCAATCTTCAACCGTTAATTTCTATACATAATAAATGCTTCAAACTTCTGAATCACCAATCTAGTCCCCATAATTTTAGGTCTCTTAAATTATTACCATTACGGCATAATGATTTTTATCGCATTCTACTTTATATTTTTCGTAATAAATATCTTTGTAAATTTAGAACCAGGCAATATAATAAGATCATCTGAAATTTTTGAAATTCCAATATTTTCAAAGGACATATTTCGTAAACACTTCTTTTATCTTGCACCTAAATTGTACAATAGTTTACCTACAAATTTAATTCAAACAAATAGTTATTTAGTTTTCAAAAGAAATCTTTTTGAATTTATAATTAACATCGACGACCTGGATCTGTATTTCTCACTTTGAAGCAAATTTTTCCTTTTAAATATTATTCAGCCTTTTGCCATTTATATTATGTGTGATTTTGTCGTGGTTTTCTTGTGTTCATTTTATAGTTTTAATGTATTTTTCCTTTTTTTTTCTTTATTTTTGTTATTCAGTCATGTATTTAATTTCTATTACGCCTGAACGGGATTTTTTATTTCCCCTTGGCGTATAACATTGTTTTTCTGTATTATTGTTTATTTTTCTTTAATTATGTTAATAAAATTATTACTATTACTATTACTATTACTATTACTATTACTATTATTATTATTATTATTAAATAAGGACCACCCTACTGTAGGGTTGTTCGATTTCATGAACAGGCAACCTATTTCAAACTATTCTTCATTTGAAAGACATCCGCTTTAGAAAATGAAAGTGTGAACAAACTGAGGCACTGGTGAAGAATTCCTGTACACAAATATAGGAGGTAAAGATTAAAAAGCTTTAAATCCTTATAAAGATTTAAATACTCTTATAAATATTTAAAGTTTATAAAGAGGTTAAGCCTTACGTCTTTCAAGTCTTCATATCACTCGTAAAAGAAGAATATTTATTGGACCGATATTCATTGCTCTGGACGAATACGTTTGCAGGTTATACAGATGCCCCAAAGATATAAAAAATATAATTACAAAGAATCTACGCTGGTACCTGACTGAGGCCTCCAACTCAGGCAGTTCTTAAACAGCACATACTTAGATCCCATTATCAAGCTCTAGTTTTGGCCAAAGATGTAGAACCATTGCAAACCCTTCCTTCACCTGAATTGTTTGGTTGTAAAAAAGAAAATGTGTGATTCTTATATTCCAGTTATAACAGATCTGTTATCTGTAATAGAACTCACATCCTGTGGTTGTGACACAAGTAAATGCCTAAGTGGCAAATGTTCCTGTTCCTGTACCATTGCAAGGCTACAATGTACGGAAATGTGCAAATTTGAAGGGGACGAAGAAAAATATCGGAATTCGTTAGTATGGACTGTGGATGTATCAGATAATGACTCTTTAAACTGTGATGCTTGAAATTTTAATTATATCTGCACGCTGTTATATCTGCACTCTGTAAATTAATTCAAAAATATTCTAATTATATTAGTGTGAAATCATTGTGTAATTTACTAGACCAAATTAATGAATTTCATGAAAATCTTTTACCGAAAGAGTGGACCTTGAAAAGGTCCTTTAGAAAAGTTTTAAAAAAGATTGGATTTTGAAGTCAAAGGAGTTCTTTTTAAATATTAAAAGGTGATTAAGACTTTTTATGCAAGGTAAATATGAAATACATAAATATTTGAATAATAAAATTACTTTCTTTTTAGACAATATTTTCTCGAAAAGAATACTTTAAATAACTTGTTCGTTCATTTTCTGACTAATGAAAGTTTTTAATGAAATAATGCTTAATTACTACTTATTGAACAAATTTTTGAATGTTATTGAATTTAATAAGTGTTTAGGTGATTTTAGGTAATTAGTATACAATAAAGAAAATGCAAAAAATATCCGACAAAAAAATCAAATTTTTATTAAAAATATATTTTTTAATTAAAATAAAATTAAAATTTTTTGAATTAAAATTCAAAAGAAAAAATTAAAATGTTAAAAAATTCCGCACTTCTTAAAAGTCATTACTTCATCTTATAATTAGCCTAATTACACCTAAATGTAAATTTAAAAAACTGAGACCAAACATTTTTGAAAAAACTGAGATTTCGCGCGAAATCTTAACGGGTCGGCTAGCGCCGACGAGCACCCAACCTGAGTCATGCACCTGAGTCACGTAAGCACTTTTTCTGGGGATGTCTACCCTAACATTTTGAAATTGTAACCCCGAAAAGTAGTGTTTCGACTCATTTTTGAATCCTTAGGGTTACACCCAAAAAGGACAGCTCTTTGTTCGAGTCAGTGGCGTAGCTACGGGGGGGCGGTCCGCCCCGGGTGTCACCCCGAAGGGGGTGACACCCAAACTAGTGAACTTGGCACTTTTTTCAAGTTGTATGCTTTCCTTGAAAAATTTTTTTGAATTCATTCTACCAATGAAATAAATTAGGGTTTAGCAAATCGGTTGTCACCCTCAAACTATATGGGAGAGTGATACTGAAGTCTTCGAATTTTGCCCTAAGTTTGTAAATATGCCTTCCTTGAACAAAAAAAATTATCATCCTGGAAAATACTCATTTGGCTGGCTACCTAGGAGGGGTGACACCCACCCAAGCTTAAAAATTCGAACGTACTTTTAAATGTAATGTAAACGTATGAAATATAAGTGTAAGAATTTATTTAAATAATTAACAGTTTTTAGGGGTATGAACTGGGGTGTCACCCATCGAGCTTTATTTAGATGATACAAATTTTCTCGATCACACAGAAATGTTTTTATTGAGCGAAAAAAACAATTAAATAAATAAATAATTATTAAATGAGTTATCAACCAATTTTTAGAGGGGTGTCACCCCTTTGGCTATAGGGGGTCCAAGTAGTTCAACAAAACAAATTCAACTGAAAACTACTATGAGATATAAACCCTTCAACCCGGGTGTCAACCATTCAGCTAGCTGGGAGGTGTCATTCAAATTCAAACTCTAGTTTAAATGTTTAAATAGTTTTAAAAACCGAAGTAAAGCGTTGGCAGAGAAAAAAGTCCATCAGATATTTATTTAAATCTTAAATGAGTAAATTTTAAATCCACATTTTACCTCAGGAAAAATCTGAATACCCCAACTGTTTCATCTTCTGGTTTCGCTAGTCATCGTTAGAAATTTTTCCCACACAAGAAGGGTTTTATCAGGGGTGTCACCCAGTGTCACAAATATCCAAACATAAGTTTGTACACTATATTTAAAGATCGCATTTCAAAAAATTTTCTAGGGGAAGGCCCCCAGACCCCCTCCGTTGATTACTTGGAACTCTATTAAATGCAATTTTTTATATTAAATTCCGCAAAATGCTAATTTGGGCTAGATTGAGCCTATTAAAAATGCTTTAGGAATAATATTTTAGGCCCATTTCGAAGAAATTTCCCTATACGCCAATGGATTGAATTATCCGAATACGTTGACCAAGGGCGTGTAAAAGGGGAGAGCCCGAAATTCGGACTACTTTGTATACAAAAACAAATTAAAATCGTGTTTTTAGGGTCAAATTCAAAAAAATTTCCTGGGAGAGGACCCCACACCCTCTTTTGTACTTGGAACTTAGGTTAAAATGCAAATCCCACCTAAAAATGTGTGTCCGAAATTCGATCTAAAAGCCTCAAAACTAGTTAAAAATTTGATTTTTGAGTCCATTTTTCTAAAATTTTCTGGGGGAGAACCCCCAGCCCCCCTTTGGTAGTTCTAACTTTATTATACACAGCTTTTCCTATAATTAGAACTTCTTCATGACGAAAATTCCGCCTAAAATGTATTAAAAAGCTACATTAAACCTATTAAATATGTATGAGATATGCTGAGGAATAATTTTGGGCCCTTCCTGAAATAAATTTCTATATACGGTTTGGACTGAAGAATAACTTATACATCATAACTCGTTGTTTGATGAATTTTGAAATATTTATATGATAAATTAAATGCCATAAGAACACAAATATAAAATGGGGTTCCACCTGAGACCCTCAGTTCTAGACTGGTGTCGCAAATTTTATTATTTTTTGTAACCGAATTCCAAAAGGGGGTGACACCGAGAGCTTCCGCCCCGGGTGACACCCAGGCTAGCTACGCCACTGGTTCGAGTAACCTAATTTTCAAGGAAAAAAAATAGTACTTACATAGGGATGTCAAAATTTCGGGGGGGGGGGTTGGTCCGGCAGTTTCTTACGTAATTATGGTGGGGGGGTTTGAGGTTTGCTTATATTTGCTGACAAGGGGGGAGGGGGGGTTAAAAATGACCAAAAAAGTGCTTACGTAATATTTGAACGGCCCCAAAACAGTTTATAAAATTTGCAAATAGTTTTTAAAGGAGCTTTTTTGACATGAGTAATTCCATTATAATGCCTAATTACTATTAATTTTAAAACTAATTAAGTTCAATAACACATTAAAAATTTTGGTCAATAAGTGTTTTTAGTTATTATATGAGTAAATGATAAAAAAAATGTAAAAAATTAAGGTCACAAATAAATTATCCAATTTTTATTGAAAATTTATTTTAAATAAATTAAAATTTAAAATTTTTAAACAAAAATTCAAAATATCTTTTAACTATTTATTAAGTCTTCCATTTATGTTCCAAATTTCACATTTTTATGTTAATAAATAAACGTGTAATGTTAAAAAATCCCCATTTCTTAAAAGTCATTAATTCATTTTATAATTACCTTAATTACACCTAAATATGAATTAAAAAATTGGCACCAAACCTTTTTGGGTTCCTTATAATATAAGTTAACAGAAAAACATTAGTTTACAAAATTAACAAGACATTTTTACTAGAGTTTTTTTCAACATAAGCGTCTCCACTATCGCGTTGGTTCCAAATAAAAGCCGTGCAACGTAATTTTTAAACTCCCTGCATATTTTGTATGCCTATTAATGTTTTTAAAGCTAACTGTCAGAGGCTATTTTCATTGTTTTTTTCTTTTTTCGTATTTTGATGTTTTTCATTGTGGCTTTTATTATGTGCATTGTAATTGTATTTTTTCTGTTATGTGCATCTGAAACAAATAAAAAAAAATTTATTCATTAACTTTATAATTAAATAATGATAAAAAAGCCCTAATTTTTGGATACAAAAAATGCGAAATCTTAACGGGTCGGCTAGCGCCGACGAGCACCCAACCTGAGTCATGCTCGAGGCGCAGCCGCCCGGCGAGATTTCGCGCGAAATCTTAACGGGTCGGCTAGCGCCGACGAGCACCCAACCTGAGTCATGCTCGAGGCGCAGCCGCCCGGCGAGATTTCGCGCGAAATCTTAACGGGTCGGCTAGCGCCGACGAGCACCCAACCTGAGTCATGCTCGAGGCGCAGCCGCCCGGCGAGATTTCGCGCGAAATCTTAACGGGTCGGCTAGCGCCGACGAGCACCCAACCTGAGTCATGCTCGAGGCGCAGCCGCCCGGCGAGATTTCGCGCGAAATCTTAACGGGTCGGCTAGCGCCGACGAGCACCCAACCTGAGTCATGCTCGAGGCGCAGCCGCCCGGCGAGATTTCGCGCGAAATCTTAACGGGTCGGCTAGCGCCGACGAGCACCCAACCTGAGTCATGCTCGAGGCGCAGCCGCCCGGCGAGATTTCGCGCGAAATCTTAACGGGTCGGCTAGCGCCGACGAGCACCCAACCTGAGTCATGCTCGAGGCGCAGCCGCCCGGCGAGATTTCGCGCGAAATCTTAACGGGTCGGCTAGCGCCGACGAGCACCCAACCTGAGTCATGCTCGAGGCGCAGCCGCCCGGCGAGATTTCGCGCGAAATCTTAACGGGTCGGCTAGCGCCGACGAGCACCCAACCTGAGTCATGCTCGAGGCGCAGCCGCCCGGCGAGATTTCGCGCGAAATCTTAACGGGTCGGCTAGCGCCGACGAGCACCCAACCTGAGTCATGCTCGAGGCGCAGCCGCCCGGCGAGATTTCGCGCGAAATCTTAACGGGTCGGCTAGCGCCGACGAGCACCCAACCTGAGTCATGCTCGAGGCGCAGCCGCCCGGCGAGATTTCGCGCGAAATCTTAACGGGTCGGCTAGCGCCGACGAGCACCCAACCTGAGTCATGCTCGAGGCGCAGCCGCCCGGCGAGATTTCGCGCGAAATCTTAACGGGTCGGCTAGCGCCGACGAGCACCCAACCTGAGTCATGCTCGAGGCGCAGCCGCCCGGCGAGATTTCGCGCGAAATCTTAACGGGTCGGCTAGCGCCGACGAGCACCCAACCTGAGTCATGCTCGAGGCGCAGCCGCCCGGCGAGATTTCGCGCGAAATCTTAACGGGTCGGCTAGCGCCGACGAGCACCCAACCTGAGTCATGCTCGAGGCGCAGCCGCCCGGCGAGATTTCGCGCGAAATCTTAACGGGTCGGCTAGCGCCGACGAGCACCCAACCTGAGTCATGCTCGAGGCGCAGCCGCCCGGCGAGATTTCGCGCGAAATCTTAACGGGTCGGCTAGCGCCGACGAGCACCCAACCTGAGTCATGCTCGAGGCGCAGCCGCCCGGCGAGATTTCGCGCGAAATCTTAACGGGTCGGCTAGCGCCGACGAGCACCCAACCTGAGTCATGCTCGAGGCGCAGCCGCCCGGCGAGATTTCGCGCGAAATCTTAACGGGTCGGCTAGCGCCGACGAGCACCCAACCTGAGTCATGCTCGAGGCGCAGCCGCCCGGCGAGATTTCGCGCGAAATCTTAACGGGTCGGCTAGCGCCGACGAGCACCCAACCTGAGTCATGCTCGAGGCGCAGCCGCCCGGCGAGATTTCGCGCGAAATCTTAACGGGTCGGCTAGCGCCGACGAGCACCCAACCTGAGTCATGCTCGAGGCGCAGCCGCCCGGCGAGATTTCGCGCGAAATCTTAACGGGTCGGCTAGCGCCGACGAGCACCCAACCTGAGTCATGCTCGAGGCGCAGCCGCCCGGCGAGATTTCGCGCGAAATCTTAACGGGTCGGCTAGCGCCGACGAGCACCCAACCTGAGTCATGCTCGAGGCGCAGCCGCCCGGCGAGATTTCGCGCGAAATCTTAACGGGTCGGCTAGCGCCGACGAGCACCCAACCTGAGTCATGCTCGAGGCGCAGCCGCCCGGCGAGATTTCGCGCGAAATCTTAACGGGTCGGCTAGCGCCGACGAGCACCCAACCTGAGTCATGCTCGAGGCGCAGCCGCCCGGCGAGATTTCGCGCGAAATCTTAACGGGTCGGCTAGCGCCGACGAGCACCCAACCTGAGTCATGCTCGAGGCGCAGCCGCCCGGCGAGATTTCGCGCGAAATCTTAACGGGTCGGCTAGCGCCGACGAGCACCCAACCTGAGTCATGCTCGAGGCGCAGCCGCCCGGCGAGATTTCGCGCGAAATCTTAACGGGTCGGCTAGCGCCGACGAGCACCCAACCTGAGTCATGCTCGAGGCGCAGCCGCCCGGCGAGATTTCGCGCGAAATCTTAACGGGTCGGCTAGCGCCGACGAGCACCCAACCTGAGTCATGCTCGAGGCGCAGCCGCCCGGCGAGATTTCGCGCGAAATCTTAACGGGTCGGCTAGCGCCGACGAGCACCCAACCTGAGTCATGCTCGAGGCGCAGCCGCCCGGCGAGATTTCGCGCGAAATCTTAACGGGTCGGCTAGCGCCGACGAGCACCCAACCTGAGTCATGCTCGAGGCGCAGCCGCCCGGCGAGATTTCGCGCGAAATCTTAACGGGTCGGCTAGCGCCGACGAGCACCCAACCTGAGTCATGCTCGAGGCGCAGCCGCCCGGCGAGATTTCGCGCGAAATCTTAACGGGTCGGCTAGCGCCGACGAGCACCCAACCTGAGTCATGCTCGAGGCGCAGCCGCCCGGCGAGATTTCGCGCGAAATCTTAACGGGTCGGCTAGCGCCGACGAGCACCCAACCTGAGTCATGCTCGAGGCGCAGCCGCCCGGCGAGATTTCGCGCGAAATCTTAACGGGTCGGCTAGCGCCGACGAGCACCCAACCTGAGTCATGCTCGAGGCGCAGCCGCCCGGCGAGATTTCGCGCGAAATCTTAACGGGTCGGCTAGCGCCGACGAGCACCCAACCTGAGTCATGCTCGAGGCGCAGCCGCCCGGCGAGATTTCGCGCGAAATCTTAACGGGTCGGCTAGCGCCGACGAGCACCCAACCTGAGTCATGCTCGAGGCGCAGCCGCCCGGCGAGATTTCGCGCGAAATCTTAACGGGTCGGCTAGCGCCGACGAGCACCCAACCTGAGTCATGCTCGAGGCGCAGCCGCCCGGCGAGATTTCGCGCGAAATCTTAACGGGTCGGCTAGCGCCGACGAGCACCCAACCTGAGTCATGCTCGAGGCGCAGCCGCCCGGCGAGATTTCGCGCGAAATCTTAACGGGTCGGCTAGCGCCGACGAGCACCCAACCTGAGTCATGCTCGAGGCGCAGCCGCCCGGCGAGATTTCGCGCGAAATCTTAACGGGTCGGCTAGCGCCGACGAGCACCCAACCTGAGTCATGCTCGAGGCGCAGCCGCCCGGCGAGATTTCGCGCGAAATCTTAACGGGTCGGCTAGCGCCGACGAGCACCCAACCTGAGTCATGCTCGAGGCGCAGCCGCCCGGCGAGATTTCGCGCGAAATCTTAACGGGTCGGCTAGCGCCGACGAGCACCCAACCTGAGTCATGCTCGAGGCGCAGCCGCCCGGCGAGATTTCGCGCGAAATCTTAACGGGTCGGCTAGCGCCGACGAGCACCCAACCTGAGTCATGCTCGAGGCGCAGCCGCCCGGCGAGATTTCGCGCGAAATCTTAACGGGTCGGCTAGCGCCGACGAGCACCCAACCTGAGTCATGCTCGAGGCGCAGCCGCCCGGCGAGATTTCGCGCGAAATCTTAACGGGTCGGCTAGCGCCGACGAGCACCCAACCTGAGTCATGCTCGAGGCGCAGCCGCCCGGCGAGATTTCGCGCGAAATCTTAACGGGTCGGCTAGCGCCGACGAGCACCCAACCTGAGTCATGCTCGAGGCGCAGCCGCCCGGCGAGATTTCGCGCGAAATCTTAACGGGTCGGCTAGCGCCGACGAGCACCCAACCTGAGTCATGCTCGAGGCGCAGCCGCCCGGCGAGATTTCGCGCGAAATCTTAACGGGTCGGCTAGCGCCGACGAGCACCCAACCTGAGTCATGCTCGAGGCGCAGCCGCCCGGCGAGATTTCGCGCGAAATCTTAACGGGTCGGCTAGCGCCGACGAGCACCCAACCTGAGTCATGCTCGAGGCGCAGCCGCCCGGCGAGATTTCGCGCGAAATCTTAACGGGTCGGCTAGCGCCGACGAGCACCCAACCTGAGTCATGCTCGAGGCGCAGCCGCCCGGCGAGATTTCGCGCGAAATCTTAACGGGTCGGCTAGCGCCGACGAGCACCCAACCTGAGTCATGCTCGAGGCGCAGCCGCCCGGCGAGATTTCGCGCGAAATCTTAACGGGTCGGCTAGCGCCGACGAGCACCCAACCTGAGTCATGCTCGAGGCGCAGCCGCCCGGCGAGATTTCGCGCGAAATCTTAACGGGTCGGCTAGCGCCGACGAGCACCCAACCTGAGTCATGCTCGAGGCGCAGCCGCCCGGGTTTTATCTTTACCTGTTCGGGTACGCGATGAAAATAGAAAATAGAAAATAGAAAATAGAAAATAGAAAATAGAAAATAGAAAATAGAAAATAGAAAATAGAAAATAGAAAATAGAAAATAGAAAATAGAAAATAGAAAATAGAAAATAGAAAATAGAAAATAGAAAATAGAAAATAGAAAATAGAAAATAGAAAATAGAAAATAGAAAATAGAAAATAGAAAATAGAAAATAGAAAATAGAAAATAGAAAATAGAAAATAGAAAATAGAAAATAGAAAATAGAAAATAGAAAATAGAAAATAGAAAATAGAAAATAGAAAATAGAAAATAGAAAATAGAAAATAGAAAATAGAAAATAGAAAATAGAAAATAGAAAATAGAAAATAGAAAATAGAAAATAGAAAATAGAAAATAGAAAATAGAAAATAGAAAATAGAAAATAGAAAATAGAAAATAGAAAATAGAAAATAGAAAATAGAAAATAGAAAATAGAAAATAGAAAATAGAAAATAGAAAATAGAAAATAGAAAATAGAAAATAGAAAATAGAAAATAGAAAATAGAAAATAGAAAATAGAAAATAGAAAATAGAAAATAGAAAATAGAAAATAGAAAATAGAAAATAGAAAATAGAAAATAGAAAATAGAAAATAGAAAATAGAAAATAGAAAATAGAAAATAGAAAATAGAAAATAGAAAATAGAAAATAGAAAATAGAAAATAGAAAATAGAAAATAGAAAATAGAAAATAGAAAATAGAAAATAGAAAATAGAAAATAGAAAATAGAAAATAGAAAATAGAAAATAGAAAATAGAAAATAGAAAATAGAAAATAGAAAATAGAAAATAGAAAATAGAAAATAGAAAATAGAAAATAGAAAATAGAAAATAGAAAATAGAAAATAGAAAATAGAAAATAGAAAATAGAAAATAGAAAATAGAAAATAGAAAATAGAAAATAGAAAATAGAAAATAGAAAATAGAAAATAGAAAATAGAAAATAGAAAATAGAAAATAGAAAATAGAAAATAGAAAATAGAAAATAGAAAATAGAAAATAGAAAATAGAAAATAGAAAATAGAAAATAGAAAATAGAAAATAGAAAATAGAAAATAGAAAATAGAAAATAGAAAATAGAAAATAGAAAATAGAAAATAGAAAATAGAAAATAGAAAATAGAAAATAGAAAATAGAAAATAGAAAATAGAAAATAGAAAATAGAAAATAGAAAATAGAAAATAGAAAATAGAAAATAGAAAATAGAAAATAGAAAATAGAAAATAGAAAATAGAAAATAGAAAATAGAAAATAGAAAACAGAAAACAGAAAATAGAAAATAGAAAATAGAAAACAGAAAATAGAAAACAGAAAACAGAAAATAGAAAACAGAAAATAGAAAATAGAAAACAGAAAATAGAAAACAGAAAACAGAAAATAGAAAATAGAAAATAGAAAATAGAAAACAGAAAATAGAAAACAGAAAATAGAAAATAGAAAACAGAAAACAGAAAATAGAAAACAGAAAACAGAAAACAGAAAATAGAAAACAGAAAACAGAAAACAGAAAACAGAAAACAGAAAATAGAAAATAGAAAACAGAAAACAGAAAATAGAACTTCAAGTCTTCTTCAAGTCAAGTTTCTAAGTTAATTCAAATTAGAAATACAAATTTAGGTAGTACATCTTATACAAAAACTAATAGACACTGAAAAAAATATTAGTCTTTCCATCACAATCTCCTAAGCACACAAGTGGAATCTATTTAAAATTTTAAGAAAGCAACGACTTATAAAAATTAATCCCATTTATTATTATAGCTTTAAAAACGCTAATCAAAGACTAATCTGCGAATCAAGACAATCATTATTCAAATCACAAATCAAAGTCAAAACGCAAGAGTACAAGTCAAAACGCAAGAGTACAAGTCAAAACGCAAGAGTACAAGTCAAAACGCAAGAGTACAAGTCAAAACGCAAGAGTACAAGTCAAAACGCAAGAGTACAAGTCAAAACGCAAGAGTACAAGTCAAAACGCAAGAGTACAAGTCAAAACGCAAGAGTACAAGTCAAAACGCAAGAGTACAAGTCAAAACGCAAGAGTACAAGTCAAAACGCAAGAGTACAAGTCAAAACGCAAGAGTACAAGTCAAAACGCAAGAGTACAAGTCAAAACGCAAGAGTACAAGTCAAAACGCAAGAGTACAAGTCAAAACGCAAGAGTACAAGTCTAAACGCAAGAGTACAAGTCTAAACGCAAGAGTACAAGTCTAAACGCAAGAGTACAAGTCTAAACGCAAGAGTACAAGTCTAAACGCAAGAGTACAAGTCTAAACGCAAGAGTACAAGTCTAAACGCAAGAGTACAAGTCTAAACGCAAGAGGACAAGTCTAAACGCAAGAGGACAAGTCTAAACGCAAGAGTACAAGTCTAAACGCAAGAGTACAAGTCTAAACGCAAGAGTACAAGTCTAAACGCAAGAGTACAAGTCTAAACGCAAGAGTACAAGTCAAAACGCAACTAGAGTACAAGTCAAAACGCAACTAGAGTACAAGTCAAAACGCAACTAGAGTACAAGTCAAAACGCAACTAGAGTACAAGTCAAAACGCAACTAGAGTACAAGTCAAAACGCAACTAGAGTACAAGTCAAAACGCAACTAGAGTACAAGTCAAAACGCAACTAGAGTACAAGTCAAAACGCATGTACAGAATTACTTCAAGGGAACTAGGCAATTTAAAATTACCTGCTTTTTTTTACTCAGAAGGTGAAATATGAGAAAGAAATTAATTTACACCCAATGAATGTGTGAACCTAGCAAGAGTAGAATAGTAAGTGGTAGTTTCCTGCATTTTTAAACAGCTAATAACTCTAGAACTATGGACGGTGTCAACTGGAAGTAACTTACCGATGGAAACTCCGATTGCATTGTTGAAATGCATAAATTGTAGGGTTTATTTCTCCATCTTAAGGTGACTTACCGCCTAACTGATAAATTTTATTTCAAAATATCTTAAATTTAAAACGAAATTTAAGACAAAAAAAAACAAATTTATATTTTATTAAATAGTAAAAGTTAGCGAAATAATTCAAATTACTAATTTGAAATATTATTTTCGAAGCACTTTTTTCTGGGGATGGACCCTCCAGAACACTTTGAAATTTTATCCCCGAAAAGTAGTGTTTCGGATCATTTTTGAAAAAATACATACTTACTAAAAGAGATGTCAAAATTTCGGGAGGGGGGTCCGCAGTTTCTAACGTAATTATGGTTGGGGGGTTGATGTTTGCTTATCTTTGCTGACAAAGGGGGAGGGGGGTTAAGAATGACCAAAAATTGCCTTACATAATATTTGTTTTGTAATTGTAAATACAGGGTTTAATCAAATTTTCTACCGAGATCTAGGCTTTTAGTATCGCTTTTTATTTTCCCTCGGAGTTTCTTTTTTTGAATCATACGATTTCACAAAACTATTCCTGAAATATTTCACTTATTTAGCACATTTTTCTTTCGGGAAAATTTTGATACATAAATTAGCATAGAAACTCCGAGAAAAACAAAAAGTGAAGAAGCTATGGAGATAAAAATAATTCATTCTTCCTTTCTTAATCTAGTCTAGATCAACGCACACCAAACTTTGAACAAAAATTTAGTGTGACTACAGATGTGTTCATTATAAAGCTTTATTGATTAATTGAAGTAACAAATTAAAATTAAAAGTTTTAAAATTAATTTATGATTTTAATTTCTACCACAATTTTAATTTAGAAAAATAAATTTAAATTTTACTTTAAATATTCAAAAAAGCAGAAAGATATTTGTATCCGGCTGCAAAACAGTATTACTCGAGTGCAACTTAAGTTGAGCCTGAACGGTCATGGCAAGCGCAGAGCCAGAACGTTGCCTAAGAGAATCTGAGTAAACAGAAAGCTTGCTGGGCTTCGTGAGATCTTACTGGCTGGCGAGTTTTATTCAAACAAGTGTAGTACTACTACGTGTTGTGCCCCTTGAAAGGATAATAATAATAAACATTTTGCAAATCAGGATGAAAATACGCTTAATATACGTGGATCTAAAAAGCTTTAAATTTATTAAAAAAATTTACATTGGATATTTTAAAATTGAATCTCTTAATTTCACTCAAAATTCCAACATCGCACGGGGAACTACTTTCTTTGGTTGCTCTCAGCATATTTCTACAGGCTCAACTGAAGTTGCAACCGAGGTGAGTCTGCATGGGAAAAATCTGTTTTGGCGCAATGTTAGCTTAAAACTATGATTTAGAGCAGATTGCCCCAAGAATACTAAATTGATGCAGTTAGATGCACCCTTTTCATACCCGACACATTAATAACAAGAGTCCGCTACATAACGCATCAAAATTGTCACACGCATCAGATATTGACAGAAACTTGTGCTGTTAAAATGCAGAAAGGTGTGCAAATGTCCATCTCTATTTTTTTACCCTTTACCGCATTATGATTCGCTGCAATTTTTTTTTTCGTGCAAATACTTTTTTTTGAGTCCTTAAATTGAAAATTAAGGGATATACATAAAAAAAATAATCATATTTGGAAAATTGAATCCGCTAGAGCCAATTACTTAAATTGATACTTTTGAGTATTGTCAGTACACGGAGTGCTAAAATATTCTCACAATACAAGAAAAACATAGCTTTTTTTATCGCAGTAATAAGTCTTAAAAAATAATACACTTAACTTTTGACTTTAACTACTTTTTTGCGAGAACAAAAATGAGAATCATGTGAATCCGACCGAAATGGCATCAGCTAAACTTACAACTTCAGTTAAATCTATTCGCATTTCCCGCTAAAATACTCATCATAGAACCTTCGCTGCTTTTATTCGCAAGGATGGTTATTCTATGTAATTTTAAAGTTGGCGGTACTTGTAAGTACCCCGTCGGTAAATAAAGGGTTAAATCCTTTATCAACACGTAAACATTTCCGGGTAAACAGGTTCGAAAATATGAAAGCGCATTGAGATGGATGAAAGGCAGAGCGACTGGTCCGAAATAGTGTTTTTAGCTTAATAAATTATATCGTGAAAAGTAATAAAATGGTTCAGTACCGATTGAGCAGTTCCCGATTGAGCCGGTAATAAAATATTCTCCCGATTCAGCCGGTGAGGGTTAAACGAATTCTTATTTTGCGCCGTTTCAGCCGGTGGGTACCTTAGGTTACCGGATCCAGGGGGCTAGAGGGGGCTCAAGCCCCCACCACAAATGAAAAGTTTCACACTATAAACCCACTGAATAATGAAAGAACCTATTGAACTTTTTAAAAAACTCACTGAAACTGAAAAACACCATTTAATTTTTGAAACCAAGTTTAAACTTTGAAAAAACCCATTAAATTTAGAAAGAAATCTATTTAACTTTAAAAAAATATTGAAATCTAAAAGATCTTCTTTAATTTTTATAACTAGTTTGAACTTTAAACGCCTTAAATTTTTGAAAAAACCCTTTCAATAATAAAAAAAAATTAAAAACCATCTTAAATTTCAAAAATATCCTAAGCTTTAAAAAACCCATTCACAATATTAAAAGAAATTTACTTAACATATAAAAAACACTGAAATTTAAAAAAAATTCTAGTTAATTTTTTTATAAAGCTTAAACTTTGAACTATAAACGTTCTAAGTTTTGAAAAAACCCATTTAATAATGAAAAAACCTTAATTATTGAAACCTGGTTAAAATTTTAAAAAACCCACTCAACTGCAGTTCTTGGCATGTTATTTCATTAAATGTTTTTCTTCAATATTAAAACTGCCAAATCTTGATTTTTCTTGAAAAACCCAAAAATGGGTCCAAAATGTGGGTTTTTCTACATTTTTTTAAAAAACCCATTGGGTCCAATCTAGCCAACCCTGAATACGTATTGCATTATACCAAGCACGATTAACTTACTGAAATCATAAGTTGTATATTTGTAACGCCAGAGACAAGGGTTTTATTTTCAACAGTAAAATAAGTCTATCAAATTTAAAAAAAAAATAAAGATTAAAAACTTAAAATTAAGTAGTAATGAACAGTTTTTTGAGAGAAATTGGGTTATTGTACCCAAATAAGATCCAACAAATTTATTTTAACGCCAAACTTAGTTTGTATTGCCAAACAATGACTCACCGGCTCAATCGGGACTAACAAACCATCATAAAGCATCACACCGGCTGAAATGGGAGAATTTTTGACAACCGGCTCAATCGGGAACGGCTGAATCGGCACATCACCAATAAAATGGTTAAGAATTTCCTTGATGGATAAGAATTTCCTTGGTCCCTTGAACTTTCTTTAGACTAATTTTTAATTTCAAAGTTTTGAAAGATTAATGCCTCATTGGTGGTCTATTGCTTATTTGGTTCCCTTATGAATTATACATATTGATCTGTATATTACAAGTGATTGAAACAGGCTGTAAAATTTTAGTCAGATTTTCATTTCTTAAAGAATTTAGTCAGATTTTCATTTCTTAAAGAATTTAGTCAGATTTTTGAAAGGGGGTCGATGAACTTGGTAAAATAATACCAAGGGGTCGATGCATGAACAAGTTTGGGAAACCCTGATCTATTACAAAGAGAGCGAAACACACATCCTCATAAGGAATATACAGTTATTAAAAATACGCTATAAATTATTGTTTAACTTAGTTATGGCTTTTGTAGAAGTCTTGGGCATGTAAACAACCTTCAAGATTTAGACATTATTAAGCATTAGACATTATTAAAAACATTATATAGCTAAAGATTGCCAACTCACCAACACCCATCGACGATCATATAGTTGCTGTTGGGTACGTCTTCTATCAGGCGTCTACATCACTGGAAGGACGAACCTAAAATTAATAAATCTGTTAGGGCTAGCATGAAAATCAACCATACCCCCTTAAATGCTTAAAATAGGTATTAAATACGTTAAATTAAAGTTTGATGAAAATGATCTTAAAACAATCAGAGTACATTCACGTAAATAATTTCTTACCTGTTAAAGAATCGGAAACCAATTGTCCAGTGTCTGGTGTGAGATCATTTGCTTGCTTGCTGCCGAGGCAACTGGAGACGTGAGATAATTTCACTAAAACCCTATTTTATACATAATTAGGAAGATTTATTTCATATCTCTTCAAATGGAATAAACTCGTTCAGTGCATTTTTAATATGAGTCATCAATACAGTTTCCTAACAAATAGGTTTCCGTACATGCAGTCCTCAAAATATGTACACATTTTTGCGGGGATAGATTCTTTCCAAAATATTTGTGTAGAAAAATCTCTATATTACAAGGGAATTTTGAATTTCAGTTGAAATAGAAGTATTCTATTCAAAGAAATATTTATAGGGATTTTATTAAAAATATAAAAACGGTAAAGTTTAAAGAAAACACTCGAAGCTAGTGTTTTAACCAACTTTTCCAAATTAAAATTAAGTTTAAGTTGAACACAATAAGGGGTAAGGGGTAATCGAATTTAATTGATAAAATGCATTTAAAAATGTATTTAAATGTGTGTCTTGTGAAAAAATTCATTTGTGTTTTGAAAGAAAAAACACTTATTTACTATTTAATAACATCGGTTCGATTCCGACCTCGCCCTGGGTGTACTTTCTCTCTCCTATTTCAGTAAAAAAATCTGTTCGTGTCTGTCTTACTTGACGAAGGTTTATAAGCGGATCCTTGAGATCAAGCACAAAAACCGGAAAATACATATACCCACAATCCAATCCAAACTAGTTAATACAGTAAATATATGGTTTATTTCATGTTAAACACAGTTAAAACAGTTTTTATTGTAGCATATTTCACCGCATACGCTATTTTGAGATGCGGGTTCGATTTTCAAGATTTTCCGCGGCAGGGGCAAAAAAAATGACATTAATTCCATTCAAAATTTTGTATGCAAAGAACGGATTCGCATTCAGCACCCTCTATTTTATGAAAAAATGTCCCATTCTACCCCAGCACCGGGGTGGGATGGGGCATTTTTAGTTACTTTAATTCATTTATAAATCTTAAGTTTTGTTTTCTATCACATTGGTTATATTTTGTAAACATGTTAAAGTGATCCAAGATGTTATTTGGAAAGTTTAAAATTTATGCAAGGAAAACTAAATTTTAAAAAATTTTCTTGTTAAAAATGCCCCATCCCTCCCCGATCTCCCCTACTTAATGATTATCCACGGCCAGGCACAAGCATGGGCGGGTCCGTGGGGCCATGGCCCCCTCCAAGAAACCCAATCAAATATACCTTAAAATCACTTTTTCAATGCTAAAATTCAAAAATTTTCTAGGGGAGAACCCCCAAACCATCCTCTAAAATTTTTACATCCATTTATGGTGATTTACCTAACAAATTCAGCCGCTTAGTTGAAGTGGTCCTTTTTAGGGTTTTCTCAAAATAATTTTAAAATATATAAAACACTACAATTTAAAAAGCTATTATTTTAATAAAATTTCTGGGGAGAGACCCAAGACCCCGCAATAATTCGGCATTTATTAAATCGTCTAGAAAATTCCATGGTTTATTTAGGTCTCAAAATCAGCTGAAACTTTACTTTTAGGGACAAATTTCACAAAATTTTCTGGGGGGAGAACCAATAGACACCCCCCCCATTTCCTTTGGAGGAAACATTGTCTGTAAACAACTTTTCATGCTTTAGCAAAGTTTCGTATTTCATTTATGTTATGCTCTCAAAAGACCTTGGAAAAATTGGGGTCCAAAACACCTCTCGAAACGAAAAGTGTGATTATGGCCCTTAGGAATCTTTCTCTGCACTTTCATAAATGTTAGCACGTCCCTGGATATACACTGAGTATTCACTGAGATAGGAAACTAATAAATATTACAGTGTAATGTTTGAAATAACTATAAACCCCCTCTTGGCGATGCTAAAATTTAAACAATTTTCTAAGGGAAAATTTAAATCTTGAAATTTGGGAAAGTATTACATGTACCCTCTGATATAATCTGACCTGATAGATCCTGTTGCTTTCATAATAAGTAGTTTAATTTATTGTGTGTTCTCTAGTTTTATAACTCTGACTATCATACCTATCTGAAGGATATCTCTATGAAATCTTCTAATTAGTTTTCCAAAAATCATACATTGAACTAAATTTTTAAGGTAAGTAATCTGCTAAGATTCTTACTAATAAAACTGTCTTTGTAAAGTAGCTCTATATGTGATTTTAGTACAATCAATCTAGAATGGGAAGTGAAATTCCGAAAAACTAAAACTGTTTTATTTTCTACTTCCAGGGAAAATCTAGTCAAATATATGTCATTCATCTCAATTTTAAAGAAAATAATAAATTTACCTGATTACAATAACAATGAGCTAAATCCAACAGCTTTTTATTGGAGTTAGCTCCTTGTTGCTGCAATTATTACCAAAATTAGAGACGCAGAGGTATCAATGCAATTTTAGCATTGTTTTATGTAAAAAAGATGTCGACATAAAAAGATACAGCCTCCAGAAGTACTCTAAAAAGTTTTACACAATGATGTATCTCCCTAAGGGTTATTCACCATCGTCTTTTCTCAGTAAGGTTTTTGATAAAGAAAGTTTTTTTAGTATGTAGTAGTAGTACACTGCTGTTCAAAAATTAAGGACGGAACGGTTTTTTAAACATAACACCTAGTAGAATTATTGTTCATCCATGAAAATCTTACCAAAAGATGTTCAATGGGTGAGAATACAGGGCCCGAGAACAAATTTTCCCTATCAATATTTTAAGGGGGTAAATGGGCCCTCCATTGATAATGGAGTTCCATATACACATTTGGAGCAGTGGCAGAAACGTCTGTGAAAGAGGTATTTAACCGAGAAATTTAAGATTTTTTGCAATGAATATGATTATTCCTGAACTCAATGCATATTTTCAATCACTTGTGCTGCCTTTAAAGGGTATTTTTTAGGTTCTATTGAGAGATATCGGTCTTACCATCTAGTTTTAGCTTCAGGATTATTTTTGGTAAGTGGTATCTTATACCGTCAACCATGTTTTAAGTGGGTCTCATATGTGTCTGATTGTGTTTAGGTCTGGGGACCCAAAAAGTATCTTTATTATTTCAATATTGTTTCTTATGAAAAACTTTGAGAAAGCCAAATTGTGATTATCTGCGGATTTTTCACTAATAGAGAGAAATTATTGACTCGAAAGGTCTTCTAAAAGAATCAAATGGGCCATGATAATACAGATATGCAATTTCAGACATCACGGAAAATCTCTTTTGAGTATAGGGAGTGTTGAAACGTCTATAAGTATAGTACAGATTAAAAAGAGAAATTCGATCTCCTTAAACTTCATTTTAAAGATAATGGAGATATTTTTACAGATATATCTTTCTTTTTAGACATGTATAAATCCATAAAAAGTAAAAATACTTCTTTTTTTTAACGTTAATAACAAATGTTCTTTCTGTGAAACTAATGCATCTCTTTGGGCCGTTTCAGCACTCCTTAGACAGCACAGAAATTTTCGCTGATAACTGCAATCGCATGCAGTGGCGGATCTACGGGGGGGGCTTTCGGGCTGAAGCCCCCCCCCAAAAACGTCTAATATTTTACTAAGTTTATCAAAACGCTAAAAATCTATATCCGAAATTCGGATGAGGAATACCAAAACGAGAAAAAAAGGAGGGTTTTTGACTTAAATTTCCAAAAATTTTCTGGGGGAGGACCCCCCTTTTAGGGGTTTGAGTAGGATAATTCACTACCTTTTCCGTATTACCAATAACAAGCAGATTCAATAGGATTATGAAAATTCTTATCCCCCCCCAAAACCAAATCCTGGATCCGCCACTGATCGCATGTATGTGTCCTCATGTCCCTTTTACTTCTTTTGTAAGACCTCTCGGTTCAATGATTTCTCTTTATGAGTGACAAAGCTGCACAAAATCACAATTTGACTACCTCAAAGTTGTTCATAAGTAACGATATTGAAAGAATAAAGTTACTTTTTGGGTCTCCAGACCTAAACACTATCAGACACATATGAGACCTACTAAAAACATGGTTGACGGTAAGATACCACTTACCAAAAATAATCCTGAAGCTAAAACTTGCTAAAAATGATGGAAAGACCGATATCTCTCAATAGAACCTAAAAAATACCCTTTAAAGGCAGCACAAGTGATTGAAAATATGCATTGAGTTCAGGAATAATCCTATTCATTGCAAAAAATATTAAATTTCTCGGTTAAATACCTCTTTCACAGACGTTTCTGCCACTGCTCCAAATGTGTAATGGAACTCCATTATCAATGGAGGGCCCATTTACCCCCTTAAAATATTGATAGGGAAAATTTGTTCTCGGGCCCTGTATTCTCACCCATTGAACATCTTTTGTTAAGAAGAAGAAGAAGAAATGTCAGGGCAGACCGACCCGTCGCCTGAAAGGCGACACACGGCGGACTTTATTATAGTCCCGCCCACATAGATAGCTTAGCTACTATGCCATTTGTAGGTATCGAGGTACCGGTGCATATTAGATTCTTGATTTCACTATGGCTATTGATTTTCTTAGGCTTAGGTTTCGGTTAGGTTCATTAGTCTCATTTGCTCTTTTCGCAGTATGTCTATTATTATAAGCTTGTCCTTTGGATGAAAGATCTTGTCTGCGATGGCGGTAGTTTTAGTCACGAACTCCTGGCGTTCGGACTGGTAGTTGGAGCAGTGTAGGATGATGTGTTCGATTGTTTTTTCTATTCCGCAGGTGCTGCAGTTGGGGTCTTTGTGGTGGAATCTATGTTGATAGGCTCCTTGTACCCCATGGCCAGTCAGAATCTGGTTAATGTAGTGGTTGCCTTGGAGTCTCTTTGTTCTGATTCTTGGGAACACATCTTTTGTTAAGATTTTCATGGATGAACAATAATTCTACTAGGTGTTATGATTAAAAAACCGTTCCGTCCTTAATTTTTGAACAGCAGTGTAGCTCGTAATCCAGTTAGGAATGGATTACAGCTATGTACAGACATGCTTAATAAAGCCAGAACCAATGCACTTAAGCCTGATCTGTAGAGCCTCTAGAAGAGAATCTAAACACAACGTCGGGATTTAGAAAAATAAATTAGGATCTGCTTTTGAAAGGTCAGAGTTAAGGGAAATTATTTTGAAAAAGGGGCGGTGCTCCGTGCTGTTTAATCTAGGATAAAATTAAGATTTAATTCTTGGTTAGAAAATAAACAATAAAGTGTACGTAATTGAAAGAATGGAGGTTCAGTAGGATGAAATCTTAAGATAGCTATTTGAAATTATTGAATGACGAGAAAATGTTTTCCCACTATAGTTGGAATATCTTTTATATTATCTACAAAGGGAAAATTTTGAAACACTATATTGGAAAACTATTTGAATAGTATATCGTGGGTGTATTAATTTATCTAACGCAGTCTTTTAGATATTATGAAAGAAAGACTTCAAATATGCAATTATAAATTAAAATGAATTTTTTTCTTATAAATGAAAAACTTAAATGCTAAAAATAGGATTTGTTTTAAAACATTGGGTAAAGATTTCAACATTAAATATAAAACAATTTTATCAATATAGATCAAAGTATATAAGTATTGGTTTTAAAAGAGTATATAATTGGTAATTAAAAGAATTTTTCATGGGATAGTTACAAATATAAATAAAAAAACCTTAAAAGCAACAAATGCAACAGGGTAATTAGGACATGTAAATATACTGAGCCTAAAGCAGGTTTTTTTTAAAGGAAAAAGTTAACATAAATTTTTCTTTAAGAGTAGGTAAGTAAACTTATTTTCATGAAAGTTTCAATCAATTATAGTATAATTCTGGTAGTTAGAAAGGTTAATATCCGGTAATGCAATGCGCGGTGCAACCTTATTTAGTTACTTTGAGAATTAGTTTTGCCAAAGTGGGCTTTTGGGAATAACTATTTAGATGAAGAATTCAACGATATTAAAGTTTGAGTTTGTTATACAGTCAAGTCCGCTTAATGTGATCGCAATTGTTGGAGACTAAACTGATAACATTATCCGATCGATAACAATAAGCGATCTCATATAAAAAAACAGCAAACAGTGTTACTAGATTGTTTGCTTTAAAATCAAAATCATGTAATCGTAATAAATGTATTTAGAACTCTACTTTTAAACTAGGAAAAATTTGAAGGGGAAAATAAAAGAGTAGTTCAGTTAATAAAATTAAAATAATCGCTTACTGTGTATTAGGGTGGAGCGAAAAACACGAATTTTCGAATTTGAATTTTGGTTAGCTCCAAAAAGTTGCCTTTTAGTGCCAAAAGAACACCTGTAAAATTTTATGAATTTTGAATAACTCCTTCAGGTCTCTACCAGGGCTCATATGTTTACAAAAAATAGATTTTTACTATAAATATCCCATTTAAATTGTTTATTGGCAAACTTTTCTGCCAATTTTGTGTTTTTAATATAAAATGTAACTTTCCAGGCCCCTCAATAGATTTTTTATATGAAAAAGTTAATGAAAAGGCAGTAATAAATGTAAAATACAGGTTAAATGTGCTACAATACTTGGGTGGAGCAAAAAAATTTTTCTTCGAAATCGGTGTGCGGCTATTGCTCCAAGATTGTGGTTGGTGGTCCTAATAACCTATAAAAAATTTGAACTTGATCGGATAATATCTTCAGGTCGCACTTTTGAGTTGAAATATGAAAATTTTATGAAAAATATAAAAAAATTTGAAAATTTTCCTAATAATTTCTAAACGATCCCGATGTTATTTTATCGCCAATAATTACAGGTATTGCTTGTATGTTGCTTAACATTAGCAAATTAGAATCCTTGAATGACGCAAAAATGGTTTAATAAATCTTCAAAATTCTTAAATGGACTATGTAAGGCAGTTATGTTAAAGATATTATATAATTACACTATGATGGTTATAGAAACAATGTTTACGGAACAAATCCGGCTGACTTTTTTTTAATTACCCCCTGTGTCCGAATATGACCACCGTTTGCACCACCAACCTTTGCTTTTGGGGGAACGTCCTCAAATTTATTTCAATTCCTTTTCGGTAATTTTATGCCTATAAATTTAGTTTTTTTAGAATTAAGAGATTACTTTACACTTTAAATTTCTCTTGAGAGGACAAAAAGGTTTCATGTACTTAAAAATCAACATTTTTATCTAGGTCTAGGTGCTTTATTTAAAACGCTAGGTGCTTTATTTAAAAATTGAGAAAAATCTATGTAACTGATTACGAGGGGTTTCGCGTTTTAATGCTATACTTGTATTTTTCGCTTAACCGAATTTAAACAATATCTCATCCACCTCTACACATTCCCAAATAAAAGAAATGGGAAAAGAACAATCGAAGTAGTATTTAACAAAAATATAAGAAAAAAGGATAGATGAAAAAATTTTTAATGATTTTTTACAAGTAATATGGAAAAATTGCCTTTTAAATATATCACCTAGCTAAAAATGTTGATTTTATAGTACATAAAACCTTTTTGACCACTCATGAGAACACAGGGGGTAATTTAACAAAAGAGTCAGCCGGATTTGTTCCGTAAACATTGTTTCTAACCATCATATAGTGTAATTATATCATATCTTTAACATAACTGCATTACATAGTCCACTGACGAATTTTGAAGAGTTATTAAACCATTTTTGCGTCATTCAAAGATTCTAACTTGCTAATGTTAAGCAACATACAAGCAATACCTGTAATTATTTGCGTTAAAATAACATCGGTATCGTTTAGAAATTATTAGGAAAATTTTCAAATTTTTTTATATTTTTCATAAAATTTTCATATTTCAACTCAAAAGTGCGACCTGAAGATATTATCCGATCAAGTTCAAATTTTTTATAGGTTATTAAGACCACCAACCACAAACTTTGAGCAAAAGCCGCACACCGATTTCGAAGAAAAATTTTTTTGCTCCACCTAAGTATTGTAGCACTTTAACCTGTACTTTACATTTATTTGTGCCTTTTCATTAACTTTTTCATTTAAAAAATCTATTGAGGGGCCTTGAAAGTTACCTTTTATATTAAAAACACAAAATTGGCAGAAAAGTTTGCCCATAAACAACAGGCCCGTGCTGGGTACCTTCAGAGGGCGGTGGACAAAGGGTGGAAGGGCGCCGCCGCTGTAATATTTATTAGTAAACCTAAAAACAAAATTTTCTGCTGTGGCGTCTATAGATATTTATTTCGGGAGGAGCCCAAATATCGCCTTAAAAATGCAGATATTATGCAGAAGGCGCAAAAGTATATTTTTGCTAGAAGAGAGATAATGTAATTATGTATACTCTATTCATTTAGAATTGGCCCCACGCTTGAAGCGTAACCATAGTTACGCTTTTCGAGCAGCTAATAGTAAGTCTTCTTCGTCACTTTGACGGGGATAGTTGCAGTAGCGGATTTCTAAATAGGCTAGCTAGGCTATAGCCTACGGCGGCAAATTTTAGCAGGCGGCAAATAAATTTTTTAAGGCAGAATTTTTTTCAAAAATTTATTTCCCGCCTACTAAAATTGAAATTTCCTACTGAATAAAAAAAGGAGAGGAGAAATAAAACACTAAACATAAGCTCAGACTGGAACATCCTTTCAAAAAAGCAATTCTGTGGTTTACAAGGAACTGTTCTCTTTGTTACCTAAACGTTCTCAAAATGAGCTAAATCACTACTTTAAAGGGCAATTTTTAAAAACATGTCTGAGGGAGAACCCCTACACTCCCCTCTCAAATTTCGATACTTGTTATACAGTGTTTTCCCCTTAGAAATTATGCTGCCTACAAGAAGCTTTTCCCTTTTGGTGCTCTCTCCTCTCCATAGAGTTTAAAAGTAGATAAACACAAGTTTGGGGGAAATTTTCAAAAATATTTTCTGGGGGAGGACTTCTGGCCCCGTTTGACGTTATTTAAAACTTTTCCCCCCAGAAAATTCTGTGGTTTTCAAGGAACTGTAAGGGAGGGGCCGTATCCAAGGGGGGTTGGGGGTTCAAACCCTCCCTCCAAAATTTTGACATAAATTTTTTATACTTACTGCTTTTCCTTAAAAATTAGCCTTAAAATGCATAAAACCCCTATTTTTAAGGTTCAAAATTCGGAATTTTTCTTGGGGAGAACCCCAAATCCCCCTTGAAATTTTGAAATCTGTTATAAAAGTTGTTCCTTGAAAATATTGGGACTTACAAGGAGTGGTTCTCTTCGGGTTAGTCTAAAAATGAGTGAAATCATAAAGAGGCCGTGGGGAACTCAGAGGGGTGTAAAAAAAGGGAAAAGCAACTCTAAAACGAGTTAAAATCCTGGTTTTTAGGGTCGAATTTCCAGAAATTTTCTGGGGGAGGACCCCCAGACCCCCCTTTCGAATTTCGAACCCAATTAACCACCACTTTTCTGTGAAAAGTTCGTCGAAATGCAAAAATCCTACCAAAATGTACACGTTCAGCTGTCAGTTAGACCGCAATAAAAGAAAAGAATAAGAACAAAATAGGAATTCAAAAGTCAAGTCACGTAGTGTACCAAATCCACTTAAAATCTACGTATACCCCCCTATCGGAAAATTTTTTCTGTTGTTCCATAAACCAGTATAAATGATACTGAAACCAGTATACATGATACTGGATCCAGTTCCAGTATAATTTGATACTGGTTTATGGAACACCAGAAAAAATTTTCCAAACCAAATTCCGAACCAAAAATTTCACAACCAAAAACTAAAATGACACCCCTGTTTTAGTTTTGTAAAATGTATAGCATATCGGCGGCAAATTTTGGTTCAGCCTATAGGCGGCACATTTGGAAATCCGCCACTGGATAGTTGCTATGGTTACCGATCGGTAGTGGGGGAAGGAAATATTTTCAAGCGCCAGTTCAAAATGAACAGAGTATAACTTATAACAATGAAAAGATCAAAAATGAAAATTACAAATCTTAAATATATTCTATATACTGTGTAATAATAAAAACTTATAATAATGTAATAATCAATGCATATTTTAATCTTGATAAATTAAGTGTAAGATGTGTGAATAACAGAAGCCCTAAATACAAAAGGGGGGTCTGGGGGTTCTCCCCCAGAAAAATTTTGAAATTTTGACCTAAAAAACAGGGTTTTTACACGTTTTAGTTACAACTGTAGTTCAAATTTCGGGTAGGGCCAGGGCCCCCTTTATCCACTTTATATACGCCCTTGATTTTCAGTTCAGACTTTATTTGTGACGTTTTTCAAATTACTTTTCTCAATAGAAAAAAATTAAAAGCAATACTGCGAGTTGAGGTATTTTGATTGTTTTTTATTTAATATTTTTTATATCAGATTTTAATTGAGACTATTGTAATGTATGGAAATAACATTAAATACCTCTTTAATGCAAAAATAATAGAGGATCTGGATTTTTTAGTTCTTTCAAAGATACAAAATTTTTTACCAAAGGTGACTAAAGTGCCCAGTGTCAAGGAATTACCTGTTGAAATAAAAGCATCCTAAAAATTAAACGCCCCACCCTAGCGATTTCAATGCATTTCGACCACTAAAGACTTAATGAAAAATCAATGCTGTCCCCTAGCAATTTTTTGGTGCGTGCGTGAAGAAAAGTACCACCCCGTCCTCACAAAAATCAAGGTGTTAAACAAAGAGCGCCATGGAAAATCACCACAGTGCCCATGGCGTGATACATGGTCGGTCCTTAAAATTAAAATGGAGCTTTTTAAAATTTCGTGGTAGCTTGTGTATAAAGAAGGGCGCCCTAAAATCATCGTCATCAAGGTTGTATTGGTGCAAAAAACACCATTCGGACTTAACACGGTACTGCGTTTTTTACTAAGGGCACACAGAGAAGAAAACAACCTGTTTAAATAAGAGCGCCCTAAAATATAAACGCCCCGCCCTAGCAATTTCAACGTGTTGATCTGAGGGCCAAATAAAAAATCCCTACAGAGGTCTTATAATTTTGTGATTTGTGTTTAGTAAAATAAGACTAAAAATAAGAGAAACTTTTTATTTTTAGGATGTAAAAAAAGTAGCGACTCCGCCCACACACTTTCAAGGTATTGTTTTGGCTCCCTGAAAATTCACCACCTTTAACTAAGGGCACTCTAAAAATTCAGAGCGAAGTTTCATATTAACGTAAAATTAGGGGGGCGCCCTTAAAACTCGCAGGTGATCTCACACTTTAGACCTGATGAACTAAAACTGAATTGCAAAATCACTATTGGTTAAGTTACAATTTCATGGAAAAATTAAAATATCCCAGAAAAAACTCTGAACACTAGTATTAACAAATGTAGAACAGTCTCTTCAAAAGGGCGCCTCTGAGCAAAAAAGGACCCTGACATCAGACTCGCTCTATGGGGGCGCCTTTTGCAGTTTTCTTTAAGTTGGTTAACTTTTTAATGGGCGCCTCTAAAATTTAAATATGCATGGGTGGGTCCATCAGACTCGCTCTATGGGGACGCCTTTTTGCTGTGTTCTTTAAGTTGGTTACCTTTTTAATTTTTTTAATGGGCGCCTCTGAAATTTTTAAATATGCATGGGTGGGTCCATCAGACTCGCTCTATGGGGACGCCTTTTGCAGTTTTCTTTAAGTTGGTTACCTTTTTAATTTTTTAATGGGCGCCTCTAAAATTCGACGATAAGCCTCGTCGTAAAACTAGTCAGTTTCGGGGGCGTCAAAAATTTCCAAGCTGGAGGGCGCACCGGGATACGTCCCGGCGTCCCGGCGGCCCAGCACGGGCCTGATAAACAATGTAAATGGGAATTTTATAGTAAAAACCTATTTTTTGTAAACAAATGAGCCCTGGTAGAGGCCTGAAGGAGTTATTCAAAATTCATAAAATTTTACAGGTGTTCTTTTGGCACTAAAAGGCAACTTTTTGGAGCTAACCAAAATTCAAATTCGAAAAATCGTGTTTTTCGCTCCACCCTACTGTGTATTTTTATAGAAAGGTCTCTCTTTTTTCCGCTCCATTATATCCTTACACTCCAATAAACTACTTATTTATTACATAATCGGAATTTCATTTAACGAGGGAAAATCAAAATCTCTTATCAGAAACATCTGCAAAGCGTTACTCTTGGTGTTTCTTTAACCAATCACAAGTATGGATTCGGACCCCCCATAAATGTTTTCTTTCAATATAATATACGGAATGTTTTATTTTTCTTACCCATACTGAATTTCAGAAAAAAGAAGCGCCAGATGTTCTCATGGAGAAAATTTTTACTTGTAAAAATTGACCTTCAAAATGAAGCACGTGCAGCCCGACTTTTGAAGCCCCCACCACGAGGGTGAGGTGGGCGAAAGGCAAAACAGACCGCCCCACCCCATCTTCCCAAATGTCAAGGTGTGTCAAATTAGTTCAAGACTTTAATGGACTTTTAACAACAGATGAGGAGCAAAAACAGTACCTTCTGCAATGTGTCGAAGATCATCGAAAACAATACCCTGATTGCAAAAAGTCTACTCTAAAGCGTAAATTTGAATGCTAATTGTTTCAAAAAAGTGTATTAAATTTTTCATATTTTTAAGATGGTAGAGTTTTATGAGTTTGTTGGAATATATTCTACTATAAATATATTTAAAATATAACAATCTGGAATATTTTGTAATTGTATGTAAAGTGTAAATAATTGTTGTTTTACGTTCAGCAGTTCTGAATTATATGCAATATGTATGCTTTTTAATTTTTTTTCAATAAATACTTTTGTTTAATTCTTGACTTTTTAACTAATTTAATGCATACTAATAATATTCTTATGTCTTACGAAGTCTTATGTTTCTTAATTCTTAGCGGAGACGCTATTCCCGTCGTAAGCCATACTATTGCTATGGCGCGCTATGGGAAAACTTCACCCCCGATGAGGCACGTGTTAATATTAAAATATTGGAAAATCCTTTTGCACACTTTCATTCTATAGTAAAAGGGAAAAAAATCAGCCCGGCGCGAAACAAAATATTGAAAAAAAAAATTTCTCCATTATAATAAGGGCCACCCTAATATAGATAAATTAGTTAGTAGTATTAATTTCAAACAACAATTTTTAGATAAATCGCTTTTAGGCGGAATCAGGCTTTTTACCAAACAAAAGTTTCTTATTATCCCGTTCTCGTTATTATTGTTCCAATTTTTTTTAAATCAGCATTTATGTGTTTCGTTTTTAATTTACAATTTTGGTAATGATGGTTTTAAAAAGTTATAATTTTCCAGTCCATAATTATTGTGAAATATTAATTTAACAATTTTGTTTCAAACTTTCAATGGACTTATTTATACCTTATTGAAATTTAATTTTAATTCGCTGAAATATCTATTTGTGTGTGTGTGTTTTCAACAAAAAAAAATTCCTATAACATGTGTCATCATGTGTTCCCTTAAGTGTGCTTGCTTACAACTTTTTAAACCTGATAAGGGGATGAGGCCGAAACATCATGTATATTAATGCTATTAATTTATTTTTAGTTTTTTAGACAACTTTTAAGTAAATATTTTAAATTTCCAGCTAATCTTATTTAGCCATATTTAGGTAGTACCTTATTGTTTAGGCCATTTTTGATGTAAAACGTCAAAAAACCCCTTTTACCATTTATTTTAAATTAAACGCTATTTTATGGTAAACTATTTATTACTTCATTTTTAATCTGTATGGAATTACTTTAACAGTTCATTAACTGAACTTTTTTTATAGAATTTACAGTGGTTTTGACACAATTCTACAATTTCATTTATTTCGTTTTAAAATCACCCTCACTATAGGAAAATTACATTATCATTACATCAAATGTTTATAAATGTGACTTTCATTAAAGATTCCAAAGTACCCCAAGTTCAAACAGTGGTTTTACTCTGCATAATTACATATTATTACCCTGTGATCTTAAAGACCAATATGGAATAAGATGCAATTACTCAGGCCAAAATGCATCGGACAAGTAGTCTATCTCTATGGCTCTGATAATTTTCCATTCTACTGAGATCTTTTCCTCTCCCATTTCGTCTCAGTTCAGTACCCTAAGTAATGCGGGAGTTCCTGAAAAATTAGAGTTGCTATCTTCTTCTCAGCATACATTATAACCATATTTTCAGAATATTATTGCAATATCATTGTTTCAGAAAATTGTTATAGATTTCTGCAGATAGTTATTTTGAATACACACTTATATCAGTGTTTATATTTGAATGTTCTGCTCTTATGTAAGAATACTTTTTGCTGAAAATTATGTTAGTTTAGTTAATAAAATCAGCATTAGATATATATTGGATCATATTATCTATAATTTTTCTGTATGTTAGTTGTGTGTGGGTAATCTATATAGTATTGTCAATTTTGATTTTATAAGACAGTATCGATAAAGGGTATACAAAATTTTATAAAATAAGTATCGGTAAATACTAAATTGTTGAATACGAATTAATTTTAAAAATATGCTTGCAAAAATTGTTTTCTAATATAAATTAATGGTGCAAGGTGTCATTTTCAAATACTTTTAGCCAACCTTTTCAATAACTTTGTAAATATTATACAGCTAAATGTATAAAATTATTAAGAGAATGTCATCTATTAAGTAGGATTAAATCGATAGGTTTATAGTGTTTTATTTGTTCAATAGTAATAAACGTTTACCATATTTTTAGGAAGATTTTTTTTCTAAAACCTAAGCGTTTTGTATTTTTATGGTTTGAAATGTTAAAACATTTTTTTAATTCACCCCCACTTGTCCATTTCTACAATAGAATTTACCTCCTTTATATTTTATGACAAATTTTGCACTTTGTTAATTACTTTGCTTTAGGGTTTAAAAAGTAAGAATTTTTGAAACTGTCCCCGCAACATGACTGAATTTAATGCATAAAAAATTACCCACTTTTCTCCAAAAAACATCCCTCCTCTCTACTTTTAATGAATTAATCGTTTTTGTGAATCATCTGTAAATGATCGTTTCATACACAAGTTTTATGAGTGATAAGAGTTCATAATTTTTAAATGTATATTTTACAACTTACCCATAAGATGAGAAAAATGGTTTGAAACCAATCAACACCAAAAGAAGTTGTTAAGAAAGTTTTTTTTTTGGTAAAAGGTTATAGGTTCTGTTTGGAAGCTCTTGCTATTGGCATTTTCCAACATTACCAGATGAAAAAAAATAGCAAAGGGACTCAAATTTTTAGAAAAACATTGATCTCTACTCAGACCGCAAATTTAGTTGCTTCAAAGAGAAGTTAAAATAATAAAAATGTGCGAAAAATATCAAGATATTCGTGATTGTCAGCTCTTTGATTTCACTGTTCAGAAAATAAAACTTCGTAAATAATATACAGCTGAATGTATTAAAAAAGTTTAAGATAATATCATTTATTCAGTAGGATTAAGTTGATAGATTTATTTGTTTATCAAGTACAAAAACTAAAACTTAAATTAAAACTTAATGCATGCGACCACTGGACAACTTGGTATTTAGAAGCTTTAAGCACTGGTACAGAGTGGAATTTTCAATATTTTAAATAATTGTAATTATAAAAATGATACCTATTCTTTTATTGGTTTATAGTGTTTATTTGTTCAATTGGTAATAAGCATTTACCAGATTTTTTTTCTAAAACCTAAGTGTTTTGTATTTTTATGGTTTGAAATGCTAAGAAGGCTTTCAAATTCACCCCCAAATAATTCACTGGACCATTTCTACAAAGGAATTTACCTCCTTTATATTTTATAATTAATTTTTCACTTTGTTAAATATTTTTACTTTTTAGGGTTTAAGAGGTAAAAATCTCTGAAACTGTCCTCGCAAAACAACTGAATTTCATGTAAAAAAAATCCCGTTTCTTCTCCTTAAAATGCCTCACTATTTTTTAATGAATTCATTATTATTGTTTGAATCATCTATGAATGATCGTTAAATACACAAGTTTTATGAAATATAAGGGTTAGTTTCTCTCAAGATTTATGAATAAATTTATTCCTCAATTTTCAAAACATACTAACCCCTTTCTTCACCCACGATTCACTTAAAATAATCTATTTTACACTCCTCTTCAAACATGCAAAAATGCTGAATGAGAAAATCAAGCTCAATGAGATTTCAGCTCTTTAAACTATGAAACTTAGCCATTTGTATGAGAATGTATCAATGATTTAGCAAAAAGTTTTTTGAAAGATTATTATTATTAGATAAAAATAAAATTAGAAAGATTGGGTATCGAGCGATAAATTTATATATACTAACTAAATTTGCTTTGGTATGTTGTTAGAGTTACAAGAATTAAACACAACAAACAGAATTCCTTTATTTTACGTAAACTTGAGATAGTAATTCAAAGTATCCATTTGATAGTCAATTAAAGATATATGATAAGAAGATGTAAAGATACATAATTTATCATATTGTATTTAAATGCGTGAACATTAAAATTGTAATACCTTTGTTGAAATGAAAAGATATAAGTTCAGTTTTTATTTACAAACATGTGCGATAAAAATCCGCACAAAAATATCTTTATTTTCCATGAAGTACACATGAAAAGTTCATGTTTTTAAACACTGATTATGATTGTTACTTTTAATTCCATAATATTCAACCAACAACATATACAGAAGAATTTTAAAAACACATAGCTCTATACTTAATTAGTAATTTATTCCATTTTTAGGATGGTGAAATCTTTTATCGGATTTAAGCTTTTTGATAAACTTTATTAAAACGGAGGAAGTCAAAGACAAGAACTAAAAAACTAATAAATTTGCTGGGTAAAAAGTCCGCAACGCAGTTTTACAATTGATAATGATCTAAATATTTAATTCAAAGTGTGTTCTGTAGCTTTCTTTTGCACAGTTTTAGTTTAATGAAATTTCAAGCTTATAAAACTTTGTTTAAAATATGTTTATTTTATTTTTTTTTAAATTATGTATTATAAGTCACGCGTGGAATTAGTCTTAAATGATTAAGGTAAAAGGTTACATACTAACTAAAGTTATACAAAAAAGTAAAAGATTATAGTAACAAACAAAAAAAAATTGAGCAACTGATTTAATACATGATAAACAAATTTTCAACTGGTAGTTTTCATGGAATGGTTGCAGCCGTGGCTATCAGTATTGGTGCAAAGATCGTAACAAAGTAACTAGCAACAAATCCTTCCCATGTAACGAAGAATGGAAGCATCAATAAACAAAAGAAGAATCTCTTGTAAAACCCTTTCCATGTCATGAAATACGGAAACAGAAGTGCCACCATATAATTTTTCACCGATGCTTCAGATTGCGTGAACCACAGAGCTAACAATAACATCAATACAACGCATTTGACGCACTGTGCAGTGGTGAAGGTACGTTTCGGCTTACTGCGCCCTTCCTTCGACAGAGGATACCTCATTCTTTCCTGCACAGTTAAAATGGTTTTCCGTGCATCTTCCCACTTATGTGGACCCTCCAGCCTGTACTGATACGGCAAAGATGGGCCGAATACGAGAGCTTTATAGAGAGTGAAATCGGTGAAGAACAATTTCCAGAAATTCGGCTTGCAACCAAACTGTGACGCGAGCTCGTCCATATATGGGATGTAATCCACCCTAATGGACATTTTATCGGAGGGAGCGTACCGCTTGAGGTTCTCTTCATGCCGTTTCTTAATGTCCTCCATCATTTCCTCTTGACTGGGAAGGGAGCAATTACCGGCTAAAAGTTGGGTGGCCCATCGGCATTGCATTTCTCCCAGTGGAAATCCAGGACCAAACGGCAGAATGAACCCGATGATGGCCAAAGTCGGGTGCTTCAGATGAGGTGGATAGATGCATTTGTACAAGTTGATCCGTCCGTTCTCGGTGGTGACGATACCATCCTCTAGGAACGGGAACTTCCATTGGTAGCCAGTGGCCATGATCACCGCATCTACCTGCGTTTCTTCCGTTTCGTTGACGAACAAGACCCCCCTCTCCGTGAACCGCTTGATGTCTTTGCGAAGCACGATGGAGCCTGACACCAGTTTGGCAGCTAGGTAATCGTTGGTGGCCGGATCCTTAGACAGAGCGTGATAGGCTGGCTTGAGGTTGTACAAGTTGTGATTGAATTTTGTGTTGAGCTGATAGTTCTCGAGGTATTTACTGACGAATTTGTAGCCGAAAACTGTTTGAATGGCGTACACGAATCTTCTGAGCGTGGCAAAGTCGAACGGTAAGCCATAGGGGCCAACTCTTGGCAGGATCCAGGAGCCATTTCTTGTGCTTAAGTATACCTAAAATGACAGAATTAAAAACTTGTAAATGGTAAACGTGTGTAGGAAAACATTAAGGCACTTTAGGAAGCTTCAGTGGCTGGAGTTTTAAAGATAAAATAAACCTTAATATTAACCCTTTCAGTCCTAGCCACCCCTAATTTTTAAGAATAAAAATCTACATTTAAACTTTTAAATCTTAACTTACAAAAGGAGTTATTTTAGATTATAGTAGTGTATCAGTTATATTTTTGGAAATGATACTTTATCCTTCTAAAAATGCTTGGAAAATATTTACAAAAAAACACTTTACCTGAGATGCAACGTTACTGACTTCAACAGCAGCATCTAGCCCCGAGCATCCTATTCCAACAACAAGAACTCTTTTACCTTTAAACTCATCCGTTCTTTTTAAGCTATGGGTATGCATAATCTTTCCTCGAAACTTATCCATTCCTGGATATTCAGGCATTTTCGGAAAAGTAATATGTCCTACCCCAACTAAAACTCCATCAAAAGTTTCTTCCGTGATCTCTCCAGTTTCCGTGTTCTTTACAGTAACATCCCACCTTCCTGTGTCTTCGTAGTCTGGTGCACGTTTTACTTTGATGACTTCTCTGTTGTAAATTATGTGCCTGAATACGTCAAAACGTTCTCCAATTTCAGTGAACAGTTTCAGCAGTTCAAAATGCCTCATGTAGTTAGGATAGCTTTTGTCGGGGGGATAATTGGTCAATGCTCCCATTTCTTTACTGTGGTTTATGACAGTAGTGGGCATAATAGAGGGTATTCCCATTGGGGTCTCCTCTCTGTAGTACCATGTACCACCCGCGTTTGATGTCTTTTCGTAACATACTGGTTCGAATCCTTCTTCTTTCAAGCTTTTAACGGATCCAATTCCACTGAATCCTCCACCAATGACGAGGATTTTCTTTTTGGAATTCATTTGACACTAAGAAATACAATTTTCATTATAAGCAAATGGGAAGCAAACAGTTTATAAAGAATATTTTTAAGTGTTGTGTAATTAATATTTTTTATTAAATTTCCAAGTTAATGTGCCCAGTTGCAAAATATTGATATATCTGTTACGGGCAATGTGATAAATAGGGCATTATTAATAATGCCCGAAGTGGAGGAGGGCAATATGATAAATTCAATGGCATTTATCAATGAAATTTAACGCTTTGCCACCTCCACTCTGGGTATTATTAATAATGCCCAATTAATCACTTTGCTTGTAACATATCTAAATGACCCCTCTCACATTTTATAAAAAAAATCCCTCTTTATAATCTATAATGCTAAATCCAAATAATATCAGCCAAATGAGTTTCCAAATAATTTGGAGTTGATCAGTTGAAGTCCCTATCCAAATATTCATCTTAAGTCCCTTAGGATATTATGGAAAAATTATTTTGCATGATATTTAAATGTATCTAACATGTGTTTAAATGATTTTAAGGAGAAGTAAATATTTTAAATATACTTACAGTTAAACCCAGTGTTAGCTGGATCAACTATATTTTGTTAGCAGAGTTGATGAAACTTCTTTTAACACATGGATCCTAGAAATTAAATGTTTAAACTTTTAAAATATATAAGTTTTTTATGAACCAAGAGTTACAAAATTTATGTAAAATTTGTATAGCAGTGCATTTTGTTTTCCTCAGAATAACGAATAGATTTTTAATGCTGGATATCTGTGTAGTATAAAGCCTCATTGAGTTAAAAAGTTAAACTGTCTTAGTCAGTCCTTAACTGGAGAGTTTTTAAAGTTTTCAAATTTAGTTCATAAATTAGCCATTTTTCTCTAATAGAGGATTTAAAAGTGGATAGATAACCCATTCAAAATGAAACCTAAACACGCTCAGCTCTGATAGGGAAGACAATTTAGACGACTAGATCTGATGGTTTTTAAAAGATACATTTTTAGATCATATAATTTTTAGATAACTAGATGCGGGATATAATATTCCCTCGTATAATATTATTTGTTTGTTAATGCATTTACAACGCCTAAAATTCATAATCATCATATGGTTACAAAAAAATATTTAACAGAATCGAGAAATTAATTTCTGTTGGGTCCTGTAACGTACATTTTCAAGCCTCTGTCTTTCTTATCCAGAGAGTCAACTCGTTTGTCAGGTGCATATGCAATGCAACCGCTTTTCCACAAGGTCGACCTGACTGGTTTTATGCTATTATTTCAAAAATTTAGGTAGATCATATTATTTTGGGTTCTCCGTAAAAGTAATGATTCTAATGCTGTTTATTTTACCATTTAAGCTAGCGTTTGAAAATAACTGCGATCTTTTATGTGGAAATGTTAATTCAGTTACTATGTAGCACCTTTTTTTAACTATCTTTTATAGTACAAGAGCTAGCAACGTCGGAAAAGCAAGAATTTTAGAAAAGCTAATTCTTTAATATATCTTTCCCAATGCTCTTTCGAACAGCGTACGGGGTACCTGGCTGCCGGTAAGCGGTGGCACAATTAGTGCGCATCCCACCTTTACAGGTAAAAATCTTGATTTTTAAATCATTTTAGAAAGATTTTTTTCATTTTCACTAACTTCTAAACACTATTAGAAAAATTAATTTATTATTGCCAGCACTTTGTGTCGGTGGAAATAACGTGCCAGATGCAGTTTTTGATAAAAAAAAGCATTTATTTCGCACCATTTTAGAATTGCTGTCATTTTAATATTATTTTATATAGATATCAATAAACCCGAAATTAATTTGCCAGCACATAATTCGGGTGGAATCAATAGCAAGACCGATTCAAAGTTGTAAAAATACACACTGGCGTTCAAAATTAAGAGAAAGTGCACATTTGTTCGATTTTCTCCGGATCTAGGGGACATATTGTGACGAAATTTGGTATGAATATTGGGGTTAATATAATACCCTATATATATTCATTCAAAATTGTAATACACACGCATGCGCAGGAGCTTAAAACATCAGAATTGAAAGGTATGAAATAGCGGTTTCAGAATGGAATTTCAAAATGCTAGTTTGAATGATTCAGAATGCTATTTTTAATCAACAAAAACATTAATTTCAAACATTTTAGAATGCCTGTAATTTTAATATTATTTTATATGTATATCAATAAACCCAAAATTAATTTGCCAGGACATAATTCGGGTGGAATCAATAGCAAGACCGATTCAAAGTTGTAAAAATACACACTGGCGTTCAAAATTAAGAGAAAGTGCACATGAAGTGTATTTTTACAATATTGAATCGGTCTTGCTATTAAATTGCACCCGAATTAAATCCTGGCAAATTAATTTTGGGTTTATTGATATACATATAAAATAATATTAAAATTACAGGCATTCTAAAATGTTTGAAGTTAATGTTTTTGTTGATTAACAACAGCATTCTGAATCATTCAAACTAGCATTTTGAAATTCCATTCTGAAACCGCTATTTCATACCTTTCAATTCTGATGTTTTAAACTCCTGCGCATGCGTGTGTATTACAATTTTGAATAAATATATATTGGGTATTATATTAACCCCAATATTCATACCGAATTTCGTCACAGTATGTCCGCTAGATCCGGAGAAAATCGAACAAATGTGCACTTTCTCTTAATTTTGAACGCCAGTGTGTATTTTTACAACTTTGAATCGGTCTTGCTATTGATTCCACCCGAATTATGTGCTGGCAAATTAATTTCGGGTTTATTGATATCTATATAAAATAATATTAAAATGACAGCAATTCTAAAATGGTGCGAAATAAATGCTTTTTTTTTATCAAAAACTGCATCTGGCACGTTATTTCCACCGACACAAAGTGCTGGCAATAATAAATTAATTTTTCTAATAGTGTTTAGAAGTTAGTGAAAATGAAAAAAATCTTTCTAAAATGATTTAAAAATCAAGATTTTTACCTGTAAAGGTGGGATGCGCACTAATTGTGCCACCGCTTACCGGCAGCCAGGTACCCCGTACGCTGTTCGAAATAGCATAGGGAAAGATATATTAAAGAACTAGCTTTTCTAAAATTCTCTCTCGAAAACGTTGCTAGCTCTTAGACCAGGGATTCTCAAACTTTTTAACATCGCGACCCACTTTTGAGAAACAAAATCTAACGCGACCCACCGACTTCAGTTAATTATAATTAACTGAACTGAGATAATTATATCATGCCCCCCCACAGAATTTTAACTTCTCTGACTGGGGGTGTTCAACACCCATTTTGTTACAACAATAAATTATTACATGCACGTATTAGAAGAGAAAATTTTGAAATTTGACCCTTAAATACAGGGTTTTTAACTTGTTTTTTCAGCTATATGAGATAAATTGCAGTTGCATCATTTCCCAAGAAAATTCTTAAAATTTGCATTGCTCCCCCCGGTGTGGATGGGGAGAAACACTGAATATTTTTTTTCAAATCTTATTTTTATAACCGACCAGATTTGCATTATCGGCGCATTAAAGTGACACACATAGTACGTATTTACATTAATTGTCTTTTTCGTTCGACATCAAGTAGTGTAGTTTTTCCTCAAAATTTTATTATTTTACTATATGGTAATTTGATAAATTTCAAAAGCTTAAATAATAGTTTGATAATTCAAAAGTCAATAACACGTTTGTAAAAATTATAAAAAATATACTTCATATTCAAAAAATTTAAAAAATCTTCTCGCGACCCACCAAAAACTGGCTGGCGACCCACCAGTGGGTCGCGACCCACAGTTTGAGAAACTCTGTCTTAGACTATTATGTACACAACGAAGTCCGGCTCATTTTAGTGCTAATCTACTACTAAAAAACGAGAAAATGCCTTACATCAAGTAGCCACCCCTTACATAAGTACATAAAACTCTTAACAACATATTTTTATCGAACAATTTCTGGGATTTTGCTCAAGATAATTTTTGATAATGTTGTCAAAGTGTTCCTTAAGGCTGAATCGGATACATTTCCATGCGTAATTAAAAGGAATTAAATTGTAATTTATGTATACGTTAATATTATTACCATTAACCAAATTTGTGTGACTGTTCAGAAGAAAAACAAAACTTTATTTCTAGAATAATATAACATAGTCATAAATGTGAAGGTCAGGGATAAAAACTCTTGCAATTACACAGTAGAGCGCTGTCCTTGGATCATTACTATTTATTGGAATTTTATTTCAGGTTGAATGGGAGCGACTTCGAGATGATAATTAAGAATGGAGTACAAGGAAAAGCACCTCTCAAAAAGAGCAGAGCAGAAAGACTGGTTTTCTAATAACCTTTGAGATCGAAGTTGATGAGATGTTGAGATACATAGAAGACTGTCATTCGAAATAAAAAGACTATTCAGATTTGAGAAGCAAATAAATCCCGATGTAAAGATGTGTTACTTTTTGAACAAAACGTAAAGGAAGTTTTTATTATATTTTTATTCTTAATATACCAGAAAAAAGCGCACAATTTTATACGAACTTTTTTGTGCTATGAAGCGTCATGAAACGTTGGGTAAAGTTTGGAGTACCAAGACGTTACAGACCTTCAAAAATAGATTTTTCAAATGTACCTTAAAAAACTACTTTTCACGTTGATTCCAAAAATGTATAACATGTGTAGGTTTGAAACCTGATTCCAATTCCGAGTTAAAGAACACTTATATCGGTTTTTTCTTGATTTTCTCAAAATGTGTTTTTCTCATCTTTGGGTACGCTTGTATCAAATTCTACTCATTCAAATAAGATGAAACTTGGTATAATGATAAAACACAATAATATGCATACATTAAAACTAAATTTATGGGTGTTGTGACCTTATATTTGTTTTAGGGTCCAAAATGTGTAAAAAAACTGTCATTTTTTTTACACGTTTTCAATTTTCAACTTTTATAATTTAAAAAAATATATAATCAATAATTTAGAACAAAAACTATTTCATTGCAATGTTTATATATTTGTTAGAACACCTAAACATGTTTAGTGAAATTTTTTTCAGAAACTTTTTCTACGAGCGTACCTATATGTTATAAGGCTGCATAGAATAAGTACTTTTTCGATATTCTTTTTCTAAAATATTGATCAGATTTTTTAAGTATTTTTTTATAAACCTGGTTGAAATAGTGTACAGATTATGCCTACAAATTTTTATCAACATGCGATCTCTCAAACTTAAAAGAGATGGTTTTTACATTAAGGAAAATAACAGCATTTTTCGTTGACGAAAACGTCTTGGTTCCCTTAATTATTAACATAACGCAACACAGATTGGTAACACAAGTTAAAAGCATGTATTTTATGTTTTTAAGAAAAGAGATGATGAGTTCTGGAACAATCAGAGAAAATTATTCAGATATTTATGTACCTACAACAAAACTATGTAAAAACTTAAAAATTAGAAAGCTTTTCAAAAACAAAAAGCATTGTTTCGAAGTTTTGATGGCTGGTCATTAGGTCATTTCATTATTTAGAAAGTTTTAATAGCTCTTAAGAAAGAAGTAAAAATGAGGAAACGTTTGAAATAATAGCAACTCGTTTTAGATCCAGAAAGAAAATACTAAAATTACATATAATTTTACCATCTCGGAATTTCTGTTATTAGAAATAATCTTAAAAATTGAATAGATCATTCAAAAAAGTGATAAAAACGAAAATTAATCAGTAACTCTTAAAGACAAGTGATTTTCCCCTCAAAACATTTAACAACTAACTTAAGTTAACTTCTTTGAATCATTCTACTAAAGATTAAATGGCAGATCATTACTGTAATGTGTTTATACCTCAATAAGGGTTTACTGTGATGATAAGGATTTTAATATTAATATAAAAACCTTATCCTCAATATAAAGGTTTTGTTATTCAATAATTATACCCTTAAAAACCTTTTAACTATTTTTTCACTACATAAATGTTACAAAATTACTTTTTGAACATGAGTCGAATTATTAAAATATTACCCTGCATAGTATATGTGAGGCGGAAAGCGAAAAGGGACCTCTTGTCGGCGTTCGTCGAAATGGAGTTATTACTTTTTTATCAATCTGTACAGATTTATGAAGATTTTAAGACCATCATCATCCTTGTAGCTCAAAAAATGACGAATCGCCAGTAATTAAAAGTTTTAATAAAATAAGTGGATTTCGCGAAAAACGACCTTAAACTTTCAAAATGCTACCCTCTCGTTATTTTTCACATTTAAGGAATGATTCCAACAGCTAAAGTTCGGTTCTAAAGGGTCCAAGGATCGATAAAATCGAGAGAAAAAAATTCGATAATTTTGACCTTCTTCCGGTTTTTTGGCTTTTTCTCGAAATCAACTTTGCCGACAAGAGGTCCCTTTTCGCTTTCCGCCTCACATATATATTTTTTTTCTTCTTCCTTATCATCTCAAAAATCTTAAGAGAAATTCAATACAGTGAAATTTCCTTACAAGGAAAAATTCCTTTATTACAAAAGTCCATTAAGTCCCCAACCGTTTTTATTTGAAGTATCCAAATACCGTTACAACGAAGAAATTTTGCGGTCCCGTGAAGTTCGTGATAACGGGATTTTACTGTATATTATCCTAAAACTACCATACTTTCATGTATTTTTTAGGAAACCAAAATGAATATAATAAAAATAGCTACAAGAGATTCTAAAGGGTTGATGCTACGAATAACTAAATACTGTATATACTTCTAACTGTATATTTATGCTAAAGAGTAAATTAATTAATTTTAAAAGCACACTTTGATTAAAACGTTAAGTTGACCAGTGATTATAGAGAGTGAAAGAGGGAACCAAGGAGAGTGGAAATATAGAACAAAGGAGCGAGTAAAAGAGTGAGAAAGATAATATCACAGAGGAAGTAAGATAGTAAAAAGAGAATTCTCTTCAAAATCTTGTTTTACTTCAAATTTTCATCTTTCACTTTCTTAACTAATTTTCTTTCTTTCTCTCCAAATTAATTAATTCTCTCTCTCTCTACCTCTCTCAAAAACTCTTTACCAAACTATCTTCCACTTTTCTCATACTCTTTTTATTTAGTTTTTCTATAGACTTAGGTAACTGACTTTAAACTATAAAGGTTATAGGTAAAAAACAAAAATTATCTCTAAAAAATTATTTAAAATCTAATAGAAATACAATTATAGCCTTAAAAGAGGCGAAGCCTGAAAAGTCGTAGTTTAGAAAGCGCTAATTTACAAAGAAGAAAAAGAATTCATTCATTTAAAAACATTCAGAAGAGTTGATAATCATAATCACTAAGCATGCGATTAAAAACCACTATGAAGGCCTTGAATGGAGTATTAAGTCATTAAGTATTCAAATCACGCTACTATGCTCAACAAAAGAATCACTAACGCTTGTTCAATATCACCAACCCGCAGTTCCAGATTGATAATTTCTTGTTCCGTTTCCCATTATCCCATTGTAAACGGAATTATCCAGGAAATTCTTAAGATAGGATTTATTAATATATCCTCAGAAGTATCTAAGGGAACAAAGTAAACTTGAGGCAAAACTTTATTCTTCTTTTCTGAAACAATAGTGACATTTTTAAACAATATTTTATCTTTTATTGTTCTGAAAGTTAAAAGAATTTTATTGTGTCTGAAACATTTACAACTTCCCATAAAATTACATTAGTATCATATTGCAGATCCTTAAATTACCAGTAGGAAATATAGTTAGTATTGTCATATATTAGTACATTTTCTCTGGTCTGACTTTTTTACCTTTCATTTTTAATTAATCCAAAACTTACAAATATTTTATAAATATTTTTGAAAACGTTAATACTGATAAAGTAATGAGCAGAATTATGTGATAAATAAAAAATAATTGTTTTTAAGTTCCAGGATTCATATTAAGGGGGAAGGAAAAATATTTCAATTTCATTTCCTAAATTTTGGAGAAATTAGACAGTTATATCTTTACAACTCCTGTATTCGTTTTTAATTTTAATCTTATTTTAAGTGAAATGTGTTCATTTCCAAGATTTATTTTGGGAACATATAAGTTTTCAGTTTTTTTCTATTTTTAACTTCTATTTTAAAATTAAGCTTGATGTGAAAATCCAAACCACGAAATCACTGAATATCGGATCCGGAAAAAATTGACTGCCAAAAGGGACCTTTAATAACACTTTAAAATTGACTCTTAAAGCAGTGTTTTATGTCACTTTTTGGACATATGGTACCCTTTGAGTAACGTATCGCAGAAATTTCATGAAGGAACCAAGAAAAAATATCAAAATTTTGGGGTAGTTGTAGAACCTCCAACCGTGTCCATTGGATATAGCCTTGTAATTAATAGCAAGTTTTTAATCTTGAGTTAGTACCAAAATTGAGGCGTTTGCTATCAAAACCAGCTCATTCCATATTTTTCTGAAATCCACTTTTTTGCATAATTTGAAAGTTTAGAGGGTCCTTCATAACCTGACGAAGGGATATAGCTAAAATCCAGCTCATTTCAACCCAAAATTAGATGAAAAGGTGAAAACTGTGATCTCAACTGTGAAATTTCAGATCATTTGAAAAAGTTAAGTGGATGTCATTTATTTAAAAAAACTCGTAAAGACACAAATATTAACTGGTAAACTGGAAAACACCAATTTCACACAATTTAATGGAACAAAAAACACTGAAAAAAAGCATGAAAAATCGTGTTTTTGCATCAAAATCAGCTCATTCCAACCTAATTAGTGTAATTACGCCCAAGGTAATGCACCTGGAATGAAAATGAAAAACTAATCAAATTCTATGCGGTTATACCTACAATTAAAATTTTTAAAAAGAAATTTAGCTTTCGAACTGTGGACGTGAGAAGTTTTTTCTCTCTCCTGTAAAATTTCAGAAAATGGAATGAGCTGGTTTTGATAGCAAACGCCTCAATTATTCCATTATTTTTTTTTAAATTAATTTTAAACTTTGCCATTGCTTTTATGAATTCCTTTATACTGTTTGGGACCCTTGGGTGGAGGATCTTGTACCACCACGTTAAAAACAATAGGATAGAGAATAATAGAAAATTTAAGTTTAGAATGAGGAATAGGGTGAAACTGAATGATCTTTGGATCAAATTGAATTATCTTTAGAGAGAAAAGTCTGCAAGAGCAAGCAATTTTAAAAAAAAACGGAACTATGAATTACTTTCTATTTGTTACTACGAGAATAAACTGAAGCTAAGGTAAATGTGGGTATAGTGGACACTTTAAGGAAAATTTTTGCTTAAATTCTTAATAAATACCAACCTATTTGCTTGGAAACGGTTATCATCCTATTTTTAGGTTAATTGGATCTTCTTCTTTCGATTTTACCATTAAAAATTTTAATTACATTGGGTAAAGTATTTTTAATTAATTTTTAAAAAGTACTCCAAATTGCATCTATAGTGGCCACCTTGATGTAGCTGTTGTATCTATGGTGGACACCTCTTGCATCTAGTGGACACCTCTCTTTTTCTGCCTATATGAGGGGTTTATGCATGAAATTGAGGTTTTTTTTTCGGTATAGTCGTTTAGTTCTAATTAAATCTTCCTTCCCAACGAAATGTATTTTATAGATCAAATCAAATTAGCTTTATTTAAAAAAATACTTGATAGTTTCCTGCCCAAAGCCTACGCTGTAGCTGATTTGAGAGGAGTTAAGCATGTAATTCAATGTTTTAGAAACCTTGGTTCCCAAAGCCAGAATGAGACAAAATTAATACAACACTCATTTTAAAGCACAATCAACAGTTTATGAAGAAAAACTGATTCAAATTAAATATTATTTATGTTTCTTTTAGAAGCCATTGCAGTGGCCACTATTGGAAAATCTAAGATAATGTGTTGGTAAAGTGGCCACACCCATAAATCCTCGTTAAGTCAATATTTTCAAATAAAGTTTTTATCAGTATTATTTTAAACACTCTTCTTTATCTTGATATAAATTTAAAAGTCAATCAAGCGGTTATAAATACGAAAAAATCAGTTCCGAAATACCCGTTTCCTTCTGCGATTCAATAAGCGAAATCGAATTTCAGTCACTCGACCGATGTTGTTATTTTCAAATATTTAAATATCCTTCCCATGCTGATCTGTGGTATCGGTGGTAATTTACCAGCTTACCTGATTGTACAATCTACTATGCCTATGAATTTTGACGCTGTTTGATGCCTCTAACTCGTTTTATTTAAAATTAATCAGCTATGTGGCCACTATTGGTACAGTGTCCACTATACCCACATTTACCTTATATGACTGCATGAAAATGTTAACAAGAATTACTTAAATTGAACGAAAAATAATTTGAAAGAGATTAATGAGGAAAAGGAAATGAGAATGACCGAGAGTGTGTGTAAGAACATGATAATAAAAGAGAATGAAATTGTTGTTATATCCAATAAAACTAAAATGATCCCTATTCATTTATCATATTTATAATTTTTTTTATTTTTTTAGTATTGCTATTTATAGTAGGATACGAAAACAACAACAACAATTTAAGACACATTCTCCTTCTTTATCTTTCTCTTTCGAATTCCCTCACATTCACTTTAAGTTTGGAAGGAAAAGAATTAAACGGGATTTTAGGAGAAGAACGAAATTAAAAAAATAATATTTATTTATTTAAATTTTTTACAATTAGCACATGAAGTAAATTTTTCCATCAGCTGGGGTAAATTAAATAAAAAAGAGAGAGTAAAAGCAAAATAAGATAGAATCAAGAAAGGACGATTGAAGATATTGAGATGAGAGAAGTATAAGGAGAAGAAAACCAAAATTTCGAGTTCCGGCTTCCGAATTCAATCGCTTTTCTTCCACCCCTTTCATAAAGCCCCAAAAGAATGCCTTAAGTTGCCCTTACCTGAGTGGCGCTGTCGGAAGCTAGCTGATGCACTTGAAAAACTACTCTACAGGTGAGACGAGTGGTCGACTGAGCGAAAGTTGCCCACTCAGTTGGATGTTCTGTTCTTGACCGAGGGGATCCTTGCAGGGAGGGATTGCGCGATGACCAATCGAAACCTGTTTCCTTTCTCTCATCGTCTCTTGCAACACCTTGCTCATAAACATTGAACTATTCGCGCAGGTATATCTCTCATCATGGGCTTTCGCTTCAGTTTTTATAAACTTAATTGCTCACACGTTTTATAGTCGAGATTTCTCTGGGGCGTTGCGCAATGTCGTGTATTAAGTATATAAATGTAATATGATGTCTGAAGGGGTTTAGTATTATTTCGGGGCATCGAGTTTTTTCAAGTGGCAAGGTCATTACCAAACTGAAAACAAGCGCGTTAAGTACGAGATGCGGAACAGTTTTATTCCTGGTGATTATTTGATGTCTGGGATTGTCGTATAGGTTGCCGATATTATTCAGCTAAGGGAGTTTAAATTGTTCAAAACAGCGTTTCTCAAACGGCTCTCAATGGAAGAGAACGAAGTGGTAACTACAATAAACAAATGTTTAAATTTTAAATAAATTTCAAAACCTCTAAGATTTTTTAATATTTTTTGAAGAGAAATCACAAGGGTGTCATTTAAAGGAACAGTTGAGCAATTATCCCTAAACATCTACATTTTTGACATTTTTCTTTGAGATGTAAAAACCTCAATTTTTAAAAAATTGCAAAATTAGTATTAACCTAAATTACAAGTCATATTTCAAAAATATTTCCGAGGGCAGGGAGACCCCAACTGAACCCCGTTTGTTGAGAATTTTAAATATTTTATGTGTGTCTGACTTAGTGTTACAATTTCTCTCTTGTTATTTTCCTCTCACCAAGAACTTAGGAACAGGGGTCTCCCTTCCTTAGGTTTGAGGTGTGTTAAAAAGGTGTCCATTCAGTAGGAAACTGTATAAAAAGTTAAAAATTTATAACAAGAATTTCAGAAGAACTACTTATAGTATATCTCAGGGTTTTCTTTGTATTTGCAAAAAGAAAGAAAATTTATTGCATGATATCAGAAAAAACATCTCCAATTGCTTCTCTTGTAGCTTGGGGTTTTGCAACCCTTCTAAGTTATAGATTTTTTAAATACAAATTTTTGCAAATTTGTGTTAAAAAATTTGTTTTCAACGCTGTAAATTAACCGGCTAATCTAAAATTTTGAACATATTCAATTTTAAAATTTGTATGAATTCCATTAAGCATTTCTTTATAGCTCCTGATTTTACATAAAAAAATCCCACAAACCGGCTCACTCAGGTTATATGAGAGTAAAAGTAAACTTGAAATCAAAAGAAGATTCTCGAAAATTTTGTTCATTCTTTGGTTTCCAGCGTTAAAAATGACCTATTTACAATCATGAGAGAGTCAAGGTACCTTCAAGGTGCTCAAGTCAAGGTTACTTTTGAGAACAAGCGTATATGAAAAAAGAACGATGAAACACGTTATCTCAATCAAGGTTTATTTCTTTGTTTCTCACCATGTTTTAACTGCTTAGATCAGTGATTCCCAAACTTTCTCAGGTGGCTTTCTATAAAAGGATTTTTGCGCTCCGCCCATCGTGAAAAAAGTTCAATGCTCGAAGAATTTAATTATTAAGTTCAATGCTCAATTTATTGAATAGGTTCTTAATTTTGAAATTAAAAATTAAATAACTGCTTCATTTTCAGATTTCTAATTGATGTTTTTTTTAATTACTCTTTACTTAATTAGCATAAATTCAGTTTTCTTCGAATTCTGAAGTTAAAAAGTAACTAATAATGTAATTAAAATCAGCATAACATTTAAAAGGTTAAAATTCATCTTTTAGTAAAACCTAATTCTGATAATACCTAACTAAAAATTTTGTTTTCCCAACTCAAATACCGATAATATTCTCTTTTAGATTTGAGACATGGTATCACATTGGCGCTATATGTTCTTATGAGGACCTAGCGAGATTAAAACCTAAACCAACAACGACATGGTATCATAGTATTTCGTAAAAGAGAGAACATGATTTTAATACGTAAGAAAATGAGAAAAATGTTGTTTTATAAGGGGTAGAGGGGGAAAATATTTAAGGGGACTCGGTACCTCCAAATCGATCAAAATGCCAAGGTAAGGATTTTGTTCTCAAATCGATGTTTATACTCATAAATTGATTCTGCAAATTTCATATTGATACACGGATTCTAAGCACAAACAATTTCCAATGATTATTGAGCACAGTTACCATATATTTTTTTAAATAAATATTTCTCAAAACTACTTTTTTAGCATTCAAAACCATAAGGGTTTTTTTCTACTGGACTATTTAACTTGAAACTCTGCAATATTAATCATAGTGTTTTTAATAAAACTATGAATTCCAATTAGGGATTTAGAGTATAATAAAAGGTCTTAAAATGAAAAATGTGTTTATTTTCATGATATTTTGGAGGTGTTTGGAGAAAAAATTTTTTATTAAAAACTATTACAAGTATCAAAAATGTAAATTCATAGTTCCATGGACTATAACTTAGATTATGTTGGGGTAAAAAATCATACAAAAAATCACAATAAAAGAAGAAGTAGTGTTTTAAAACTTGGTTAAAATTTTTGAAAATTTCAAAATTTTTTAAAAATTGCTTTTTAAAAAGTAGATTTTTTGCTTGGATTATGTTTTAATCGTAATTACAAGTGTTTTGACGTTAAAGAACTTTAAAAAAATTTATAAATTAAAGAAATAAAAATTTGGGTACTGAGTCCCCTTGAAAATTACAATTAGCAAAATCAATGAAACGTGTTTTATTGTTGATGGGATGACATAAGAACGCTAAAGTTGGGGCATATTTAAATAGTTTGTGTGCCTTCTAGTTCTTTTCTTGATTTTGAATGGATTTTTAGAGTTTAAATGTAGTATTTTAGACAGTTTCAAATTAATTAGTTAAGTTTGTTAAAAGATCGTTCAAACGTGGGATTTTACTTTCCGGTGGGATTAATAATGCACAAGAGGTGCAAAGAAATAAAAAAAAACTAAATTTAGGAAATTTTTCGCTTTTGATGATACTGATTTCTGAGGCTTTAATCTTGGCTTAAACTGACATTAGATTATTTAGATAGGCGTTTAAAAGATATTTCGAAGACACCCCCGAGACAGTTATGTTTTAATAGAAAATGTTTTTTTTTTTAGAAACCGTAATATCTCACGTTACAAATAGTAAATTTTCAAAAGAATGAGTACAAGTTGCAAAAAAAGCTTTTACTTTTTTAAAAAATTTTTGAAGAGCAATAGTATAATTTCTTGGTGAGCGCTTCGTTAAGTCCCAAAAAAATACTGAAGAAGGGAAAGTATGCGGATGATTTAAAATATTGACCAATATTCCTATACGTAATTTTTGTTCATGATATTGAGAAGAATTCTTGGGGACGACCCCGAAGCTTCCTCCCAAATTTTATTGTATATTAATTTATTCATTGTGTTTTCTTTTTCTGGAAAATTCAGTGGATTGCAAGAAGCTATCTTTTCTTTTGAAGGAAACTCAAAGGGTCCGGAATGAGTTAAAAATTTACTTTTGTGTGTCAAATTTTTAAAACTTTCTTGGGGAGGACCTTAAGCCCCCTTCCAAAATTTTCATGTATATTTTTTACCAGTAGTTTTTTCTTAGAAATTTTGTAGCTTATCAGAAGCAGTGCTCTTCATTTTTAACTCAAGACATCTCAAAATTATCCGAAATACTTACTAAATACTTTTAAAAATCAGAATTTAATTCCAAAAAACATTTAAGTAAAATATCACAATTAGAACAGAAAAGGTAAGAGCCGATCCTAAATAAGGTACAAGTTGGAGTAGAAGTTTTTAGTTTTTCCCTTTCTATTATTATTGACTTGTGTAGTTTTTATTGGGGGTTTACACGTGTTCATGTGCTCACCTATGAACCAGCCACCACTGCCTGTAGACCTCTAAAATTTGAAGAAAGTGGAAAAAATCCAAACTTTTCAGGATTAAAAAAATACTTCAAGATTTATATTTTGATCAAACTTGGTAAACTATTATTCTGAGCTTTCTGATTAACCACCTGTTTAACTAATCAACAAATATTAGCTAAATTCATGTTTGTTACATGCATTAGAATTTCTATTAAGGATAAGCAATGATTAAGGTTTACCAAGACAGCCAAATCATTACGTTTAATACGACGTTTAATGCGCTTATTTTTAAGGTAATGTCACCAAAACTGAATTCAAAATATAAATTCTTCATTTTCTTCTAGGGAAAACTACCCTAGTAAAACTTTATCATCCCGTAATACCTTTATTTCAGATTAACCTTTAATAATCTTAAACCTAATATTTTAAGCCTTACAATAATTTTAGTTAAACTGGAACATTGATGGATGTAATTAAAAGATCAAAAATAATACCAAGTTGTAAATGAGACCATCAAGATTCAAGATACCTATTTGTAACTAAGTACTTTATTCTACCAAACATTTAACAGACATTTTTCACAGACATTCAGTAAGTAGATGTGCATTTACATAATAAAATACTAAACTACAGAAGTTATGTGTTATGCTTAAGGTAAATACAGTTCCGTTAAAAAAATTATTAAAAAGGGCACAAATATGGTTACATCAAGTTTTTTTTACTTCCAAATCCTTCGTTTCGCAAGAAACCAGTAAATGTCAACTGCATTACGAACTATCATGTTCCATACTCAATAAGCAACGGGCTTTTATTCGCCTCGTACCATGGTGTTCTGATCTGGCCTTGGCGTGGCTTGTACAGGATATTTGTTCAAATGGGGCCAGGGTATGTCCAGTAATATCCGCATCAGGTTTTGACGTGGTCTTAAAATTTCAGAGACCGCATTGAAAAACTGTATGCATTCGTATTCGTCATACCCGTAGACAGTTCTGTACTTATCGAAGTAAATATAAAAAAGGGAAAAATACTAGACCTATCTTCATCATTCAGTACACCCGCTATGTCACAAGTGAAAGTAAATCAAAATTTCGCCATAAAAAGCATGTTTCTTATACCATCCGGAGTTGGTACTGGAACATTTTCGGCAGGACGGGGTGATAACATGTATATAACGAACCTCGACAATACTTCTCGGTGGTTACCGACCAAGTCTAAGAATCTGTCTATGAATCTGTCAAGTTCAATAGAAGCATCAGGTCTTCCGGCCGCCACCCAATCTTTGGCATCGTTAAAAACGGCCTTTAGTTCGCAGAGCTGATTGAGACTGAATTCGCTTTCAATGTACTCCAAGAACAGTTCTTCGTAATATTCTTCAGACAACGTCGTCGGTCTTTGTATGGGCGGTATTTCAACTGGTTCGAAAGGGACCCACGGTAGTTCTCTCATTCTATACCTTAGGTCTTGGCGATCTCCAATTACTCCTAAACCCTTTCGGAATAGCGATCACTGTCACTGGACTGATATGTCTCAGTAATCCGGGCCTGATGATAATCGTTCAAAATTGATGTAAAATGAGAGAACTGGTCGGAGTTCAATTCTAGACTTAGAATTCTTACTAAAGTATCCGCTTCAGGTCCGTCGTAAGATAGTGATCCCTCGGCCATTTTTCTTGGGTCGGATGTGACAATCGCTTGTAATCAAATCTACTTGTAAGACTGTAGCGCATTCGATGAAACTTATTAATGATGAATAAGACAGCTGCTTTCACTTCAGATCCGGTTGGTCTTTTTCATTCTGCTATTATTAATGCGGCACTGAAACGATGACCGGGCGGCCCAGTGAGTTTACTTACTGCCCACTACGCTATTGTTTGTCTGCCTCAAGTTCAGTTCTGGCCGTCGCTAGTTCACAGGAACGGTCATAAGGCTTATATTTAAAAAAAAAATTATGATCCAAGAACACTTTCAGTGCCGCATCATTTACCTAAGTCATAAAAATACAAATGTATGCTGTTTTATGATCGTGATTCATGATCATGATGAATTTTACGGATTATCATTCGAAACCACACCACCGCTCCTGTGAACTAACCACAACCAGAGCTCAACATGAGGCAGACAAATAGAGATGTAAAAGCGGGGAAAACCGGGTTTAATCCCGGGATTAAACCCGTTTTTTTAGTTTATTCCCGGTTTAAACCCGGTTGTTTTTGTTTTTGGGGGTTTTCCCGCCTTTACATCTCTAAATACCTCGACATCTCTAAATACTCGACCTCGCCCTAGGTTTATTTTCTCTTTGTGTCACTAAAAATTTTATTGGTGTGTCTTATTTGGCGAAGTCAAATGGACAATAATTTATAATTAGGCTGTTGTTTAAGATCATAACACAAATTCAACAGTTGCGCTAAAAGCTGCAAACTGATAGAAGATATGCGAATAGATATAAAAAGGAGAATTAAATTATTAAGGCCAGAAAAGACAAAGAAATACAACACTCCACTCAGGTCTCTTAATCAAGGTGACAGAACCCGAGCGGAAGGGGTGTTTCTGAAAAGCAGAGAACCAGAAGTTCTAAACTGCCTCAGTCCCCAACACCCAACAAGCAAAGAAAGTTTTCTTTGACCTGAGTGGAGTGTTGTATTTCTTTGTCTTCTTGGTCTTCTCTGACTTTAATCATTTAATTCTTATTTTTATATTTATATGGCGAAGGTTTGTTAACGGATCCTTGAAAGATCAAGTACACAAACCGTCAAATATGTCACCAAACCCAATCCAATCGAAACTGAAGGCAGATTTAAACACCCAAGCAGCACAAATCTACAATATTCGTCCAAATTTCAACATCTATGACCAAATTTTATTTACTTTTAATTGCAGTTACGTAAACTTGACATATTTGGTATGAGCTGTGCTACTGGGGTAGTAACTAGCGTGTTAGTAACACATATTTTGTACTCAACCTTATTTTATCATTCTAAAAAATAGTTCCTTCTAGTAAATACCGTTTATCTTTTCAAACGCTTTGAAACGGGTGGTAATTAATAGAAATAGATGGGAAGTCCCACCCAAACATACTAAGTCGAATGGTAAATAACCCTCTTTGAGCGTTAAAGATAGTTTTGGTATTCTAACAGCAAACTCTAGTACCCTTTTCATTCCAAACTGGAAGCGTTCACCAAACTGTGTCCTGGAAAGTGAAAAAAATACCAAATTTGAGCCCTTATGGACCTATGCATTCATTGATGGTCAACCACAGTTCGGGGGTAGTATTAGGTCATCCCGTAAGTTTTGTCACTCTTGGGAGCATCTGTATATAAGATATTTTTGATGCTTTTCCATTATGTGATACCAATATCAACTGTAACTTTATCTACAGTCAACTTGGCACCTTGGCTTGATTTTGGGGACTGATCGACAACTGGGCTTTCCTTAAATCTATGATAACTTGGTACTTCATTTCTTTTCTGCTCAAAATTTTGCATTTTTTCTAAAGTTAAGATTTATAAATTAAAATTAACTGGCCACTTCTATAAAACAATTAAAGTTTTAAGTAATTTTAACAAGTGTGGAAAATTTATCTTATGTTAGATTTAAATTTTTTCTGAGGCATCCGAAGAGTTTGATCACAATCATCCATATTAAATTGCTGGATTGCTACCCCAAACCCTCTATTAGGAAAGATCCGGATGATCATTTGCAGGAATCTAGATCGCTGGAAATTCTACCGCCGTTCTTCAAAAGTAGTATAAAATGAGTTTCAATGTATGAAATAAATAAGATCTTCCGTACCACAGAGAAAAATCCTAACAGGGTCCAAATCTGTATTTAAAAGTAGGATGGATAGGAGGGCGCCACGAGGAACTACAAATGATTGACGGATGGGTCAGCATAACATTTTGGTGTCCGAACCTGTGATTGGCTGTCACTCAATCTGCTATTTTCGAAGGAGAAGGAAAAAGTTTTTCTTGCCTAATCAGGCTTTTTCTTCCCGCCTTCCGTGACGTAGTGTGATCACAGCGCCAAAAAAGCCCCACATCCATCCAACTTTTCGATTTCCATTAGCGCCTATGGCCACGGACTCTCTGTTCTAGTACTCTGTGTTCCGTACAATCTCAATATGACTTAAAATTAAAGTTAAATTGAGGGCTTCGGGGCAAGAACCGGGTATCTCCACATTGAAATCAAGTTTATTATAAGTTAGATTCGCCAATTCAGCAATGCGCTGCCAATTAATGCAACCTTAAATTTACTACTTTCTTGCTTGTCTTTTTTTTATGGCTAACAATAATTTGGCGTAACTCTGATTAATCGCCAATTCTAGCTACCTGATTACTAAATTTCACAGATTCATCCCAGTGAAAGGTTTACTCAAGCAGAACAAACGTTCAAGATTCGTCCAATTTTCGTCAAGTATAGCCAAATTTCGTTTACATCTAGTAGCAATTACGTAAACTTGACATATTTGGTATGAGCTGTGCTACTAGCCTACTAGGGATCGACAAAAATCTTGCGCGCATATTAGTTATCGTCGAGACTCTCTTAGAACTAAAGCCACATTCACTTTCAGTTTTTGTAGAAACAACTGAATTTGAACAACTTTAATAAGGGGATGGGGGTTTTAGGTTGATGATTTAGGGTTATCAATAAGATGGTGTTCTTTTATAACTGTTGCACCGAGTATCTAATCTTCATTGAATTACTGGGAAAACCTTTTACGTTTTTACAACTTTGGGATAGTAGACCTGTTATGCGTTCTAAATGCCTTCTATTTTACAATATTTACTTGAATTATTATTGAATAAGAGGATACTTAACTAGGATAGAAACTAGCGCTTAAAAGCTGATTAATTTGGAAGCAATTTTATTTCGTTGTAAAATGGAGGAATGTGATAAAAATATAGAAGGCAATGACACACAGCAGGATAAAGGGAAAAAACGTTATACAAAATTAAAATTCAAAAAAGTTCCATTTTTGTACAAAGATGGAAGGTTTCGAAAATGTTAGTAGACAAAAATAAAGATAATAAACTTTATAAGAAAATTAATTCCTTAAATGGAAGAGTTCACAGAAAGGTTTTGGTTCGGACTTCACTCTATAGGCGGCTTTAGACCACCCGGTTTGCGACAGCGATTCCGCGGTTTTCGGGAATTTTGACAACCGCAGTAACTCAGCGACCTCTCGAAAGATGGCGCTGTTCAATTGAGGGAAGCGGGTCATTTTTTTGTCGCGAACCGGATGTCGCAGAATCGCTGTCGCGAACCGGTTGGTCTAAAGTCGCCTTATGAGGCCATTTAATAAGCTCCGCCCATTGACTGGACTGATTTGTCTGTGAATCAAACCGTGGACTAACGGGAAGTACAAGGGTTACTATAACTCTTGGCTAGTAATTGAACAGTTTCTAATCTCGTACTTACGCCAATCATTATACAGAAACCCTAAACAAACACCAAAGTTGAAGACGTCGCCAAATATTTTCCGAAAGTGAGTTTGAGTCGAAAGTGGAGATACCCGGTTCTTGCACCGAAGCCCTCAATTCCTTTGAATTTTAATTTTGAAAGTTTTCAATTAATGGCAACTTTAAGTAAACAAAATCTTATCAATCGTAGAAAATAGGAAAGCTTGAAAAGTGAGCCAACAAAAAAAGAGCCAAAATTCGCGAAATTAGCTGTAGATAGAGGTAGAAGCACTTTACTGGTTTACCGTAATGGAAAAGTACCAAATAATACATTGTATACAGACTCTCTGTCCCTGACGCGACAAAACTTTCGGGATGACCTAATACTATTAACACGTTAAAGTTTTAAAAAGACTTTTTTCAAATTTCCCTGATGCCCCCCTCTCAAGTTTTTACAAATACTAAAACATTATTACCTGCAAATTTTCAGGTCTCTTAGGACGATTTTTGCCCCCCCCGGGCCCTTCAAAATTAGGTTTCCTATGTTTAAGTATAGGGAAAATATTGAAAATGTCGTCCTTTTTGGTTCTCTTCAATTTTATGAGCCTGAACGCAGTCAATATCGAATTAAAACCTATACATCATCTTTGGGGCATCATTGTCTCATGATCCTATGGGGAAAAAATTTAATGGCACCTACTGGAGGAACGTTCCACGGGGGTTAAAAGTGGGGCGGGAGCTGGATGGCCTCTCAAGGGGGGTTTATTGAATATTTTTCCTATTTTACTTCAGCTGGCATCATCTGATAGTCTTGTATCTCAGTTTTGGGAAGTAAAACAGAGAGCCTGTATACGAGAGAGGCGACAACCCGGTATAGCGCGCTGATTGGTCAACAGCGTTTTCTGTTCAACGCAGGTTCCCTCCATAGGATTAGCATTGGAGCGAGACAAGCGGCATGATACAGTTTGGACAGAATTGGAGGTTTGGAAGTTTTAACTGCGCGCTAGGATGCGCAGAGACTCTTTTAAGCGAGTTGTCGTCTCTCTCTCGTATACAGGCTCTCTAGTAAAACCCTAGAAGGTGTGTTGGATTGGATTGGGTTATTGGAATATGTGCGGCCTTGGTGGGGAGGGGGGTTCGGGGGTTCCTCCTTCTTTTAGCTATTTGAAATTCGCGTCGCGAGGGCTCCGAGCGGGGCAGCGGCTCGGCGTTTTCAAGATCTTGTTTTCCGGGGATCGGGAGCCCACTTTTTGAATTTCAGTCTAATTATGGATAGGCCCTATAAAAAATTGTCGCTTAAGGTTCATTTCCCGACATTGAAAAAAAGTACTCAATACCTATAAGTATTCGATACCTAAAATTATCGATTTTGCCCATCACTAGTTTTTTCGCTTTTTTTCTGAACTTTGACCTCAATGAGGCGGGTCTTAATATTACCCGATTGAGCTTAAACTTTGCCAAACTTATTTTCTAGCCCATTGTCACATTTTAGGGGGGTCCCTCCGAAGAAATTCGGAAGTCGGTGTTTTTGTAACCATCCTAATGGACACCCTCAAGCAAGGTTATGAGTTTTCCAAGAATAAGCTGATTTCCAAGAAAAACCCAAGAATGAGCTGTACAATTTTGGTGGGTGATTCTCTAGAAATGCGAAAAATTGGGAGCAAAAATTTTGGAAAATTAAAATTCTTCCAAAACTTCAGATTTTTTCTAAAATGTTAGTTGAGAAGCTTCTAGTTGATATCCAATGAGCAGCAGTGAAGTTTAATAACATTTAGATAGAAAAAAATATTTTTAAAAAATCAACTTTTTATATTAGGATAATGAGGTTGGGTGTCAGTACAATGAAACATTTTGTTTCGAAGGCAAAAAAAAGTTATTTTTTCACCAAATTCATCTTGGTTGTCACTATTGTACCTTATTAAAGGGTCCGGAATGAAGTTATTAGACTAGAAAGTGTTATTGGATAAAGAATCCGTTAGTACCACATAACTTTAGAATATATTAAAGTTGTCGAACGAGTTAAAAATATAGATCATTATTTACCATCAAGGAATAAACGAATATTACCAAGAAAATTCTCAAGTTATGAGGGTCTATCAAACTTTAAGAATAATTATAAAGAAAAATTTTAGAATACTGTTAATGGGGAAACTAAATTTTCTTACTTGAATTTTGACTTTTAAAACAAGAACTAATTAGTAAATAAACACATCATTGCGTTGCCAATTTCGGAGTTCTAATAAAGAAATCGTTTGAGCTTTTAAACGTAAAATTAGTAATTCTTTCGCCATTTCTTTAGTTTTTCATATTTCGACCTGAAAATTTCACATGCACCATAAAATAATGGTAATTCTATCATGTCCAAATTTCAGTAATATTCTCCGTTTTGTTCAGGAGATATGGAGGCCAGGATAATGACGCGCCAGGAAAATGATATTTTTTTAGTAGTTCGCCATTTCTTTATTTTTTCTTATTTTGGCCTGAAAATTTCACATTCACCATAAAATCATAATATCTCTAATATATCCAAATTTCAATAATATACACTGTTTCGTTGAGGAGTTATGGATGCCAGGATAATGACGCGCCAGGATAATGACGTTTTTATAGTATTTCCTTCGCCATTTTTTTATTTTTTGATATTTAAGGCTACAAATTTCACATTC